>NC_069480.1:13032100-13122100 GCF_026875155.1 Cherax quadricarinatus
TTCTCCATGACCTTGCATACAATGCATGTCAGTGACACTGGTCTGTAGTTTAGTGCTTCGTGTCTGTCTCCTTTTTTAAATTTGGGACTACATTTGCCGTCTTCCATACCTCAGATAGTCACCGTGTTTTGACAGATGTGTTGATTGTTGTTAGTGGTACACATAGCACCCCTGCTCCATCTCTCAGGACCCATGGAGAGATGTTATCCAGCCCCATTGCCTTTGAGGTATCTAGCACGCTTAGCAGTCTCTTCATTTCTTCCTCAGTTGTATGTACTGTGTCCAACACTTGATGGCGTACCCCACCTCTCTGTCTCTCTGGAGTCCCTTCTGTCCCCTCTGCGAACACTTCTTTGAATCTCATGTTGCACTCCTCACATACTTCACGGTCATTTCTTGTGACCGTGATTACCTGGTCCTTGACTGTTGTTTTCCTCCTCATGTGGTTGTGCAACAGCTTTGGGTCAGATTTGGCTTTCACTGTTATGTCATTCTTGTACTGTCTTTGGGCCTCCCTTCTTACCTATGCATATTCATTTCTGGCTCTACGACTGCTCTCCTTATTCTCCTGGGTCCTTTGCCTTCTATACTTCTTCCATTCTCTAGCACATTTGGTTTTGGCCTCCTGTACCTTTGGGTAAGCCATGGGCTCACTGTGGCTTTTTTGTTATTTCTGTTACCCTTGGGTACAAACCCCTCCTCAGCCTTTGCATATTTTTTGTCCATTTCCTTACTCGTTTTTGACTTCCCTCCAGTTCCTGTCTTATTCAAACCCCATGCAGGAAATTCTTAAAAGCCTTTTATCCCCTTTCTTGTTTTTTGGCTTCATTCATCCGGGCCCTTTCCGCTTCTCTCTCCACTTGTAACTCTCTGTGTGAAATCAGAACTACATGATCACGGGCCCTGAGAGGTTTTCGTAGTCAGTCCTCAATATCGCACTAAAAGGGAAATACTAGGTCCATCCAAGGTTTCATCCTCTACTTTTTTTTGGGAGTGTCCCTTACGTTTTGGTAAATGGGGGTTTTTCCTTTTCACCTCCATCATCTTACCCTCAACGTTTCTGGGTCCCCTTTGGGGTCAGGTTCCCCCCAACCGATTTCCTTGCGTTTGAAGTCGCCCAAAATCACACTTTCCCCTGCTCGCGAGCCCTTTCCACCTCATCCGGTCACCATCGCTGTGTGTGTGGGTATTTGGCTTAATTGTGGCTGCGGGGGTCGAGACTCGCTCCGGGCCCCGTGTGTTGGTGTTGTGAGAGAGAGAGAGAGAAAAGGAAGAGAGAGAGGGGGGGCCATACACTAGCGGGGACTTAAAAATTTAAGGACAATGATTTTAACTCCAAAATTTAAAGGACATACATTGTCCTGGACTCCTAATTAAGGACAGACCTGAAACTCCAAATTAGGAAAACGACTTGTACTCCATAATTAAGGACACGGGACCTGTAACTCCATAAGAAAGGGCATGACCGTAACCCAAAATTAAGGACACGACCTGTAACCCATAATTTAGACACAGACCTGAATCCAAAATTAAGACACAAACCATGCTCCAAAATTTAAGGAAGACTTGTACTCCAAAAATTTAAGACACGACCTGTAACCCCAAAATTTAAACATGCCTGTAACTCCAAATTTAAGGACATGCCCGTGGCCCCATAACAAAGGACACTGCCGTAACCAAAATTAAGACACTGACCTGAAAACCCCAAAATTTAAAGGCCTGACCGTAACTCCCATAATTAAGGATACTGACCTTCCCCCATAATAAAGGACACTGACCTTGACCCCAAAATTAAGGACACGATTGTAACTCCAAAATTAAGGACACTGACCTGTAACTCCATAATTTAAGGACACTGACCTGTAACTCCATAATTAAGGACACTGACCTGTAACTCCATAATTAAGGACACTGACCTGTAACTCCATAATTAAGGACACTGACCTGTAACTCCATAATTAAGGGAACTGACCGTAACTCCATAATTAAGGACACTGACCTGTAACTCCATAATTAAGGACACTGACCTGTAACTCCATAATTAAGGACACTGACCTGTAACTCCATAATTAAGGACACTGACCTGAACTCCAAATTAAGGACAGCCTGTAACTCCAAATTTAAGACACGACCGTAACCAAATCTTTAAAACACTGCCTAAACTCCAAAAATAAGGACACTCCCTAGACTCCATAAAAGGACAACCCCGAACCCAAAATTAAGGACACTGCCCTGGACCCATAATTAAGGACACTGACCTGAAATCCATAATTAAGGACACTGACCTGAACCCAAATTAAAGCATGACCTGTGACTCCAAATTAAGGAACTGACCTTATCCATAATTAAAGGCACGCCTGTAATCCATAATTAAAGACACTGACCTGTAACCCCAAAAATTAAGGACACGACCTGGACTCCATAATTAAGGACACGCCCTGAAACTCCATAATTAAGACACTGCCTGTAACCCCAAAATTAAAGGCCTGACCTGTAATCCATAATTAAGGACCTGACCTGGCCCCAAAACCCCACTCTTGAACCCCAAACAGCTGTTCAACTGCGTTTCATTTTTCCTCTCCCCCTTCATTTGCCTTGCCGGGGCCCGCTTCAGTTTAACAATAAAATGTTACACATACCCTGGGCCCCTTCATGTTAACAATAAAAAGTGTTGCACATACTCCTGGGCCCGCTTCACTGTTAACAAAAAAACTGTTACCACAATTCCCGGGGCCCCCGTTCACTGTTAACAAAAAAAACTGTTAGCACATACCTCCGGGGCCCCTTCACTTTTTAAAGTAACAAGTGTTAGCCCATATCCCCTGGGCCCGTTTCACTTTTTAACAAAAAAACTGTTAGCACATCCCTCCGGGGCCCCGCTTCACTTTTAACATAACAAGTGTTAGCAATATCTCCGGGGCCCCTTCCTGAAACAATAACAACGTTAGCCCCTACCTCCTGGGCCCGCCCTTCACTGTTAAAAATAAAAGTGTTAGCACATATCCCTGGGCCCGCTTCACTGTTAACAAAAAACTGTTAGCAATCCCCTCCTGGGCCCCCGCTTCACTGTTAACAATAAAAAGTGTTACACATACTCCTGGCCCCTTCATGTTAACAATAACAAGTTTACACAACTCCGGGCCCGCTTCACTTTTAACAATAAAAGTTTAGCAAATCTCCGGGCCCTTCTTTTTTTAAACAATAAAAAGTTTTAGACATATCTCCTCCCCTTACTTTTAACAAAAAAAGTGTTAGACATATCTCCGGGGCCCCGCTTAAACTTTTAAACAAAAAAAGTGTTACACATATCCCTGGGCCCATTCACTGTTACAAAAAAAAGGGTTTTAGCACTTTCCCCCGGGGCCCCTTCACTTTTTAACTAACAGACATATTCCGGGCCTTCCCTTTTAAACGATTTTTAATAAATCTCTTGGGCCTCCTTCACTCTAAAAACAATAATAAAAAAGAATTGACTAAATCAAAAGTTAACCGGGTTAAAGAGTTGTTAACAGTTATCACAAGAGTTACAAGAGCTGTTAAGACAAGAGTTACAAGACTTAAGAAAAAGTTCAAAACTTAAGAAAAGAGTTCTAAGATTTAAAGACAAGAGTTTAAGAGCTAAAAAAGGGGAAATATAAAGTTAAGAAAAGAGTTTTTTTGACTTAAACGAGTTACTAGACTAAGACAAGATTTATAAGAGCTAAAAAGTTTTTAAGAGTTACTGACCTCAAGATCTCCACTTCTCATTAAGATCTTTAATTTCATCTCTGATTCTCCATCTCTTGTTGATCTGCAGTGTTGCAACTCTGTCCTCAGGGTCTGCAGGGCACTGGAGGGAGCCCCGGGGGTGTAGGGGGGTCAGTGTCTCCAAAAGTTGGTCGGGGGAGGTTTTGGGGAGGGGAAAACCCCAGGGTTATTTTTAGCCTTTTAAACCAAAAAATTTTTCAATTAGTGAATTTTTATACAAGGAAAAGGGGGGGCCCCAGGGCGTACCGACCATGCAATACACGTGGGAGAGTACCCCAAACATACAAGAGGTGGGCCGGGGAGCTGTGCCCTGACCCCGGGAACTACTGTAGACTACAACACATACACAAAGGGGGGGCCCGGGAGCTGTAATCGACCCTGCAACCACATATAGGGGGGTAAATGTGACACAAAAACCACACACACACACCACCACACACACACAACACACACACACACACACACACACTGTATACCAATTACGTCAGGCCCCATAGGAGTATGCAGCCCATTTTGGAATCCACACCTATCAACACGTCAAGAAACAGAAAAAGTGAAAAGGTTTCAACAAGACTAGTCCAGAGCTACGGGGTTTGCCCTATGAAAAAAGGTTGAGGGAACTGGGCCGACGACACTGGGGGACAGGAGGGCAGGGGAGACATGATAACGACATATAAAATACGCGCAGAAAGACAAGGGGGACAAAGACGGGTTTCCAGAAGGGACCAGCACAAGATTTAAACAATTGGAAGTTGAAGACTCAATAAATAAAAGGGAGTTAGGAAGTATTTCTTCATCATAGAGTATCAGGCCAAAGGAATGCCTAAAAGGGATGTAGGGAGGGGGGAAACCATACAAGTTTTAAGGCGAGGTGTGATAGAGCTCAGGGGGCAGGGAAAGGGGGACCTAGTAGCAATCAGCGAAGAGGGGGGCCCCAGGAGCTTGACTCACCCCCTGCAACCAAAATAGGTGATACAAATAGGTGAGTACACAACACAACACACACAACCCCAAAAACAAAACACACACACACACACACACACACACACACCCCCACACACACACACCCCCCCCCCCCAAAACACACACACACACACCCACACACACACACACACACAAACCACACAAACCACACACACACAACACACAACACCACAACCACACACACACACACACAACACACACAAAACACACACACACAACACACACACACACCAAACACACACACAAAAAACCACACCACCCCAACAACACCCCACAAAACCACCACACACACACAACACACAACAACACAACATCCACCACAACACCACCACAACCACCACACACAAAACACACAAAACACAACACAAACACCAACACAGATGGAAATCGAGAAAGGGAAGGCATAGATGAGATGGGAGAAAGAGACTACTAGCAGGTACACTTCGTCTGGGGAACAAAAAATGGTCATTCAGTGATGTAAAATCCCCCACAGAACTGCAGGGGCCAAGAAGGAATATAAAGGAGCAACAGAGCAAGGTGGACCATTGCTGAGGTGAAAGAAGAGTCATCCGCAGAGCAAATTGCTGGTTATGGGGATTTCAACCCGGGGAGATGACTGGGAAAACGGGAGAAAGGGGGTCCCGAAACAGGGAGACCAGGATTTGGGAACGTGGTGGGGAAAACCTCATGCACCAACATGTTGGACATCCCAAGTGAGGGGGGAGGATGAACCGCAGTTTGGCCCTTGGTTCACCCTGGGCAGCTCAGACATTGGGATATAAGTATAGAGCCCCCTAGGAGCATGACCACGTGGTTCGTCTTTGAATACGAGTAAGCTGCAAGTGAGAGAAAAACAGGTTTTAATGGAAAAGCCTGACTTAAAGGGGGGACTACATGGGTTGAAGAACTTCCTGCGGGGGTCCAGGGGGGGAAGAGAACGGCAGGAACCCAGTAAATAAAATATGGAATATGTAACAAAAAAAATGAAAGGGAGGAGTGGAAAATTTACCCAAGGGCAACAGTAACAACGGAACGCCCAAACGCCCCCTGGTTTACCCGACTGTAAGAAAAAAAAACGAAGTGCAATAGAGAAGGGAAAAAAGTAAAAAGGGCAAAAACACCGAAAATAGGAATCGTGCAGAGCCGAAAATATTCCGGTAAGGAGGGGGCCCCAGCGACGTATGAAAAGGGACATAGCATCGAGAATCAAGACTGCCCCAAAACTGTTGTATACCACATCAGGGGAAGACAACAGTCAAAGCCCCAGGTGACAGAAAAAGGACAAAAGGGGGGGGAAACTCAAGAAATGATAGGGGTAGTGGGAGCTGAACAGGAATTTAAGGAATTTTTTACAGTAGAGCGGGAAGGGGCTGTGGGAAGACAGCACAAAAGGGGAACAAAAAGGGGGAATATCCAACAAGTTTTTGGATGACATAAACAACTGAGGAGGGGAAAAGTCTTTAATGACCTTGAAACCTCAAAGGGATGGGACCGGGGATCTCCCCAGGGGGCCTTTGAGAAGGAGCAGAATGCGTGCGTCCTTAACCACAATTTCAACGCATCCCTTGAAAATGGCAAAATACCTGAAAATGGGAAAACACTAATGTATCCCCCTATTTAAAAAGGAAACAGAACGAGGCACAAATACAACCTTGTCTCTGAATGATTGGTGCAAAGTCTGGAGAAGATTATCGGAGGAGATGTCGAACACCCGGAAAGGGAACAAAATTTTAATAAAACCCGCATGGGTTCATGGAAGGCAAATCCTGTATCACAAAACCTCCCGGAGTTTTTTTAACAAGGTAACAGAAGTAAAACACGGAGAGAGGGTGGGGGAATTCGTTTTCCCCAGACTGCAGGAAGGCCTTTGACACAGTTCCCCACAAAATTAGTGAGAAGCGGAGGGTCAGCCTGAAAGGGGGTCCTACAGGGGGGCAGCAACATCATGGGACGTGAAGAGAACACAGTGGTGCCTGGTTTCGAGCGGGGGCTCACAGGGGTCATTTTTAGGGGCCATCTATTTTTGATATATGGAACGACATGAGGAAGGAATAGACTCGAATTCCCGTTCACAGATGACTGAAGTTAGAGAAAATTAAATCGACGAGGATGAGGGAGGACGCAAAGAGACCGGGGTAGGTGGGACATGGGTCCTAACTGGCTTCTCGAATTCAACCAGCCCAAAACAATCATGAAGATTGGGGGGGGCAAAGAAAACCGCAGACAATATGGCAGGGGACAAAGACAAAAGAACTCACTCAGGGAGAAAGACCCGGGGGACCATAACACCGAGCACATCACCAGGCACACATCAACCAAATAACTGCTTCAGATAGGGCGCCTGGCAAAAACCCGAGAATACGTTCCCACACCTTAAAAGGGGAAACATTCAAGAACTGTACACTGGTATTAGGCCCATACTGGATTGCAGCACCATCTGGAACCCACACCTGTCAAGCACGCAAGAATTAGAAAAGTAAAAGTTTTCAACAAGGGTAGTCCCAGAGCTCAAGGGAATGTCGTAGAGGAAAGGTTTGGGGGAAAACGGGCTGGGACACTGGAGGGCAAGGGTCAGGGGGGACATGATAACGACAACAAATACGCAGGGGAAAAGACAAGGGGGACAGGATAGGATGTTCCAGAGAGGGGACACAGGGGCAATGGGTCCAACTGGGGAAACTGAAGATCCCGACGATCACAGGACGTTAGGAAGAAATTTTTTCAGTCCTAGAGTTGTCAGCAAATGGGGAAAGCCACAAGTGAAGTATGGAGGAGGAACCATACATAGTTTTAAAAAGAGGTATGACAAACTCAGGGGCAAAAGAGAGAGGGCCCAGTAGCGATCAGTGAAGAGGCGGGCCAGGGGCGAGTTCACCCTGCAAACCCAATTTGGTATACCCACCCCCACACACCCAAAAAACAAAAAACACACAAACCCCACACACACACACAAACCACCCCACACACACACACACACCCCCTCCTTTTCCCTCTCTTCTCCCCCTCTCTTCCCTCTCTTCTCCCCTCTCTCTCCCCTTTTCTCCCTCTCTCTATCTCTCCCTCCCTCTCCCTCTCTCTCCCCTCTCTCTCTCCCTCTCTCTCTCCCTCCTCCTCTCTCTCTCTCTTCTCTTCCTCTCTCTCCCCCTCTCCCTCACTTCCCCAAAAAAAAACTCTCACCCTCCCTCTCTCTCTAGCTCCCCTCTCCATCCTCTCCATTTTTCTCCTCTAGCCTTTTCCCCTTTCCCTCCTTTTCCCTCTCTCTTTCTCTCCCTCTCCCCCTCTTCTCCTCCTCTACACTTTCTCCCCCCCCCTCACATTTCTCTTCTCCCCCTTGGTTTATCCCTCACCCCATTCTCTCTCTCTCTCCCTCTTTCTACCCTTTCTCTCTCCTCTCCTCCCTCTTTCAAACCCTTTCTCTCTCCTCTTCCCCCCCCCAACCCTTTCTCTCCCCCCAACCCCCCCCCTCCTCTAGCCTTCTGTCTGCGGTAACAAAAAAAAAAAAAAAAAAAAAAAAAAAAAAAATAGGTGGCCTTAAGGACGGAAAACCAAGCGGTAGAAGAACCAGGGAGGAAGACTGGGAGTTTGAGCTCCAAAAAAGGGGGAAGATGGGGGAAGGGAAAATAGTAGAGCTTTGGGAAAAAAATGGAGAGCGGATATGAAAAGTGCAGGGAAATGGGAAGTTTAAAGGCCCTTAGAAAACAGAACTGGAAAACAGTGCTAGAAGAAAAACTGCAAAGCCTGAAAAAAGATTAGAGAGACAAATGAAATTCAGACGGGCATCAGGGGAAATTTAAATCAGGGGCAGACAAGGGGGTGGGAAACAACAAAGAGACATGCCGTACAGGAAAGGCCCCACAGACCCACGTGGAGCCAGGGAAAAGGGGGACGAGCCCCCACTGAATCAAACGACGGGCTGAAGACAATGAGGAAAATTCAAGTCAGGCGAACAAGGGGGGTGGTAAACAAAGGGGACATGCCCTACAGAAGGACCTACAGACCCACGTGGGGGGAGGGAAAAACGATGACACACAAGACAACGACAGGTCCGAAGAAAATGAAGGTTTGTTATATGCAAGGTTCTAAAGCCAAATGCATAGCAAGGGGCAGCTGGCCCGGAAAGACAGCCCAAGAAAATGTTTAGATATGAAGGGTGAAGGCAAAAACATTCAATGGAAGGAAAAAAAAGCCCAGAGGGAAACGAGGAACTCATGGGAGGAGGAAAGGGGGAGGGTCAGTTTTTGTGTACGGGGTCCAAAAGCCCCGGGGGGCCCAAATTTGAAGAAATAAAACAGGGGGGAAAAAAATGATTGAAAGGGATCATGAAACAAAAGGGGAGGGGAATATGCCCGGGCCAAATTTTCAGAGAATTGGGGGGTTTGCAGTGGAAGGATACGGCCTTCAGAGTAACTTTCAAAAGGAAAAATCGTTCGAATCAGATTCTGCAAGGAAAGAAACTGAGAGACAAAAAGGGGTACCAAGAGTATAACCTCGACCGCGACAGAACACAAGAAGAAAGACTACACTGAAAGAGGGGTACAGAGAGCAAGGAGGAAGGGAAGCAATGAAAAAAGAGCAGGACCCAGACACGGAGGAAGGGCAAACACACCCCCCAGAATCTCCCCCCAAAAAAACCCCCCCCCCCGACACTCCCAAAGCAAAAGGCCAACCAACTCCAACCCACTCACTGTTCCCTCTGCCCACCAACCCCCATATCAAAACCTCACCCCAAAAGCTGTCCCTTTGGGCATTTTGACCCCCCCCCCTCAAACATACCCCCCCCTACACCACAGCCCCTATAGGCCCCCACCAGGCTCTCCCTCCCCCAACCCCCCAAAATCTTGCATGACCCAATGATAAAAAAACTAAAGGTTTGGTACACAAATGCGGATGGGGAAAAATGAATAAACATGAGGAGTGGAATGAAAAAAATCAGGAAAAATCCCCAGACATCATAGCACACAGAAAAAAAAAAACCCCCTGAGATAATAACAGACACAATCTTCCCCAAAAGGATTCAGATCCTGAGGGGAAAAAAGAAGGAAAGGGGGAGGAGGGGTTGCACTGCCATAAAACACCCAAGGGGATTTGGGAAATGGAAGGGATGGGCAAATTTGGGAAAGAGACTACATTGTAGTACAATTCAGTCCGGAAACAAAAAGTAGTCATTGGGGTGATGTATAAACCCCCCACAGAACTGCAGGGGGGCCAAGAGAGGAGTCGAAGAAAACAACAGGGGGATGGGGACACCCTGGTGAGGTGGAAGAAAGCTCCTCGAGCAGGCAAAAGTTATGGAATGGGCGATTTCAAACCCCGGGGGATCGACGGGAAAACCTGGGCCACAGGGGGTCCCGAAACTGGAGACAAAAATGATGGGTGTGGACTTGAAAAACCTCATCATCAACATGTCGGGACCAACCCGAGAGAGAGGGGGGGATGACCAGCAAGACGGGTCTTGTGTTCCCCTAGCAGTTCAGACATCAGGACATACTTACAAGGCCCCTTGGGGCTAGCGTCATGTGGTTTTTGAGTTTTGACTATTATAGAGTTACAATGGAGAAGGTAACAGGGAAAGAAGGGGACAGGGCCAAACTTAAAAGGGGGACACACAGGTATGAGAAATTCCTGCAGGGGGTTCAGTGGGCGAGAAATGGTAGGAAAATCATAAACAGATGATGGAATATTGGCAACAAAGTGCAAGGAGGGAGAGGAAAGTTTTGTTCCCAAGGGAAACAGAAATAATAGGAAGACCAAGACGAGTCCTTTGGTTTTCCCGAAGGGTAGGGAGGCAAAAGCTAAGTGCAACAGAGAATGGAAAAGACAGGAGCATAGGACCCAGGAAAACAAGGAGATTAAGAAGAGCCAGAAAAGAGTATGCGAGATAAGGGGGGAGGCCCCGAGACGTATGAAAACACAAGCTCGAAAGTCAAATCTGACCCGAAATGCTGTAAAGCCACATTAGGAAGAAGACAACAGTCAAGGACCGGTGTAAGGGTGAGGAAGAAGGTGGGGAATCACAAGAAACGATCAGGGTATGTGGGGCTCAAAACAGATTTAAAGGAAGTATTTACAGTAGAGACAGGGGGACTCTGGGGGGACAGACCAGATGGGGAAACCCAAAAAGGAAAACACCAAAAGTGTTGGACACAACATACAGTGAGGGGGAGGTGAAGAAACTGCAAGGGACATCGAAACCTCAAAAGGCAATGGGGCCGGGCAACATCTCTCCCTGGGTCCCTTGAGGGGGAGCGATATGTTGGCGTACCACTTACCACAATCTTCAAACCCCCCCTGGAAATGGGGAAAAAATACCTAGGTATGGAAAACAGCAAAATGTGCCCATTTTCAAAAAAAGGGGGACAGAAAAGAGGCACAAACATAGACCTGTGTCTTGACGTGTATAAAGCAAAATTTTAGAAGATTATCAGAGGAGAGTGTGGGCACCTGGGAAAGGGAAAAGGAGTATAAATCCAAACCCGCAAAAGGGTTTACGGAAGGGAAACCTGTTCACAAAACCCTTTGAGTTTTATGAAAAAAAAACAAAGTAAGACAAGAGAGAGAGGGGGGGGTTTTATTGCATCTTCCTTGGACTGCAAGAAGCCTTTGACAAGTTCCCACAAGAATTAGTGCAGAAGCAGAGCATCAGCGCATATAACAGGAAAGGGGACTGCAAGGATCAGAGAAACCTGACAGGGAGGGGAACAACGATCATGGTAGTAATGATGTATCACATGGGGGACCCGGCAGCGGGGGCCCACAGGGGGGCGGTCCTAGGACCCTGTATTTTTGGTATATGTGAACGACAGACGGAAGGGTTAGGCTCAAAGTGCCCTGTTTGCAGATGGTAAGTTAATAGGAGAATTTAAAACTGATGAGGGCCCGGCGGCTTCAAAAAGCCTGGACAGACTGACACCTGGTCCGCAAATGGCTTCTCGAATTTAAACCTGCCAAATCAAAGCAGAAGATAGGGGGAAGGGCAAGAAGGGGCCACAACAGAGTATAGGCTTTGGGGGCCCAAAACGCAAACCCCACTCAAGGGGAAAAAATCTTGGGTGAGTATAACACCGAGCATGTCCCCGGGAAGCACACATCAATCAGATAACTGCTGCAGCATATGGGCGCCTGGCAAACCTGAGAACAGCATTCCGACACCTTAGTAAGGAATCATTCAAGACACTGTAACCGTGTATGTCAGGCCCATACTGGATTTATGCAGCACCTGTTTGGAACCCGCACTTGATAAAGCACGTCAAGAAACTAGAGAAAGTACAAAGGTTTGCAACAAGGTTAGTTTCCCAGAGCTAAGGGGAATGTCCTATGGAAGAAAGATTAAGGGAAATCGGCCTGACGACACTGGATGACAGGAGGGTCAGGGGAGACATGATAAGACATATAAAAAACTGCGTGGAATAGACAAGGTGGACAAGGACAGGATTTCCAGGGGGGGGACACAGAAACAAGAGGCCCCCAATTGGAAGTTGAAGACACAAAGAGTCAAGAGATAGTAGGGAAATATTTCTTCAGTCATAGAGTTTTTAAGGCAGTGGAATAGCCCTAGAAAATGACGGTAGTGGAGGCAGGAACCATACACAGTTTTAAGACGAGGTTTGATAAAGCTCATGGAGCGGGGGGGAGAGAGGGTCTGTAGCAACCGGTGAAGAGGCGGGGCCAGGAGCTAGGACTCGACCCCTGCAACCACAAATAGGTGAGTACACACACACACACACACACACCAAACACACCCCACACACACACAAACACACACACACACAAAAAAACATACACACACACACACACACACACAACACACACACAACACAACACACCTTCATAGGAATGTCCTATGAAGAAAGATTAAAGGGAAATCGGCCTGACGACACTGGAGGGCAGGAGGGTCAGGGGAGACATGATAAAGACATATAAAATACTGCGTGGAATAGACAAGGGGACAAAGACAGGATTTTTCCAGGGAGGGGACACAGAAACACGAGGCCACAATTGGAAGTTGAAGACACAAATGAGTCAGAGAGATAGTAGGAAGTATTTCTTCAGTCATAGAGTTGTAAGGCAGTGGAATAGCCTAGAAAATGACGTAGTGGAGGCAGGAACCATACACAGTTTTAAGACGAGGTTTGATAAAGCTCATGGAGCGGGGAGAGAGAGGGCCTAGTAGCAACCGGTGAAGAGGCGGGGCCAGGAGCTAGGACTCGACCCCTGCAACCACAAATAGGTGAGTACAAATAGGTGAGTACACACACACACACACACACACACAGTTACAGAGAGCACTATGTTCCTCAGTCTTGTACTATACACTAAAGATAAGGTACTCAGTCCCTCTCAGGCACCTGTGAAGTGAAGCACACCTGTGACCTGAAGCATCTGTCACTGAAGTGCCTGTGACCTGAAGCATCCATGAAAATCACCTCTGACCTGAAGCCTCCATGACTGAAGCACCTGTAACCTGAAGCACACCTGTGACCTGAAGCATCTGTCACTGAAGCGCCTGTGACCTGAAGCATCCATGAAAATCACCTCTGACCTGAAGCTGCCATGACTGAAGCACCTGTAACCTGAAACACACCTGTGACCTGAAGCATCTGTCACTGAAGTGCTGTGACCTGAAGCATCCATTTAAAATCACCTCTGACCTGAAGCCTCCCATGACTGAAGCACCTGTAACCTGAAGCACACCTGTGACCTGAAGCATCTGTCACTGAAGCGCCTGTGACCTGAAGCATCCATGAAAATCACCTCTGACCTGAAGCTGCCATGACTGAAGCACCTGTAACCTGAAGCACACCTGTGACCTGAAGCATCTGTCACTGAAGTGCCTGTGACCTGAAGCATCCATGAAAATCACCTCTGACCTGAAGCCTCCATGACTGAAGCACCTGTAACCTGAAGCACACCTGTGACCTGAAGCATCTATCACTGAAGCACCTGTGACCTGAAGCATCCATGAAAATCACCTCTGACCTGAAGCCTCCATGACTGAAGCACCTGTAACCTGAAGCACACCTGTGACCTGAAGCACACCTGTGGCTGAAGCACCTGTGACCTGAAGCACACCTGTGACCTGAGACACCTGTGACCTGAAGCATCTGTGACAAGCATGTGTGACCTGAAGCACACCTGAGACCTGAAGTACACCTATGACCTAAAGCATCTGTGACCTGAAGCACCTATGACCTGAAGCACACCTGTGACCTGAAACACCTATGACCTGAAACATGTGACCTGAAGTGCATCTGTGACCTGAAGTACACCTGTGACCTAAAGCATGTGACCTGAAGTACACCTGTGATCTGAAGCACCTATGACCTGAAACATGTGACCTGAAGTGCATCTGTGGCCTGAAGTACACCTGTGATCTGAAACACCTATGACCTGAAACCTGTGACCTGAAGTAAACCTGTGATCTGAAACACCTATGACCTGAAACATGTGACCTGAAGTGCATCTGTGACCTGAAGTACACCTGTGATCTGAAGCAAACCTGTGACCCAAGGTGCATCTGTGACCAAAAGCATCTGTGACCTGAAGTACACATGTGACCAAAAGCATCTGTGACCTGAAGTACACATGTGACCAAAAGCATCTGTGACCTGAAGTACACCTGTGATCTGAAACACCTATGACCTAAAACATGTGACCTTAAGTGCATCTGTGACCTGAAGTACACCTGTGATCTGAAACACCTATGACCTGAAACATGTGACCTGAAGTGCATCTATGACCTGAAGCACACCTGTGATCTGAAGCAAACCTGTGAGCCGAGGTGCATCTGTGACCTGAAGTACACCTGTGATCTGAAACACCTATGACCTGAAACATGTGACCTGAAGTGCATCTGTGACCTGAAGTACACCTGTGATCTGAAGCAAACCTGTGACCCGAGGTGCATCTGTGACCAAAAGCATGTGACCTGAAGTACACCTGTGATCTGAAACACCTATGACCTGAAACATGTGACCTGAAGTGCATCTGTGACCTGAAGAACACCTGTGATCTGAAGCAAACCTGTGACCCAAGGTGCATCTGTAACGAAAAGCATCTGTGACCTGAAGCACCTGTGACCTGAATCACCTGTGACCTGAAGCACCTGTGACCTGAAGCACCTGTGACCTGAAGTATACCTGTGCTTCTAAAGTGTATCATTCAGCACAATCACTTTGATGATATAAATGGTGATTGCAGTGTTCGCTGCAGTGTCGTTGTCGACAGTGTACTGTGATCTTGTGTAGTACACTTAAGTAGGTACAGTGGACCCCCGGTTAACGATATTTTTTCACTCCAGAAGTATGTTCAGGTGCCAGTACTGACCGAATTTGTTCCCATAAGAAATATTGTGAAGTAGAGTAGTCCATTTCAGACCCCCAAACATACACGTACAAACGCACTTACATAAATACACTTACATAATTGGTCACATTCGGAGGTAATCGTTATGCGGGGGTCCACTGTATTAAGTTTGTTGGGAAACAGGACAAGTATTTCCTAACACGGGTCTTAGTCATATGATGACCCACAGTTGGAGCTTTTGGTCATCTGACCGAGGCCTTCTGCTGGCTTACTGGTCCATCTTTTAAAAATCATGGCTATAATTATGAACACTGAAGGTTAGTACACTTAGATAATCCCAGCTACTAGCCGTGACGTCACCAGATCTACATATGTGAGCCGTCAGCTATAGGCCTCCCACTTATTTCCACGCTAGGCATAGTAGAATCAACAAGGAAGCCTGGGCTTCTTCTCAAGTCTCTCTTAATCATACGCCTCCAAGACATCCAACGTGTGTATTTCTTACTCCATTATCATCATAATGGGGAAGCAGTAAACCCACAGGGATTATACAGTGCCTGTGGGGGGGGATTTCTTACTCCACTAACCATTGACAACATGCCCATGCACTCAGCCCCAGGCCCAGACTCTTGAAACTCTGTATTCACTAAGGACTGCATGAATCCACTTTTGTGTGCCCTAAGTGTACTATGGAGAAGGAGCTTGGACATGGGTGAAATTCCACAGTCACTTAAAACAACGGATATAGCCCCACTTCATAAAGGTGGCAGCAAAGCATTAGCTAAGAACTAGACCAATAGCTCTAATGTCCCACATCATAAAAATCTTTGAGTGCTAAGAAGCACAACAGCAAACCACTTGGATTCCCAAAAACTGCACAATCCAGTGCAACATAGGTTCAGAGGGGGTCGCACCTACCTCTCGCAACTACTGGATCATTATGATATGGTCTTGGATGCACTGGAAGAAAAACAGAATGCAGATGTAATATACACAAACTTTGCAAAAACCTTTGACAAGTGCGATCATGACGTAATAGCCACACCAAATACATGCTAAGGGAATAACTGGCAAAGTGGGGAGATGGATCTTCAACTTTCTAACCAATCGAACACAAAGAGCAGTGGTAAACAGAGTTAAATCGGAAGCTGCCATAGTGAAAAGCTGTTTCAGAAGGCACAGTATTCGCCCCCATCCTGTTCCTCATCCTCATATCCGACATAGACAGAGATGTAATCCACAGCACCATGTCATCTTTTGCAGACAATACTAGGATCTGCATGAGACTGTCATCTATTGAGGACACGGTTAACCTACAAGAAAATATAAACCAAGTTTTCTAATGGGTAACAGAAAACAATATGATGTCCAATGAAGATAAATTCCAATTACTCCATTATGGAAAACTGGAGGAGATAATAATTAAAACCGAGTATACTACAAACTCTGAACACACACCAGAGCAAAAAAATAATGCGAGGGACCTTGGAGTGGTAATGTCTGAGGATCTCACTTTCAAGGATCACAACAGTGCCACGATCACAACTTCAAAGAAAATGATATGATGGATAATGAGAACGTTCAGAACAAGAGATGCCAAGCCAATGATGATCCTTTTCAAATCACTTGTTCTCTCTAGGCTGGAATACTGCTGTATATTAACATCTCCATTCAAGGCAGGTGAAATTGCACATATAAGTTCCATCATTTACCTCAACTACTGGGAACGCTTGGAAGCACTTGACTTGTACTTGCTGGAATGCAGGCAAGAGAAATACAGTGGAACCTCGACTTACGAGTTTAATCCGTTCCGTGACCTAGCTTGTAAATCAGTTTGCTTGGATATCAAATCAATTTTCCTCATTTAAATTAATTGAAAAGCCATTAATCCGTTCCAACGGAATTCCTGCTCTCAGAAGGCAAGACAAAATACTTCAATATGACGCTAATATCAACTCTACGGCTTATTTATCTATCACAATTCATCTAATATGACATAATAAACAATATAAATAACATAGAAACATGATACATACTCTAGAATGAATAAAATGTCATTACAGTGGACCCCCGCATAACGATGGCAGCACATAGCGATTAATCCGCATACCGCTTGCTTTAATCGCAAAAATTTTGCCTCACATACCGCTTAAAAACCCGCTCACCGATTTTCGTCCGAGACGTGTCGAATGTGGGGCCTGAGCCACGCTCACATGTTCCGCCGGTGGCATTGTTTACCAGCCAGCCTCCGCGGTAACATCCAAGCATACAATCGGAATATTTCGTATTATTACAGTGTTTTCGGTGCTTTTTCTGGAAAATAAGTGACCATGGGCCCCAAGAAAGCTTCTAGTGCCAACCCTACAGCAATAAGGGTGAGAATTACAATAGAGATGAAGAAAAAGATCATTGATAAGTTTGAAAGTGGAGTGCGTGTCTCCGAGCTGGCCAGGTTGTATAATAAACCCCAATCAACCATCGCTACTATTGGTGGTACAGCTGCTGCTGCTGCTGCACTGTCAGCTGCTGCTGCTGCTGTAGCATCGTCTGCTGCTGCTGTAACATCGTCTGTTGCTGCTGTAGCGTCGTCTGTTGCTGCTGTACCACCGTCAGCTGCTGCTGCTGCTGTAGCATCGTCTGCTGCTGCTGTAACATCGTCTGTTTGCTGCTGTAGCATCGTCTGTTGCTGCTGTACCACCGTCAGCTGCTGCTGCTGCTGTAGCATCGTCTGCTGCTGCTGTAACATCGTCTGTTGCTGCTGTAGCATCGTCTGTTGCTGCTGTACCACCGTCAGCTGCTGCTGCTGCTGTAGCACCGTTGTTGGTGTGGCTTATTGAGAATACCAAGAAACAATTAACCCCAGAGGATTTGCCACCCAAGATAACCCAAAAAAGTCAGTGTCATCGAAGACTGTCTAACTTATTTCCATTGGGGTCCTTAATCTTGTCTCCCAGGATGCAACCCACACAAGTCGACTAACACCAGGTGAACAGGGAAAAATGCCTGGAACTAGTGCTCATATTGGTGAATTTAAAGCCAGCAAAGGTTGGTTTGAGAGATTTAAGAATCGTAGTGGCATACACAGTGTGATAAGGCCTGTTCTGGAAGAAAATGCCAACAGGACCTACAGTACTCAGGAGGAAAAGGCACTCCCAGGACACAGTGTCTCATCAGTCATTGCTGCATCTTCAATAAAGGTAAGTGTCATTTATTCTTCATTTAGTAGACTAGTACATGCACAATATATACTGTGCATGTACTACTCTACTATTGTGCATGTATCCTTCTCTTTGTGTGTGGGAAAATGTATATTTCATGTGGTAAAATTTTTTTTTTCATACTTTTGGGTGTCTTGCACGGATTAATTTGATTTCCATTATTTCTTATGGGGAAAATTCATTCGCATACCGATTATTTCGCATAACAATTACCCCTCTTGCACGGATTAAAATCGTTATGCGGGGGTCCACTGTATATGACTAGTGGTGGTGGTCATTCCCGCTCTCACTCTGACTATATCTTCCCATGCTCTTGTAAGAGAAAATGGAGTGTTTGTGAGGCTAACTCCACTAGATCATTAGTTTCATAATGAAAACACTGAAAGAATGTAGTTATAAATAAGAAATGTTGCATAAAAGCATAATAAAACATAACAGAGAATGTAAAGGAATTAACTGGTTATATAAAGTGTGCATACACACTTACCTTGGAGCAGAGACGTTTACGGAGGTTGAGGGTGGAAGATAGGCAGAGTGGCGTATGGTGTCAGTCGCCCTATAAACCTCCAACAACAACATTGGAGGAGTTAGTTTTGTTTCGTCTTTTTTCTATCACTTAATCGTTTAACTTACTTGCTACACTCTCAATGCTACACTTTTCAGGAACAGAGGTCCGCAGCTTAGAAATTATTGTAACGCTCTTGGCTGGTGCTATAGCCTTTATCAACTCCTCCTCCTTAAGTATCGTACATATTGTAGAAGTACAGTGGACCCCCGGTTTACAATATTATTTCATTCCAGAAGTATGTTCAGGTGCCAGTACTGACCGAATTTGTTCCCATAAGGAATATTGTGAATTAGATTAGTCCATTTCAGACCCCCAAATATACACATACAAACGCACGTACATAAATACACTTACATAATTGGTCGCATTGGGAGCTGATCGTAAACCGGGGGTCCACTGTACTTTGCTGGTATTGCCTGGCCAAGTCCACAACCGCACACCTCGCTTGCTTATCTATGATTTCATGCTTTAATTCCAAGGAAATCATCCTCTTTTTCTTCCCAACACTGTCCTTGGCACTTACTTTCTTAGGACCCATGGTTATAAAAAAAAATTTGGCCAATTAACCGTACAAAATGCAAGCAAAGCACGACAAAAATGCTTCCACGGCGAAGAACACATGCGCTGCTCACCGAATGTTTTGGCATTCGCTAAGCCAACCAGTGGCGGTGTTCTGAAGCTCCTCATTAATATTATTATGCATTATTATTATTATAATAATTATAATAATTATTATTATTAATTTAGGGAACTGAAGCTCATTAATAATAATAATAATAATAATAATTATTATTATTATTATTGATTTAGGGAACTGGAGCACAGATCCAATTCCATAGATCAAGAGCCCCTCACTGGTATCAAGGTTCCTTGATTTAGGGGCTCTTCATTTCAGGAATTGGATCTGTGCTCCAGTTCCCTAAATTAATAATAACAGTATTATAAAAATAATAATAATAATAATAATGATAATAATAATAATAATAATAATAATAATAATAATAATAATAATAATAATAATAATAATAATAAATAATAATAATAATAATAATGATAATAATAATAATAATAATAATAATAATAAGCTTCAGAACACCACCACTAGTTGGCACAGCACACTGTTTACTTCACTGTGGTCGTGCTTTGCTTGCATTTTTACAGTTAATTGGCCAAATTTCATTTTTCTGAAGCTAATAAAACAAAAAATACGAAATTTGATGGAAAATTGACGAAATTATGCTCTCGTGAATTTTGATGTGTCAGCGATATTTACGCAGCGGCGATTTTGCCGACTTTGACTGCCATTTTAGGCCAATTACCTTATTCCAGTCGATCAAATTCTTAGCTATTTCACTAGTACAGTGGACCCCCGGTTAACGATATTTTTTCACTCCAGAAGTATGTTCAGGTGCCAGTACTGACCGAATTTGTTCCCATAAGAAATATTGTGAAGTAGATTAGTCCATTTCAGACCCCCAAACATACACATACAAACGCACTTACATAAATACACTTACATAATTGGTCGCATTCAGAGGTGATCGTTATGCGGGGGTCCACTGTATTACTTCTATTCTATCAATTGAGCACAAGAAATCACCAACTGCTTCAACTACAAAATAAAGTGATCAGAAATTGGCAATTCGGCCAATTTAATGCAAAGTTCAAAATACAGTGGACCCCCGGTTAACGATTTTAATCCGTGCAAGAGGGGTAATTGTTATGCGAAATAATCGCTATGTGAATGAATTTTCCCCATAAGAAATAATGGAAATCAAATTAATCCGTGCAAGACACCCAAAAGTATGAAAAAAAAAATTTTACCACATGAAATATACATTTTCCCACACACAAAGAGAAGGATACATGCACAATAGTAGAGTAGTACATGCACAGTATATATTGTGCATGTACTAGTCTACTAAATGAAGAATAAATGACACTTACCTTTATTGAAGATGCAGCAATGACTGATGAGACACTGTGTCCTGGGGAGTGCCTTTTCCTCCTGAGTACTGTAGGTCCTGTTTGGCATTTTCTTCCAGAACAGGCCTTATCACACTGTGTATGCCACTACGATTCTTAAATCTCTCAAACCAACCTTTGCTGGCTTTAAATTCACCAATATGAGCACTAGTTCCAGGCTTTTTTCCCCTGTTCACCTGGGTGTTAGTCGACTTGTGTGGGTTGCATCCTGGGAGACAAGATTAAGGACCCCAATGGAAATAAGTTAGACAGTCTTCGATGACACTGACTTTTTGGGTTATCCTGGGTGGCAAATCCTCTGGGTTAATTGTTTCTTGGTATCTCAATAAGCCACACCAACAACGGTGCTACAGCAGCGCAGCAGCTGTACAGTGCAGCAGTATCAGCAGCAGCTGTACCACCAATAGTAGCGATGGTTGATTGGGGTTTATTATAACAACCTGGCCAGCTCGGAGACATGCACTCCACTTTCATATTATCAATGATCTTTTTCTTCATCTATTTGTTAATTCTCACCCTTATTCTGTAGGGTTGGCACTAGAAAGCTATACTAGGGCCCATGGTCACTTATTTTCCAGAAAAAGCACGAAAACACTGTAATAATACGAAATATTCCGTGTATGCTTGGATGTTACCGCGGAGGCTGGCTGGTAAACAATGCCACCGGCGGAAAACATTGTGAGGGGCTCAGGCGCGTCTCGGAACGAAAATCGGTAAGCGGGTTTTACAGCGGTTATGTGAGGCAAATTTTTGCGATTAAAGTAAGCGGTATTGACGAAATAATCGCTATGTGATGCCATCGTTATGCGGGGGTCCACTGTACTCCAATTTCAAAATAGGATCCAGAATAAACAATGTAGGTATTCCTGGCACTAAACTAACATTTCCTCTGTTCATTAGTTATATTTTGAGGCTTTACAAATGAATTCCATTTTGATTTTTAATTCACATAATGAATTTTTATTCAAACCAAAAAATAAAAGATTTACTGTTATGCAATATTGTAATAATTGTATAAATAATATCAGCACATTTGTGAACATAAATTAGACCCACCACCTGGCGTGTATTAGACGTGTGAGGTCATTTGTTTACTCTTGAACATCGACAAACATTTAACATTTCCGCTACTTTGAGCTCAGTTTCAAGCCATTTCCAGTACTAAAACTAATCAAAATCATCTCTATTTCTGTAATATATCTTCCATTCTATCAAATGAGACCAAGAAATCGCAAATACAACTATAAAAAACACACGAAAAAACACTGCAAAGTCGCTGTTTTAATCGAAAATTATGGTCTCAGTTTTTTTTCTCTCATTATGCACTGTGTGCTGCAGGATTTGTTTTATGTGGAGCACACATACCACATAGATGTGTTCTCTCATAACTAGGCCCAAATTTACTGCTCACAACTTATCAGAATGAGCTGAGCTCATGGTGTAGATCTACAGTTTGGACCCTCAATGTAAAGCCGTAGATCTACAGAACGGACCCTGAAAGGGTTAAGTGCCTAGGACAGTGTTGAGAAGAAAAAGAGGATGATTTCCATGGAATTAAATCATGAAATCACAGATAAACAAGTGAGGTGTGCGGGCTGTGGGTTGAGGGGGAAGCTCGCTTGTAACTCAGAGCAAAAAATCAACTGGGCAATGGCTCGTATCTTGAAAAACTCGTATTATTGTTTGGGACACTCGTAAGTCGAGGTTCCACTGTATATCATAATCTACACTTGGAAAATCTTAGAAGGAATGGTCCCAAATCTATACACAGAAATTATTCCCTATGAAAAGTAGGGGCGCCATTGGTACACTAAGAGAAATCACCATAAATGTCTGGGGCGCAAGACTGTTCAACAGCCTCCCACTATGCATATGAGGAATTACCAATAGGCCCTTGGCTGCCTTCAAGAGGGAGCTGAACAAAGACTAAAGTCGGTACCAGATCAGCCAGACTGTGGTTCGTATGTTGGACTGAGGCCAACAGTAACAGCCTGGTTGATCAGGCCATGATCCACTGGGAGGCCTGGTTGTGGAGGCTTTGATTCCCAGAATACCCTCCAGGTACACGTCACCTAGCATTGTCACACCATGATATCGCTCAGGTCATGCCTGACGTCACCCCATGATGTCCCACTGACAGTGTGAATTTGTAGTTTTATAGTGTTCAGTAGCATAATGTCACGTTTAATTCCTCTCAGTCAGTGCTCCATTACTAGTGTTCTCACATGTTTGTGAATGCCTGTGTCGATTTTTGTACAGAAAAGCATCATTTGCTAGTGCAAGCCACGTAGTCGAAATATTACCGTATGCGCAGTACAGGTATGCAAGTTTTCTATGAGTTCCCATTTGTGGTCTGAGCCCAGACCAATTTATCACCCTTGTCTTACATGTCATCCGTATGTGACATTTGTCAACTGATACTAGTCAGTCCAGGCATCAGATTACGCATGTCATCTGAGCCCTGTGTATAGACAGTATTTATGGTCACTGCTTTTGTAGACGTCACGTCAAAGTCGTCCCTGCTACGACGGCTGATACGCCTGAGTCATTCATGCTATGACTCACAATTGCCCGCACCAAGCTGTGCTACACTGAGTTCCAGGCAGTGACTGCCTGGAATGTGATAGTACCAGCCAAAAAGTGTCCTCCCGAGTCTCACGCCAGAACAAGTCCACCCAGATAATGAATACTGACGACGCCTCACTCGAGGGCACCAACATGTTGTGGCCCAGGCTGAGTAAACCCTGCAGTGACTACTCCATGATGACTGCTTCACCGTTCCCAGATACATCACAGCAATGTCTCCTGATATGTTGTGCCATCTGTCTAAATACACCTACCATCCGACTTACGACCTGCTCGACTTACGACCACTCGACTTACGACCGTATTTTTTATGCCAAATTTCTGGGAAATAAACAAGTATTTGTGTTGCACACAGTGTTTATCCTAAACCTTACAGTATAAAATACAGTACTAACAGCATAAAAAGTAAAGTAAAACATGAAATACCAAAATAAAACAATAAAATAAAGTCATTACAAAAATGTTTTGTTGATATTCAGTAGTAAAGTTCGACTTACGACCATTTCGACTTACGACCGGTTTCTTGGAGCCGAACTCAGTCGTAAGTCGGATGGTAGGTGCACAGGAAGGTGTGCAGTGATGCCTCTGAGGCCTTGGACCACCATGTTTTACCACACCACATTTTCTTTTTTTTTCCTCCCTATAGGAATTTCTTTTTTTTTTTTTGTCCATGTCTATATGTATATATGTTTTATTTTATGTCTGTGCCCAGTTTCTGCAAGAGAGACTTAGTTTTTTCAGACATTTTACATGGTTGAGGACGACTGTGGGTAAGTGGCCGAGCAATGTATACCCCATTGGGGCTGAGATTTTGTGTCACCTCAGGGCTGCCATCTTGCAAGCCTTAGGCCTAGCTTCAGCCCACAAGATGCTGTATCTGCCTGGAATATATAGAGCATGGGAAGATAGGAGTCTAACATACAGAATGCCAGTCTACAACAAGTGACCCAAAAATAAGCAGATACCCACTGGAAAAAACATAGGAAAGAAAACAACAGCTAGTTCAGTCCCCAGCCCCAGGGCTGACCCAGACCCAGCCCCCAGCCATTGTGAAAATCTGGATTCGGATAAAGACTCCTCCACAGCCACCAAAGCCATAGCCCCTAGTACAGATGTAGTAGAAGAGTCCTCTTCTGGGGTAGACCCTTCTGCAGCCATCACAGTCATAGCCCCTAGTACAGATGTAGTAGAGGAGTCCTCTTCTGGGGTAGACCCTTCTGCAGCCGTCACAGTCATAGCCTCTAGTACAGATTTAGTAGAGGAGTCCTATTCCAGGGGAAATGCTAGCATCATGACAACTTTGTAGATGAATGGTTCAGAGAACCTACATGTTGATAAATTAGACACATGTGCAACTCTTGGGTATCTTTATTGAGGAAACGTTTTGCCACACAGTGGCTTCATCAGTCCATACAAAGGAGAATCTTGAAGAACAGGAGGAGAATGAGGTAATCAGTCCCTCAACCTTGAGTCGATGTGGTCAGTCCATCAATCTTGAATAGATTGATGGACTGACCACATCGGCTCAAGGTTGAGGGACTGATTACCTCATTCTCCTCCTGTTCTTCACCATTCTCCTTTGTATGGACTGATGAAGCCACTGTGTGGCGAAACGTTTCCTCAAATAAGATACCCAAGAATTGCACGTGTGTCTAATTTATCATCATGACAACTGATGGTGGTGTCTCTGGTTTGGCTATGGAGGACAATAGTGCAGTTCTAGGGTCTGCACAGATTAGAAATACATCCAGTACGAATTGTATCCAGCCAAAAACAAAATGGTGTAAATTCTATGCTTGGGGCATCTGTAAACATGGAATATCAGGGAAAATGAATGGGGCATGCAACTTTGAGCATCCCAAAAAATGCCGCGACCTCCTGTCTAAAGGAGTGTGGCGTTCTACCTCTTGCAAATTCTTCCGCCCTGAGATGTGTCAGTCTTCAGTCCTTCAAAAACAATGTTACAATACCAACTGCACTGCATACCATTTAAAAGGGACCAGGAAGCACACACCCTGTACAACAAATCATAGTAGCTATGGTAGCTATGACAACACCAAGTGAGGTGAGAGATGAGAGTGGGTGAGATGTTATCAACAAATTTTGTTGAAAATAAGAAAAAGTTTTGGAGTGAGATTAACAAGTTAAGAAAGCCTAGAGAACAAATGGATTTGTCAGTTAAAAATAGGAGAGGAGAGTTATTAAATGGAGAGTTAGAGGTATTGGGAAGATGGAGGGAATATTTTGAGGAATTGTTAAATGTTGATGAAGATAGGGAAGCTGTGATTTCGTGTTTACCTGGAGTTTACCTGGATAGTGTATAGGGCAAGGAGGAATAACATCTTGTAGGAGTGAGGAAGAGCCAGTTGTGAGTGTGGGGGAAGTTCGTGAGGCAGTAGGTAAAATGAAAGGGGGTAAGGCAGCCAGGATTGATGGGATAAAGATAGAAATGTTAAAAGCAGGTGGGGATATAGTTTTGGAGTGGTTGGTGCAATTATTTAATAAATGTATGGTAGAGGGTAAGGTACCTAGGGATTGGCAGAGAGCATGCATAGTTCCTTTGTATAAAGGCAAAGGGGACAAAAGAGAGTGCAAAAATTATAGGGGGATAAGTTTGTTGAGTATACCTGGTAAAGTGTATGGTAGAGTTATTATTGAAAGAATTAAGAGTAAGATGGAGAATAGGATAGCAGATGAACAAGGAGGCTTTAGGAAAGGTAGGGGGTGTGTGGACCAGGTGTTTACAGTGAAACATATAAGTCAACAGTATTTAGATAAGGCTAAAGAGGTCTTTGTGGCATTTATGGATTTGGAAAAGGCGTATGACAGGGTGGATAGGGGGGCAATGTGGCAGATGTTGCAGGTTTATGGTGTAGGAGGTAGGTTACTGAAAGCAGTAAAGAGTTTTTACGAGGATAGTGAGGCTCAAGTTAAGAGTATGTAGGAAAGAGGGAAATTATTTCCCAGTAAAAGTAGGCCTTAGACAAGGATGTATGATGTCTCCGTGGTTGTTTAATATATTTACAGATGGGGTAGTAAGAGAAGTAAATGCGAGGGTCTTGGCAAGAGGCGTGGAGTTAAAAGATAAAGAATCACTCATAAAGTGTGAGTTGTCACAGTTGCTCTTTGCTGATGACACTGTGCTCTTGGGAGATTCTGAAGAGAAGTTGCAGAGGCTGGTGGATGAATTTGGTAGGGTATGCAAAAGAAGAAAATTAAAAGTGAATACAGGAAAGAGTAAGGTTATGAGGATAACAAAAAGATTAGGTGATGAAAGATTGGATATCAGATTGGAGGGAGAGAGTATGGAGGAGGTGAATGTATTCAGATATTTGGGAGTAGACATGTCAGCGGATGGGTCTATGAAAGATGAGGTGAATCATAGAATTGATGAGGGGAAAAGGGTTAGTGGTGCACTTAGGAGTCTGTGGAGACAAAGAACTTTGTCCTTGGAGGCAAAGAGGGGAATGTATGAGAGTATAGTTTTACCAACGCTCTTATATGGGTGTGAAGCATGGATGATGAATGTTGCAGCGAGGAGAAGGCTGGAGGCAGTGGAGATGTCATGTCTGAGGGCAATGTGTGGTGTGAATATAATGCAGAGAATTCGTAGTTTGGAAGTTAGGAGGAGGTGCGGGATTACCAAAACTGTTGTCCAGAGGGCTGAGGAAGGGTTGTTGAGGTGGTTCAGACATGTAGAGAGAATGGAGCGAAACAGAATGACTTCAAGAGTGTATCAGTCTGTAGTGGAAGGAAGGCGGGGTAGGAGTTGGCCTAGAAAAGGTTGGAGGGAGGGGGTAAAGGAGGTTTTGTGTGTGAGGGGCTTGGACTTCCAGCAGGCATGCGTGAGCATGTTTGATAGGAGTGTATGGAGACAAATGGTTTTTAATACTTGACGTGCTGTTGGAGTGTGAGCAAAGTAACATTTATGAAGGGGTTCAGGGAATCCGGCAGGCCGGACTTGAGTCCTGGAGATGGGAAGTACAGTGCCTGCACTCTGAAGGAGGGGTGTTAATGTTGCAGTTTAAAAACTAGTGTAAAGCACCCTTCTGGCAAGACAGTGATGGAGTGAATGATGGTGAAAGTTTTTCTTTTTCGGGTCACCCTGCCTTGGTGGGAATAGGCCAGTGTGATAAAAAATAAAAATAAAAAAAAAATGAAGAAAGAAAATGGAAAGAGATGACCAAAATAGTCCACCACCTTGGAGCCTTGTTGGATTGGAGGCACAACCAGTGGCACCTCCGGGCTCACAACTACTGATGCCAACAACAAAATCCCCCCAACAAACATGCAACACGACCTCATTTATATTTGCTAATATACAGGACCTTAAACCATCCACCACCAACAAAATGCCTCTCATTAGTGGACTTCTAGGGGAGTCAAATGCACTGTTTGCAGCCTTCACAGAGACCCATGCAAACGATTACTTTGACAGTGAAATATGGATACCTGGATACAACCTTTTCAGATGCGACAGAAAGAACAGGCAACAAGGGGGGGTTGGCCTGTACGTCAAAGAGTCGCTCATTTGCACAGAGATACTGAACACCACAAATGATGTAGTTGAAGTTCTGACAATAAAAATCGAGAACCAAAACTTAGTCAATGTACTTGTATATAAGCCACCAGATGCAACTTCCCAACAGTTCAAAGAACAACTATCAAAAATTGACTCCTGTCTGGATAACTTTCCAGCCCCATCCCCAAACATCTTGCTGCTTGCTGACTTCAATCTAAGACATACAAAATGGAAGAATATAGCAAATAATGTAGCAGAAATAATCCCTGGAGGTAGCTCAGAAGAAAAGTCACACATACAGGAGCTGCTGAATTTCTGCAACAAACACACCCTAAGTCAGCAGATAGTGGAGCCAACAAGACAGGAGAACACACTAGACCTTATTTTCACAAATAATTAGGACCTGGTAAGAAACATAACAATATCAAAAACAACAAATTCTGATCACAATCTAATTGAAGTCCAGACTTGCATGCACAGGAGTCCTGATCAGCAAAATGCATACAGCTATGAGGGTACCTTTACCAAATTCAACTTCATACAGCTATGAGGGTACCTTTACCAAATTCAACTTTAACAACAAGAACATCATCTGGGATCAGGTAAACTATGACCCTAAATGAAACATGTTGGAAAGATATCTTAAATTACATGGACCCAAACCAATGCCTTGAAAAGATCAACCTCCTGGTAGCTGAAGTATGTTCAAGGTATATTCCTCTAGGAAAAAAAGAAAAGAAGTACAGTGGACCCCCGGTTTACGATCAGCTCCCAATGCGACCAATTATGTAAGTGTATTTATGTAAGTGCGTTTGTATGTGTATGTTTGGGGGTCTGAAATGGACTAATCTAATTCACAATATTCCTTATGGGAACAAATTCAGTCAGTACTGGCACCTGAACATACTTCTAGAATGAAATAATATCGTAAACCGGGGGTCCACTGTATACTGGAGAGAGAGAGAGAGAGAGAGAGAGAGAGAGATGCTCCCTCTACAGGAGAAGACAAAGAATCATTGAGCTCCTCAAGAATACTAGATTATCTGAAACATGGAAGGAAGTACTAACCAGGAAAGTGGAAAATATTGAGCTAAAGTTAAAGGACTCACACAGGATCAAGGAGAGACAAGAGGACCTAAAAACGATTAGTGAAATTGAAAGAAATTTGAGATATTTCTTTTCATATGCCAAAAACAAGGCAAAAACCACTTCTAGTAGAGGGTCTCTGCTCAGGCAAGACGGATCCTAACAGACGACAACAAAGACATGAGCGAGATACTAAAATCTAAATATGACTCTGTGCTCAGCGAGTCATTGATCAGTCTAAAGACAGACAATCCAAACAATTTTTTCATGAATGAGCCTCAAAACCCTGCCAATGTATGCCAAATTTCTTACATAACCCTAAACATAACCCATTGATGACATGCCCATGCACTCAGCCCCAGGCCCAGACTCGTGGAACTCTGTGTTCATTAAGAACTTAGGGCTCTCATGGGCCCTAAGTATGCTATGGAGAAGGAGCTTAGATATAGGCGAGATTCCACAGTCACTAATAACAATGGATATAGCCCCACTCCATAAAGGTGGCAGCAAAGCATTAGCTAAGAACTATAGACCAATAGCTTTAACATCCCATATCAGGATAGCAAACCACCTGGACTCCCAAAAATTGCACAACCCTGGGCAACATGGTTTCAGAGCAGGTCGCTCCTGCCTCTCACAACTATTGGACCACTATGATATGGTCTTAGATGCACTGGAAAACAAACAGAATGCAGATGTAGTATACACAGATTTTGCAAGAGCCTTTGACAACTGCGACCATGGTGTAATAACACACAAAATGCGTGCTAAAGGGATAACTGGCAAAGTAGGCAGATGGATCTTCAACTTTCTAACCAATAGCACACAAAGAGTAGTGGTAAACAGTTAAATCAGATGCTGCCATAGTGAAGAGCTCTGTCCCACAATGCACAGTACTTGCTCCTATCATGTTCCTCATTCTCACATTGGACATAGACAGAGAGGTAAACCATCCTTTGCAGACGATACTAGGATCTGCGTGAGTGTGTCATCCACTGAGGACACGGCAAAGCTCCAAGAAGATATAAACCAAGTTTTCCAATAGGCAACAGAAAACAATATGATGTTCAATGAAGACAAATTCCAACTACTCCGTTATGGGAAACTGGAGGAAATAATAACTAGGACTGAGTATACTACAAACTCTAATTACACAATAGAGCGGAAAAGTATTCTGAAGGACCTAGGTTTGGTAATATCCGAAGACCTCACCTTGAAGGACCACAACAATGCCACTATCACATCTGCTAGGAAACTGATAGGATGGATAATGAGAACATTCAAGACAAGAGATGCTAAGCCAATGATGATCCTTTTTAAATCACTTGTTCTCTCTAGGCTGGAATACTGCTGTACATTAACATCACCATTCAAGGCAGGTGAAATTGCAGATCTAGAGAATGTATAGAGAACCTTTACTGCACGTATAAGTTCCATCAAGCACCTTAACTACTGGGAATGCCTGGAAGCACTTGACTTGTACTCACTGGAGCACAGGCAAGAGAGAGATATCATAATGTACACCTGGAAGATTCTGGAGGGACTGGTCCCTAATATGCATGCAGAAATCACTCCATGTGAAAGCAAAAGACTTGGCAGGCAATGCAACATACCCCCAGTGAAAAGTAGGGGCATCACTGGTACACTAAGAGAAAATGCAATAAGTGTCCAGGGCCCAAGACTGTTCAATAGCCTTCCACCAGCAATAAGGGGCATTACCAGTAGACCCCTGGTTGTCTTCAAGAGAGAGCTGGACAGATACCTAAAGTCGGTGCTGAATCGGTCAAGCTGTGTTTCATACGTTAAGACTGCGTGCGGCCAGCAGTAAAAGCCTCATTGGTCAGGCCCTGATCCACCGGGAGGCCTGGTCGTGGACCGGACCACAGGGGCGTTGATCCCCAGAATACCCTCCAGGTAGACTCCAGGTAGGTAAACGTCATCTTAGAGACAAGAAGCGTACTCCCTCTCTCTCCCGCCAGGCGGGGCCTGGCCTCAGGGCAGCCCAACATGCTATACCAGTACTAAGAACATTAATAAACCTACGTTATGCCTCCAAAGACTATTCATTCACCAAAACCATTTTGACTGATATGAGTGACCTGAAACACACCTGTGACCTGAAGCACTTGTGTCCTGAAGCACATGTGACCTGAAGCACATGTGACCTGAAGCATGTGGCCTGAAACACCTGTGACCTGAAAAAACTGTGACCTGAAGCACACCTGTGACATGAAGCATGCTGACCTGCAGTACATGTTGCCTGCAACACACCTGTGATGAAGTACCTATGACCTGAAGCATATGTGACCTGAAGCACACCTGTTTCCCGAATCACCTGTGACCTGAAATACATGTCACTACAAGCTCAACAATTGTGACCTAACACATGTGACCTGTGCAAACAGACCTGGGACAGATAAATCTCTATTACAGCTGTGCACAGAAGCACCTGTGGACAAGCACACTTGTACCTGGATTCCATCTTGTAATGACCTGGATTTGAGAGGCCACATTAGATCGAATCACTTGTGACCATGTAGAAACACATTGTTGAACTAGAAGAACCATGATCCAGGTGTGGTTAGAAGTGTCTAGGTTTAGAACATGATCAATAGTGTTAGAATATCCAGTTGCCTAGAGCTGTCATACCAAAGTGTTAGAAGTAATCCAGGTGTTAGAATGATCAGATGTGTTAGAAGTGATTAGGTTGTTAGAAGTGATCTAGTTGTGAAGCGGTCTAGTGTTAGAAGTGGTCTAGTTGTTGGAATGAGTATAGGTTGTTAGAAGTGGTCTAGGTTGTTAGAATGGGTCTAGGTTGTTAGAGTGACTGGTTGTTAGAAGTGGTCTAGGTTGTTAGAAGTATCTAGGTTGTAGAAGTGATCATAGGTTGTTAGAAGTGATCTAGTTGCTTAGAAGATGAGTCTAGGTTTGTTAGAAGTGATCTAGGTTGTTAGAAGTGTCCTAGTTGTGTTAGAAGTGTCTAGGTTGTTAGAATGATCTAGTTTGTGTTAGAAGTGATCAGGTTGTGTTAGAAGGATCTAGTTGTTAGAAGTGATCTAGGTTGTTAGAAGTGATCTAGGTTGTGTTAGAAGTGATCTAGGTTGTGTTAGAAGTGATCAGGTTGTTAGAGTGATCTAGGTTGTGTTAGAAGTGATCTAGGTTGTTAGAAGTGATCTAGTTTGTGTGATAGAATGTGATCTAGGGTGTTAGAAGTGATCTAGTTGTGTTAGAAGTGATCTAGGTGTGTTAGAAGTGATCTAGGTTGTTAGAAGTGATCTAGGTTGTGTTAGAAGTGATCTAGGTTGTTAGAAGTGATCTAGGTTGTGTTAGAAGTGATCTAGGTTGTTTTAGAAGTGATCTAGGTTGTGTTAGAAGTGATCTAGGTTGTTTAGAAGTGATCTAGGTTGTGTTAGAAGTGATCTAGGTTGTGTTAGAAGTGATCTAGGTTGGTTAGAAGTGATCTAGGTTGTTAGAAGTGATCTAGGTTGTTAGAAGTGATCTAGGTTGTAAAAGAAGTGATCTAGGTTGTGTTAGAAGTGATCTAGGTTGTTTAGAAGTGATCTAGGTTGTTAGAAGTGATCTAGGTGTGTTAGAAGTGATCTAGGTTGTGTTAGAAGTGATCTAGGTTGTTAGAAGTGATCTAGGTGTGTTAGAAGTGACTAGGTTGTGTTAGAAGTGATCTAGGTTGTGTTAGAAGTGATCTAGGTTGTTTAGAAGTGATCTAGGTTGTGTTAGAAGTGATCTAGGTTGTTAGAAGTGATCTAGGTTGTGTTAGAAGTGATCTAGGTTGTGTTAGAAGTGATCTAGGTTGTTAGAAGTGATCTAGGTTGTGTTAGAAGTGATCTAGGTTGTGTTAGAAGTGATCTAGGTTGTTTAGAAGTGATCTAGGTTGGTTAGAAGTGATCTAGGTTGTGTTAGAAGTGATCTAGGTTGTGTTAGAAGTGATCTAGGTTGTGTTAGAAGTGATCTAGGTTGTGTTAGAAGTGATCTAGGTTGTTAGAAGTGATCTAGGTTGTGTTAGAAGTGATCTAGGTTGTGTTAGAAGTGATCTAGGTTGTTAGAAGTGATCTAGGTTGTGTTAGAAGTGATCTAGGTTGTGTTAGAAGTGATCTAGGTTGTGTTAGAAGTGATCTAGGTTGTTAGAAGTGATCTAGGTTGTGTTAGAAGTGATCTAGGTTGTGTTAGAAGTGATCTAGGTTTGTTAGAAGTGATCTAGGTTGTGTTAGAAGTGATCTAGGTTGTGTTAGAAGTGATCTAGGTTGTGTTAGAAGTGATCTAGGTTGTGTTAGAAGTGATCTAGGTTGTGTTAGAAGTGATCTAGGTTGTGTTAGAAGTGATCTAGGTTTGTTAGAAGTGATCTAGGTTGTTAGAAGTGATCTAGGTTGTGTTAGAAGTGATCTAGGTTGTGTTAGAAGTGATCTAGGTTGTGTAGAAGTGATCTAGGTTGTTTAGAAGTGATCTAGGTTGTGTTAGAAGTGATCTAGGTTGTGTTAGAAGTGATCTAGGTTGTGTTAGAAGTGATCTAGGTTGTGTTAGAAGTGATCTAGGTGTGTTAGAAGTGATCTAGGTTGTGTTAGAAGTGATCTAGGTTGTGTTAGAAGTGATCTAGGTTGTGTTAGAAGTGATCTAGGTTGTGTTAGAAGTGATCTAGGTTGTGTAGAAGTGATCTAGTTGTTAGAAGTGATCTAGGTTGTGTTAGAAGTGATCTAGGTTGTGTTAGAAGTGATCTAGGTTGTGTTAGAAGTGATCTAGGTTGTGTTAGAAGTGATCTAGGTTTTGTTAGAAGTGATCTAGGTTGTTAGAAGTGATCTAGGTTGTGTTAGAAGTGATCTAGGTTGTGTTAGAAGTGATCTAGGTTGTTAGAAGTGATCTAGGTTGTTAGAAGTGATCTAGGTTGTGTTAGAAGTGATCTAGGTTGTGTTAGAAGTGATCTAGGTTGTTAGAAGTGATCTAGGTTGTGTTAGAAGTGATCTGGGTTGTGTTAGAAGTGATCTAGGTTGTGTTAGAAGTGATCTAGGTTGTGTTAGAAGTGATCTAGGTTGTGTTAGAAGTGATCTAGGTTGTTAGAAGTGATCTAGGTTGTGTTAGAAGTGATCTAGGTTGTTAGAAGTGATCTAGGTTGTGTTAGAAGTGATCTAGGTTGTGTTAGAAGTGATCTAGTTGTTTAGAAGTGATCTAGGTTGTTAGAAGTGATCTAGGTTGTGTTAGAAGTGATCTAGGTTGTTAGAAGTGATCTAGGTTGTGTTAGAAGTGATCTAGGTTGTGTTAGAAGTGATCTAGTTGTGTTAGAAGTGATCTAGGTTGTTAGAAGTGATCTAGGTTGTGTTAGAAGTGATCTAGGTTGTGTTAGAAGTGATCTAGGTTGTGTTAGAAGTGATCTAGGTTGTTAGAAGTGATCAAAGTTGTTAGAAGTGATCTAGGTGTGTTAGAAGTGATCTAGGTTGTTAGAAGTGATCTAGTTGTTTAGAAGATAAATCTAGGTTGTGTTAGAAGTGATCTAGGTTGTGTTAGAAGTGATCTAGGTTGTTAAAGTGATCTAGGTTGTGTTAGAAGTGATCTAGTTGTTAGAAGTGATCTAGGTTGTGTTAGAAGTGATCTAGGTTGTGTTAGAAGTGATCTAGGTTGTGTTAGAAGTGATCTAGGTTGTTAGAATGATCTAGTTGAAGTTGATCTGGGTTGTTCTAGGTTGTGTAGAAGTGATCTAGGTTTGTTAGAAGTGATCTAGGTTGTTAGAAGTGATCTAGGTTGTGTTAAATGATCTAGGTTGTGTTAGAAGTGATCTAGGTTGTGTTAGAAGTGATCTAGGTTGTTAGAAGTGATCTGAGGTTGTGTTAGAAGTGATCTAGGTTGTGTTAGAAGTGATCTAGGTTGTGTTAGAAGTGATCTAGGTTGTGTTGTGATCTAGGTTTAAAGTGATCTAGGTTGTGTTAGAAGTGATCTAGGTTGTTAGAAGTGATCTAGGTTGTGTTAGAAGTGATCTAGGTTGTGTTAGAAGTGATCTAGGTTGTTTAGAAGTGATCTAGGTTGTTAGAAGTGATCTAGGTTGTGTTAGAAGTGATCTAGGTTGTGTTAGAAGTGATCTAGGTTGTGTTAGAAGTGATCTAGGTTGTGTTAGAAGTGATCTAGGTTGTGTTAGAAGTGATCTAGGTTGTGTTAGAAGTGATCTAGGTGTGTTAGAAGTGATCTAGGTTGTGTTAGAAGTGATCTAGTGTTAGAATGATCTAGGTTTTAGAAGTATCTAGGTTGTGTTAGAAGTGATCTAGGTGTGTTAGAAGTGATTCTAGGTTGTGTTAGAAGTGATCTAGGTTTGTTAGAAGTGATGTAGGTTGTGTTAGAAGTGATCTAGGTTTGTTAGAAGTGATCTAGGTTGTGTTAGAAGTGATCTAGGTTGTGTTAGAAGTGATCTAGGTTGTGTTAGAAGTAATGTAGGTTGTGTTAGAAGTGATCTAGGTTGTGTTAGAAGTGATCTAGGTTGTGTTAGAAGTGATCTAGGTTGTTGAAGTGATCTAGGTGTAGAAGTGATCTAGGTTGTGTTAGAAGTGATCTAGGTTGTGTTAGAAGTGAATTAGTGTGTTAGAAGTGATCTAGGTTGTGTTAGAAGTGATCTAGGTTGTGTTAGAAGTGATCTAGGTTGTGTTAGAGGATCTAGTTTTAGAAGTGATCTAGGTTGTGTTAGAAGTGATCTAGGTTGTGTTAGAAGTGATCTAGGTTGTGTTAGAAGTGATCTAGGTTGTGTTAGAAGTGATCTGGTTGTGTTAGAGTGATCTAGGTTGTGTTAGAAGTGATCTAGGTTGTGTTAGAAGTGATCTAGGTTGTTTAGAAGTGATCTAGGTTGTGTTAGAAGTTGATCTAGGTTGTGTTAGAAGTGATCTAGGTTGTGTTAGAAGTGATCTAGGTTGTGTTAAAGTGATCTAGGTTGTGTTAGAAGTGATCTAGGTGTGTTAGAAGTGAGTACTAGGTTGTTAGAAGTGATCTAGGTTGTGTTAGAAGTATGTCTAGGTTGTTAGAAGTGATCTAGGTTGTGTTAGAAGTGATCTAGGTTGTTAGAAGTGATCTAGGTTGTGTTAGAAGTGATCTAGGTTGTTAGAAGTGATCTAGGTTGTGTTAGAAGTGATCTAGGTTGTGTTAGAAGTGATCTAGGTTGTGTTAGAAGTGATCTAGGTTGTTAGAAGTGATCTAGGTTGTTAGAAGTGATCTAGGTTGTGTTAGAAGTGATCTAGGTTGTGTTAGAAGTGATCTAGGTTGTGTTAGAAGTGATCTAGTTTGTTAGAAGTGATCTAGGTTGTGTTAGAAGTGATCTAGGTTGTTAGAAGTGATCTAGGTTGTGTTAGAAGTGATCTAGGTTGTTTAGAAGTGATCTAGGTTGTTTAGAAGTGATCTAGGTTGTGTTAGAAGTGATCTAGGTTGTGTTAGAAGTGATCTAGGTTGTGTTAGAAGTGATCTAGGTTGTGTTAGAAGTGATCTAGGTTGTGTTAGAAGTGATCTAGGTTGTGTTAGAAGTGATCTAGGTTGTTTAGAAGTGTTGTAGTGATCTAGGTTAGGTGTTAGGTTTGTTAGATGTCTGTTGTAGAAGTGATCTAGGTTGTGTTAGAAGTGATCTAGGTTTGTTAGAAGTGATCTAGGTTGTGTTAGAAGTGATCTAGGTTGTTAGAAGTGATCTAGGTTGTGTTAGAAGTGATCTAGGTTGTTAGAAGTGATCTAGGTTGTGTTAGAAGTGATCTAGGTTGTTAGAAGTGATCTAGGTTGTGTTAGAAGTGATCTAGGTTGTGTTAGAAGTGATCTAGGTTGTGTTAGAAGTGATCTAGGTTGTTAGAAGTGATCTAGGTTGTGTTAGAAGTGATCTAGGTTGTGTTAGAAGTGATCTAGGTTGTGTTAGAAGTGATCTAGGTTGTGTTAGAAGTGATCTAGTTTGTTAGAAGTGATCTAGGTTTGTTAGAGTGATCTAGGTTGTTAGAAGTGATCTAGGTTGTGTTAGAAGTGATCTAGGTTGTGTTAGAAGTGATCTAGGTTGTTAGAAGTGATCTAGGTTGTGTTAGAAGTGATCTAGGTTGTGTTAGAAGTGATCTAGGTTGTGTTAGAAGTGATCTAGGTTGTGTTAGAAGTTGATATTTTTTCTAGGTTTGTTAGAAGTGATCTAGGTTTTAGAAGTGATCTAGGTTGTGTTAGAAGTGATCTAGGTTGTGTTAGAAGTGATATTGTAGTGATTGTGTTTAGAGTATCTGTTGTAGTTCTAGGTTGTGTTAGAAGTGATCTAGGTTGTGTTAGAAGAATAGTTGTGCTAGGTGATTGTTGTTAAGTGATCTAGGTTGTGTTAGAAGTGATCTAGGTTGTGTTAGAAGTGATCTAGGTTGTGTTAGAAGTGATCTAGGTTGTGTTAGAAGTGATCTAGGTTGTGTTAGAAGTGATCTAGGTTGTGTTAGAAGTGATCTAGGTTGTGTTAGAAGTGATCTAGGTTGTGTTAGAAAGTGATCTAGGTTGTGTTAGAAGTGATCTAGGTTTGTTAGAAGTGATCTAGGTTGTGTTAGTAGAAGTGATCTAGGTTGTGTTAGAAGTGATCTAGGTTGTGTTAGAAGTGATCTAGGTTGTGTTAGAAGTGATCTAGGTTGTTAGAAGTGATCTAGGTTGTGTTAGAAGTGATCTAGGTTGTTAGAAGTGATCTAGGTTGTGTTAGAAGTGATCTAGGTTGTGTTAGAAGTGATCTAGGTTGTTAGAAGTGATCTAGGTTGTTTTAATGAAGTATGATCTAGGTTGTGTTAGAAGTGATCTAGGTTGTGTTAGAAGTGATCTAGGTTGTGTTAGAAGTGATCTAGGTTGTTAGAAGTGATCTAGGTTGTGTTAGAAGTGATCTAGGTTGTGTAAGAAGTGATCTAGGTTGTGTTAGAAGTGATCTAGGTTGTGTTAGAAGTGATCTAGGTTGTGTTAGAAGTGATCTAGGTTGTTAGAAGTGATCTAGGTTGTGTTAGAAGTGATCTAGGTTGTGTTAGAAGTGATCTAGGTTGTGTTAGAAGTGATCTAGGTTGTGTTAGAAGTGATCTAGGTTGTGTTAGAAGTGATCTAGGTTGTTAGAAGTGATCTAGGTTGTGTTAGAAGTGATCTAGGTTGTGTTAGAAGTGATCTAGGTTGTGTTAGAAGTGATCTAGGTTGTGTTAGAAGTGATCTAGGTTGTGTTAGAAGTGATCTAGGTTGTGTTAGAAGTGATCTAGGTTGTGTTAGAAGTGATCTAGGTTGTGTTAGAAGTGATCTAGGTTGTGTTAGAAGTGATCTAGGTTGTGTTAGAAGTGATCTAGGTTGTGTTAGAAGTAATCTAGGTTGTGTTAGAAGTGACTAGGTTGTGTTAGAAGTGATCTAGGTTGTGTTAGAAGTGATCTAGGTTGTGTTAGAAGTGATCTAGGTTGTGTTAGAAGTGATCTAGGTTGTGTTAGAAGTGATCTAGTTTGTGTTAGAAGTGATCTAGGTTGTTAGAAGTGATCTAGGTTGTGTTAGAAGTGATCTAGGTTGTGTTAGAAGTAATGTAGATTGTGTTAGAAGTGATCTAGGTTGTTAGAAGTGATCTAGGTTGTTAGAAGTGATCTAGGTTGTTAGAAGTGATCTAGGTTGTTAGAAGTGATCTAGGTTGTGTTAGAAGTAATGCAGGTTGTGTTAGAAGTGATCTAGGTTGTTAGAAGTGATCTAGGTTGTGTTAGAAGTGATCTAGGTTGTGTTAGAAGTGATCTAGGTTGTGTTAGAAGTGATCTAGGTTGTTAGAAGTGATCTAGGTTGTGTTAGAAGTGATCTAGGTTGTGTTAGAAGTGATCTAGGTTGTTAGAAGTGATCTAGGTTGTGTTACAAGTGATCTAGGTTGTGTTAGAAGTGATCTAGGTTGTGTTAGAAGTGATCTAGGTTGTTAGAAGTGATCTAGGTTGTGTTAGAAGTGATCTAGGTTGTGTTAGAAGTGATCTAGGTTGTGTTAGAAGTAATGTAGGTTGTGTTAGAAGTGATCTAGGTTGTTAGAAGTGATCTAGGTTGTGTTAGAAGTGATCTAGGTTGTGTTAGAAGTGATCTAGGTTGTATTAGAAGTGATCTAGGTTGTTAGAAGTGATCTAGGTTGTGTTAGAAGTGATCTAGGTTGTGTTAGAAGTGATCTAGGTTGTGTTAGAAGTGATCTAGGTTGTTAGAAGTGATCTAGGTTGTGTTAGAAGTGATCTAGGTTGTGTTAGAAGTGATCTAGGTTGTGTTAGAAGTGATCTAGGTTGTGTTAGAAGTGATCTAGGTTGTGTTAGAAGTGATCTAGGTTGTGTTAGAAGTGATCTAGGTTGTGTTAGAAGTGATCTAGGTTGTGTTAGAAGTGATCTAGGTTGTGTCAGAAGTGATCTAGGTTGTGTTAGAAGTGATCTAGGTTGTGTTAGAAGTGATCTAGGTTGTGTTAGAAGTGATCTAGGTTGTTAGAAGTGATCTAGGTTGTTAGAAGTGATCTAGGTTGTGTTAGAAGTGATCTAGGTTGTTAGAAGTGATCTAGGTTGTGTTAGAAGTGATCTAGGTTGTGTTAGAAGTGATCTAGGTTGTTAGAAGTGATCTAGGTTGTGTTAGAAGTGATCTAGGTTGTGTTAGAAGTGATCTAGCTTGTGTTAGAAGTGATCTAGCTTGTGTTAGAAGTGATCTAGGTTGTGTTAGAAGTAATGTAGGTTGTGTTAGAAGTGATCTAGGTTGTGTTAGAAGTAATGTAGGTTGTGTTAGAAGTGATCTAGGTTGTGTTAGAAGTGATCTAGGTTGTGTTAGAAGTGATCTAGGTTGTTAGAAGTGATCTAGGTTGTGTTAGAAGTGATCTATGTTGTGTTAGAAGTGATCTAGGTTGTTAGAAGTGATCTAGGTTGTTAGAAGTGATCTAGGTTGTTAGAAGTGATCTAGGTTGTTAGAAGTGATCTAGGTTGTTAGAAGTGATCTAGGTTGTTAGAAGTGATCTAGGTTGTTAGAAGTGATCTAGGTTGTTAGAAGTGATCTAGGTTGTGTTAGAAGTGATCTAGGTTGTTAGAAGTGATCTAGGTTGTTAGAAGTGATCTAGGTTGTTAGAAGTGATCTAGGTTGTTAGAAGTGATCTAGGTTGTTAGAAGTGATCTAGGTTGTGTTAGAAGTAATGTAGGTTGTGTTAGAAGTGATCTAGGTTGTTAGAAGTGATCTAGGTTGTGTTAGAAGTGATCTAGGTTGTGTTAGAAGTGATCTAGGTTGTTAGAAGTGATCTAGGTTGTTAGAAGTGATCTAGGTTGTTAAAAGTGATCTAGGTTGTGTTTAGAAGTGATCTAGGTTGTGTTAGAAGTGATCTAGGTTGTTAGAAGTGATCTAGGTTGTTAGAAGTGATCTAGGTTGTTAGAAGTGATCTAGGTTGTGTTAGAAGTGATCTAGGTTGTGTTAGAAGTGATCTAGGTTGTTAGAAGTGATCTAGGTTGTTAGAAGTGATCTAGGTTGTTAGAAGTGATCTAGGTTGTTAGAAGTGATCTAGGTTGTTAGAAGTGATCTAGGTTGTTAGAAGTGATCTAGGTTGTTAGAAGTGATCTAGGTTGTGTTAGAAGTAATGTAGGTTGTGTTAGAAGTGATCTAGGTTGTTAGAAGTGATCTAGGTTGTTAGAAGTGATCTAGGTTGTTAGAAGTGATCTAGGTTGTGTTAGAAGTGATCTAGGTTGTGTTAGAAGTGATCTAGGTTGTGTTAGAAGTGATCTAGGTTGTGTTAGAAGTGATCTAGGTTGTTAGAAGTGATCTAGGTTGTGTTAGAAGTAATGTAGGTTGTGTTAGAAGTGATCTAGGTTGTTAGAAGTGATCTAGGTTGTGCTAGAAGTGATCTAGGTTGTTAGAAGTGATCTAGGTTGTTAGAAGTGATCTAGGTTGTGTTAGAAGTGATCTAGGTTGTTAGAAGTGATCTAGGTTGTGTTAGAAGTAATGTAGGTTGTGTTAGAAGTGATCTAGGTTGTTAGAAGTGATCTAGGTTGTGTTAGAAGTGATCTAGGTTGTTAGAAGTGATCTAGGTTGTTAGAAGTGATCTAGGTTGTTAGAAGTGATCTAGGTTGTGTTAGAAGTGATCTAGGTTGTTAGAAGTGATCTAGGTTGTTAGAAGTGATCTAGGTTGTTAGAAGTGATCTAGGTTGTTAGAAGTGATCTAGGTTGTTAGAAGTGATCTAGGTTGTTAGAAGTGATCTAGGTTGTGTTAGAAGTGATCTAGGTTGTGTTAGAAGTGAGTCTAGGTTGTGTTAGAAGTGATCTAGGTTGTTAGAAGTGATCTAGGTTGTGTTAGAAGTGATCTAGGTTGTGTTAGAAGTGATCTAGGTTGTGTTAGAAGTGATCTAGGTTGTGTTAGAAGTGATCTAGGTTGTGTTAGAAGTGATCTAGGTTGTTAGAAGTGATCTAGGTTGTGTTAGAAGTGATCTAGGTTGTGTTAGAAGTGATCTAGGTTGTGTTAGAAGTGATCTAGGTTGTGTTAGAAGTGATCTAGGTTGTGTTAGAAGTGATCTAGGTTGTGTTAGAAGTGATCTAGGTTGTGTTAGAAGTGATCTAGGTTGTGTTAGAAGTGATCTAGGTTGTGTTAGAAGTGATCTAGGTTGTTAGAAGTGATCTAGGTTGTGTTAGAAGTGATCTAGGTTGTGTTAGAAGTGATCTAGGTTGTGTTAGAAGTGATCTAGGTTGTGTTAGAAGTGATCTAGGTTGTGTTAGAAGTGATCTAGGTTGTGTTAGAAGTGATCTAGGTTGTGTTAGAAGTAATGTAGGTTGTGTTAGAAGTGATCTAGGTTGTGTTAGAAGTGATCTAGGTTGTTAGAAGTGATCTAGGTTGTGTTAGAAGTGATCTAGGTTGTGTTAGAAGTGATCTAGGTTGTTAGAAGTGATCTAGGTTGTTAGAAGCTAAATGTTTGCTAACATGTCTCCTTTAACCAATTTGTGGGTATCAATTAAGAAGATTTATACCAAAAGTAAACAAAACACACATACAACACATACACAATACTGTATACATGTTCCATACAACACATACTACATACATGATCCATACAACACATACAGCACACATGCCCCATACATAAACACACACCCCACATGCCCGATACATAAACACATACCCCACACATGCCCCATGCATAAACACACATACCCTACACATGCCCCATATGTAAACACCCATACCCCACATATGCCCCATACATAAACACACATACCCCACACATGCCCCATACATAAACACACATAAGCCACACAAACACACATACCCCACACATGCCCCATATATTAACACCCAACATACATACAGCTAACACATCAACATAGACATGTATGCACGCCTCAAACACACCACACACACACACACACACACACACACACACACACACACCACACACACACACACACACACACAACACACACACCTGATGATACCTGCGATTATGGAGAAGAATACATGCAGCTAAAGGAGATACATATAGCAGAAAGGGAGACACAGGGAAGATACATGTAGCAGAAAGGGACATAGGGTAGATATACATACCATAAAAGGAGACATAATGTACACACAGCAGAAAAGGAATAAGAGTAATGTCATAGAGGGTGACGCCGGCTGAGAGATCAAACTAACCATCACCACCACTAAGCTCAAGGGATGGGGGGAAGCTAAACCCATAGGGGCCACTCGGCAGCCCACGGTGCAAGCCAAAGTTGAAATAGAGCAAATGAATCCAATTCTGGCAGTGATGTGCTGCTGCTGCATCCCTAACACACTTGACCCCTAAACTGTCCAAACGTAGATCTACGTTTGCTCGCGTAGAGCTCCAAACGTAGATCTACGTTTGCTCGCATAGAGCTCCGAATGTAGATCTACGTTTGCTCGCGTAGAGCTCCAAACGTAGATCTACGTTTGCTCGCGTAGAGCTCCGAACGTAGATCTACGGTTGCTCGCATAGAGCTCCAAACGTAGATATACGTTTGCTCGCGTAGAGCTCTGAATGTAGATCTACGTTTGCTCGCGTAGAGCTCCGAACGTAGATCTACGTTCGCTCGTGCAGCACGTATAAATGTAGATCTACGTTTGGACAGTTTAAGCGTTAGCCAGCAAAAACTTTCCACCGTTTAATCCACCTTGTTTGATTATGGGAAGAACAGGAGAAAGCCGAGAAAAGAATTAGAAGTCTAGAGCAAATGCTAAACTAAAGGTAAAAGCTATGAGAAAGCTAAAAGAAATCCAGGAGAAAGCTAAAAGATAAAGCTAAAAGCTAGGAGTTGAAACCCAAGTGAAAGCTAAGTCAGGAGGAAGCTAAAAAAGTCAGATGACAGCCACAAGCCAGGAGAAAGCTACAATTCAGAAGCAAGAAGGTTGGGTGAAGAAATTAGAAAGCAGGTTAGGTGAACAGATTAGAAAGCAGGTTAGGTGAACAGATTAGAAAGCAGGTTAGGTGAACAGATTAGAAAGCAGGTTAGGTGAACAGATTAGAAAGCAGGTTAGGTGAAGATTAGAAAGCAGATTAGGTGAACAGATTAGAAAGCAGGTTAGGTGAACAGATTAGAAAGCAGGTTAGGTGAACAGATTAGAAAGCAGATGTGAACAGATTAGAAAGCAGGTTAGGTGAACAGATTAGAAAGCAGATTATGTGAACAGATTAGAAAGCAGGTTAGGTGAACAGATTAGAAAACAGGTTAGGTGAGGAAATTAGAAAGCAGGTTAGGTGAACAGATTAGAATGAAGGTTAGGTGAACAGATTAGAAAGCAGGTTAGGTGAGGAAATTAGAAAGCAGGTTAGGTGAACAGATTAGAAAGCAGGTTAGGTGAACAGATTAGAAAGCAGGTTAGGTGAGGAAATTAGAAAGCAGGTTAGGTGAACAGATTAGAAAGCAGGTTAGGTGAACAAATTAGAAAGCAGGTTAGGTAAACAGGAGAGTGAAAGGTCAGGTGAACCCTCCATGGACTTTCCCTTACTCTTTCCTTCAAATCATAACAAGACAACAAGACTGGAAGAGCAATGCAATAGGCCTACTGGTTCATACTAGGCAGGTCCTTCTCAACTCATATCTCCAGCCTATTACAAGCTTATCAGCTTCAATAACTCTACTTGGTACATTGTTCCACTCAACAACAACTCTACTACTGCTAAACCATACATCTCTTCTAAATCATACATCTCTTCTAAATCTAAACATTTTTTAACTTCAATTCACCACGATGAGTTCAAAATCCTACACCTGGGTTAGGAATCTTATGACTACGTTTCTGTCCGGGACAGATCGAAATGTACTCATAAATTCCTCCACTAAGTGTGGACTTTTGATTAGCTGTTCCAAGGTACTGTAATCTTTAAATTTATGTACTGTACTCAGTTCCTGAAAACCCCATATATATACATACATACATAATGTGTGTATATATACATGTATATATACGTATATGTGAGGTCCAGGATTGGGAGGATTTTTACAGTTTCTTTAATAATTAAGGTGTGTGTTGCTAATAATTTGCCCCAGACATATTAATTTCGTTTTGGTTAAGCAGATTAATCGATTTAGGACCTTAAGAAGAGCTGCTGCTGCGGCTGCTGCTGCGGCTGCTGCTGCGGCTGCTGCTGCGGCTGCTACTGCGGCTGCTGCTGCTGCTGTGGCTGCTGCTGCTGCTAGGTAAAGCAGGGTTTGCTACAACAAAAATAAATTAGCTACTACATTGCTCATGCATTACAAAAGGCAGTCATGCACAGTTAGTGATGGTGGAAGTTACTTGTTCGGTCTGACAGGCAAAGTCACAGCCTTGGACCGGTGGCCCCCTGAACGGCGCGTCACTGCCGTCCCCCGGCCCGGTAGCCGAGGCGGGGGTGCAGGGGACGAGCTGTGACCCCGGGCGGTCCACTGGCCCGCCCTTTGTGCCAACTCCGCTCGACCCACGGCCAGAACGAGCGCCTGGCCGGCCCTGCAACAATACCACCCTCCTCATTGCCGAACACTCAAGAGAGAAAGAGAGAGAGAGAGAGAGAGATAGAAATAGAAAAACTTTTTTGTCGCTGCAAAAATCAGTTTGTTTACAAGTATCACCTGGATGACATGAGTAAGCTTAGCTGGTGAGGTGTCACAGGTGTGAGCTTCAGAGCGAGTGCACTCTTAAAACATTATTGATCTACTAGCAACGTACACTCAGCTCCCTTACAAAGCTCATGTATACAGCATAACCTCCTATGTCACTGAAAAAGTGAGTACCACATCGAAGTCCTCGGACAGTGTGACCTACTCAATTCTGACCATAATTTCTCAGTGACTTTCAAATAATTGCACTATATACAGGAGCTTTATAAGATAACTGACTGTATATAGATGACCTTTATAAAATAACTGACTGTATATAGATGAGCTTTATAAGATAACTGACTGTATATAGAGGAGCTTAATAAGATTGTACTTAAAAATGACTTAAAGAAAGCTACTGATGCTAGCAAACATAGAAAATTAAAAAAAAAAAGCTGAAATAAGAAAAAGAAATTGAAACAATAGAAGTCTATCAGCATCTGCTGCATATATATTGTACAGTAATACTGAACAAAAAAATAGATACATGTATATCATAAATATTGTGCGAGAGTAGGGGAGGTCCATGTTGATTCAACAGTGGGCTATACCACTGGAAATGTCTGTAGGCCTAGGGCACTGGCACAGCCAAAATTTCGATCTGGAGGGGAAAGCTTGGGCCAAAATTTCAATCTGGGAGGGTCCTTAATTCAAATTTTATATCTGAGAGGGCCCTTAAGTCAAAATGTCAATCAGGAGGTTTATAAACATCAAAATTTCAATCTAGAGGTTTTTGAAAGTCAAAATTACAACCAAGGAGGGGTTGTAAATCAAAATTTATATCAGGGATGGGTAATTAACCTAAAAGCCATACAAGATGATGAAAAAAATCTTAGAAACCATTTCAATAAATAATTTCTGAAACAATGGGGGAAGGGGCTTTTTGAGGCCACTGGTCAAAATTATCCACTGAAAAATAAAACACTGGCATCTCCCCCACCAATGGGTGTGCCACTGGCCTCAGCAAAACTTAATTGATGTAAACTGTAAAGCAGTCTATTAAAATAAGAACATGAATAACAGAAAAAGGCACAATACCGTGACTGGAACGATACACAAATAACCCGCACATAGAAGAGAGGAGCTTACCACGTTTCAGTCCAACTTGGACCATTTACAAAGTCACACCTCTGTGTTCTCGCTCTCCTTCTTGGGCACCTAGCTCCCTTGCAGTGCTCCCCTCTCTTAGTAATTGGCTGGCTCCTCCTCCTTACTTCCCCGCTACTACAGTGGACCCCCGCTTTATGATATTATTTCATTCCAGAAGTATGTTCAGGTGCCAGTACTGAACGAATTTGTTCCCATAAGGAATATTGTGAATTAGATTAGTTCATTTCAGATCCCCAAACATACACGTACAAACGCACTTACATAAATACACTTACATAATTGGTCGCATTGGGAGCTGATCGTAAAGCGGGGGTCCACTGTACGTATTTCCTTCCACCTCCTCTACTACTTCTACCACTACCACTACTACTACTACTACTACTACTACCACTTCTACTTCCACTACCACTTCCTGCCTATATATACCCGTGGATGAATTTGGTAGGGTGTGCAAAAGAAGAAAATTAAAGGTGAATACAGGAAAGAGTAAGGTTATGAGGATAACAAAAAGATTAGGTGATGAAAGATTGAATATCAGATTGGAGGGAGAGAGTATGGAGGAGGTGAACGTATTCAGATATTTGGGAGTGGACGTGTCAGCGGATGGGTCTATGAAAGATGAGGTGAATCATAGAATTGATGAGGGAAAAAGAGTGAGTGGTGCACTTAGGAGTCTGTGGAGACAAAGAACTTTGTCCTTGGAGGCAAAGAGGGGAATGTATGAGAGTATAGTTTTACCAACGCTCTTATATGGGTGTGAAGCGTGGGTGATGAATGTTGCAGCGAGGAGAAGGCTGGAGGCAGTGGAGATGTCATGTCTGAGGGCAATGTGTGGTGTGAATATAATGCAGAGAATTCGTAGTTTGGAAGTTAGGAGGAGGTGCGGGATTACCAAAACTGTTGTCCAGAGGGCTGAGGAAGGGTTGTTGAGGTGGTTCGGACATGTAGAGAGAATGGAGCGAAACAGAATGACTTCAAGAGTGTATCAGTCTGTAGTAGAAGGAAGGCGGGGTAGGGGTCGGCCTAGGAAGGGTTGGAGGGAGGGGGTAAAGGAGGTTTTGTGTGCGAGGGGCTTGGACTTCCAGCAGGCATGCGTGAGCGTGTTTGATAGGAGTGAATGGAGACAAATGGTTTTTAATACTTGACGTGCTGTTGGAGTGTGAGCAAAGTAACATTTATGAAGGGATTCAGGGAAACCGGCAGGCCGGACTTGAGTCCTGGAGATGGGAAGTACAGTGCCTGCACTCTGAAGGAGGGGTGTTAATGTTGCAGTTTAAAAACTGTAGTGTAAAGCACCCTTCTGGCAAGACAGTGATGGAGTGAATGATGGTGAAAGTTTTTCTTTTTCGGGCCACCCTGCCTTGGTGGGAATCGGCCAGTGTGATAATAAAAAAAAATAATAATAAAAAAAATATACCCGTCCTGCTCTACTTCTCGTCAGTGTGACTTTGTAAATGGTCCAAGTCGGACTGAAGTGTGCGGGTTATTTGTGTACAAGAACATGAATTTCATTTTTTGGGGAGGGGAAGGTTTTAGTTTTTGGGGAGAGGAAGGTTTTAGTTTTTGGGGAGCGGAAGGTTTTAGTTTTTGGGGAGGGGAAGGTTTTAGTTTTTGGGGAGGGGAAGGTTTTAGTTTTTGGGGAGGGGAAGGTTTTAGTTTTTGGGGAGCAGAAGGTTTTAGTTTTTGGGGAGGAAAGGTTTTAGTTTTTGGGGAGGGGAAGGTTTTAGTTTTTGGGGAGGGGAAGGTTTTAGTTTTTGGGGAGGGGAAGGTTTTAGTTTTTGGGGAGGGGAAGGTTTTAGTTTTTGGGGAGGGGAAGGTTTTAGTTTTTGGGGAAGGGAAGGTTTTATTTTGGGGGAGGGGAAGGTTTTGATTTTTCCAGCAAAGGAGAATGGCAGGTGCAGGGAAGTGGCAGTTGAGACCTACTGGGTCTAGGCCTACTGGCTCAGGTGGCTGATCTGTGTCAGCTTGACAACACAAGAATGAAGCAAGATTTCAGCAGGCCTAACTTTAAAAAAAAAAAAAAAAAAAAAAAAAAAAACTGGGAAGGTCTTGGGTAGGCTGCACTGTGTAGTCTGGATGCAGGTGACTCTGTGCGATCAGGACGCAGGTGACACTGTGCAACCTGGACACAGGACACACTGTTCAATCTGGATGCAGGACACGCTGTGTCATCAGGATGCAGGACACACTGTGTGATCTGGACGCAGGAAGCACTGTGCGAACTGGACACATGTGACACTTTGAGATCTGGACGCAGGTGGCACTGTGCAATCTGGATGCAGGGCACACTGTGTGATCTGGACGCAGGTGACACTGTGCAATCTGGATGCAAGTGACACTGTGCAATGACACTGTATGATCTGGATGCAGGTGACAGTGCGATCTGAATGCAGGTGACACTGTGTGATCTGGATACAGGTGATGCTGTGTAATCTGGATGCAAGTGACACTGTGCAATCTGGATGCAGATGACACTGAGCAATCTGGATGCAGGTGACACTGTGCAATCCGGATTCAGGTGACGCTGTACAATCTGGATACAGTTGACACTGTGTGATCTGGATACAGGTGACACTGTGCAATCTGGATGCAGGTGACACTGTGCAATCTGGATGCAGGTGACACTGTGCAATCTAGATGCAGGTGACACTGTGCAATCTGGATGCAGGTGACACTGTGCAATCTGGATGCAGGTGACACTCTGCAATCTGGATGCAGGTGACACTCTGCAATCTGGATGCAACTGACACTGCAATCTGGATGCAGGAACACTGTGCAATCTGGAAGCAGGTCGCACTGTGTGATCTGGATGCAGGTGACACTATGCGATCTGGATGCAGGTGACTGTGCGATCTGGATGCAGGTGACACTGTGCAATCTCGACGCAGGACACACTGTGACACCTGGATGCAGGACACACTGTGATTTAGATGCAGGACACACTGTGCGATCTAGATGCAGGCTGCACTGTGTGATTTGGATGCAGGACACACTGTGCACTCTGGACGCAGGTCGCGCTGTGCAATCTGGAGGCAGGACACGCTGTGTGATCTGGACACAGGTCGCACTGTGCAATCTGGACGCATGTTGTACTGTGTGATCTGGACGCAGGTCGCACTGTGTGATCTGGATGCAGGTCGCATTGTGCAATCTGGAAGTCACACTATGTAATCTGGATGCAGGTCATACTGTGCGATCTGGACACAGGTCACACTGTACAATCTGGATGCAGGTCATATTATGCATGTTAGTCTTCCAAGAGCAAAGCTTTAATAACATTGGAAGATGGAATAGTAAAATAGTAAAAATATAGTAAAATATATTATGAGAGTTTTCAATTATGACGAGTGCACGACTATCAGCCAGGGTGCATGACTGTCAGCCATGGTGCACAACTGTCAGCCAGAGTACACAACTGTCAGCCAGGGTACACAACTGTCAGCCAGAGTACACAACTGTCAGCAAGGGTGCATGACTATCTGTCAGCCAGAGTGCATGACTGTTAGCCAGGGTGCACAACTGTCAGACAGTGCACAACTGTGTCAGCCAGAGTGCACATCAGAATTTAATTTTGAAAACAACGTTTTGAACCATTCTGGACCACTGTCATGCTAGTAGTGAATTAACAGACCATCCTGGACCACTGTTATGCTAGTAGTGACTTAATGGATCATCCTGGACCAGTGTCATGCTAGTAGTGACTTAATGGACCATCCTGGACCAGTGTCATGCTAGTAGTGACTTAATGGACCATCCTGAACCAGTGTCATGCTAGTACTGACTTAATGGTCCATCCTGAACCAGTCATGGCATATGCATATGTGCACATGCACACACACACATACTACACATGCACACACACACACACAACATGCACATACACACACAACTTGCACACACACACAACACACATGTGCACACATGCACACAACACACATGTGCACACATGCACACAACACACACACACACACAACACACGTGCACACACACACACACACACACACACACATACACCACACACACACACACACACACGCACGCACACACACGCACACACCACAACACATGCACACACAACATGCACATACACACAAACACACACATGCATGTGTGCACACACACACACCCCACACACACACACACACACACACACACACACACACACACACACACACACACACACACAATGACATAACATGACAGAAAGAATAGACTCAGAGGTCTCTCTGTTTGCAGACGATGTGAAGTTAATGAGGAGAATTCAATCGGAGGAGGACCAGGCAGGACTACAAAGGGATCTGGACAGGTTACAGGCCTGCTCCAGAAAAATGGCTCCTGGAGTTCAACCCCGCCAAGTGCAAAGTCATGACGATCGGAGAAGGGCAAAGACAACCGAAGACAGCACACAGTCTAGGGGGACAGACTACAAACCTCACTCAAGGAAAAGGATCTTGGGGTGGCCATAACACCAAACCTATCTCCTGAGGCGCACATCAACCAAATAACTGCCATGGCACACGGGCGACTAGCAAACCTAAGAACAGAATTCTGACATCTCCGTAAGGAGCCATTCAGGAGTCTGTACACCATGTACAATCAGGCACATATTGGAGTACGCACCACAAGTTTGGAACCTGAACCTGGCAAAGCATGTCAAGTAATTAGAGAAAGTACAAAGATTTGAAACAAGACTAGTCCCGAAGTTAAGGGGCATGTTCAACAAGGAGAGGCTAAGGGAAATTGACCTGACAACACTGGAGCACAGGAGAGACAGAGAAGACATGATAACAACATACAAAATACCGAAAGCAATCGACAAGATTGACAGGGACAGGACGTTTCAGAGATGGGACACAGAAACAAGGGGGTCACAAACGGAAGTTGAAGACTCAGATGAGTCACAGGGATGTTAGGAAGTATTTCTTCAGTCACCGGGTTGTCAGGAAGTGGAACAGTCTGGAAAGAAAGGTAGTGGAGGAAGGTACAGTACACAGCTTTAAGAAGAAGTATGATAATGCTCATGGAACTGGGAGTGTGTGGACCTAATGGCAACCAGCAAAGAGGTGAGGCCAGGACGATGACTCAACCCCTGCAACTACAATTAGGTGAGGTGAGTACACACACACACACACACACACACACACACACACACACACACACACACACACACACACACATAAACACACATACACAAACACATACACACACAAATGCACAAACAATTCAATTCAAGTTTATTCTCTATAAGGGTTACAATGTGGGATTTACAGGTTTTGGGTATTGTGTGGTTTACATGTTATAAAATACTAATTACAGAGGGGGCCACTAGGACACCTAGCATGGCTAGGCATTTCGAGCAGACTTAGATTAATTCTTACCATTAAATCCTTACAGATTATGGTATTAAGGCTAAGTGACTACATCATAATTTGTGAGTTTAGCAATGTGAATGCTTTTGTTTTGGCACAATACAAAGTGTCTATATTGGAGTATCATAGGCAAACTTATGACTAGTTAGGATTTATTATTTTAAGATTAAGATTAGTATTTCTGGGTTTATAGTCAGTAGGTGAGTGAGTGTAATTGTGAACCACCAGGTGGTTATCATGTAGTTAGTTGTCGGGGTGGATCAGGGAGATAAGATGTTTTCTAACTGTAGTTTTGAAAGTGATGAATGTGTCTGCAGTTCTAGAGTTCTCAGGTAGGGTGTTCCAGATTTTAGGTCCTTTGAAATAAATTGAATTTTTGTAAAGGTTTAGTCAAACACTGGGAATGTCATAGAGATGTTTGTGTCTGGTGTTATGCCTGTGGATCCTGTCACAACTATCAAGAAACCATTTTAGGTCAAGGTTAATATTGGAATTTAAGGTCCTGTAGATATAGATTGCACAGCAGTAAGTGTGGATGTTCTGAACAGGGAGTAAGTTTAGATGTATGAAGAGTGGGGGGATGGTGTTGCCAGGGATGGGATTTAGTGATTATTCTTACTGCGGCTTTTTGTTGGGTTATTATTGGCTTTAGGTGTATTGCTGCAGTTGATCCCCAAACACAGATAGCATAGGTGAGGTATGAATATATAAGTGAATGCTATCGTGCGAGAAGGGCAGTTTGCGGCACGTAGTATCGTATCTTGGAGAGGATCCCCACCGTTTTGGATACTTTTTTTGTTAAGGGGTCACAATTGGAAGTTGAAGACTCCTATGAGTCAAAGGAACATTAGGAAGTATTTCTTCGGTCACAGAGTTGCCAGGCAGTGGAATAGCCTAGAAAGTGATGTGGTGGAGGAAGGAGCCACACATAATTTTAAGACAAGGTTTGATAAAGCTCATGGAGCAGGGAGAGAAGACCCAGTAGCAATCAGTGAAGAGGTGAGGCCAGGAGTTATGGCTCAACCCTTGCAACCACAAATAGGCGAGTACACACACCCAGAAGCTGTGAGTTGACCCCTGCAGCCACAAACAGGTGAGTATACACACACACACACACACACACACACACACACACACACACAGTTAATGAGATGATGGAATATGTAGCAATAAAATGCAAGGAGGCTGAGGAGAGGTTTGTACCCAAGGGTAACAGGAATAATGAAAAAGCCAGGATGAGCCCATGGTTTACCCAAAGGTGCAGGGACGCAAAAACCAAGTGTGCTAGGGAATGGAAGAAATATAGAAGGCAAAGGACCCAGGAGAATAAGGAGAACAGTCGTAGAGCCAGAAACGAATATGCACAGATAAGAAGGGAGGCCCAAAGACAATATGAAAATGACATAGCAGCGAAAGCCAAATCTGACCCGAAACTGTTGTACAGCCACATCAGGAGAAAAACAACAGTCAAGGACCAGGTAATCAGGCTAAGGAAGGAAGGAGGAGAGACAACAAGAAATGACCGTGAAGTATGTGAAGAACTCAACAAGAGATTCAAAGAAGTGTTCACAGAGGAGACAGAAGGGACTCCAGAAAGACAGAGAGGTGGGGCACACCACCAAGTGCTGGACACAGTGCACACAACCGAGGAAGAAGTGAAGAGGCTTCTGAGTGAGCCAGATACCTCAAAGGCAATGGGGCCAGATAACATCTCCCCATGGGTATTGAGAGAGGGAGCAGAGGCGCTATGTGTACCCCTAACAACAATATTCAATACATCTATCGAAACAGGGAGATTGCCTGAGGCATGGAAGACAGTAAATGTAGTCCCAATCTTTAAAAAAGGAGACAGACATGAAGCATTAAACTACAGTCCAGTGTCACTGACATGTATAGTATGCAAAATCATGGAGAAGATTATCAGGAGAAGAGTGGTGGAACACCTAGAAAGGAACGATCTCATCAACAGCAGCCAACATGGGTTCAGGGACAGGAAATCCTGTGTCACAAACCTACTGGAGTTCTATGACATGGTGACAGCAGTAAGACAAGAGAGAGAGGGGTGGGTGGATTGCATTTTCTTGGACTGCAAGAAGGCGTTTGACACAGTTCCACACAAGAGATTGGTGCAAAAACTGGAGGACCAAGCAGGGATAACAGGGAAGGCACTACAATGGATCAGGGAATACTTGTCAGGAAGACAGCAGCGAGTCATGGTACGTGGCGAGGTGTCAGAGTGGGCACCTGTGACCAGTGGGGTCCCGCAGGGGTCAGTCCTAGGACCAGTGCTGTTTCTGGTATTTGTGAACAACATGACGGAAGGAATAGACTCTGAGGTGTCCCTGTTTGCAGATGACGTGAAGTTGATGAGAAGAATTCACTCGATCGAAGACCAGGCACAACTACAAAGGGATCTGGACAGGCTGCAGACCTGGTCCAGCAATTGGCTCCTGGAGTTCAATCCCACCAAGTGCAAAGTCATGAAGATTGGGGAAGGGCAAAGAAGGCCGCAGACGGAGTACAGTCTAGGGGGTCAGAGACTACAAACCTCACTCAAGGAAAAAGATCTTGGGGTGAGTATAACACCAAGCACATCTCCTGAAGCGCACAGCAACCAAATAACTGCTGCAGCATATGGGCGCCTAGTAAACCTCAGAACAGCATTCCGACATCTTAATAAGGAATCATTCAGGACCCTGTACACCGTGTACGTTAGGCCCATATTGGAGTATGCGGCACCAGTTTGGAACCCACACCTAGCCAAGCACGTGAAGAAACTAGAGAAAGTGCAAAGGTTTGCAACAAGACTAGTCCCAGAGCTAAGAGGTATGTCCTACGAGGAGAGGTTAAGGGAAATCAACCTGACGACACTGGAGGACAGGAGAGATAGGGGGGACATGATAACGACATACAAAATACTGAGAGGAATTGACAAGGTGGACAAAGACAGGATGTTCCAGAGATTGGACACAGTAACAAGGGGACACAGTTGGAAGCTGAAGACACAGATGAATCACAGGGATGTTAGGAAGTATTTCTTCAGCCACAGAGTAGTCAGTAAGTGGAATAGTTTGGGAAGCGATGTAGTGGAGGCAGGATCCATACATAGCTTTAAGCAGAGGTATGATAAAGCTCACGGCTCAGGGAGAGTGACCTAGTAGCGATCAGTGAAGAGGCGGGGCCAGGAGCTCAGACTCGACCCCCGCAACCTCAACTAGGTGAGTACACACACACACACACACACACACACACACACACACACACACACACACACACACACACACACACACACACACACACACACACACATGCACACACACAAAGGCATTGGGACTGGACAACATCTCCAAATGGGTCCTCAGAGAGGGAGCAGAAATGCTGTGTGTGCCACTAACCACAATCTTCAACACACCCCGTGAAACTGGGCAACTACCTGAGGTATGAAAGACTGCAAATGTAGCTCCCATTTTTAAAAAAGGAGACAGAAAAGAGGCACTAAACTATAGACCAGTGTCACTGATGTGTATAGTATGCAAAGTAATGCAGAAGATTGTCAGGAGAGTGGAAGAGCACCTGAAACAGAACAACAGTATAAACGACAACCAGCATGGATTCATGGAAGGAAAATCCTGTGTCACAAACCTTCTGGAGTTTTATGATAAAGTAACAGAAGTAAGACGTAAGAGAGAGGGGTGGGTTGATTGCATTTTCTTGGACTGCAAGAAGGCCTTCGACACAGTTCCTCACAAGAGATTAGTGCAGAAGCTAGAGGATCAGGCACGAATAACAGGAAGGGCACTGCAAAGGATTAGAGAATACCTGACAGGGAGGCAACAACGAGTCATGATACGTGATGAGGTATCACAGTGGGCACCTGTGATGAGCGGGGTCCCACAGGGATCGGTCCTAGGACCAGTGCTATTTTTGGTATAGTATGTGAATGACATGATGGAAGGGATAGACTCAGAAGTGTCCCTGTTCACAGACAATGTGAAGTTAATGAGGAGAATCAAATCAGATGAGGATCAGGCAGGACTTCAAAGAGATCTAGACAGACTGGAAGCCTGGTCCAGAAACTGGCTTCTCGAATTTAATCCCCCCAAATGCAAAGTCATGAAGATCAGGGAAGGGCAAAGAAGACTACAGAGCATAGGCTAGGTGGCCAAAAACTGCAAACCTCGCTCAAGGAGAAAGACCTTGGGGTGAGTATAACACTGAGCACGTCTCCAGAAGCACACATCAACCAGATAACTGCTGCAGCATATGGGCGCCTGGCAAACCTGAGAATAGCGTTCAGGTACCTCAGTAAGGAATCATTCAAGACACTGTACACCGTGTACGTCAGGCCCATACTGGAACATGCAGCACCAGTTTGGAACCCACACCAGGTCAAGCATGTCAAGAAATTAGAGAAAGTGCAAAGGTTTGCAACAAGGCTGGTTCCAGAGCTAAGGGAAATGTCCTACAAAGAAAGGTTAATGGAAATCAGACTGACGACACTAGAGGACAGGAGGGTCAGGGGAGACATGATAATGACATACAAAATACTGCATGGAAAAGACAAGGTGGACAGACAGGATGTTCCAGAGAGGAGACACAGAAACAATGGGTCATGCTTGGAAGCTAAAGACTCAGATGAGTCAAAGGGATGTTAGGAAGTATTTCTTCAGTCATAGAGTAGTCAGGAAGCGGAACAGTCTGGTGAGTGATGTAGTGGAAGCAGGAACAATACATAGCTTTAAGATGAGGTATGATAAAGCTCATGGGGCAGGGAGAGAGAGGACCAAGTAACATTCAGTGAAGAGGTGGGGCCAGGAGCTGAGTCCTGACCCCTTCAACCACAATTAGGCGAGTACACACACACAAACAGGGCAAGTGTCTTAGTGACATGTGCCTTGGACAAAATAGTCACACACACACACACACACACACACACACACACACACACACATAAACAACACACACACACACACACACACACACACACACAAACAGCACACACAACACACACACCTACACAACACATACAACACACACACACACACACACACACACACACACACACATGCACACACACACACACACACACATACAGAAATACACACACACACACACACAAACACACACACAACACACACACACACACACACACACCACACACACACACACACACACACACACACACACAAACCCAACACATACACCACACACAAACACACACACGCACTAGTACTTACTTCAACAAAGGCTGATGGTTTCTTAGAGTCATTACGAGGGGACGACTCCTTACTTGGGGTGCGGTCATCGCGACTGTACTGCGACGACCCACCGCCGCCCTTACCAGCGCTCCCTATAGGCAACCTGTATGAACAACCAAGTAATACTTCAACAACCTTGTCCTGGTGTAAATAACCTGACCATCATCACTAATATTTATTTATTTATTTATTTATTTATTAACAATTTGAGCACACATACAGAGGTACACACAAGAGTAAATACTCTCGATATAAAAATAATATTTTAAAAATAATAATATATAAGAGTAAGACGGAGAATAGGATAGCAGATGAACAAGGAGGCTTTAGGAAAGGTAGGGGGTGTGTGGACCAGGTGTTTACAGTGAAACATATAAGTGAACAGTTGCTCTTTGCTGATGACACTGTGCTCTTGGGAGATTCTGAAGAGAAGTTGCAGAGACTGGTGGATGAATTTGGTAGGGTGTGCAAAAGAAGAAAATTTAAAGTGAATACAGGAAAGAGTAAGGTTATGAGGATAACAAAAAGATTGGGTGATGAAAGATTGGATATCAGATTGGAGGGAGAGAGTATGGAGGAGGTGAATGTATTCAGATATTTGGGAGTGGACGTGTCAGCGGATGGGTCTATGAAAGATGAGGTGAATCATAGAATTGATGAGGGGAAAAGGGTGAGTGGTGCACTTAGGAGTCTGTGGAGACAAAGAACTTTGTCCTTGGAGGCAAAGAGGGGAATGTATGAGAGTATAGTTTTACCAACGCTCTTATATGGGTGTGAAGCATGGGTGATGAATGTTGCAGCGAGGAGAAGGCTGGAGGCAGTGGAGATGTCATGTCTGAGGGCAATGTGTGGTGTGAATATAATGCAGAGAATTCGTAGTTTGGAAGTTAGGAGGAGGTGCGGGATTACCAAAACTGTTGTCCAAAGGGCTGAGGAAGGGTTGTTGAGGTGGTTCGGACATGTGGAGAGAATGGAGCGAAACAGAATAACTTCAAGAGTGTATCAGACTATAGTGGAAGGAAGGCGGGGTAGGGGTCGGCCTAGGAAAGGTTGGAGGGAGGGGGTAAAGGAGGTTTTGTGTGCGAGGGGCTTGGACTTCCAGCAGGTATGCGTGAGCATGTTTGATAGGAGTGAATGGAGACAAATGGTTTTTAATACTTGACGTGCTGTTGGAGTGTGAGCAAAGTAACATTTATGAAGGGGTTCAGGGAAACCAGCAGGCCGGACTTGAGTCCTGGAGATGGGAAGTACAGTGCCTGCACTCTGAAGGAGGGGTGTTAATGTTGCAGTTTAAAAACTGTAGTGTAAAGCACCCTTCTAGCAAGACAGTGATGGAGTGAATGATGGTGAAAGTTTTTCTTTTTCGGGCCACCCTGCCTTGGTGGGAATCGGCCAGTGTGATAATAATAAAATAATAATAATATATCAAATATATTATTATATATATTATTATAATATATTATAATATATATATAATATATTCAAAAATAATATAGAAATTAATATTTTTCAAGTATATTACTTAATATTATTGAAAATTAATATTATTTAAAAATATAATATTTTTAAAAAATAATAAATTTAAAAATAATTAAAAAAAGAATACATTTAATAAAATAATACAGTGGACCCCCGCCATTCGGCAGCTGCGACTTTCATGAAGTCTGACTTTCAGCAAGTTTTTTCGGCAAAATTTAGCTTCAGGAATCATGATTCGACTCATGATTCGGCGACCGTCTGGTATGCGTCCACCCATCACCATTCACACTCGGTGTGCCATTGTTTACCAGCGCGTGACCATCACCCTGCGGGTTCGTACAATACATTTCATAATAATCCATTTTTTTTGTGCTTGCAACTGCTTAATAAGCCACCATGGGGCCAAAGAAAGCTCCTAGCGCCAGCTCTTTGGTAAAGAAAGTGAGGAACACAATCGAATTCAAGAAGGAAATCATTGAAAAATATGAGAGCGGAGTGCGTGTTACAGAAGTTGCCAGGATGTACGGCAAACCCCATTCAATCATCACTTCGATCATGGCGAAGGGAAGGGAAATAAAGTGTGCTGTTGTTGCAAACGGGGTAGATATGCTGACATAAAAGAGATCGCAAACCCTCAAACAAGTGGAGAAGTTATTGTTGGTCTGGATTACCCAAAAACAGTTAGCAGGAGATAGTATTATGCAGTCGATTATATGTGAAAAAGCAAGGCAGCTGCATGACGATCTTGTTAAAAAAATGTCTGCAATGAGTGGTGATGTTTGTGATTTTAAGGCCAGCAAAGGCTGGTTTCAGAGATTTAAGAAGCGTAGTGGCATACACAGTGTGGTAAAGCATGGTGAGGCTGCCAATTCTGATAAAAAAGCGGCTGAGAAGTTTGTACGGGAGTTTAAGGGGTAGGTAGACACTGGAGAATTCCAACCCCAACGAGTGTTCAGTTGTGACGAAACACGCCTCTTTTGGAAGAAAATGCCAAAGAGGACGTACATCACACAGGAGGAAAAGGCACTCCCAGGACAAAGGCCTATGAAAGACAGGCTAACTCTCATGTTTTGTAGTAATGGCAGTGAAGCCTTTACTGGTGAAGCCTTTACTGGTGAAGCCTTTACTGGTGAAGCCTTTACTGGTGAAGCCTTTACTGGTGAAGCCTTTACTGGTGAAGCCTTTACTGGTGAAGCCTTTACTGGTGAAGCCTTTACTGGTGAAGCCTTTACTGGTGAAGCCTTTACTGGTGAAGCCTTTACTGGTGTATCACTCTGAAAATACCAGTGTGTTGAAGAAAAACAGTGTTGCCAAGAGTAATTTGTGTGTGATGTGGAAGGCTAACAGTAGGGCATGGGTCACTAGGCAAATTTTCCTTGATTGGTTTAATGAAGTGTTTGGCCCAAGTGTGAAGAAATACCTCCTGGAAAGTAAATTGCCACTCAGGGGGCTCCTGGTAATGGACAATGCTCCTGCTCATCCTCCAGACTTGGAAGAGCAAATGGTGCAGGAGTTTAGTTTCGTCACAGTGAAGTTCTTGCCCCCTAATGCAACTCCTCTCCTACCAGCCCATGGTCTAGCAGGTCATTTCAGACTTCAAAAAATTGTACACCAGTAAAGGATTCACTTTGAAATCCCCACTAGCATTAGCACAGAACATGAGTGTCAGCCTATCTTTCATAAGCTTGTGTCCTGGGAGTGCCTTTCCCTCCTGCATGATGTACGTCCTCTTTGGCATTTTCTTCCAAAAGAGACGTGTTTCTTCCTGTTTCCTCACAACTGAACACTTGCTGGGGTTGGAATTCCTCAGTCTCTACATAACCCTTGAATTCCTGCACAAATTTTTCAGCCGCATGTTTGTTTGAACTTGTAGCCTCACCATGCCTTACAACATTGTGTATGCCACTACGCTTCTTAAATCTGTCAAACCAGCCTCTGCTGGCCTTAATCCTTTGACTGTTTCGGTCGTATATATACGTCTTACGAGTCAATGTGTTTGACGTATATATATATATTTTTTTTATTAGCACATTGGCCGATTCTCACCAAGGCAGGGTGGCCCAAAAAGAAAAACTTTCACCATCATTCACTCCATCACTGTCTTGCCAGAAGGGTGCTTTACTCTACAGCCTAAACAGCAACATTAACACCCTCAAAAATTCTAGCAGCTTCAAGTCAAGCGGGAGAAATCTGGTAGGCCCACATGTGATAGAATGGGTCTGTGTGGTCAGTGTGCACTGTATAACAAAATCCTGCAGTGCATAATGAGAAAAAAAAAACTCCAACTGTGTTTTTGGATTAAAACACCGACTTTGAGGTGTATTTTCATATATAATTTATGGTTGCATTCTCATTTTCTTGGTTTCATTTGATAGAATGGTAAAAATATTACAGAAATAAAGGTAATTTTGATTGGTTTTACTATGAAAAGGACCTGGAAATGGAGCTCAAAATAGGGGAAATGTTTGATTTTTGCCCATGTTCAAAAGTAAATAAATGATGCCATTGTCCAATAAATGTCCAACTAGCCATTCTAATATGCAGTCATGAATGGGTTGATGTTATTTATACAGTTATTACAGCATTGCAGTAGTCTGCATAATAGTAAGTCTAATATTTTTTGTTTGAATAAAAATTCAAAATAGAAAGCAAGAGTAATATCAGAGGGGCCTGGAGACATGACTGATGAACAAAGAAAATGTTATTTTAGAGCCAGGAATGTCTGCATTGTTCATTCTGGACCCTATTTTGAAATTGGCATTTTTAATTTGCGTGAAACTGGCCAAATTTCCAATTTTTGACCACTTTATTGGGTAGTTGAAATCAGTAAATGGGCGGTTTCTTGTACTCAATCGATAGAACAAATGGAATTCTAAAGAAATAGCTATGAGTTTGAGCGACTGGAACAATGGAATTAGCCAAAAATAGGGCTCAAAGTGGGCGAAAAAATCGCCGATTCATAAATATCGCCAAGGTCACTATCTTCATGAGAGTGTAATTCCGTAAGTTGTTCATCAAATTTCATACTTTTGGTGTCATTACCATCGGGAAAAAATTCTCTATCATTTCATAAGAAAAAATATTTTTTTTTGCTTTCAAATATTTTGCGACACTAGGAGACACCTCAGAATTGGGGGTTGCAACAGTCAAAGGGTTAACTTCACTAACGTCAACACTAGTTCCAGGCATTTTCTTTACGAGATCCGCACGCAACTGCCTTGCCTTTTCACAAATGATTGTCTTTGAAACACTATCTCCTGCTAACTGTTTCTCGCTGATCCACAACAACTTCTCCACATCTTCCATTGTCTGTGATCTCTCTTTCATTAACATGTTTACCCCTTTCACCACATCAGCTTCCTTGATTGTTCTTTCTTTCCCCGGATGGAAGCGATTGTTGATTTGGATTTGTAATAAAGTTGGTAGAATTACCGACAATATGTAAAGTAAAAGGACACAAGTGCAACTAATGTGACATTTATTGTGGCAACGTTTCGCTCTCCAGGAGCTTTATCAAGCCATTCCTATGGCTTGATAAAGCTCCTGGAGAGCGAAACGTTGCCACAATAAATGTCACATTAGTTGCACTTGTGTCCTTTTACTTTTGATTTGGATTTCCCATACATTCTGGCAAGTTCCAGCACCCGCACACCACTCTCATATTTTTCAATAACTTCTTTCTTAAATTCCATCGTGTTTCTCACTTTCTTTACCAAAAGGGCTGGCACTCTGAACTTTCTTTGGGCCCATGGTGGCTTATTTCACAGTCGCACTTAATAAACAAGCACAAAAACCAATGGATTTTATGAAAATGTTTGGATGAATGCACGGAGTATATGCTCATCCACCAAGAGACACATGGAGACTGACTTACCTACACGTGGCGTCTCGGCAGGAGGCGGGCTGACGTGTATAATAGATGATTTATGAGGCACCGGCCAAAATACGGAGCAAAATTTCCGCCCAAAAAGCGGCCTAAATACGAATCGGCCGATAAAAGCAACGGCTGATATTCGTGGTTCCACTGTATTATTATTTAAGAATACAGTGGTACCTCAAGTTTCGAACAGCTCCCAACTCAAACAATTATATAAGAGTATTTTTGTAAGTGCTTTTGTAAGTATGTTTTTGGGGGTTTGAAACGGACTAATCTAATTTACATTATTCCTTATGGGAACAAATTCATTCGGTATCGGCACTCGAACAGCCTTTTAGAATGAATTAAGTTCAGAACGAGGTACCACTGTACAGTATTATTCAAAAATAATATAATAATATAGAGAAAATAAATTATAAAATAATTTACACTTAAAAACTTACATACATTGACTCTGAAGACATGGAAAATCAAAAACAAAAATATTTCTAACTTTAATCTAAGGCAAAGCCACTAATGAAGTCCATATTTACACACAGAAGACAACTACTAATTAGACATAGAAGAAGAAACACCATTAACCCTTAAACTGTCCAAACATAGATCTACATTCACATGCGTAGTGCTCCAAAAGTAGATCTACGTTTTTTACATACTTTCAAATGTTGAAAAAAACGTAGATCTACGTTTGGACAGTTAAAGGGTTAAGATGACTATTTCCCAATACATTTACACAGCAACGACGGTCGTTGGCAACAACTGTTGTTAAGTAAGAGAATGAACAGGGATGTGAAACATGGTGCCAACAGGTCCTGACACGTTTTGATGGGTCCTGGAAGGTTCTGACAAGTCCTGGCAGCTTCTGACAAGTCATGGCAGCTTCTGACAGGTCCTGGCAGGTTCTGACAGGTCCTGGCAGGTTCTGACAGGTCCTGGCAGGCTATGACAGGTCTTGGCATGTTCTGCCAGGTTCTGACAGCTTGACAGGTCTTGGCAGGTTCTGACAGGTCCTGGCAGGTTCTGAGAGGTCCTGACAGGTTACATTACAGGGCCTGCCACATGCCAGAGCCACAATTCAGGTCCCATTTTACTCTTCTCATTCATACTTTGACCACATACAACACAGAGGCTATCATGTCTACCAGGAAGAGGGCAGAAGGTTAACATTCTAATTAAGGTAGCATTGTAATGCTGTGAAAGCTTGCAATGGCAAGCTGCATACCAAAGGGCAATAGCAATTGCAATGCTGGTGTTATGTGCAGGAGAAATGTTACAATAGTGCAGTGTTAAGCAACATTCAACAACATTCAGCAATATTTAGCAATGTTGCAAGATGTTGATAAAGGCCAGGCAGTCAGGTGCAACATCTCCACTGTGTATCAAGCAAGATACAGACAACCAGGTGTCCATCAGTGCCAGTTCGAACTGACTGTATATAGAGGAACTAGGGTTGTTTACAAGGGTAGGCCTACTCCTGTGGTCTGACTTAACTGCTCTCTTAACCCTTAAACGGTCCAAACGTATATATACGTTTTTTCAACATTTGAAAGTATGTAAAAAAATGTATATCACCTTTTTTTTTTTACATTTGAAAATGTGTAAAAAAAACTTTTATCTACACTTTTTTTTTTGTTATATTTGAAAATATGTAAAAAAGACCTAGAACTACTTTTGGACCCTACAAATTCGTAGGGAAGTTAGGAGGAGGTGCGGGATTACCAAAACTGTTGTCCAGAGGGCTGAGGAAGGGTTGTTGAGGTGGTTCGGACATGTAGAGAGAATGGAGCGAAACAGAATGACTTCAAGAGTGTATCAGTCTGTAGTGGAAGGAAGGTGGGGTAGGGGTCGGCCTAGGAAAGGTTGGAGGGAGGGGGTAAAGGAGGTTTTGTGTGCGAGGGGCTTGGACTTCCAGCAGGCATGCGTGAGCGTGTTTGATAGGAGTGAATGGAGACAAATGGTTTTTAATACTTGACGTGCTGTTGGAGTGTGAGCAAAGTAACATTTATGAAGGGGTTCGGGGAAACCGGCAGGCCGGACTTGAGTCCTGGAGATGGGAAGTACAGTGCCTGCACTCTGAAGGAGGGGTGTTAATGTTGCAGTTTAAAAACTGTAGTGTAAAGCACCCTTCTGGCAAGACAGTGATGGAGTGAATGATGGTGAAAGTTTTTCTTTTTCGGGCCACCCTGCCTTGGTGGGAATCGGCCAATGTGATAATAAAAAAAATAAAATAAATTTGAACGTCAATCTATTTGGACCGTTTAAGGGTTAAAGCAATGCAACAGAAAAGCTTTAATTAAGCAAACTACAGTAGTGCCGTGGTATCTGTTGGGGGATATGTTCCTAGACCCACCGTGGATACCCAAAACAGCGGGTAGTGGCGAAGCCTCTATGCAATTTTTTATTTACATGTATACCCATGATAAAGTGGAGAATTATTATTTTTTCACTAATATGAAGCACTTCACAGCTTCTCTTAGGCTTCGAAGACCTTCCATCATCACTACTTTTGTGTTCGTCATTATCAACCAAAATTAAGGGCTATTTTTCGGCCAAGGTAAACCAAGGATAACTGAAACAGTGGAAACAGAATCTGCGAATAATGGAGTTCTACTGTATACAAATAATGCTCATCTCTCTTAAAGCTCCTCCATTAATCCTGTTTTTTTTAAAAATTGCACCCAAAAAATTAACTGCATGCACACAGACCTACCTAATGCATAAGAAGATGACAATGCCATATGCCTATTGGCCCATGCTAGGCAGGTTCTCCTCAAACCACTAACAAAAATATTCACTTTGGCCCATTTGCATTTCTGGAAGTGGTTTCTTAAATTGATTTTACAAAAAAACAAAAAACAAAAAAAAAAACAAAAAAAAAATTACATGATATACATACGCATACTTAGATAACAGGGTGGAATAGACCCAGACCTCCGCCGTAAAGCCTACTGCAGCTTTTTTTTGCTTGCAAGTGCATACAGAAGCCTAAAAAGTGTTTATTTAGTGTCCAATAGCACTAGGCCTAAAAAAAACTGATGGACAAGTATAAATAATAAAATTGAAAGCTGCCAAAAATCATCTTAAGTCGAGGCAAGCGTCAAAAATAACAAACAAATATAACTGTATAGTGAAGCTTTAGTACGGCGCTCTAAAGCGAGTGGCCATATTAAACAGGTAGGCCTGAATAGCTTTATAATAAAGCAGAGTATTAGCCATGTAGGCCTGAACAGCCTTATAATAACTTTACAATATAGCTCTTGGCTTTATAATAGAATTTATATCTTAGGCAAGTCACATGCCACAAGATTTGTCAGATTTTAGCATTGTTTAATCTAACCTGAATGCAGCCTGGCCAGCATTTTTTAGGCCTAACCAATGATTTTCGTATTAAAGAAATATTTTATGAAACCCACTGACCACATTTTGGATTTGCAGGTTTACCATATACAAAATTCTGGTGAATTAGACCAAATTATTTTACTCATCACAACATTGCTGTAGTTCAGAGTAATGAACTTAGGCAAAACTGTCATTATCTATTGCTTTATAGACGGTGTGTATGTGTGTACTCTTATAGTGATGTACTGTTTGATACGGTGGACAGTGTGTACGTGTACATCTACGGGCGTTGTGTGTATGCTTTCATAGTTGTCCCGAAATCCTTCATACACGCAGTCATCACACACATTCAACATAGTCATTACACACAGTTGTCACACACAGTCATCTCACACAGTCGCCACACACAATCACACACAGCTGTCACACAGTCGTTGCATAATTGCACACAGCTGTCACAGTCATCAGTCACAGTCATCAAAGTCATCACATTCATTACACATAGTCATCTCACACAATCACATACAGTCATCACACAGTCGTCACACACAGTCATTACAGTCATCACAGAGTCGTCACAGTCATCACACAAAGTCATCACACAGTTGCCATACAGTCGTTACACATAGTCATCATACAGTCACCACACAGTCGTCACATAAGGCCATCAGAAATAATTTACATATAAAAGTAACACTAGGAACACTAGACAATAGCAGCATCAACCTGGTGCTTGAACACAGTGAAAGCATTCTACTCCACTCAATTATATCCCACTCATCAGTACTACTACTACCACTACTACTACTACTACCACTACTACTACTTCTACTACTACTATACTATAAAGTCTTGTGGGTACAGTCACTTCTCTTAAAGGACACTTCTATATAGAGGCTCATTATGGTAAGTGCGACTGAATTAGTTCACCCAGAACTGAATATCACAGGAGAGGTCTTCATGGAACGTGGTACTCAATTTTCAACACATTCAGCTGCAAGACTAATGAAATCGTAATGACACGATTGCAAACAAACCATACCATGGGCGGGATTTGAACCAGCGGTCAGAGTCTCAAAACACCAGACCGTCGCGTTAGCCACTGGCTAGCTGATCCAGTGGCTAACGCGACGGTCTGGAGTTTTGAGACTCTCTGACCGCGGGTTCAAATCCCACCCGTGGTATGGTTTTTTCAACTGCAAATACAGAAAACTGCTCTGTATATAGAACAGGCCTTTCAGAGAGCCACGTGTTGGCCCAATGTATGTACGTACGTGTGTGTACGTGTGTGTGTGTGTGTGTGTGTGTGTGCACGTGTTCGTTCTTAATTAAAACAAAGATTTATATTACTACAACGTTTCACTGTGTGTAAAAATTCAAATTCAAATATGTATTTATATCATATTATGGGGTACAAAATGTAGTTTACTTATAATAAGATATTGGTAGGCATGAGAGAGCGCCAGTAGCACTTTTCAGGCAAACTTAATCCTAGTAACTTAAAGCCTACTTAAATGGTAGGCCTTTATGATTTAGTAGGCATTCTTAAATGTGCATAAAAGAAAGAGGCCATGACCGAACTCTTCTATTAAAGAGTGAAATGCTGTACCAGTAACATCTTTGTCCCTGAACTACATGGGTCATTGCTCTGGTCTGTAGTGCATTGTGTTCTCCACGAGGGCCAACCGGCCAACTGGCCTCTGTCACATGGCTCAACCAGTAGTAGGAAGACTGGGAAAAACATATTAATAAATAACTATAGCCCTTTAAATATATACAGCATCCAGTAGTTAGTTGAATGTTTAGCAGAAGATGACAACAATGGCTGGAAATGTGAGATCGTACTTGGCCTGCGAATCACTCCTACGGGAGTTGGTGGACTTCAGGGGGGTGGGTGCTATAGGCTTACGGAATGGGTTGCTCTTGACCGAGGGGCTCCGGGGACTGGCATCATCTGTTGGGTCGAAGGAGGCGGCCGAGGACGGCCTCTTTAACAGGGACTTGTCGCCGCAGTCTATCTTGGACAACACTTTCGAGAGGTCAATCTTGGGCGAGGCTTTAAACACGCTACCTAGTGACTCCGACTTGGTCAAGTCTGACTTCGACTTGCCAAGCTTACTAATGTCGGACTTGGAGGACTTGAGAGAGGTTTGAGAGGGAGTCTTGGAGAGAGAGGAGAGTGGGGAGGAGGAGACACTGGAGAGGGAGGGAGTCCTGGGGAGGTCGGAGTAGGCTGGGGTGCTATATGACGCTGAACCGTACGTCCTCGCCTGCGACAATTTGCCATACATAGGTAACCTGTAGGGCAAAACAATGGAGAACTGTCATGTGCTCACACCAGTACCAAATTTCCCCTGAGTGCTGGAAAATAATAAAGAAAACAGTAGGACATTCAAAGACCCTTATTCCTGTAGCAATAAATGAAATAAAAGCTTGAGAAAGTTCACTGAAGTCACACATTGAACACACATGCAGCATCAGGCAACATTGAATGTGTCAGTGAGCCAAACGTGTGCAACGCTTGTGAGTGTTTAGTGTCGAGACATTTCACCTTGAACGGTGGCCTTCTTCAGTCACTGGTCAAGACTAAGCAGCTGAATACCCCTTCAAGGCTGAGGGACTGATCTCCTAAATTCAAGGCTGAAGAACTATCTTCATGACCGAGGGACTGACCACATCACCTCTACCTCTCCACTGCTTGTGCCATCTAACTGAAGCAGCCTAGCCACCGTGCACAGATCAAACGTTTCGACAGTAGATGCTCGACTGTTGCACACGTGTCTAACTCCTCCATTTCTGGTGCTGCGAACTGTAACTCTTAGGCAATAACTACTAAAAGCAGTCTTCCCCTCTAGATCATGCAAGCAATGTTGGCAACCCAGCAGGGTTGCCAACCCTCCAAGGAAACTCCCAACAGCACAAAACTCCGCAAAGCCACTGAGGTCCACTGAATAGTCAAAAGACCCCCCATGGGGGGTCTTTGAGAGGACTCCAATAATTGAATCAGATGCCAGGAGGAGGTATAGGCTAGTGCCGATTCCCCTGAATCAGAGGAAACTCTGATTCCCGGAATCCGGAGTCCTTCACTGGCATCAAGAAGACCCCATTGGGGGAGGGGGACACAGTACTCACCCCGGCTGACGCCACAACAAATTGCATTCAAAATTTTCACTCCGGACTAAAACGCAACTATTATCTTTTTTTACAAGAGGTGAGTGAAGTATTTTTATTGGAACAAAACTGGTTCTTGACCTGAATAAAGCTCTACACAGTGAAAAGTGACCTTGTAAAGCTCTATAAAGTCAAAATTTGACCCAATAAATCATTGACTTGATCCTCAAACAGTTTATCAACTTCTGTCAATCATCAATTACATTTGTAATCAATTTGGAAGCTCAGTCAACTCTCCCGTAAAGCTCTTCTAGTGCGATCCTCTTACAAACGCAAGTGGAAAAAGTGCAATCAAGATTGAACAGTAAGCGCAAAGTCCTTCATAGTAACGGAGGGGGTGTTCAAGTTCAGTCAAACTTACTCAACTGCACTCATGAAAAAAATAATTGTGCTAGAGAATGGCATTCATAGGGAGCCGACTGTGCTTTCTCCAGTCAGATAGTCTGAATGTTCCAACTCTCTGCATTCCGGGGACATACAAGATTATCCGAACATCAGACTATCTGCGTTCTGTTAACATGTAAGATAGCCCAAACATCAGACTATCCGAGTTCCGGGGACACACAGATAGTCAGAACATCAGACTGCCTGGGTTCCAGGGCCACGCCAGCCTTGAGCGCCCCATCGGAGTGGCAGCCAGCCGGGGTGAGAGCATGTCCCCTGATGACGAGTCGAGCCAAGATGTCCTACCTCAGTCGATCTGGTTTTTGGGGAATGGGATTCCCCGATGGTTTCCTCTTCAAACTGAGAGCATGGAAAAACAAGAGTACACTGTTACACTGGGGTCGCCGTGGTTCTACACATCTTCTATCTCAATAGATTACTAACTAATGCCTATCACAATGTCTATCAGAAGCTTTGCATCTAAACAGACCATTATATCTTCCAAATATACTCAATATAATTTTTCAATATAAAACTGTAAACAAATTTGTATATATAGATATATTCACATTATATAATTCATTAGATAAATTCTAGTTAGTTGCAACTAAGAGTATTACTGGAAAATAGTTGATATATAACAAATAATAATTACTGCTAACACGAGTTAAAAATGATCTAGGCCTAATGATATATACACATTTATTAATACAGATTATAGAAACACTTTATTTATATTGTAACCTACAGAAAATGGTTTGGAAGGGAGTTGATAAGAGGGCAGGCGGTTCTATTGGTCGGGAATGTTCTGAACCTCAATCATTCTACCATCTTACACATAGCAAGTTACCACTGGATAAGCCAATGGGAAGCAAGCACTGTTGGACAAGCCAGTGAGTGGCAAGCACTGCTGGACAAGCCAGTGAGTGGCAAGCACTGCTGGACAAGCCAGTGAGTGGCAAGCACTGCTGGACAAGCCAGTGAGTGGCAAGCACTGCTGGACAAGCCAGTTAGTGGCAAGCACTGTTGGACAAGCCAGTGAGTGGCAAGCACTGCTGGACAAGCCAGTGAGTGGCAAGCACTGCTGGACAAGTCAATGAGAAGCAAGTTACTGCTGGACTAGCCAATGAGAAGCAAGTATAACAGAGTACAGCCAGGCCTCCACTAATGCAAGTCTGAACAGTGTGAATTTCAATTCGGTGCAGAATTAATCAATGCTAGTAGTTTTTTGCACCAAAACTCTACAGAATGAACACACAAAATGAACAGTGTGAACACAAATAACACAACTCTATGAGAACTGACTGTATACAGAGGAGCTTTATAACAGGACTGTATATAGCAGCACTTCATAAGAGAATTGACTCTATATAAAGCCTTTTAAGAGAACTGACTGTATATAGAGGAGCTTTATAACAGGACTGTATATAGCAGCGCTTCATAAGAGAATTGACTCTATATAAAGCCTTTTAAGAGAACTGACTGTATATAGAGGAACTTTATAAGAAAGCTGACTGTATACAATGTACAGCACTGAAAGTAACCAACAAATTCAGCCAAGTCCAACACATTCTTTTCATGCATAATATAACATTGATGACCCGACCTGAGTCAACACTAGTGTGCCGGGGCCCAAGAACACCTTCCAACGACTCCCTCTCACTAAATTCCAGCTTCAAAATCCTCTTAGAGGGCATCTGTATAGTCCTTGTGGCTTAGCGCTTCTTTTTGATTATAATAATAATAATCTTAGAGGGCAACTTAAGCCCTGATATAACTACTGAACTTACAAATTATTATTATTATCAGTAATAGTAACTAGTTTTTATGCTATGATAAATTTGTACGTTTGAATGATTGAGGTGTCAGTTGCTTTATAACAATGCTATGAGAAGTTGAAAAAACACACAACAGCAGAGAAGTGGGTATATTAAAAAAAAAATTTACACCAATTTGGATCACTAGAGAAAAGTCTACAAGTGTAGCATTTTAGAGCGAGTAAACAACTTGCCTAACTCTCCTTGTTTATGTGCTACAAACCAGGCATTTAGTGTTCAACGAACCTTAGGATGGGGGGTTGTCTTAGGAGGGGTGCATGACCTGTCACCTGTAGGGGGGGTGAGGGGGAAGGGAACCACATATCTAGTGTGTCTGAGGTTCATGGCACTCTAAAGGGCCATGAACCACAGTCACAACTCACTCTATGGACCGTGTGTTGCCTAGAAGCGTGTCTATGGACTGGCTCCAGTCCTAGGTCCATACACACACACTTCTCCTGTGTCTGAGTTCATAACTTTTAACCTATAGTGATACAGTAATGATGTATACATATGTATACATATATACTGGTGCACCTTGACTTACGATGGGCTTACATTCCAATGAACTCGTCGTAAGTTGAAACTATAATAAGTCAAAATATTTTAAGTTGAAAAAATTGTAGGTTAAAATATCTTAAGACAAAAATATCACAAGTCGAATACAAATATAGTATGCAAAATAAATAATAACTACTGTCACTGAATAATTACTAACTAAATACCAGTATTGAAAAGTCAATAAATGAATACAAGTTAGGGACTTGCTGTCTTCATGCTGCGTAATCTTTACCCTTAACCCTTAAACGGTCCAAACAGATCGACATTCAAATTCGTAGCTACAAAAGAAGATCTACATTTTTTTACATAGTTTCAGATGTTGAAAAAACGTATATATACGTTTGGACCATTTAAGGGTTAAACTGTCCGAATGTAGACCTACATTTGCACTGATAGCGCTCTGAATGTAGATCTGGTTTTTTTTTTACATTTTAAAGCATGTAAAATAAAACGTAGATCTACATTCAGAGCGCTAGCAAACGTAGATCTAAATTTTGACAACTTCATCTCCAAAGAAACTGTTTTTGCACCATTGTGAGGTTGAAATATCCCAAGTTGAAACATTGTAAAGTCAGAACATAAGCCAAACCATCATAGTCGAAATATCGTCAGCTGAACCATCATAAGTCAAGAAGCATCTGTACATACTGCCTAGTTTATTGTGGAAAACGTTTGGTAATCAACGACTCTCATGAAGCTCCTCTATATAGTGAGAATTCTTGCATGTGCAATTGATAAATTGCACTCAAAATTTAATACTGGTCACTGTGAGGCTCATTCTGTTCACTCTTCAATTTTCAACTGCATCAAAGGACATAATATAGAAGAGGTTCATGGGAGAGTCGACTTACCAGCGGCAAGTTAAGGCAAGAGACACACCCAAGGATTGTGATGTTTGATGGGAAGAATTGTGGGATGAGTGCGTTCTTGTGACCTGACCAATATAATGTGTTAGGCACATTTGCAACATCGGGGCGAGAATCACCGTGTTTCACTCTCCCGTGTCTTTACCGTTACAATTCGTGGATATACAGTGGTACCCCAAGTTTTGTACAGCTCCCAAATCGAACAATTAGTTTTGTACAGCTCCCAAATCGAACAATTATGTAAGTGTATCATTATAAATGGTTTTGTAAGTGCATTTTTGGGGGGTTTGAAATGGACAAATCTAATCTGCATTATTCCTTATGGAAACAAAGTCATTCAGTACTGGAACGAATTATGTACGAAACTCGGATACCATTGTAATCTGATGACTGCAGATGTTGCAAATGTCTAATTCATCTCATCGACACTGTACACCATTGCTATGCAACTTTAGACCTAATTGCCACTTATGGCAAGCTCCGTTCCTTACACGTACCTTAATAATGTGTAAAGGTCAGCCATGGCAACGTGTTGCAATGGCCACCAAGACAGCAACATCATCAATGATGCAAAACAACTACTCTAGGCCTTTTGTGTTGCAGGCAACACTTTCTCAAGAGCTTTCAACAATGCAAAGGGATGAGGAGTGGCCCATCTGGTGTATGCCTAAGGAGGCCTACAGCCTCTGAGTCGACTTGACGGATCCAACGAACAACTTAACAAGTTTAAAGTAAACCATGGTAAAAAAAAAAAGTGTTAGTTGAAAGATAGAATAAATGGTAATAAACAGCAGATTTCAGTAGTAGTATTTGTTAAGGTTATTAAGAAAGTTTACTGGTTAACTGACGATAGTTGGAAAAATAACAGAAAACTTAACCTCTCCTATTTATATGTTGAAGGATGTCTAGCCTAAGAAATTTGTGTGTGTATGTGTGTGTGTACTTGTGTGTGTATGTGTGTGTGTACTTGTGTATGTATGCATGTGGGTACTTGTCTATATGTGGTTGCAGGAGTCTAGTCACAACTCCTGGCCCCACCTCTTCGCTGGTCGCTACAGGGTCGCTCCTTGCTCCATGAGCTTTATCATATCTCTTCTTAATCCTTTAACTCTCAAACCACTGATCTATGCTTTTCTGCTAGTATTCATGACGTTGACCAATGAATATTTTTCCTGCCTAGAAATGAGAGAATGGGTCTGCGTATTTGGTGACTGCAGTATTAAAAAAAATTCAGGGACTCTGCAGTATCACACGTGAGCAGCAGTTTGTTTCAGCACGAGCTTGGGTCAGCATCATGGCAAACCCCCGGGATTTACTCACACCCCATCAAATTAACTCTCTTATTCCAGGAAAGTGATATGGAACCAGAGTTTAGGGGATTTGAGACTGATGTGGCCTTAACCCTTAAACTGTCCAAACGTTGATCTGCTTTTTTGAATGTTGCGCTACGACCTTGATTTTCTCCATGAGAAAGTGTAAAAAAACAGACCTACATTCGGAGCGCTACACGAGCAAACGTAGCTCTACGTTTGGACAGCTTAAGGGCTAAATGATTGAGGAAATAACAAACAGTATATCAATAACCCAGATGACCCTCAGCCCATCACATGTGAGGTGGCCAGCATGGGCAGTGTGACCACACCATACCCTCATCCAAGCACCTCTGGGGTAGCCAGTGTGGCCACACCATACCCTCAGCCGAACCCCTCTGGGGTGACCAGTGTTACTACTCAGAGGCTAAAACATAAATGAAAATTAACATTTTCCCACAGGTTTGGCGACGTTAAAAAAGAGTGATATAAGTGCTGACCAGATTGATTTCATGCCCTTAGAGAATTCTTTGAGTGACAGTATTATTTTTTTTTTTATTATCACACCGGCCGACTCCCACCAAGGCAGGGTGGCCCGAAAAAGAAAAACTTTCACCATCATTCACTCCATCACTGTCTTGCCAGAAGGGTGCTTTACACTACAGTTTTTAAACTGCAACATTAACACCCCTCCTTCAGTAATATACATTATTCTCAGTGAAGCATACCTTTAGGCAGTGTCGCCTAAGGCAGTGTGCCATATGCAATCTCTAACAACTAGAGGAGGAGGCGGAGGAGGCAGAGGAGGCGGAGGAGGCGGAGGAGGCGGAGGAGGCGGAGGAGGCGGAGGAGGCGGAGGAGGCGGAGGAGGCGGAGGAGGCGGAGGAGGCAGAGGAAGCAGAGGAGGCAGAGGAGGCAGAGGAGGCAGAGGAGGCAGAGGAGGCGGAGGAGGCAGAGGAGGCAGAGGAGGCAGAGGAGGCAGAGGAGGCGGAGGAGGCGGAGGAGGCGGAGGAGGCGGAGGAGGCGGAGGAGGCGGAGGAGGCGGAGGAGGCGGAGGAGGGCGGAGGAGGCGGAGGAGGCGGAGGAGGCAGAGGAGGCAGAGGAGGCAGAGGAGGCGGAGGAGGCGGAGGAGGCGGAGGAGGCGGAGGAGGCGGAGGAGGCAGAGGAGGAAGAGGAGGCGGAGGAGGCAGGAGGAGGCGGAGGAGGCGGAGGAGGCGGAGGAGGCGGAGGAGGCGGAGGAGGCGGAGGAGGCGGAGGAGGCGGAGGAGGTGGAGGAGGCGGAGGAGGCGGAGGAGGCAGAGGAGGCAGAGGAGGCAGAGGAGGCAGAGGAGGCAGAGGAGGCGGAGGAGGCGGAGGAGACAGAGGAGGCGGCAGCGGGTGGCATGTTGCCTGGGCAGATAAAGGACCACCTGGCACTCATTCCACCATATGCCACCTCCAATCCTGTCTCTCCACCATGCTTCATGCCACAGGTCCACCCTGTACCATCAAACTGTGAATGGAATTGGAGAGAATGTACAACATTTGTGCCACATCCTTTTAATTTTGATGCAAGTGGAAGTGGCATCCCCTCAATGTCCTATCACAAACGAGTCCACAGACTTAGAGCAATTCCAACTATACTTTGACTAGCCCATCATGAACCTGATCACCACCCAGACGAACAATCATTACCGCTGTATAATGGACAACACAGAGGCTGCAGAATCATCACAGCACTGCGCAGGTGGAAAGATTCAACTGTGAGCGAAATGTATTTATTCCCTGGCACTGTCATGCTTATGCCACTGTCATGCTTATGTGCAAGCACAATATAGCACAGTACTGGTCCACAGACTACTTCCTCAGTACATGTACTCCAGTCTTCTGTGACCACCTTTCCTACAACAGGTTCATGCTATTGGTGAGAATGCCTCACTTCTCAGAGAGTAATAAGCCCAACAGAAATGACCTACAATACATAATCTGGGAAATGTTTATGTAAATGAAACAAAAATTCAGTGCCTACTTTTATCCCTTCAGGAACACTGTTGCCAACGAGTCCTTAATTCTGTTCAAGGAACAACTGTCGTTCAAGCAATATATACCGAACAAACATAACTGCTTTGGCATAAAACTTTTTGATCAGTGTGATTGAGACAAGTGCTGAATGTCACTGTCTACACAGAGAGAGAGAGACATTCGATGATACCAGGCAGATGTTGGGCATTTCCAGTGAGGCGGCTGATAAGATGATGGAACCATACCTTGGCAAGGGTCATACATTGTACACAGACAACTGGTATACAAGCCCTATGCTCGCTGATTTCCTACGTGTGAACAATATTGACATACGTGGAACAGTGAGAAGAAGTAGAAAACATATGCCAAGGTTCACCGGAGGCAGTGCTGATGGTGCAGTGCAAGTGTTTTGTGCCAATGACATCATGGCACTGACGTGGCATGACAAACGAGAGACATGATGTTGCTGGCAACCATGCACATAAATGAGATGGTACAAACTAAGTGAACAGGGACGGAAATGAACCCATTGCAAAGCCAGCTGCAGTCACTGACTATACGAGAAATATGCGACTAGTCAACAAGTGTGACGTGAAAATAGGGTTTGTTGTGTGCGTAGGAGTCGCAAGAGGTACGTGAAATTATTTTTCCACCTTGTAGACATTGCAATGCTCAATGCCTTCAATATACAGTGGAACCTCAAATATTGAACTTTCTTCGGTCCAGAAGGCTGTTCAAGTGCCTTTACCGAATGAATTTATTCCCATCAGGAATACTGTAAATTAGATTAGTCCATTTCAGACCCTCAAAAATACACTTATAAAAGCACTTACAAAAATACACTTACATAATTGGTCGTGTTGGGAGCAGTTTGATTTTTGAGGTTCCACTGTATACCAATAGATGCAGAATACACTGTCATAAAACAGTAAAAAAATACCATGTTACACCTGTACCTGCCCCTCACCCATAACCAGAAGGGTTAGTGCCAGAGCAAATACAGTGGTACCTTGGGATACGAACAGCTCAAAACTCAAATTCGTTCAGTATCATCACTCGAACAGCCTTCTGAAACTAATTAAGTTTGTATCCCAAGGTACCACTGTACTCACTGTCATTTCATCATATAGCTACTGTCCACCCAGAAAAAGAAGTACACCTACCATCCAACTTACGACCTGCTCGACATACGACCACTCGATTTACGACCGTGTTTTTTATGCCAAATTTCTGGGAAACAAACAACCGTTTGTGTTGTACACAGTGTTTATCCTAAACCTTACAGTATAAAATACAGTACTAACAACATAAAAAGTAAAGTTAAAAATGAAATACCAAAATAAAACAATATAATAAAGTCATTTCAAAAATGTGATGGGCTATGAAATCCCCATAATTGTAATTTAATAAAAAAAAATAGAAAATAAAAATGGTGGCAAAAACAATATATCTAACATTTTTGCAAACAGCAGGACTCCAGACTCCATGTTGCCATCACGTGAGCATCCAGTACCAACTTCATCACCTTATCTCTCCGTAGGTACTGAGCCCCCACAATTTTTTTTTTTTTTTCAAAATATTCAAAGCACTAGCGGAGATGCATAGATCAGTGCTGTGACAGTTAAAGGGTTAAAGCTATGTATGGATCCTGCCTCCACTACATCACTTTTCAGATTGTTCCACTTCCTGACAACTCTATGACTGAAGAAATACTTCCTAACATCCCTGTGACTTATCTGAGTGTTAAACTTCCAGTTGTGGCCCCTTGTTGCTGGTCCCCTTTTCCCTGTATTCCCTTGTTGCTCTCCTTCCTTTTTTCTGTCCCCCCCTCTGTGGTCTTCTTTGCTCCTCCCCATGATTCATAACTTAGCACTTGATGGGGTTAAACTCCAACAGCCATTTGTCAGACCAGTCTTGCAACCTGTCCAGATCCCCTTGCAGTCTTGCCTGATCCTATGTTCGTATTCTCCTATTTCATTTCATCTGTGAACAGGGATTCCTCTGAATCTATTCCTTCCTTCATTATGTCATTGATATGTACAAGAAACAGCACCGGACCTACAACCAACACTTGTGGAACTCCACTTAAGACACACGACCTAGGACTAACCCTTTTGGAACCCCACTTGACACACAGGACCTAGGACTGACCCTTGTGGAACCCCACTTAACACACAGGACCTAGGACTGACCCTTATGGAACCCCACTTGACACAATAGACCTAGAACTGACCCTTGTGGAACCTTGACACACTGGTGTTAGGACTGACCCTTGTGAAACCCCACTAATCACATGCGCCCACTCTGACACCTCGTCATGTACCAACACTCATTTCCTTCTTGTCAGGTATTCCCTGATCCACTGCAATGACTTTCCCTGCTATTACTGCCTACTGCTCTATACTCACCTATATGTGATTGCAGGGGTTGAGTCACAGCTCCTCGCCCCACCTCTTCACTGGTTGCTAGTAGTTCCGCTCTCCCCCTGCTCCAAGAGCTTTCTGTGTGTGTGTGTGTGTGTGTGTGTGTGTGTGTGTGTGTGTGTGTGTGTGTGTGTGTGTGTGTGTGTGTGTGTGTGTGTGTGTGATACACCTAGGGCAGTATCACACAAAACAACAATGCTCGTTTACAACTAACAGCCTAGTGGTTAATAGGCCTATGCTTGTAAAATCCATGGGAGGGGGAGGGAGGGAGAGAGGGGGTAACTCTAAGCATGCACACACCTATCCCATATATAAGTTCACTTTATACACTTAAGAACACTTTAAAAGAGGGGGGACTGGGATTAAGTGCAAACCTGGAGCACAAGTGACGGTATCACCACTTACTTGTTGCTATACAAGCACTAGCTCCTTTATATTTATATATACACATTTATCTAGAACTTCAGCCTAAATGAGAGCATTTACGCAATGTCCATTCTCACAGAAGCGGAAGTTGCAGTTCCGTCCGGCCGGGAGACAAGTCGCTAACATGCTGAGTTATGTCCACGCTGGTGAGTTTAGTCACTACCTCAACTACTCTCGACTCAAAATGGGGTCGTTAGGCTCACGGTTTAATTAGAAAAACCTCGTTAATGCAATGTCAAAATACTCAAGGCAGAGTCAGCGATGTTTTGTCTCGAAGCGTCGATGCGGCGGCTGCAAATGTTTCATCGCAGGCGATGACGTTGATCAATGACAGATAATGTTGACGAATGTGTGGCAATGTTGATCCATGCTGGATAAAGTTGATGAATGTGTGGCAATGTTGATGAACAGTGCATAGTGTTGACGAATCTGTGACAATGTTAATGCATGGTGGATAATGTTGACGAATGTGTGGCAATGTTGATGCATGGTGCATAATGTTGACGAATCTGTAACAATGCTGATGCATGATTGATAATGTTAGTTCATAATCAGAAAACTTACTAATACTGGTGCTCCTCAACTTACTATGGGGTTTTTATTATTTTTTATTATCACACTGGCCGATTCCCACCAAGGCAGGGGTTATGTTCTGATAAATCCATCCTAAGTTGAAAATATTGCAAGCTGAAAATGTCACACACTGAATATATGCTAAATATTTAAGTCAATGAATAACTATTGTCACTGAATAAGTCAGTAAATGAATACAAGTTAGGGATTTGTGCCTTCATACTGGGTAATTATCCATCCTATATTCTCAAACTCCACCACTCATCCTATATTCTCCCACAACACTCCACCACCATCCTATATTCTCCCACAACACTCCACCACCATCCTATATTCTCCCACAACACTCCTCCACCATCCTATATTCTCCCACAACACTCCACCACCATCCTATATTCTCCCACAACACTCCACCACCATCCTATATTCTCCCACAACACTCCACCACCATCCTATATTCTCCCAAACACTCCACCACCATCCTATATTCTCCCACAACACTCCACCACCATCCTATATTCTCCCACAACACTCCACCACCATCCTATATTCTCCCACAACACTCCACCGCCATCCTATATTCTCCCACAACACTCCACCGCCATCCTATATTCTCCCACAACACTCCACCACCATCCTATATTCTCCCACAACACTCCACCACCATCCTATATTCTCCCACAACACTCCACCACCATCCTATATTCTCCCACAACACTCCACCACCATCCTATATTCTCCCACAACACTCCAATACCCAATAATCCAAAGTTGCATCTGCAAAGTTGAAATATCCCAAGTTGAACCACCATAAAGTTGAAATATCCTTAGTCGTACTATCGTAAAGCTAAAATATCCCGAGTCGAACCATAATACAGTTGAAATATCCTTAGTCGTACCATCGTAAAGCTAAAATATCCCAAGTTGAACCACCATAAAGTTGAAATATCCTTAGTCGTACCATCGTAAAGCTAAAATATCCCGAGTCGAACCATAATACAGTTGAAATATCCTTAGTCGTACCATCGTAAAGCTAAAATATCCCGAGTCGAACCATAAGGGCTCTGGTGGCCTGGTGGTTAACGCTCTCGCTTCACACGGTGAGGGCCTGGGTTCGATTCCCAGCCAGAGTAGAAACATTGGACGTGTTTCTTTCCACCTGTTGTCTATGTTCCCCATCAGTAAAATGGGTACCTGGGTGTTAGTCGACTGGTGTGGGTCGCATCCTGGGACACTGACCTAAGGAGGCCTGGTCACAGACCGGGCCGCGGGGGCGTTGACCCCCGGAACTCTCTCCAGATAAACTCTCCAGATAATACTGTTGAAAGATGCTAAGTCGAACCATTGTAAACTTGAAATAATGTAAGTTTGCCAGAAATACTCAGTCACGTTAATCACACGTTGTATACTACGTTAAGACACAAAAACTTGAACATGGCTCCTAAGTTGAGGAGTACCTATACACAGCTCACGAATCTTAATCGACAGATAAAAAATTGACAAAGCGATCTTCTGGTAATACACAAATAACCCACACATAGAAGAGAGGAGCTTAAGACAATGTTTCGGTCCAACTTGGACCAATCACAAAGTCACGCTGTGGTTTTGTAATTGGTCCAAGTCGGACCGAAACGTTGTCGCAAGCTCCTCTCCTCTATGTGCAGGTAATCTATGTATTCTTCCAGTCACGGTATTGTGTCTTTTTTTTTGTTATCAATTTTCTGGTAGTGATAACAGAGTTGGCAAGACCCCAAGCCAGTGCCCTATTATCTTACAGTGAACCCTCGCTTTAAAGGATTTACAAAATCCACTGATTACACTGCACTTTTGATTTGCTTTCACTGTTTATTGTAATATATTACTAAATGTAAAAGGAGAAACTTTCGTTTTTCCTTTTGGGCGACCCCTCCTCGGTGGGATACGGCCGGTGTGTTAAAGAAAAAAAAAAAAAAAAGATCTATAAACTGTGTATACGCTAAACTAGGTGTACACTAGGGTATACTAGTTTCATTGCTATTTTTTAACGTCATTCTGATATAATGGATGCTTGGATAATCCCCCTCGTTAGTCCGATATATCAAGTGTTCACAGTATTTGCAAAAACGTACAGAATGATGTGGTTATTATTTTTATTTATTTTTTTATTAACACCGACCAATTCCCACCAAGGCAGGGTGGCCCGAAAAAGAAAAACTTTCATTATCATTCACCCCATCACTGTCTTGCCAGAGGGGTGCTTTACACCACAGTTATAAAATTGCAACAGTAACACCCGTCCTTCAGAGTGCAGACACTGTGGTTATTATTAATTGTTAATGACTTGAATTGTTTGATCAGTGAGTGTTAACCAGTGAGTGTTAACCAGTGAGTGTTAACCTTATCTAAGCGTAGATCTACGTTTTTTCAACATTAGAAAGTACGTAAAAAAACGTAGATCTTCTGTTGACAAGTTGAAGTGTTTGATGAGCTAGTGATAACTGTGATGAGTTGACCTGTTTGATCAGCGAGTGTTAACTGTTGACAAGTTGAAGTGTTTGATGAGCTAGTGATAACTGTGATGAGTTGACCTGTTTGATCAGTGAGTGTTAACTGTTGACAAGTTGAAGTGTTTGATGAGCTAGTGATAACTGTGATGAGTTGACCTGTTTGATCAGCGAGTGTTAACTGTTGACAAGTTGAAGTGTTTGATGAGCTAGTGATAACTGTGATGAGTTGAACTGTTTGATCAGCGAGTGTTAACTGCTGACAAGTTGAAGTGTTTGAAGAGCGAGTGTTAACCATCGACGAGTCTTGAGTGCTAAGACATTGATTAAGGAGGTTGAAGAGTGGAAGGGAGGGGTGGTTGAGGGGGTTGAAGGTTGACAAGAAGCACAGCAATACCTCACATCAAAGACCAACCCCGGCCTCAGTGCCTTGCAGTGTACAATCCTCCACGGTGCAAAGAGAGAGGGATCAATCTAAAAAGGTGTGACCAGGTACACACATCTGCTGTCATGCACTGTTTCTTTAGCTTAATTAAAGAGGGGAGATAAAGAGGCAGTTAGTGTGTGTGAGAAACTTTTAAGTTTACCTCTGTTTGGGGCGTCTGTAAGAGAGAAACGCGATCACATCAACACATCTCTCGATCACATCAACACATCTCTCTCATACAACATCCTTAGAACATCAATTTGCATCTGTGATGCAGTCAGCTCTCTTATATAGCATCTCTATATAGTGGTATAGCAGCTCTATATCGTGGTATAGCTCCTCTATACAGTGGTATAGCTCTATATAGTGGTATAGCACCTCTATACAGTAGTAGTTCCTCTATACAGTGGTATAGCTCCTCTATAGTGGTATAGCTCCTCTATACAGTGGTATAGCACCTCTATATAGTGGTATAGCTCCTCTATACAGTGGTATAGCTCCTCTATACAGTGGTATAGCTCCTCTATACAGTGGTATAGCTCCTCTATACAGTGGTATAGTTTCTCTATACAGTGGTATAGTTCCTCTATACAGAGGTATAGCACCTCTATACAGTGGTATAGCTCCTCTATACAGTGCGATCTTTGTAAGCACTGAGACAATGTCCAAGAATTAATGGAACTTATTACATAGGTCTTTCAACACTCCATCTGATGCTGGCTGTAATTTTTCAGTCGCATTGCAAGAGTTCCATTATATGGAGGCTTATATGAGAGCTCACTGTATCTACCTTTTTTCAGACTCACGAAGAACAACAGAAGAACAGTTCTTAGCAATGAAAAAGCAGAACCCTGTAAAGTGTTCATGTTATCTCAAGTTGAACAGCCTGTTATATAGGGGGATAACCTTAAGCAAGAACATACATGTGTTAGTTAACACACACACACACACACACACACACACACACACACACACACACACACACACACACACACACACACACACACACACACACACACACACACACACACAATATTCAGTAGAGCACCAAAGGACACCAACACCGAACACAAAAAATAACAAAAAAAGCCACATCCAGCTGGGGAGGAAAAATTAAAAAAATTGATGCAGCGGAAAAATTAAAAATGAACCATTTTGGTTTAAAAAAAGAAGCGACCTTTGCTCTAACCCCCTAACTCGGGATCGACCAAGAGCATACTTCATCATCGGTGTACAGAGGGAACTGACCGGTACATTACAGAACAAAACTGCACAATACCCTGACTGCAACAATGCACGAATAACACCCACATTGCAGAATGACACTTGAGACCACGTTTATGAGGAGACACGTGCAACATCAAGATATCTTTATTTGTAGACGTTTTGCGAACTAGTGACTTTATAAATAAAAGGACATTATGTTGTATGGATAAAGCCACTGGATGGTGAAACATCTACAATGAAGATACCCAGATGTTGCACGTCTAATTCCTCAACTTGTCGGTAATGTCTACCATTTATGTACGAGCACGTTTATGTCCGACGTGAACATAAACTAGTGCGTCACTAGTTAACAAGACAGAACATTAACTAGTGTGCCACTAGTTAACAGGATGGAACATTAATGTGTCAATAGTTAACAAAACTAAATATTAACTAGTGTGTCACTAGTTAACATGGAACATTAACTAGTATGTCACTAGTTTGCAAGACGGAACATTAACTTGTGTGTTACTAGTTAATGGTTCAAAACAGACCAAAACAGGGTCACAAATTTGGTTCATACGTGTGCGTGTTGTGTACGAAAAGCACACAGTCAAAATTAAAAAAAAAAAAATTTATTCCCACGTGATACAGTAATCATTGTAACAATATAAAAATATAATAATAATGATGTTTATTTCATCATAATACAAAAATTGTACAGTGATGGAAGGCATTTAGTGCTACACATAAAGCCTATGGCTATGCAGAGTATTTTCAGCAAGCTTAGGCCTACATTACAATATTTGCTCATATTTATAGACATTAATGGTCTACAAACAACAAATTAAGACACTGCAAATAGAGCTCTCCCATAAAGCTCCTTACATAGCATAGCTGTTTGCAAATGCAATTTATAAGGTCATTCAAAATTGAATAGGCCTAACTATGGAGGCCTTTTCACATTCTATTCAATTCTTGATCACCTATTTCAACTGCATTTACAAGAAAAATTGAAACTATAGAGGAATTTATGTTCTATAGAACTTATAGTACAGTGGAGCCTCGACTTACGGGTGTCCCAGCAAACGTATTTTCGAGATACAAGCTACCGTTCAGTCGATTTTTTGCTCTGGGTTACAAGCCAACAACCGAGTTTTGAGTGAGCTTCCCCCTCAACCCACAACCACACACCTTGCTTGTTTATCTATGATTTATTTATTTATTTATTTCCATGGACATCATCCTCTTTTTCTTCTCTGCACTGTTCTTTGTACTTACTTTCTTAGGACCCATGATTAGTTAAGCTTAATCGCTTATGTTAAGCGATTACGCGATAGATAAAGGACGAAACGAAACTAACTCCTCCAATGTTGTTGTTGGGGTTTATAGGGCCACTGACGGCATACATCGCTCTGCCTATCTTCCACCCTCAACCTCCACCACCATCTCTTCTCAAAGGTACGTAAATATGTACATACACTCTATAAAACCAGTTTATTTCTTTACATTCTCTGCTTTTTTATATATAGGATGGGGTCCACTTCTGGTGTAAATTGTGGGACCCATAGCCTCGGAGAAGCGGATAAAATTGTGTATTATGTTTTTAGACAATATTTCTTATTTATAAATACATTGTTGCAGTGTTTTCCTTATGAAACTAGTGATCTAGTGCAGTTAGCCTCACAAACAATCCATTTTCTTTTATAATAAGAGCATGGGAAGATATAGTCAAGAGTGGGAGCGGGACTGCCCACCACCACCAGTCACATGACATATTTTATTCTAGACTATATATCATGTTTCTATGTTATTTATATTGTTTATGTCATATCAGATGAACTGTGACAGATAAATAAGCCGTAGAGTTGATATTAGCGTCATATTGAAGTATTTTGTCCTGCCTCCTGAGAGCAGGAATTTTGCTGGAATAGATTGGCATTTCAATTAATTTCAAAGAGGAAAATTGATTTAATATACGAGCAAATTGAGTTATGTGCTAGGTCACAAAATGGATTAAACTTGTAAGTCGAGGTTCCACTGTACAGAGATAATCTTATAATTTATATAGGAGCTTATAGTATATATATAAGCTTAAAGTATAAAGAGGAGCTTATAGTACATATATAGAAAAGTTAGTCTTTAACTTAGGCCTAAACATTGCCTGACAGCCTCTACATAACCAGAAACTTTCAATACGCAACATGAAATATCGTCCGTTTTTTGAACAATGCATCACGTGGAAACGTAATTAAAATTGAACTTGGGCGCTGACGGCTTGCCCGTCATTCCCTGGATGTCGATCCCGAGCGAGGGTGCAAGAGCGGCAGCGGCGGTGCGGTGTCCGACCCTAGGGGTTGCACGACAAATAGAGCGGACGGGGCATAGCCCGGCAGCCTTACCTCGTTGGCTCGACTCTCCGCTTGACGCTGGTGGCGGAAAACAAAAGAACAACGGCATTGTTAGGGTTGCAAGACTGGCAGTGGCTGCGACTCTTCAGTGGCACCAGGATCCTCTCCAACGAGCTTAAGCTGATCAATCCAACGTGCTCAAAGATTGCATCTCATGTCAACTCTTGACAGTGTCATGACATGTTGCTCTGACAAGCAATTCAAACTAGATATGGATTTAGATATGTCAACTGTCATGACAAGCAATCCAACCTAGATCCCAAGTCAAAACTGTCACGACAAGCAATTCAACTTAGATCTCATGTCAAAACTGTCATGACAAGCAATTCAACCTAGATATCATATCAACACTATCATGACTGCTCCAATGAGCGATCAATTCTGGTTCAATTTAATGAGTGGAACATTCTGTCTAAGAGCTGGATCCGGTGTCACTGAAGAATTGAAGCCGTGTTTATTAAAGGTGTAACATTGTGTTTTATCAGCCACATGTATTAAATGGTTTACCGACACTTAAAACTAAAACACACTGGCATTAAAACGGACAATTAAATGTACAAACTCACCAGAGGGTTTTCACATGCACACACACACACACACACACACACAGTCTTAAAATATCTGCACACACGCAGATGCAGACGAAAAATATTAATACGCATATAAGTCGTAAAATATCCACACATACACACACACAATCATAAAATATCCACACACACACACATACAGTCATAAAATATCTATATACAGTATGCATAGTCGTAAAATATCCACACACACCACACACACACACACACACACACACACACACACACACACACACACACAATGTAAAATATCCACATGCACAAAAAACTGTAAAATATCTACACAAAATCATAAAATATCTAAATACATACATAGAAAATCACGAAATTTCTTTGCACACACATACAAAATCGTAAAATTTATGAGCATCAACGCCAACCCTTCAGTGATGATTCAGTTGGGCAGTTCTGGTGTTCAATATTACATCACTGAAAAGCACAAGTGAACAAGTCGTCGTACAGTTACTGGAACACTTCACAACACAGCCTATAGACTGAACCAGCTTCAGTCCGCTGAGCAAAATTTATGATACAGTCTGTTCTAGCAAAGCTTTAAAAATAGTGTTTTTTTTTTTTTTGTAAATGCGACTGAAAAAAAGTGCATTTACAATTGAAAAGTCCATCGAAAGGCACTCAGAGTACGTTCCATTCAATTATGTATGAACCTTATCAATCGCATTTAGCCAAAAAAAAGTCACAAAAAAAAACAAGCTTTACGAGAGAGCGGACAGTACGTTAATCTTTTAGGCTTGATGTGCTGTGTGCAACATGCACAGGACCAGATCAATGTTGCAATGCCTATAAGACCGGCTAATTAACAGTATTAACAACGGTGAAACATGAAATGTTTTGACCTGCAATGTTTATTACAGTCGGCTCTGGTATAAACCTCCTCTATATTGGTGCTCCTTTGCTTAGTAGATGTTTTTTCTCTGATGGATCCATCTTAAGTTAAAAAACTCGTACGTTAAAAGCAGAAAATATCGTAAGTTTCAATTACCATAAGTTAAAAATACCGTAAGTTGAAAATAATGCGAGTTGAAAATACCATGAGTTGAATATACCATGAGCTGAAAATACCACGAGCTGAAAATTGTAAGTTGAAAATATTTTAAATTGAAGTATCAAAAATTGAAAGTACTGTAAGTTGAAAACATAAATTGAAAACATCCTAGTTTGAAAACATCGCAAGTTAAAAATATTGTAAATTAACCCGTAAACAGTCCAAGCAGATCTACGTTCACATGTGTAGCGCTCCAAAAGTAGATCTACTTTTTTTTTTTTTTTTACATATTTTCAAATATAACAAAAAAAAGTAAATCAAAGTTTTTTACACATTTTCAAATGAAAAAAAAAAAAATCTCCTTTTTTACATACTTTCAAATGTTGAAAAAACACATATATACGTTTGGACCGTTTATGGGTTAAATAAGAATATATGCTAAATAAATAAGTCAATAAATAACTACAGCCTCTTCTCACTTAACGACTAAGTTCCGTTCCTAAGACTTCGTCGTTAAACGAATTCGTCGCTAAGTGAGGAGCATACCATAATGGTAGTTTGTGTCAATTATCTTTGATATTTTAATGTCACCTTTGCTCTATTTATAACATCTCTGGTATATTTTCTAAATGTTTATACAGTAGTTTACTGTATATTGTAATAAACAGAATAGAGGAAATCAGCTCTAATTAACATTAAGTATGCATACTGGTCAGAGCCCGTCATAATTCCGAGTCATCGGTAAATGAGTACGTGGCTAAGTGCGGAGAGGCCGTACTGTACTGAATAAATCAATTAACATGTAAATAATTACTGTAACTAAATACCAGTATTGAAGTCAATAAACTATTAAAAGTTTATCCTACTTATCAATTCAACATCTGAAAACTACTGAACGTGCATCGTTATTGAACCATCGTAAAGTTGAAATAATGTAACTTGCACAATCGTAAGGTCAAAATATTGTTAGTTGCACAGTCAAAGTTGAAATATTGCCGGTTGAACAATTGTAACGTTGAAATATTGTTAGTTGTACAATCATAAGGATGAAATATTGTGGGTTGCAAAACTGTCAAGTTGAAATATTGTGGGTTGCAAAACTGTCAACTTGAAATATTGTGGGTTGCAAAACTGTCAACTTGAAATATTGTGGGTTGCAAAACTGTCAAGTTGAAATATTGTGGGTTGCAAAACTGTCAACTTGAAATATTGTGGGTTGCAAAACTGTCAACTTGAAATATTGTGGGTTGCAAAACTGTCAAGTTGAAATATTGTGGGTTGCAAAACTGTCAACTTGAAATATTGTGGGTTGCAAAACTGTCAAGTTGAAATATTGTGGGTTGCAAAACTGTCAAGTTGAAATTTCGGAGGTTGCACTAACGTAAAGTGAGGATGATCTGTAGTGTGCGATAGTTGCAAAATGACTCTGAAAATGGCATCCATAAGGAAACAGCAAGTACAGGCCTTCCTGGTTAACACAACCACTCACTTTACAGCACTCCGCTAAATACGCAACTTTACAACTGTAATAAAGTTGGTAGAATTACTGACAATATGTAAAGTAAAAGGACACAAGTGCAACTAATGTGACATTTTTATTGTGGCAACGTTTCGCTCTCCAGGAGCAAAACATTGCCACAATACAACCGCTCACTTCAGAGCACTCCGCTAAATACGCAACCTTACAATAATATTCATGTTTGTTATTTTCGACGTTTGCCTCAACCTTAAGGTAGTGTCCACCACTTTTCAAATTTTTAATTAACATTATTTTTGAGTGTTTTTTAAAGCCTAGTCTATTGCAAACAAATGATAGTGCAAACATTTTTTCAGGCTTTTACCTCCAATGGCATGTGAAAACAAGGCTGTGATAGGCTTAATGGCATGTTAACTGGGTAGGCCTATTATTATAGAGGCCTTTCCAGGTGTTTCATTGTAGATGTCCTTTTCAATTCCATTTACATCATACAATGTAGAGGAGGTTTATAAGAGAGGTTACTGTACACAGTCCCTATAGCAGGTTATACTAATGTACAAATAAATATACTTGTTATATCTTAGTCTACACTTTCTCTTACTAGGCCTATTGGAGTCTAGCTAACTAGGCCTAGTGGAATCTAGATAGCTAGACCTAGTGGAATATAGATAAATAGGCCTTGTGGAATCTAGATAGCTAGACCTAGTGGATAATAGCTAAATAGGCCTAGTGGAATTTAGATAACTAGACCTAGTGGAATTTAGATAACAAGGCCTAGTGAAATATAGCTAACTAGGCATATTGAAATATAGCTAATTAGGCCTTGTGGAATCTAGATAACTGGGCCAAGTGGAATCTAGCTAACAAGGCCTGGTAGTATCTAGCTTACTAGACCTAGCAGAATCTAGCAAACTAGGTGGCCACTAAGGCTGACACATAGCAGTAGCAGCTAGTATGGGGCAGTCAACAATTGCACTACACACTATACCTCAACCAGAGCTCACACATGGGGGTCATCGAGCTCTAGACCCCAAAGAGTGAATTTCTAGAGTGAACAGGTTAACGGAAGAACGGCAGCAATACAAACAATTCAATGAATCTTAGTAACATGAGTTGGAGTCAATAAAGGGGTTTAGAGCTAGAGTATTCTCCGTATGCATTACCGCGCATGATGACGGAGGAGGGGGGATTTAAAGGACAGGAGGGGGTGGAGGTTATACTGTGATGGTACCTTGCATGACCCCCAAACCTGGAGGGTCGTCTCTCTGGTCGCTGCAAACTGCCAGCAAGCAGCGTATAAGACAGGGAGGAGGAGGAGGGCAGTTAGTAACTTATAACACTCCACGTAGAGCACAGTGTGTGTGTGTGTGTCTTTGTGGGAGTGGGAGTGTGTGTG
>NC_069480.1:13127100-13134600 GCF_026875155.1 Cherax quadricarinatus
TGTTGGTGTGTGTGTGTGTGTGTGTGTGTGGATGTGTGTGTGTGTGGAGTGTGTGTGTGTGTGTGTGGGGGATTGTGTGTGTGTGTAGGATGTGTGTGTGTGTGTAGGATGTGTGTGGTGTGTGTAGGATGAGTGTGTGTGTGGGGATGTGTGTGGGGTTTTGGTTGTTGTGTGTGTGTGCGGGTGTGTGTGTGTGTTTTGTGAGTGTGTGGGTGTGTGTGTGTGGGGGTGTGTGCGTGGGGTGTGTGCGGCGGTGTGGGAGTGTGTGGCAGGTATGTGTGTGTGTGTGTGTGTGTGCGGGATGTGTGTGTGTGTGTGTGTGTTGTGTGTGTGTGTGTGTGTGTGTGTGTGTGTGTGTGTGTGTGTGTGTTGTGTAGGATGTGTGTGTGTGTGTGTAGGATGTGTGTGTGTGTGTGTAGGATGTGTGTGTGTGTAGGATGTGTGTGTGTGTAGGATGTGTGTGTGTGTAGGATGTGTGTGTGTGTAGGATGTGTGTGTGTGTAGGATGAGTGTGTGTGTAGGATGTGTGTGTGTAGGATGTGTGTGTGTGCGGGATGTGTGTGTGTGTGTGTGTGCGGGATGTGTGTGTGTGCGGGGTGTGCGTGTGTGTGTGCGGGATGTGTGTGTGTGTGTGTGTGCAGGATGTGTGTGTGTGTGTGTGTGTGTGTGTGCGGGATGTGTGTTGTGTGTGTGTGTGTGTGTGTGTGTGTGTGGTGTGTGTGTGTGTGTGTGTTGTGTGTGTGTGTGGGATGTGTTGTGTGTGTGTGTGTGTGTGTGGGGATGTGTGTGTGTGTGTGTGTGTGTGTGTGTGTGTGTGGTGTGTGTGTGTGTGTGTGTGTGTGTGTGTGTGTGTGTGTGTGTGGGATGTGTGTGTGTGTGGTGTGTGGATGTGTGTGTGTGTGTGTGTGTGTGTGGGATGTGTGTATGTGTGTGTGTGCGGGATGTTGTGTGTGTGTGTGTGTGTGTGTGTGTGTGTGTGTGTGTGTGTGTGTGTGTGTGTGTGTGTGTGTGTGTGTGTGTGTGCGGGATGTGTGTGGTGTGTGTGTGTGTGTGTGTGTGTGTGTTGTGTGTGTGCGGGATGTGTGTGTGTGTGTGTGTGTGTGTGTGTGTGTGTGTGTGTGTGTGTGTGTGTGTGTGTGTGTGTGTGTGTGTGTGTGTGTGTGTGTGTGTGTGTGTGCGCGCGCGGGAAGTGTGTGTGTGTGTGTGTGTGTTGTGTGTGTGCACGGGAAGTGTGTGTGTGTGTGTGTGTGTGTGTGTGTGTGTGTGTGTGTGTGTGTACTCACCTAATTGTACTCACCTAATTGTGGTTGCAGGGGTCGAGACTCAGCTCCTGGCCCCGCCTCTTCACTGATCGCTACTGGATCCTCTCTCTCTCTGCTTCCTGAGCTTTGTCATACCTCTTCTTAAAACTATGTATGGTTCCTGCCTCCACTACTTCACTTGCTAGGCTATTCCACTTGCTGACAACTCTATGACTGAAGAAATACTTCCTAACGTCCCTGTGACTCGTCTGAGTCTTCAGCTTCCAGTTGTGACCCCTTGTCCCTGTGTCCCCTCTCTGGAACTTCCTATCTCTGTCCACCTTATCTATTCCCCGCAGTATCTTGTATGTCGTTATCATGTCTCCCCTTGACCCTTCTGTCCTCCAGTGTCGTCAGTCCGATTTCCCTTAACCTTTTCCTCGTTACGACATTCCCTTGAGCTCGGGGAAATAGCCTTGTGCAAACTTTGTATTTCTCTAACTTCTTGACGTGCTTGACCAGGTGTGGGTTCCAGACTGGTGCTGCATACTCCAGTTGGGCCAAACCCATACACAGTGTACAGTGTCTTGAACGATTCCTTATTGAGGTATCGGAACGCTATTTCGGTTTGCCAGGCGCCCGTATGCTGCAGCGGTTATTTGGTTGATGTGTGCCTCCGGTGATGTACTCGGTGTTATGGTCACCCCAAGGTCTTTTCCCTGAGTGAGGTCTGTAGTCTTTGTCCACCTAGCCTATATTCTGTCTGCGGTCTTCTTTGCCCCTCCCCAATCTTCATGACTTTGCATTTGGCTGGATTGAATTCGAGGGAGCCAGTTACTGGACCCAGTCCCAGCCTCTCCAGGTCTCTTTGCGTCCTGCCTCATCCTCGTCCGATTTAATTCTTCTCATCAACTTCACGTTCATCTGCGAACAGGGACACTTCAGAGTCTATTCCTTCCATCATGTCGTTCACATATACAAAAATAGCACTGGTCCTAGAACTGACCCCTGTGGACCCCGCTCGTAACAGGCGCCACTGTGATACTCTTCACGTACCATGACTCGTTGCTGCCTCCCTGTCAGGTATTCCCTTATCCATTGCAGTGCCCTTCCTTTTATGTGTGCCTGATCCTCCAGCTTCTGCACTAATCTCTTGTGGGGAACTGTGTCAAAGGCCTTCCTGCAGTCTAGGAAAACGCAATCTACCCAACCCTCTCTCTGTGTCTTACTTCTGTTCCCTTGTCATAAAACTCCGGGAGGTTTGTGATAAAAGATCTGCCTTCCATGAACCCATGCGGGGTTTTCATTTATAATCTTGTTCCTTTTCCCAGGTTTTCGACCACTCTCCCCCTGATAATTTTCTCCATGACTTTGCACACAATACATGTTCAGAGACACAGGTCTGTAGTTTAGTGCCTCGTTTCTGTTTCCTTTCTTAAATATGGGGATTTAATTAGCTGTCCTTCCATTTCTCAGGTAGTTGCCCAGTTTCAAGGGATGTGTTGAAGATTGGGGTTAGAGGCACACACAGCATCTCTGCCCCTTCTCTAAGGACCCATGGGGAAATGTTGTCCGGTCCCATCGCCTTTGAGGTGTCAAGGTCACTTAAGAGCTTCTTCACCTCCTCCTCAGTTGTTCGTATGTCATCCAACACTTGTTGGTATATTCCCTCTTGATGTTCCCTTCTGTGCTTGTCTTCCCACAGCCCCTCCTGTCTCTACTGTAAAAACTTCTTAAATCTCCTGTTCAGCTCCTCACATACCTCCTGATCATTTTTTGGGTGATTTCTCCACCTTCTGTCTTAATCTGATCACCTGGTCTTTGACTGTTGTCTTCCTCCTAAATGTGGCTATACAACAGTTTCGGGTCAGTCTTGATTCTCGATGCTATGTCATTTTCTTTACTGTCGCTGGGCCTCCCTCCTTACTTTTGCGTACTCTTTCCCTGGCTCTGCGACCTGATCTCCTTTTTCGTGTGTTCTCTGCCTTCTGTACTTTTTCCATTCTCTATTGCACTTTGTTTTTGCCTCCTTACACCGTCGGGTAAACCAGGGCTTGTTTGGTCTTCCCGTTGTTACTTTTTGCCCTTGGGAATGAACCTTTCCACTGCCTCCTTGCATTTTGTTGCTAAAATTTTCCCATCTTTTTCATTTACGGGCTTTCCTGCCAGTTCTCTGTCCACTGGACCCCGCATGAAGTTCTTCAACCCTATGTAGTCCCCCCCCCTTTATAGTCAGGCTTTTCCCATTCTACTCCTGTTATTCTCTCCACTTGCAGCTCTACTATGTATCAAAGCACAGAACCACGTGGTCGCTAGCTCCTAGGGGACTCTCATACTTGATATCCTCAATGTCTGAGCTGCCCAGGGTGAACACAAGGTCCAATCTTGCTGGTTCATCCTCCCCTCTCACTCTGGTAGTGTCCTTAACTGTTGGTGCATGAGGTTTTCCAGCACCACGTCCAACATCCTGGCTCTCCATGTTTCGGGACCCCCATGTGGCTCCAGGTTTTCCCAGTCAATCTCCCTGTGGTTGAAATCCCCCATAACCAGCAACTTTGCTCTGCTGGGAGTGACTTCTTCTTGCCACCTCAGCAAGTGTGTCCACCATTGCTCTGTTCTCTTTCATATTCCTCTCTTGGCCTCCTGCAGTTTCTGTGGTGGTTTATACATCACGGCAATGACCACTTTGTGTTCCCCAGACTGAAGTGTACCTGCTATGTAGTCTCTTTCTCCTGTCTCATCTATTCCTTCCATTTTCTCGAATTTCCATCTGTTTTTTACGAGCAGAGCAACCCCACCTCCCCCCTACCCCTTCTATCTTTCCTCATGATCTGGTACCCTTTTGGGGGAAGATTGCATCTGTTATTGTCTCCATGAGTTTTGTTTCTGTAACTGCTATGATGTCTGGGACTTCTCATTGATTCTTTCTTGCCATTCCTCATGTTTATTCGTTAATCCATCTGCATTTTGTACCAAACCTTCAACTTCTTTTCTAATACTGTAACGGGTGGTGTGGGGGGGGAAAAACAGAGGGATCGGTGTGTGAGGGTTTGGGTTTTGGGAAATGTTCAGTTGCCTTGGGGGTGTCGTGGCTGGAGTCCTTCTGCAGGTGTTTCTGGGGGTGCGCTTGTCCTTCCATTTGATCCTGGGTTATTCTGCTCTCCTTTTTCATTTCCTCCCATTTCTCCTTTCGTTTTTGAACTCTCTCTTTCATTGTTTCCCTTTCGTCCTGTGTTCTGTCTCGGTCGAGGTACAACACTCCGGAACTCCTGCTTGCCTCTCAGCCGTGTTTTCCCTCGGCAGGATCATGGTTCGGGTTGATTCTGCCTTGAAATTACTTTGAGAGGCCGATTCCTTTTCTTTGTAAACCCACCCAATTCCCCGAAAATTTGCCACCTGGGTCATGTCCCCCTCGCCTATCACCTTCATGATGTCTTCAATCGCTTTTTTTCCCTCCTGCTTTCTTTCATCATAAGTTTCCCCTTTAGCTTCGTCTAGCCCATAGACAAACACGGATCTCTCCCTTTCCACCTCCCACTGTGATCCCATTGCATCCTCTGATGTGTTTTATTTCCCTTTCCCCGTGGAGTGTTCCTTCCTTCAGTCCCTTCCCCTCGTTATGGCCCCTATGCTTCTTGTTTATCCTTCCTGCTCACTTGCTCCTGGCCCCCACAGGTATCTGGTAAGGTCCTTGCACATGTCCTATTCCATCAATGTTTTTCCAACCTCTCTTTCTGTCCTAGAGTGCTCCCTGTCTTTGTTTTGGCCCCATGTGGGGTTTGACAGGACCTCTGCATACAGTTTAGTTTCCATGCTTCCTTCGGACCTGTTGTCTGTGTTCGATGTAGCCCTTGCCGATGCTACTTCTGTAATATCTTTGTCTATGTGCGTTTCAGATGTCTCAGCTCCTCTTCTAATCTCTCTATCTTGATTTCTGCTGCTGTGGCCTGTTGCTTCCACCTTCTGCATTCTGCTGTAACCTCTTTTTCCATCTTCCTTTCCAGCTCATCTAGTCTCCTTCCCCAGTCTTCCTCCCTTTTTTTTGAGCTCTATCTCCCATTCCTCCCTCTCAGATCGTCCTTGAGCCCCTTGTCCCCATCCTGGTTAGGGGGAGGGGAATAGACGGTTTGGAGAGGGGATGGATGGTTGTGGGGGAGGGGGAGGATGGTTATTGGAGGGGCAGAGATAGTTGGGGGGAGGGAGTTAGATGGGTTTTGGGGGGGGGAGTTAGATGGTTTGGGGAGAGAGGGGATGGATGGTTATGGGGGGGGGGGAGGGTGGTTATTGAGGGAGGGAGGTTGTTGGGCGGGGGTTAGACGGTTTGGGGAGGGGTTAGGTGGTTTGGGGGAGGGGTAGGTGGGTAAGGCTAAGGTGTCAATGGCGGAGGGTGTGTGTGTGTGTGTGTGTGTGTGTTTTGTGTGTGTGTGTGTGTGTGTGGGGTGTGTGTGTGTATGTTGGGGTGTGTGTGAATGTGTGTGTGTGAATGTGTGTGTGTGTGTGTGTGTGTGTGTGTGTGTGTGTGTGTGTGTGTGTGTGTGTGTGTGTGGGGTGTGTGTGGCGTTGTGTGTGTGTGTAAAGTGTATGTGTATGTGTGGTGTGTGTTTGTGTGTTTACGTATGTGTGTATGTATGTGTTGTGTGTATGTGTGTATGTGTGTGTATGTGTGTGTGTGTGAGTGTCTACCTTGTGTGTGTGCTTGTGTGTGAGGGAGGGAGGGGTAGGGGGGGGGGGTTGAGAGGTCCGTCGTGTAGGCACAAATTTAGTCTTTATTTTTCTTTCCCAATTTTGCTACTCTCTCCACTTTTGCCCTTTCGGATTTACGTGTTAATTGTTGCTGGTTATTATCATTTTTTCCCTTTTTCACATTGAGAGAGGACTTCCTAGCTTCCTAAGTATTCTTACTGCTAATAACTACCGGTAGAACACTGCCTGTGTGCGTGGTGTGCGTGTGTGTGTGTGTGAGTGTGTGTGTGTGTGTGTTTTGTTGAGAGTCTTGTGCGGTGTAATGACTGGCCGCAACTTCTTGTGACCTGGCTAAACCCTCCTGGACCCCCTAGCACACGTCTTACCATGTTGCCCTTAAAAACTTGTCCCACCCCACCTTCCACACTCGTCAACACTATATTCTCTATGTCCCATGCTATTTCTATTCTAATTCTGGTAATAGCTTGCAGGAGTGAGTGACCAGTAAACAAACAGTATACAAGGCCAGCCAGGGCCCTCAACATGCAAGCCACAACTAGGCGAATAAACTTGCGGTTGACAGTTGCCAGCTGCTGATGACGTAGTCGTACGTAGGCCTTTAAATCCCTATTTTTGGAGATCCTTCACCCGTGATGATTATAACCATATATTCCGCTTTCCTCACTTCACTCTTCACTGATTTGGGAGTATACACTTTACATTATATACACTTCACTTCATATGTATAATGGCACACACTTGTCGTGACGTCACTTCATCAGGCCTACCCCTGCCAAAGTTTGGCAACAGCGCCTAAGACCCCAACGGTTTGCGCTTTTAAATATTATGATTTCAGCTTTCCCCTCACTTTCTTTAACTAATAACTTTAATTTATCACCTAGTATTGTTCACTGACGTTCCACTACCACTGATTACTTCTAGCTGATATTACGCGTCTTTCAACGCCAAGGTTCTCGGAGCCTTGTTACCCACGTCTTCACCCCACGGACCCACGTGTGTGTTGTTTTGTTGTGTGTGTGTGTTGTGGTGTGTGTGTGTGTGGTGTGTGCGGGATGTGTGTGTTTGTGCAGGATGTGTGTGTGTGTGTGTGGGCGGGATGTGTGTGTGTGTGTACTCACCTAGTTGAGGTTGCGGGGGTCGAGTCTGAGCTCCTGGCCCCGCCTCTTCACTGATCGCTACTAGGTCACTCTCCCTGAGCCGTGAGCTTTATCATACCTCTGCTTAAAACTATGTAAAGGATCCTGCCCCCACTACATCGCTTCCCAAACTATTCCACTTACTGACTACTCTGTGGCTGAAGAAATACTTCCTAACATCCCTGTGATTCATCTGTGTCTTCAGCTTCCAAAATGTGTCCCCTTGTTACTGTGTCCAATCTCTGGAACATCCTGTCTTTGTCCACCTTGTCAAATTTTGTCAGTATTTTGTATGTCGTTTTTCATGTCCCCCCTATCTCTCCTGTCCTCCAGTGTCGTCAGGTTGATTTCCCTTAACCTCTCCTCGTAGGACAAAATCTCTTAGCTCTGGACTAGTCTTGTTGCAAAACCTTTGCACT
>NC_069480.1:13139600-13163570 GCF_026875155.1 Cherax quadricarinatus
GGGAACCGGGGCTTGTAGCCTGTCCAGGTCTCTTTGTAGTGTGTGTGTGTGTGTGTGTGTGTGTGTGTGTTGTGTGTGTGTGCATGGGATGTGTGTGTGTGTGTTGTGTGTGTGTGGGGTGTGTGTGTGTGGGGTGTGTGTGTGATGTGTGATGTGTGTGATGTGTGTGTGACGTGTGTGTGATGTGTGTGTGATGTGTGTGTGATGTGTGTGTGATGTGTGTGTGATGTGTGTGTGTGTGTGTGATGTGTGTGTGATGTGTGTGTGATGTGTGATGTGTGTGTGATGTGTGTGTGATGTGTGTGTGATGTGTGTGTGATGTGTGTGTGATGTGTGTGTGATTGTGTGTGATGTGTGTGTGATTGTGTGTGTGTGTGGTGTTGTGCATGTGTGTGCATGTGGTGGCATGTGTGTGCATGTGTGTGCATGGGGTGTGATGTGTGTGTGTGTGTGTGTGTGTGTGTGTGTGTGTGTGGTGTGTGTGGGGGTGTGTGTGTGTGTGTGTGTACTCACCTAGTTGTACTCACCTGTTGAGGTTGCGGGGGTCGAGTCCGAGCTCCTGGCCCCGCCTCTTCACGATCGCTACTGGGTGAGGTGTGTGTCTGTGTGTGAGGGATGTGTGTGTGTGAGGGATGTGTGTGTGTGTGAGGGATGTGTGTCTGTGTGTGTGTGTGTGTGTGTGTGTGTGTGGGTGTGTGTGTGTGTGTGTACTCACCTAATTGTACTCACCTAATTGTGGTTGCAGGGGTCGAGACTCAGCTCCTGGCCCCGCCTCTTCACTGATCGCTACTGGATCCTCTCTCTCTCTGCTTCCTGAGCTTTGTCATACCTCTTCTTAAAACTATGTATGGTTCCTGCCTCCACTACTTCACTTGCTAGGCCCTGACCCTTCTGTCCTCCAGTGTCGTCAGTCCGATTTCCCTTAACCTTTCCTCGTACGACATTCCCTTGAGCTCTGGGACTAGCCTTGTTGCAAACCTTTGTACTTTCTCTATTCCACTTGCTGACAACTCTATGACTGAAGAAATACTTCCTAACGTCCCTGTGACTCGTCTGAGTCTTCAGCTTCCAGTTGTGACCCCTTGTCCCTGTGTCCCCTCTCTGGAACATCCTATCTCTGTCCACCTTGTCTATTCCCCGCAGTATCTTGTATGTCGTTATCATGTCTCCCCTGACCCTTCTGTCCTCCAGTGTCGTCAGTCCGATTTCCCTTAACCTTTCCTCGTACGACATTCCCTTGAGCTCTGGGACTAGCCTTGTTGCAAACCTTTGTACTTTCTCTAACTTCTTGACGTGCTTGACCAGGTGTGGGTTCCAGACTGGTGCTGCATACTCCAGTATGGGCCTAACATACACAGTGTACAGTGTCTTGAACGATTCCTTATTGAGGTATGGGAAACGCTTTTCTCAGGTTTGCCAGCGCCCGTATGCTGCAGCGGTTATTTGGTTGATGTGTGCCTCCGGTGATGTACTCGGTGTTAGGTCACCCCAAGGTCTTTCTCCCTGAGTGAGGTCTGTAGTCTTTGTCCACCTAGCCTATATTCTGTCTGCGGTCTTCTTTGCCCCTCCCCAATTTTCATGACTTTGCATTTGGCGGGATTGAATTCGAGGGGGCCAGTTACTGGACCACATGTCCAGCCTCTCCAGGTCTCTTTGCAGTCCTGCCTCATCCTCGTCCGATTTAATTCTTCTCATCAACTTCACGTCATCTGCGAACAGGGACACTTCAGAGTCTATTCCTTCCATCATGTCGTTTCACATATATCAAAAATAGCACTGGTCCTAGAACTGCCCCCTGTGGCCCCCGCTCGTAACAGGCGCCCACTGTGATACCTCTTCACGTACCATGACTCGTTGCTGCCCCCCTGTCGGGTATTCCCTTATCCATTGCAGTGCCCTTCCTTTTATTGTGCTGATCCTCCAGCCTTCTGCACTAATCTCTTGTGGGGAACTGTGTAAAAGGCCTTCCTGCGTCTAGGAAAACGCAATCTACCCAACCCTCTCTCTCGTGTCTTACTTCTGTTACCTTGTCATAAAACTCCAGGAGGTTTGTGATACAAGATTTGCCTTCCATGAACCCATGCGGGTTTTCATTTTTTAATCTTGTTCCTTTCCAGGTGTTCGACCACTCTCCTCCTGATAATCTTCTCCATGACTTTGCACACAATACATGTCAGAGACACAGGTCTGTAGTTTAGTGCCTCGTTTCTGTTTCCTTTCTTTAAATATGGGGACTACATTAGCTGTCTTCCTTTTTCTCAGGTAGTTGCCCAGTTTAAAGGGGATTTTGTTGAAGATTGTGGTTAGAGGAAACACACAGCATCTCTGCTCCTTCTCTAAGGACCCATGGGGAGATGTTGTCCGCCCCAAATCGCCTTTGGGGTGTCAAGGTCACTTAAGAGCTTTTCACCTCCTCCTCATTGTTGTATGTCATCCAACACTTGTTGGTATATTCCCTCTTGATGTTCCCTTCTGTGCTGTCTTCCCACAGCCCTTCCGGTCTCTACTGTAAAAACTTCCTTAAATCTCCTGTTCAGCTCCTCACATACCTCCTGATCATTTTTGTGAGTTCTCCACCTTCTGCCTTAATCTGATCACCTGGTCTTTGACTTTTGTCTTCCTCCTGATGTGGCTATACAACAGTTTCGGGTCAGTCTTGATTTCGATGCTATGTCATTTTCATACTGTCGCTGGGCCTCCCTCCTTACCTGTGCGTACTCATTCCTGGCTCTGCGACTGATCTCCCAAATTTTTGTGTGTTCTCTGCCTTCTGTACTTTTTCCATTCTCTATTGCACTTTGTTTTTGCCTCCTTACACCGTCGGGTAAACCAGGGGGTTGTTCTGGTCTTCCCGTTGTTACTGTTGCCCTTGGGAATGAACCTTTCACTGCCTCCTTGCATTTTGTTGTGTGTGGTGGTGTTTTGTTGTGTGTGTGTGTGTGTGTGTTGGGATGTGTGTGTGGTGGGATGTGTGTGTGTGTGCGTGGGATGTGTGTGTGTGTGCGTGGGATGTGTGTGTGTGCATGGGATGTGTGTGTGGTGTGTGTGTGATGTGTGTGATGTGTGTGACGTGTGTGGTGTGTGTGATGTGTGTGTGTGTGTGGGATGTGTGTGTGTGTGTGTGTGTGTGTGATGTGTGTGTGTGTTTTGTGTGTGTGTGATGTGTGTGTGTGTGTGGGATGTGTGTGTGTGTGTGGGGTGTGTGTGTGTGTGTGGGATGTGTGTGTGTGTGGGATGTGTGTGTGTGTGGGGATGTGTGTGTGTGTGGGATGTGTGTGTGTGTGGGATGTGTGTGTGTGGTGTGTGGGATGTGTGTGTGTGTGTGTGTGTGGGATGTGTGTGTGTGTTGTGTGGGATGTGTGTGTGGGGGTGTGTGTGTGTGTGGGATGTGTGTGTGTGTGGGATTTTGTGTGTGTGGGATGTGTGTGTGTGTGGGATGTGTGTGTGTGTGGTGTGTGGGATGTGGTGGGTTTTGTGTGTGTGTGTGTGTGGGATGTGTGGGGGTGTGTGTGTGGGATTGTGTGGGGTGTGTGGGATTGTGTGGGATGTGTGGGGGGATGTGTGTGGGATGTGTGTGTGTTTTGTGTGTGTGTGTGTGTGGTGTGTGTGTGTGTGTGTGTGTGTGTGTGTGTGTGTGTGTGTGTGTGTGTGGGATGTGTGTGTGTGTGGGATGTGTGTGGGGTGTGCGTGGGATGGTGTGTGTGTGCGTGGGATGTGTGTGTGTGCATGGGGATGTGTGTGGTGTGCACGGATATGTGTGTGGCATGGGATGTGTGTGTGTGGCGGGATGTGTGTGTGTGGGGTGTGGTGGGAAAGTGTGTGGGGTGTGGCGGGATGTGTGTGTGTGTGTGTGTGAGGGATTGTTGTGTGTGTGTGAGGGATGTGTCTGTGTGTGAGGATGTGTCTTTTGGTGAGGATGTGTGTGGTGAGGGATGTGTCTGTGTGTGAGGGATGTGGTGTGTGAGGGATGTGTGTGAGTGTGAGGGATGTGTGGAGTGTGAGGGATGGTGTGTGTGAGGGATGTGTGTCTGTGTGGAGGGATGTGTGTCTGTGTGTGAGGGATGTGTCTGTGTGTGAGGGAGTGTGTGTGTGAGGGATGTGTCTGTGTGTGAGGGATGTTTGGGGTGTGAGGGATGTGTGTGAGTGTGAGGGTGTGTGTGTGTGAGGGATGTGTGTCTGTGTGTGAGGGATGTGTGTGTGTGGGGATGTTGTGTGTGTGTGAGGGATGTGTGTCTGGGGTGTGAGGGATGTGTCTGTGTGTGAGGGATGTGTGTGTGTGAGGGATGTGTGTGAGTGTGAGGGATGTTGTTTTTGTGAGGGATGTGTGTCTGTGTGTGAGGGATGTGTCTGTGTGTGAGGGGTGTGGTGGTGTGAGGGATGTGTGTGAGTGTGAGGGGTGTGTGTGTGTGGGGATGTGTGTCTGTGTGTGAGGATGTGTCTGTGTGTGAGGGATGTGTCTGTGTGTGAGGGATGTGTCTGTGTGTGAGGATGTGTGTGTGTGAGGGATGTGTGTGTGTGAGGGATGTTGTGTGTGAGGGATGTGTGTCTGTGTGTGGGGATGTGTCTGTGTGTGAGGGATGTGTTGTGTGAGGGATGTGTGTTGGAGGGATGTGTGTGTGTGAGGGATGTGTGTGAGTGTGAGGGGTGTGTGTTCTGTGTGTGAGGGATGTGTGTCTGTGTGTGAGGGATGTGTCTGTGTGTGAGGGATGTGTGTGTGTGAGGATTGTGTGTGTGAGGGATGTGTGTGTGTGAGGGATGTGTGTCTGTGTGTGAGGGATGTGTCTGTGTGTGAGGGATGTGTCTGTGTGTGAGGGATGTGTGTGTGAGGGATTGTGTGTGTGAGGGATGTGTGTCTGTGTGTGAGGGATGTGTGTCTGTGTGTGAGGGATGTGTCTGTGTGTGAGGGATGTGTGTGTGTGAGGGATGTGTGTGTGTGAGGGATGTGGTGTGTGTGAGGGATGTGTGTGTGTGAGGGATGTGTGTCTGTGTTGTGAGGGATGTGTGTCTGTGTGTGAGGGTTGAGTGTGTGGGATGTGTGCGTGTGAGGGATGTGTGTGTTGAGGGATGTGTGTTTTGTGAGGATGTTTTGTCTGTGTGTGAGGGATGTGTGTCTGTGTGTGAGGGATGTGTCTGTGTGAGGGATGTGTGGTGTGTGAGGGGTGTGTGTGTGTGAGGGATGTGTGTGTGTGAGGATGGGGTTGTGTGTGAGGGGGTGTGTCTGTGTGTGAGGGATGTGTCTGTGTGTGAGGGATGGTGTTGTGAGGGGTGTGTGTGTGTGAGGGATGTGTGTGTGTGAGGGATGGTGGTGTGTGTGAGGGATGTGTCTGTGTGTGAGGGATGTGTCTGTGTGTGAGGATGTGTCTGTGTGTGAGGGATGTGTGTGTTGAGGATGTGTGTGGGGTGAGGGATGTGTGTGTGTGAGGGATGTGTGTCTGTGTGTGAGGGATGTGTCTGTGTGTGAGGGATGTGTCCCGGTGTGGAGGGATGTGTCTGTGTGTGAGGGATGTGTGTGTGTGAGGGGTGTGTGTGTGTGAGGGATGTGTGTGTGTGAGGGGTTGTGTGTGTGAGGATGTGTGTGTGTGAGGGATGTGTGTGTGTGAGGGTGTGTGTTGTGTGTGTGTGTGTGTGTGTGTGTGTGTGGTGTGTGTGTTCTGTGTGTGAGGGATGTGTGTGTGTGTCTGTGGTGAGGTTGTGTGTGGGGTGTGTGTGTGTGTGTGGTGTGTGTGTGGTGTGTGTGTGTGTGTGTGTGTCTGTGTGTGAGGGTTGTGTGTGTTTTGTGTGTGGGGTGGTGTGTGTGTGTGGTGTGTGTGTTGTGTGTGTGTGTGTTTTGTGTGTGAGGGATGTGTGTGTGTGTCTGTGTGTGAGGGATGTGTGTCTGTGGGCTTGTTGTGAGGGTTGTGTGTGTGTGTGTGTTTTGTGTGTGTGTGTGTGTGTGTGTGTGTGTGTGTGTGTGTGTGTGTCTGGTGTGAGGGTTTTGTGTGTGTGGTGGTGTGTGTGTGTGTGTGTGTGTGTTTTGTGTGTGTGTGTCTGTGTGTGAGGGATGTGTGTGTGTGTCTGTGTGTGAGGGTTGTGTGTGTGTGTGTGTGTGTGTGTGTGTGGGGTGTGTGTGTGTGTGTGTGTGTGTGTGTGTGTGTGTCTGTGTGTGAGGGTTGTGTGTGTGTGTGTGTGGTGTGTGTGTGTGTGTGTGTGTGTGTGTGTGTGTGTGGTGTGTGTCTGTGTGTGAGGGATTGTGTGTGTGTCTGTGTGTGAGGGTTGTGTGTGTGTGTGTGTGGTGTGTGTGTGGGGTGGGGTGTGTGTGTGTGTGTGTGTGTGTGTGTTGTTGTGTGTGTGTCTGTGTGTGGGGAGTGTGTGTGTGTGTGTGTGGGGTTGTGTGTGGGATGTGTGTGTGGGTGTGTGTGTGTGTGGTGTGTGTGTGTGGGAGTGCATGGGAGGTGTGGGGGGGGGGTGGGAGGGTCACCACTACCATATATAACCTTGGCGGGGAGAGAAGGTAGCAACACAATATTATACAACAATACATGTTACACTTCACAAAAAAAAAAAAAAAAAAAAAAAAAAAAAAAAAAATTAAAAAAAGCAAATTCTTTCAGGGTCCATGCCGTAGCATCACGACAGAGCTCAATGTCCCTGACACTGAGCTCTACGTTGAACTCAGCTCACTCAGATGAGCTATCAGTGGCGAATTTGGACCTAGATATGAGAGAATGGATTAGTGTGGTCACTGTGTAAACAAAAATCCTGCCCCACACAGTGCATGATGTGAGACAAAACTGTGACTGCAAGTCTGGCTTAAAACAGCAGCTTTACAGCGTATTTCCAGTTTGGTTTTTAAGGTTTTATTCTCAGTTTTTTGGTATTAATTGATAGAATGGAAGACACACACATACAGTGGTCCCCCGCATAACGATTACCTCCGAATGTGACCAATTATATAAGTGTATTTATGTGCGTTTGTACGTGCATGTTTGGGGGTCTGAAATGGACTAATCTACTTCACAATATTCCTTATGGGAACAAATTCGGTCAGTACTGGCACCTGAACATACTTCTGGAGTGAAGAAATATCGTTAACCGGGGGTCCACTGTATTACTAAAATAAAGACAATTTTGAACAGTTTCAGGACTGGAAGTAGCTTGAAATTGAGCTCAAATTAGTGGAAATATTACGTTTTTGTCGATATTCCAGATTACGGGTAAAAAAAAAACCCTGACTAAATTATTGGGATCCTGTAAACCATGAACAATCTTTCCTGTTTATATTTTATTACTCAAGAAGCAGAGTAAATCTATTCTTGTTTCTACCTGGAAGGTATTCCGGGGATCAGGCCTGATTAACTAGGCTGTTACTGTTGGCTGCACATATTCCAACGTACAAGCCACAGCCTGGCTGATACGGCACTGACTTTAGGCATCAGTCCAGCTCCCTCTTGAAGGCAGCCAGGGGTCTATTGGTAATTCCCCTTATGTATGGTAAGAGGACGTTGAACAGTCTTGGGGCCCTGACACTTTGTGTTTTCTCTTAATGTATTAATGGTGCCCCTACTTTTCACTGGGGGTATGTTGCATTACCTGCCAAATCTTTTGCTTTTGCAGGGAATGATTTCTGTGTGCAGATTAGGGACCAGTCCCTCTAGGATTTTCCAGGTGTAGATTATGATGTTTCTCTGTTGCCTGCACTCCAGTGAGTACAAGTCAAGTGTTTTGAAGCATTCCCAGTAGTTAGGGTGTTTGATGGAACTTATACGTGCAGTAAAGGATCTCTGTACACTCTCTAGATCTGCAATTTCACCTGCTTTGAATGGAGATGTTAATGTACAGCAGTATTCCAGCCTAGAGAGAACAACTGATTTAAAAAGGATCATCAATGGCTTGGCATCTCTTGTTCTGAATGTTCTCATTATCCATCCTATCATTTTCCTCACAGATTTGATAGTGGCAGTATTGTGATCCTTGAAGGCGAGATCCTCAGACCGCTCCCAGGTCCTTCGCATCACTTTTCTGCTCTATTGCGTAATTAGAGTTTGTAGTATACTCATTTCTAGTTATTATTTCTTCCAGCTTTCCATAACAGAGTAGTTGGAATTTACCTTCATTGAACATCATATTGTTCTCTGTTACCCATTGGAAAACTTGGTTTACATCTTCTGGGAGACTTAGCATGTCCTCAATGGAAGAATCTCATGCAGATCCTAGTATCATCTGCAAAGTATGACACGGTGCTATGGTTTACATCTCTGTGTATGACATGAGGATGAGGAACAGTGTGGGGGAGAGCACTGTGCCTTATGGAACAGAGTTCTTCACTATGGCAGCTTCCGATTTAATTCTGTTTACAAGTACTCTTTGCGTTCATTTGGTTAGAAAGTTGAAGACCCACCTATTCACTTTGCCAGTTATCAAGCATTTTGTGAACTATTACACCATGATCACCCCTGTCAAAGGCTTTGCAAAATCTGTGAATACTGCACCTGCATTCTGTTTGTCTTCCAGTGCATCCAAGACCACATTATAGTGGTCCAGTAGTTGCAAGAGGGAGGATCAACCCTGCTCTGAGCCCATGTTGCCCTGGATTGTGCAATTTTTGGGAATCCAAGTGGTTTACAACCATGCTTCTTAGTACTCTTTCTAAGATTTTTATAATGTGGAATGTTAGACCTATTTGTCTATAGTTCTTAGCTATTGATTTGCTGCCATCCTTATGGAGTGGGGATACATCCATTGTTTTCAGTGACTGAAATTTCGCCCATGTCTATGCTCCTTCTACTTCAAGGCTAGGACCTTGGGTAGCTTTAAGAAGAGACTGGACAAATATATGAGTGGGAGGGGCTGGGTTTGAATGGTGTCATTGGGTACGGCAGTTATTTCTTGGGTATCTTTAGGTAGAGGTCATTTTGATAAGGGCCTGCCTCGCATGGGCCAGTAGGCCTTCTGCAGTGTTCCTACATTCTTATGTTCTTATGTTTTATAATTGAGGCACGTGAAAGGGGTTTCTTGCAGTTCTTAATGAACACAGAGTTCCATGAATCTGGGCCTGGGGTGAGTGCATGGACATGTTGCCAATGATTTTCTCAAAGTCTAGTGGAGTTAGGGTTTTGTCAGAAATCTGGCATACACTGACAAGGTTTTGCAACTTGTTTATGAAAAAATCATTTGGATTGTCGATCTTCAGACTGATTAGTGGCTCGTTAAACACAGAGTCATATCGAGATTTTAGAATCTCATCTGTTTAAGTTCCAGTAAGAATTCAAAATGGGAGTCAAGTGTAATATACACAATCTAAATGTACTGTTTGCAAAGACATTAAATAAATAAATAAATAAAATAAATAGGAAAGGCCTGAAGATGTGACTAATGTTTTAGTGCCAGCAATGTCTATGCTGTTTATTACAGAATCTGTTTTTAAAGTGGTATTTTTTAATTTTGTGTGAAACCGGCTCTGGTGGCCTGGTGGTTAACGCTCTCGCTTCACACGGCGAGGGCCTGGGTTCGATTCCCAGCCAGAGTAGAAACATTGGACGTGTTTCTTTCCACCTGTTGTCTATGTTCCCCATCAGTAAAATGGGTACCTGGGTGTTAGTCGACTGGTGTGGGCCGCATCCTGGGACACTGACCTAAGGAGACCTGGTCACAGACCGGGCCGCGGGGGCGTTGACCCCCGGAACTCTCTCCAGGTAAACTCCAGGTAATTGCAGACTTCTTACTATTTTAATGGGTAGCTGAATTAGATGAATGGGCAGTTTCTTAAACTTAATCTACAGAATGGAACACACACTAGCAAAATGGTGTATGGGTAAAAATTTGGTCAACTGGAATGGTGGAATTAGCCTAATATAAACTTCAAGATGGGCAAAATCACTAGTGTGTAAACTGTGCCAAGACTGTTAACCTGTAAACGGTCCCAGCAGATCTACGTTCACATGTGTAGCGCTACAAAAGTAGATCTACGTTTTTTTTACATATTTTCAAATATAAAAAAAAAAGTAGATAAAAGTTTTTTTTACACATTTTCAAATGTAAAAAAAAAGTAGATAAAAGTTTTTTTTTACACATTTTCAAATATAAAAAAAAGTAGATAAAAGTTTTTTTTACACATTTTCAAATGTAAAAAAAAAGTAGATAAAAGTTTTTTTTACACATTTTCAAATGTAAAAAAAAAGTAGATAAAAGTTTTTTTTACACATTTTCAAATGTAAAAAAAAAGTAGATAAAAGTTTTTTTTACACATTTTCAAATGTAAAAAAAAGTAGATAAAAGTTTTTTTTACACATTTTCAAATGTAAAAAAAAAGTAGATAAAAGTTTTTTTTTACACATTTTTCAAATGTAAAAAAAAAGTAGATAAAAGTTTTTTTTTACACATTTTCAAATGTAAAAAAAAAGTAGTTAAAAGTTTTTTTTACACATTTTCAAATGTAAAAAAAAAGTAGATCTACGTTTTTTTACATATTTTCAAATATAAAAAAAAAGTACATAAAAGTTTTTTTTACACATTTTCAAATGTAAAAAAAAAAATCTACTTTTTTTACATATTTTCAAATGTTGAAAAAACGTATATATACGTTTGGACCGTTTACGTGTTAACTTTGCACCAGTGTAACTCTGCGAGTTTCCCATCAAATTTCGAACTTTTGACATTGTTACCTTTGGAAAAAGATTCTCTACAATTTCACATTAAAAAACGATTCCTTTTTTAGGGGGGAAGGGGAATTTTTGGGACAATAAAAACGAGTTTCGCATCAGGGGTCTGGACCCTGAAAGGGTTAAACCCACAACACACATTACAATTTCCACAAAAAGAACATTGTAAAAAATATTAATAAAACTCGTACAACAAAACGAGTTACATTTGTGATAAAAGAAATTTAAAAATTAATAAACCTTAAATGACAACACGATACAATTTTCCTGGGGGGGGGGGAAAAAAAAAAACAGTACACAGTACTGTGTGTGTGTGTGATGAATGGTTTGAAAAACCGACAAGTTGAAGATTGAGACACTTATGCAGCATATGGGAATCTTTATTCAGGAAACGTTTCACCACACAGTGGCTTCATCAGTCCAATACAAAGAGAAAGGCGTAAGGAGGAGTATGAGGTAATCAGTCCCTCAACCTGGAGTCGATGTGTTCAGTCCATCAATCTTGTAGAATGTACAGCATAGGGCCGATCTTGTTACAAAGAATTCTTCAACACTTGTTCAACCTTTGGACGAAGACCTACTTCGACTAGTGGATGGTACCACTATGACCCCGCCTCCGCCTGCTTCACCTCACCTCTCTACAGTATATAAACCACTTCTACGGCCCTATGCTGTACATTCTACAAGATTGATGGACTGAACACATCGACTCCAGGCTGAGGGACTGATTACCTCATACTCCTCCTTACGCCTTTTTCTTTGTATTGGACTGATGAAGCCACTGTGTGGCGAAACGTTTCCTGAATAAAGATTCCCATATGCTAAATAAGTGTCTCAATCTTCCACACAGTACTATACATGCCAAGTCTGTGTACAACACTGTGTACTTGGCCTCAGAGTGTACACATGCAGGTTTGAACCCTCTCTGCCTTCACATCAAACACCTGTGAATAATTTTGTTCATCTGAAAATTGTTAAGATAACATGCTTGATTATAATGTTATCAATTTAATGAACTCGTGTATTAATTAACAATTTAATGAACTAGCTGGGAATTAGCTAAGAATTACATAAACTAGCAGGGAATTTGCTAAGAATTAAATAAACTAGCAGGGAATTAGCTAAGAAATTAATAAACTAGCTGGAAATTTGCTAAGAATTTAATACACTAGCTAGAATTTTTTTTTAAATTTAGCAAATTAACTGGGAATTAGATAAATATTCAATAAACTAGACACTAATTAACTAACAATTCAGTGAACTAGCTGGAAAAGCTATTGCATATTTAATTCAAAAGCAGACATAATGGTCACAATACAAGGTAATACTAGTCAACATTGTCACAATACAAGGTAATACTAGTCAACATTGTCACAATACAAGGTAATACTAGTCAACATTGTCACAATACAAGGTAATACTAGTCAACATTGTCACAATACAAGGTAATACTAGTCAACATTGTCACAATACAAGGTAATACAAGTTATCATTGTCACAATACAAGGTAATACTAGTCAACATTGTCACAATACAAGGTAATACTAGTCAACATTGTCACAATACAAGGTAATACTAGTCAACATTGTCACAATACAAGGTAATACTAGTCAACATTGTCACAAATACAAGGTAATACTAGTCAACATTGTCACAATACAAGGTAATACAAGTCAACATTGTCACAATACAAGGTAATACAAGTCAACATTGTCACAATACAAGGTAATACAAGTCAACATTGTCACAATACAAGGTAATACAAGTTATCATTGTCACAATACAAGGTAATACTAGTCAACATTGTCACAATACAAGGTAATACTAGTCAACATTGTCACAATACAAGGTAATACTAGTCAACATTGTCACAATACAAGGTAATACTAGTCAACATTGTCAAAATACAAGGTAATACTAGTCAACATTGTCACAATACAAGGTAATACTAGTCAACATTGTCACAATACAAGGTAATACTAGTCAACATTGTCACAATACAAGGTAATACTAGTCAACATTGTCACAATACAAGGTAATACTAGTCAACATTGTCACAATACAAGGTAATACAAGTCATCATACAACATACACAGAGCCCTAGTAACATACCTGGACTTGGGCTTGTCATTGGCCGGGGTGGTCGCAGCGGATGAGGTGGTCGTCGTGGCCGACGATCCATCCTCGTCCGCTGCCATAGCATCGTCTTCCGCCTCCAGTAAGATCAACTGACTCTGGCGCACGAAGATGCCGTAGCCGTCTTCGCACTGGCCAGAAATAGGCATAACAAACATTTAGGCCTAATGCTGGTTTTATTTTCACTGGAAAATTATAGGCATAATGGAGTTCGTAGGTCTAACAATCATTTTTCCACCAAGGTAGAGTGAGTAGAGCGACTATTAACCATCTGAAGACTAGTGAAAGGTAGGCATAGCAAACATTCAGGCCTAACGTGGAATGTTTTCTAAGGTAGGGGGACTAGTAATACAGTGGGCCCCCGGTTAACGATATTTTTTCACTCCAGAAGTATGTTCAGGTGCCAGTACTGACCGAATTTGTTCCCATAAGAAATATTGTGAAGTAGATTAGTCCATTTCAGACCCCCAAACATACACGTACAAACGCACTTACATAAATACACTTACATAATTGGTCACATTCGGAGGTGATCGTTATGCGGGGGTCCACTGTAGTCTTTACACTAGCAGATAGGCATATAAAACTTTTTAATCTGTTCTTTTAACTACATTTAAACTTATTGTAATATAGAATGGTACTCAGTTTTGGCCATAAATCGTTCCAGAAGGCTGTTCGGGTGCCGTTACCAAACGAATTTGTTCCCATAAGGAATAATGTAAATTAGATTCGTCTGTTTCAGACCCCCAAATATACACGTGCAAAAGCACTTACAATAATACAATTAAATAATTGTTTGAACTGGGAGCTGTTCGAAACACAGGGTACCACTGCACCTATAAATTATGTGCGCACTAGAGTACAGTGGACCCCCGCTTAACGATCACCTCCAAATGCGACCAATTATGTAAGTGTATTTATGTAAGTGCGTTTGTATGTGTATGTTTGGGGGTCTGAAATGGACTAATCTACTTCACAATATTCCTTATGGGAACAAATTCGGTCAGTACTGGCACCTGAACATACTTCTGGAGTGAAAAAATATCGTTAACCAGGAGTCCACTGTACTTTTAATTTTTTTTTTTTTTTTTTTTTTTTGCTATTTGTTAACACTATTCTGAGTTAAGGGACACTGGGATGCTGTTTTATTAGTCCATCATGTGGAGGGTTCACTGTATGAAACACAACAAGAACAAGAACCAACCTGGAAGTACAGGTCAGCCAGCACTAATCCGGCAATCAGTTATCCGGCTCCATCAGTAATCCGGCACTAATTCTGGCTAGCATAATTTCAAATTTCATCATTATAATGACTCAGAAATTGTGCAGATGGTTGTAAATCCACAGCAGCAAGCCAGTGGAGGAGAAAGCAGCGATGAAAATGAGGAAGATATAGCAGAAAGAGTCTCTGTTGATAGATTAATTAAGTGTATTCTAATCTAACCACTCTGTAATCTGGCAAACTCACTAATCTGGCACACTAGCAGTTCCAACGATGCCGGATTAGTGATGGCCGACCTGTAATATTTGCTGTTTACTGTAATACAGTGGACCCCCGCATAACGATCACCTCCGAATGCGACCAATTATGTAAGTGCGTTTGTATGTGTATGTTTAGGGGTCTGAAATAGACTAATCTACTTCACAATATTCCTTATGGGAACAAATTCTGTCAGTACTGGCACCTGAACATACTTCTGGAGTGAAAAAATATCGTTAACTGGGGGTCCACTGTATATCTATTAGACATGCATATGTTAGAGTACTTTAGTGCTATTTTTAACACTATTCTGATTAAAGGGACACTGCGACAATCTTTTACCAGTTCTTTACATGGAGGGTTGACTGTATGAAACAGGTTATGAACAAGGGCTCACCTGGAAGTAAGACTTGCCTTGCACCGACCCATTGTTCTTGCCTTTCTTCTCATCCAGGATGACGCCGATCCACTTGCCCTGAGAGAAGTGGGTACTACCCACGAAGGCAACTGTGCCCAGGGCAGCTGTTTGTAAACAAGACAAATGTAAGCAACACATGTAAAGCAACCAACTTAATATGTGTAAGAATCAAACAAGGATATATTAAAACACCAATTTAATACCTTTGGAATTATATATAAGAATCAAACAAGGATATATTAAAACACCAATTTAATACCTTTGGAATTATATATAAGAATCAAACAAGGATATATTAAAACAATTTAATACCTTTGGAATTATATATAAGAATCAAACAAGGATATATTAAAACACCAACTTAATACCTTTGGAATTATATATAAGAATCAAACATGGATATATTAAAACACCAATTTAATACCTTTGGAATTATATATAAGAATCAAACAAGGATATATTAAAACACCAACTTAATACCTTTGGAATTATATATGTATAAGAATAAAAAGACATTTTAATATAGTAATTTAATGACCTATGGAATTATACATAAGAATCAAACCAGTATATATTAACCCTTAAAATGTTCAAACAGATCGATGTTCACATGCGTAGTGCTCCAAAAGTAGATTACGTTTGTTTTTACATATTTTCAAATATGACAAAAAAAACGTAGATCAAAGTTTTTTTTCCACATTTTCAAATGTAAAAAAGAAAAAAGAAGATCTACGTTTTTTACATACTTTCAAATGTTGAAAAAAACGTAGATCTACGTTTGGACAGTTTAAGGGTTAAAACAGTTTTAATGACCTTTGGAATCAAGTATATGAATCAAACAGGACATATTAACCCTCCAACTGCGTCCGATGTACTAGTACAAAGGCAGTACAGTGGACCCTCGCCTAACGATAATAATCCGTTCCTGAGAGCTCATCGTTAGCCGAAATTTTGCGTTAAAATGTATCGCTAGGCGGATTTAACGTTATGTGATGCCAACGTTAGGCGAGGGTCCACTGTACTGTGTCCGACCATGCTAGTATGCACCATTTTTCGTTCCCACAAATATGCCACCTGCCAATATTCTTTTTTACCTCAGGGCAACTCTTTGGGTCTTCTTCCATCTATTTACACATTTGAAAAAATCTCAGGCCAGCAGGATGCACACAATGTATCACAGTTAAAAGCCTCAGGGGGATGACTGTCTGCTGCACTAGTAAGCAACACAAGCAAAAGTAAACAAAGGAACCAAGAGCTGTTGTTCCACCATCAGCAAACAGTGTGTGCAAGTGGCTCAAAGATGACTTATTCAGTCTAAATTTACTACAATTTTGTTATACAGTGGACCCCCGGTTAACGATATTATTTCATTCCAGAAGTATGTTCAGGTGCCAGTACTGACCGAATTTGTTCCCATAAGGAATATTGTGAAGTAGATTAGTCCATTTCAGACCCCCAAACATACACGTACAAACGCACTTACATAAATACACTTACATAATTGGTCGCATTGGGAGCTGATCGTTAAGCGGGGGTCCACTGTACTAACAGTGGAATTCGGCCACAAATCACACTAGGTAAATAACGCAGGATAACCCAGTGAAGTCAAACTATGCAAATAATTTTCACGTTTTGATGATTATTATACCCCCTTCTACATAGCCTTAGAAGACCAAAATAGTAAAATAAAAAGAATAAAAACTAGTCATACCGTAAACATATCAATTATTCCAAGTGAAGCCATTTTTGAAGTGTTAAAACACCTTGAAACACTTCTATTATAAAAACTAGTACTACATATTACAGGGGGGAGTAAGTTCTTCAATAAGAAGAGCCTCGTGTAACATTTTTGAAATGTTCAAGAGGCACAGAAATTATTTTAAAATTGTATTCATAAATAATAAAAATTTAGGTAGTAGGTTGGTAGACAACAACCACCCAGGGAGGTACTACTGTCTTGTGGTAGTAGGTTGGAAGACAACAACCACCCAGGGAGGTACTACTGTCTTGTGGTAGTAGGTTGGTAGACAACAACCACCCAGGGAGGTACTACTGTCCTGTGGTAGTAGGTTGGTAGACAACCACCACCCAGGGAGGTACTACTGTCCTGTGGTAGTAGGTTGGTAGACAGCAACCACCCAGGGAGGTACTACCATCCTGTGGTAGTAGGTTGGTAGACAGCAACCACCCAGGGAGGTACTACTGTCCTGTGGTATAGGGTTGGTAGACAACAACCACCCAGGGAGGTTTCTACTGTCCTGCGGTAGTAGGTTGGTAGACAACAACCACCCAGGGAGGTACTACCATCCTGTGGTAGTAGGTTGGTAGACAACAACACCCCCAGGGGGGTACTACCATCCTGTGGTATAGGTTGGTAGAAAAACAACCACCCAGGGAGTACTACCATCCTGGGGGAGTAAGGTTGGTAGACAACAACCACCCAGGGAGGTACTACTGTCCTGTGGTAGTAGGTTGGTAGACAGCAACCACCCAGGGAGGTACTACTGTCCTGTGGGAGTAGGTTGGTAGACAACAACCACCCAGGGAGGTACTACCATCCTGTGGTAGTAGGTTGGTAGACAGCAACCACCCAGGGAGGTACTACTGTCCTGTGGTAGTAGGTTGGTAGACAGCAACCACCCAGGGAGGGACTACTGTCCTGTGGTAGTAGGATTCGTAACAGCCCAAACCCCCCAGGGAGGTACTAAATGTCCTATGGTAGAAGGCTGGTAGACAGCAACCACCCAGGGAGGAACTACTGGCCTGTGGTAGTAGGTTGGTAGACAACCACCCAGGAGGTACTACTGTCCTGTGGTAGTAGGTTGGTAGACAACAACCACCCAGGGAGGTACTACTGTCCTGTGGTAGTAGGTTGGTAGACAGCAACCACCCAGGGAGGTACTACCGTCCTGTGGTAGTAGGTTGGTAGACAACAACCACCCAGGGAGGTAGTACTGTCCTGTGGTAGTAGGTTGGTAGACAAACAACCACCCAGGGAGGTACACTGTCCTGTGGTAGTAGGTTGGTAGACAACAACCACCCAGGGAGGTACTACCATCCTGTGGTAGTAGGTTGGTAGACAACAACCACCCAGGGAGGTACTACTGTCCTGTGGTAGTAGGTTGCTAGACAGCAACCACCCAGGGAGTTACTACCATCCTGTGGTAGTAGGTTGGTAGACAGTAACCACCCAGGGAGGTACTACTGTCCTGTGGTAGTAGGTTGGTAGACAGTAACCACCCAGGGAGGTACTACTGTCCTGTGGTAGTAGGTTGGTAGACAGTAACCACCCAGGGAGGTACTACTGTCCTGTGGAAGTAGGTTGCTAGACAGCAACCACCCAGGGAGGTACTACCATCCTGTGGTAGTAGGTTGCTAGACAGCAACCACCCAGGGAGGTACTACTGTCCTGTGGCAGTAGGTTGCTAGACAGCAACCACCCAGGGAGGTACTACCATCCTGTGGTAGTAGGTTGGTAGACAGTAACCACCCAGGGAGGTACTACTGTCCTGTGGTAGTAGGTTGGTAGACAGCAACCACTCAGGGAGGTACTACTGTCCTGTGGTAGTAGGCTGGTAGACAGCAACCACCCAGGGAGGTACTACCATCCTGTGGTAGTAGGTTGGTAGACAGCAACCACCCAGGGAGGTACTACTGTCCTGTGGTAGTAGGTTGCTAGACAACAACCACCCAGGGAGGTATTACTGTCCTGTGGTAGTAGGTTGGTAGACAGCAACCACCCAGGGAGGTATTACTGTCCTGTGGTAGTAGGTTGGTAGACAGCAACCACCCAGGGACGTACTACCGTCCTGTGGTAGTAGGCTGGTAGACAGCAACCACCCAGGGAGGTACTACTGTCCTCTGGTAGTAGGTTGCTAGACAGCAACCACCCAGGGAGGTACTACTGTCCTGTGGTAGTAGGTTGGTACACAGCAACCACCCAGAGAGGTACTACTGCCTGTGGTAGTAGGTTGGTAGACAGCAACCACCCAGGGGGGTACTACCATCCTGTGGTAGTTAGGTTGGTAGACAGCAACCACCCAAAGGGAGTACTACCGTCCTGTGGTATAGGTTGGTAGACAGCAACCACCCAGGGAGGTACTACCATCCTGTGGTAGTAGGTTGGTAGACAACAACCACCCAGGGAGGTACTACTGTCCTGTGCGTAGTTGGTAACAGCAACCCCCCAGGGAGGTACTACTGTCCTGTGTAGTAGGTTGTAACACAACCGCCCAGGAGGTACTACCATCCTGTGGTATAGTTGTAGACAGCACCACCCAGGAGTTTCTACTGTCCTGGTAGTAGTGGTAGCGCAAACACCCGAGGTTTCTACTGTCCTTGGTAGTAAGGTTGTAGACACCCAAACCCAAAGGAGTTACTACTGTCTTGTGGTAGAGGTTGGTAACAACAACCACCCAGGGAGTACTACTGTCCTTGGTAGTAGGTTGGTAGACAGCAACCACCCAGGGAGGTACTACCGTCCTGTGGCAGTAGGTTGGTAGACAGCAACCACCCAGGGAGGTACTACTGTCCTGTGGTAGTAGGTTGGTAGACAGCAACCACCCAGGGAGGTACTACCGTCCTGTGGCAGTAGGTTGGTAGACAGCAACCACCCAGAGAGGTACTACTGTCCTGTGGTAGTAGGTTGGTAGACAGCAACCACCCAGGGAGGTACTACTGTCCTGTGGTAGTAGGTTGGTAGACAACAACCACCCAGGGAGGTACTACTGTCCTCTGGTGGTAGGTTGGTAGACAGCAACGACCCAGGGAGGTACTACTGTCCTGTGGTAGTAGGTTGGTACACAACAAACCCCCCAGGGAGGTACTACTGTCCTGTGGTAGTAGGTTGGTAGACAGCAACCACCCAGGGAGGTACTACCATCCTGTGGTAGTAGGTTGGTAGACAGCAACCACCCAGGGAGGTACTACCATCCTGTGGTAGTAGGTTGGTAGACAGCAACTGCACAGGGAGGTACTACCATCCTGTGGTAGTAGGTAGACAACAACCACCCAGGGAGGTACTACCATCCTGTGGTAGTAGGTTGGTAGAAAGCAACCGCCCAGGGAGGTACTACCGTCCTGTGGAAGTAGGATGGTAGACAGCAACCACCCAGGGAGGTACTACCAACCTGTGGTAGTAGGTTGGTAGACAGCAACTGCCCAGGGAGGTACTACCGTCCTGTGGTAGTAGGTTGGTAGACAGCAACTGCCCAGGGAGGTACTACCGTCCTGTGGTAGTAGGTTGGTAGACAGCAACCACCCAGGGAGGTACTATCATCCTGTGGTAGTAGGATGGTAGACAGCAGCCACCCAGGGAGGTACTACCATCCTGTGGTAGTAGGTTGGTAGACAGCAACCGCCCAGGGAGGTACTACCATCCTGTGGTAGTTGGATGGTAGACAGCAACTGCCCAGGGAGGTACAACCATCCTGTGGTAGTAGGTTGGTAGACATCAACCGCCCAGGGAGGTAGTACCATCCTGTGGTAGTTGGATGGTAGACAGCAACCACCCAGGGAGGTACTACCATCCTGTGGTAGTAGGTTGGTAGAAAGCAACCGCCCAGGGAGGTACTACCGTCCTTTTGGAAGTAGGATGGTAGACAGCAACCACCCAGGGAAAGGGACTACCAACCTGTGTAGTAGGTTGGTAGACAGCAACTGCCCAGGGAGGTACTACCTGTGGTAGTAGGTTTGGGAGACAGCAACTGCCCAGGGAGGAAATACCGTCCTGTGGTAGTAGGTTGGTAGACAGCAACCACCCAGGGAGGTACTATCATCCTGTGGTAGTAGGATGGTAGACAGCAGCCACCCAGGGAGGTACTACCATCCTGTGGTAGTAGGTTGGTAGAAAATCAACCGCCCAGGGAAGGGACTACCATCCTGTGGAGTAGGATGGTAGACAGCAACCACCCAGGGAGGTACTACCATCCTGTGGTAGTAGGTTGGTAGACAGCAACTGCCCAGGGAGGTACTACCATTCTGTGGTAGTAGGATGGTAGACAGCAGCCACCCAGGGAGGTACTACCATCCTGTGGTAGTAGGATGGTAGACAACAACCACCCAGGGAGGTACTACTGTCCTGTGGTAGTAGGATGGTAGACAACAACCACCCAGGGAGGTACTACCGTCCTGCCAAGTGAGTGTAAAACGAAAGCCTGTAATTGTTTTACATGATGGTAGGATTGCTGGTGTCTTTTGTCTGTCTCATAAACATGCAAGATTACAGGTACGTCTTGCTACTTCTACTTACACTTAGGTCACACTTCACATACATGTACAAGCATATATATACTACACACACCTCTCTGGGTTTTCTGCTATTTTCTTACTAGTTCTTGTTCTTGTTTATTTTCTCTTATCTCCATGGAGAAGTGGAACAGAATTCTTCCTCGGTAAGCCATGCATGTCGTAAAAAGCGACTAAAATGCCGGGGGCAAAAGGCTAGTAACCCCTTCTCTTGTATAAGTTACTAAATTTAAAAAAGAGAAATGTTCATTTTTCTTTTTGGGCCACCCTGCCTTGGTGGGATATGGCCGGTTTGTTGAAAAAAAAAAATAATAAAAAATACAACTATACAGTAGTCATACTCACAAAAGCAGAAATGTTTAATCTCTGCTTGTTGAAGACTGAGTATTCATTTTTTTAGTTAACAGTTTAACCCGTAAACAGTCCAAGCAGATCTACGTTTGCTTGCGTAGCGCTCTGAACATAGATTTTCGTTTTTTCTACATTATTTCTTATGGAGAAAATCAAGGTCGGAGTGCTACGTATGCAAACGTAGATCTATGTTTGGACAGTTTAACCCGTAAACGGTCCAAGCAGATCTACGTTCACATGTGTAGCGCTACAAAAGTAGATCTACGTTTTTTTACATATTTTCAAATATAACAAAATAAAACAAAGTAGATCAAAGTTTTTTTTACACATTTTCAAATGTAAAAAAACAAAAAGAAGATCTACTTTCTTTACACACTTTCAAATGTTGAAAAAATGTATATATACGTTTGGACCGTTTACGTGTTAAAATCTGGCTGGTAGGATGTCAGAGCCGTTCTAAGAAGCTGAGTAAGGCGGCTGTTAGTGAGAACACCAGCCACAGCTGCATCTTTCCACTTGTTCAGACGCGATGATTCAGCAACATGTGTAATACCTGTTCGGCTCGCTTGCGATCATTGGTCTGTACATACATATTCTGTACGATTCTCAGATGTGTGTTTGCTTTTAAATTAGTTTATTCCTCAAGACCAGTCAATACATGCAGTGTTTACACATGCTGCTATGTATACTAATTTATTTAACTATTTATGTGCATGTTTACCTGAATAAACTGAATACAGTGGACCCCCGCTTAACGATCACCTCCAAATGCGAGCAATTATGTAAGTGTATTTATGAAAGTGCGTTTGTACGTGTATGTTGGGGTCTGAAATGGACTAATCTACTTCACAATATTCCTTATGGGAAAAAATCGGTCAGTACTGGCACCTGAACATACTTCTGGAATGAAAAAAGTTCGTTAACCGGGGCCACTGTAAACTGATTGAAATGCCCTGACCTACTGACTTGACTGACTATAATGACTTGACTTAACTGACTGGACCGAGTGACTTACTGACTTGACTAACTATATTTAGTGAATACTGACTGACTGAGGGAACGAGACTGAGATTGAGAAAGGGTGATGCGAGATGACAATGAGATACCGCCATTTCCACAACCAGAGTTCTCGTATAGCCTACAAAACCGACAGGTCATTAAACAGGTAAATTGTTAAGTGAGAGTACCTTAGTACAATGCCATGAGCTCAGCCATTCAGATAAGCTGTGAGCAGTAAATCTGACCTGGATATGAGAGAATGGGTCTAGGGTTGTGAGTGTGCACCATACAAAAAAAGGCCTATAGAACGCAGTGCATGAAAAAAAAAAAATGCAGCCATGTTTTTTAGTTTAAACAATGACTTTGCAGTGTATTTTCGTATGGTTTATATGGTTTTTATTTTCAGCTCTTGTTTTTATTTGATAGAATGGAAATATATTAAAAGAAACAGAGGTGATTTTGATTAGTTTCAGGACAAAAGTAGTTTGAAACTGAGCTCAATATAGAAGAAATATTCGGTTTTGCTGATAAAGCCCCTCGTTACTTAATGATAGAGCTCCGTTTCCCAAGACCACATAGGTAAATGAATTAGTCGGTAAGTGCAGAGCATGTAAAAAATAAACACATATGCAGTTTAATGTGATTCCTTTATTGACAACGTTTCGCCCACACAGTGGGCTTTTTCAAGTCACAAACAGATCTACCTGGGGTGGAAGGTACGGGAGTATTTATAGACAGGTTCAGAATGTTGAGGTCAGGGGTGGAGAATGCTGCATCTGATGATCTACCGGGCGGGGTTATAGAGTCTAAAATCTTTGGTAGCTTGGCAGGGGGATTGGACAAGTTGTGAGCAGACCTTTCTGCAGTGTTCTATTTTCTTTTGTGGGATAGCGATTGCCAAGAAACTTCTTCATCGCTATCCCCATAAGAAAATAGAACACTGCAGAAGGTCTCCTCACAACTTGTCCAATACCCCTTCCAAGCTACCCAAGATTTTAGACTCTATAACCCCACCCGGTAGATCATCAGATGCAGCATTCTCCACCTGACCCCCAACATTCTGAACCTGACCATAAATACTCCCGTACCTACCACCCCAGGAAAATCTGTTTGTGACTTGAAAAAGCCCACTGTGTGGGGGAAAACGTTGTCAATAAAGGATCACATTAAAATGCATGTGTGTTTATGTTTCCATTGTTTTCGGTATTTTTTACCATTTATTTTAAAGTGCAGAGCATACTATAATGGTGGAAAAGGGTTTTTGTCAAATATCTTTGATATTGTTTTTTCACCTTTGCACCATTCATAACATTTCTGGTATATTTTTAAATTTTTATACAGCAGTGTACTGCATATTTTAATAAAAAGAATAAAGGAAATCACCTCTAATATACATTATTTAGGTATGCATACGGTCAGAGAGCATAACCTAAGTCTGAGTTGCCAGTAAATGAGTATTCCAAATGAGCCTGTATTCCATGTACACAAATGACATCACTTGCCAGTACGTGTCCAACTGGCCAGTCTAATATGCATTTCGGAATGCACTGACATTATTATACAATTATTTTCAATAATGCAGTACCTGCATAACAGTAATCTTTTATTTTTTGTGTGTGAATAAAAATTCAAATTGGAAAAACAAGAGTAATATAATAGAGGCGTGGGAGACGGACTAAGGAAAAGAGGAAAAAGGTTTTTTT
>NC_069480.1:13164070-13247868 GCF_026875155.1 Cherax quadricarinatus
GAAAAACAACCACCCAGGGAGGTAAAACCGTCCTGCCAAGTGAGTGTAAAACGAAAGCCTGTAATTTTTAATGATGGTGGTTTGGTGTCTTTTGCTTCTCATAAACATGCAAGATTACAGGTACGTCTTGCTACTTCTACTTACACTTGGTCACACTTCACATACATGTACAAGCATATATATACTACACACACCTCTCTGGGTTTTCTGCTATTTTCTTACTAGTTCTTGTTCTTGTTTATTTTCTCTTATCTCCATGGAGAAGTGGAACAGAATTCTTCCTCGGTAAGCCATGCATGTCGTAAAAAGCGACTAAAATGCCGGGGCAAAAGGCTAGTAACCCCTTCTCTTGTATAAGTTACTAAATTTAAAAAAGAGAAATGTTCATTTTTTTTTTGGGCCACCCTGCCTTGGTGGATATGGCCGGTTTGTTGAAAAAAAAAAATAATAAAAATACAACTATACAGTAGTCATACTCACAAAAGCAGAAATGTTTAATCTCTGCTTGTTGAAGACTGAGTATTCATTTTTTTAGTTAACAGTTTAACCCGTAAACAGTCCAAGCAGATCTACGTTTGCTTGCGTAGCGCTCTGAACATAGATTTTCGTTTTTTCACATTATTTCTTATGGAGAAAATCAAGGTCGGAGTGCACGTATGCAAACGTAGATCTATGTTTGGACAGTTTAACCCGTAAACGGTCCAAGCAGATCTACGTTCACATGTGTAGCGCTACAAAAGTAGATCTACGTTTTTTTAACATATTTTCAAATATAACAAAATAAAACAAAGTAGATCAAAGTTTTTTTTTACACATTTTCAAATGTAAAAAAACAAAAAGAAGATCTACTTTCTTTACACACTTTCAAATGTTGAAAAAATGTATATATACGTTTGGACCGTTTACGTGTTAAAATCTGGCTGTAGGATGTCAGAGCCGTTCTAAGAAGCTGAGTAAGGCGGCTGTTAGTGAGAACACCAGCCACAGCTGCATCTTTCCACTTGTTCAGACGCGATGATTCAGCAACATGTGTAATACCTGTTCGGCTCGCTTGCGATCATTGGTCTGTACATACATATTCTGTACGATTCTCAGATGTGTGTTTGCTTTTAAATTAGTTTATTCCTCAAGACCAGTCAATACATGCAGTGTTTACACATGCTGCTATGTATACTAATTTATTTAACTATTTATGTGCATGTTTACCTGAATAAACTGAATACAGTGGACCCCCGCTTAACGATCACCTCCAAATGCGAGCAATTATGTAAGTGTATTTATGAAAGTGCGTTTGTACGTGTATGTTTGGGGGTCTGAAATGGACTAATCTACTTCACAATATTCCTTATGGGAAAAAATTCGGTCAGTACTGGCACCTGAACATACTTCTGGAATGAAAAAAGTTCGTTAACCGGGGGTCCACTGTAAACTGATTGAAATGTCTGACCTACTGACTTGACTGACTATAATGACTTGACTTACTGACTGGACCGAGTGACTTACTGACTTGACTAACTATAGTTAGTGAATACTGACTGACTGAGGGAACGAGACTGAGATTGAGAAAGGGTGATGCGAGATGACAATGAGATACGCTGCCATTTCCACAACCAGAGTTCTCGTATAGCCTACAAAACCGACAGGTCATTAAACAGGTAAATTGTTAAGTGAGGAGTACCTGTAGTACAATGCCATGAGCTCAGCTCATTCAGATAAGCTGTGAGCAGTAAATCTGAGCCTGGATATGAGAGAATGGGTCTAGGGTTGTGAGTGTGCACCATACAAAAAAAGGCCTATAGAACGCAGTGCATGAAAAAAAAAACTGCAGCCATGTTTTTAGTTTAAAACAATGACTTTGCAGTGTATTTTCGTATGGTTTATATGGTTGTATTTTCAGCTTCTTGGTTTTTATTTGATAGAATGGAAATATATTACAGAAACAGAGGTGATTTTGATTAGTTTCAGGACAGAAAGTAGTTTGAAACTGAGCTCAATATAGAAGAAATATTCGAGTTTTGCTGATAAAGCCTCTCGTTACTTAATGATAGAGCTCCGTTCCTAAGACCACATAGGTAAATGAATTAGTCGCTAAGTGCAGAGCATGTAAACATAAACACATATGCAGTTTAATGTGATCCTTTATTGACAACGTTTCGCCCACACAGTGGGCTTTTTCAAGTCACAAACAGATCTACCTGGGGTGGAAGGTACGGGAGTATTTATAGACAGGTTCAGAATGTTGAGGTCAGGTGGAGAATGCTGCATCTGATGATCTACCGGGCGGGGTTATAGAGTCTAAAATCTTGGGTAGCTTGGCAGGGGTATTGGACAAGTTGTGAGCAGACCTTCTGCAGTGTTCTATTTTCTTTTGTGGGATAGCGATTGCCAAGAAACTTCTTCATCGCTATCCCACATAAGAAAATAGAACACTGCAGAAGGTCTCCTCACAACTTGTCCAATACCCCTTCCAAGCTACCCAAGATTTTAGACTCTATAACCCCACCCGGTAGATCATCAGATGCAGCATTCTCCACCTGACCTCAACATTCTGAACCTGACCATAAATACTCCCGTACCTACCACCCCAGGTAGATCTGTTTGTGACTTGAAAAAGCCCACTGTGTGGGCAAAACGTTGTCAATAAAGGATCACATTAAACTGCATGTGTGTTTATGTTTCCATTGTGTCGGTATTTTATACCATTTATTTTAAAGTGCAGAGCATACTATAATGGTGGAAGGTTTGTGTCAACTATCTTTGATATTGTTTTGTCACCTTTGCACCATTCATAACATTTCTGGTATATTTTTAAATTTTTATACAGCAGTGTACTGCATATTGTAATAAAAAGAATAAAGGAAATCACCTCTAATATACATTATTTAGGTATGCATACGGGTCAGAGAGCATAACCTAAGTCTGAGTTGCCAGTAAATGAGTATTCCAAATGAGCCTGTATTCCATTGTACACAAATGACATCACTTGTCCAGTACGTGTCCAACTGGCCAGTCTAATATGCATTTCGGAATGCACTGACATTATTTATACAATTATTACAATAATGCAGTAGCCTGCATAACAGTAATCTTTTATTTTTTGTGTGTGAATAAAAATTCAAATTGGAAAGCAAGAGTAATATAATAGAGGCGTGGAGACGTGACTAAGGAACAGAGGAAATGGTTTTTAGTGCCAGGAATGTTCACATTGTTTATTCTGGACCCTATTTTTAAATTGGCAATTTTTAAAGTTTGTGTGAAATTAGCCAATCGACAGAACAGAAGGAATATTAGCGAAATAGCTACGAGTTTGGTTGATGGAACAATGGAATTAGCCAAAAATAGGGCGCAAAGTGGGTGAAATCACCAAATGCGTAAATATTGCTAAGACCGCTAACTTTGCAAGAGTGTAATTCCATAGTTTTAGATCAGACTTCATATCTTTGGTTTCATTACCTTCGGGAAAAGATTCTCCATCATTTCATATATTTTTTTTTAACTACTTAAGAACAAGTTTGAGATAAGGGGTCTTGACCCTGAAAGGGTTAATGACCTTCACAATTATGTATAAGAATTAAACAGGACATATTAAAACACTTTCAATGACCTCTGGAAAAATGGGACAAAATCCACCGAGTTTTGATAACTTATATTTAACCCTTTGAGGGCTTCGGACGTACTAGTACGTCTTACGCATAGGGGTTTTTGATGTACTAGTACGCACAAATTCTAGCGCCGTCAAATCTCGCGGGAAAAGACTGGTAGGCCTACATGTGAGAGAATGGGTCTGTGTGGTCGGTGTGCGCGGTAGAAAAAAAATCTGGGACCCAGTGGTGCATTGTGGGAACACCATCTTAGTAAACAATGTCCACCATGCCTCGCAGTAAGAAGCTCCTCACTCCTCGCGAATTGGGACACTTTTGTTCCCCAGTGACAGTTCTAATACAGATGGAAGTGCCAGTGAAGATGAGTTTCAAGGTTTTGGTGAGGTTTTGACCGAAACTAATGACCATAATATCGGTAATAGTGAGGAAAACCCAGACGACCCTCAGCCTTCCACCTCTGGTGCTGGGCCGTCTTGTTCACGTTCAGTTGTACCAGAATCAAAGAGGAAACTCCTATTTTCCCAAATCCCAGACTCAGATGAGAGCATGGGTGATGATAGTGATAGTGAATATGAACTACAAGCTCTTCAAACTAGTTCCAGTAGTGATAGTGAAGTGCAATATTCCCCAGTGAAGCATCAGTATATACGACGATATATGCACTCTGGTAGTGTGCCGTATGCTATTCCAAGGGGAAGGAGTGCATCTCGGAGTACATCCCGTGGCTGTACAACAGGAACATAGAGTGAAAATGACGATGATACTGTTGCAATTGGGATGGAAAATGTGCGTGGTGGTAGTGGTGCCGGCGGTGAGGCACCAGCAGTGGGCCATGCTGCCACCCATGCTGCCACCCACGCCGCTGCCTCAGCTGTTCTACAACAAAGGCCACCATCCCCCACCCACCCACCACACCAGCCTCCACAACCACAACCACCTGTCATTGTCCAGTACCCACCAGCAGACCGCACCTGGGATTGGCAGGAAGCTGTCAATTTTGTTCCAAATGCCCACCAGTTTGATGACAGCCAAAGTGGAATACGGCCATCTTGTACACTTGGGAACAATGCCACTGAACTGGAATGTTTCGAGTTATTCTTCGACGAACCACTGATGGAAAGTATTGTCATGGAAAGCAACACATACTACGAGTACACCATGGCAAACACAATACTTTCACCAAAATCACGTCTACACCAGTGGAAGGAGGCAACTGTGGCTGAGATGTATCTTTTCTTTGCCACAATAATGCTTATGCCACATGTGTATAAGCACAAAGTGAAATCATACTGGTCAACAGACCGCCTGATTGCAACCCCAGGTTTCAGTGATATAATGCCAGTGAATCGATTTGTGCTAATGTTACGTATGCTTCATTTCTCAGACAAAACCAGGCCTGACAGAACTGACAGGTTATGTAAGATTAGGAATGTGTTTGTGTATCTGAAAGAGAAATTCAGTACGCATTTTTATCCCTTCAGGAAGCTTGTAATTGATGAGTCTTTGATTCTGTTCAAAGGAAGACTCTCTTTCAAGCAGTACATACCAAGCAAGAGGAAACGCTTTGGTATAAAGTTGTTTGTGCTTTGTGATTGTTACAGTGGTCTGGTATTGGATATTATTGTGTACACTGGAAGTTATACATTGCAAAATACCAGGAAGTTATTGGGCATCTCAGGTGATGTGGTTAGAACAATGATAGAACCATACCTTGGTAAGGGCATATATTATATACAGATAACTGGTACACAAGCCCCTCACTCAGTGATTTTTTGCGAGTGAACATGACAGATGTGTGTGGCACAGTGCGTGCAAATCGGAAACATATGCCCAGGTTTGACGCTGGCACTCGTAGAGGTGAGGTGCAGGCGTTTGCTGCCAATGACATCATGGCATTTCGGTGGCATGACAAACGAGATGTCACACTGTTGTCATCAGTTCACCCTAATGAAATGGCAGACAGTGCAGGCAGCATAGAGAGAGCAATGAACCCATTCTAAAACCTGCAGCTGTGATTGATTACACCTTCAACATGCGTTCAGTGGACAAATGTGACATGCAGATTGGGTTTGCTGATTGTGTTCGCAAGAGTTATAAGTGGTACATCAAACTGTTTTTCCATCTTCTGGACATTTCCATGCTCAATGCTTATAATATGTATAAGATGAGGACCAGAAACAAACCACAGTACGGCGAATTCTATTCGTCTGTCATCAGACAAATAGTATTCAAGTACAAAGGAAGAACACCTGCAATTGACCGCCCACCAAATTATCAACAACTACCTGCTCGTCTGAAGCATGGTGATCACTTCCTAGTAAAACTGCCTGCTACTGCTTTCAAGAAAAAGGCTCAGAAGAGGTGTTACGTCTGTTCACATACAAAAAAACGCCCACAACAACGCAGAGACACTCGTTTTATGTGTGAGGAGTGTAAAACACCACTGTGCATGACACCATGTTTCAAAGAGTTCCACAGGCTGCACAACTTCTAGAAACATTCCCTGTGACTGTATATGTGTATATAAAATATAGAAAAATAGTAATAAGCAACATTTCATATCGTTTGTTTGTGTAAATATTTTTTGTAAACAAAACAATGATGACAGTGTTTACGCCCTTATTGTGTAGTATTGAAAAAGAAATAATTTACAAAATACTGGTCATGTTGGCCTCAGAGGCCATAAAAGTTACTCAGAAAAAGAAAAATTGAAAAATAATTGAAAATAGTACATAAAAAAGTAAATAGAAAAATACCGGGTGACGGCAGTCGGCGATGTTACCAGATGTTGTTCAATTTTGGCAAACTTCACGCCTCCATATCTCGGTAAGTATTGACGGTAAAAATTTTTTGTTTAGCCTATAATGTTTAGAAAAAAAAAACTATTTTTTCATAAGAAAAAATAATTTTTGTTTTTTTTGAAATTTGGCCGACCCTGAGAACGAGTTTCGGAGAGGGCCTGTCGACCCTCAAAGGGTTAAGGTGTTAATACTTAATGTTAAGTCTGAGGTGTACACTAATGTACACTAATATGTACATTAACAAAGTGATGTATACACCAACATGTAAACTAATATATACATCAAAATGTACTCTAAAGCACACTAACATGTACACCGACACGTAAAAATACACGCACACTACAGCCTCTCCTCACTTAGCGACGTACTCGTTTACCGATGACTCGGACTTACGACAGGCTCTCTGACCAGTATGTCTAAATAATGTATGTTAGAGCTGATTTCCTCTAGTATGTTTATTATAATATACACTACACTACATTCAAAAATATACCAGAAATTTTATAAATGGTGCAAAGGTGATATTAAAACAACATCAAAGATGGTTAACGCAATACACAAATAACCCGCACATTGAAGAGAGGAGCTTACGATAACGTTTCGGTTCAACTTGGATCAAAACGTCGTGGTAAGCTCCTCTCTTCTATGTGCGGGTTATTTGCGTATTGCTCCAGTCACAGTATTGTGCCTTTTTTAGTTATTTATGGTTAACACAAACTCACTACCATTACAGTATGCTCCTCGTTAAATGATGAATTCGTTTACGAACACAGTAGTACAGTGGACCCCGCATAACGATTACCTCCGAATGCGACCAATTATGTAAGTGTATTTATGTAAGTGCGTTTGTACGTGTATGTTTGGGGGTCTGAAATGGACTAATCTACTTCACAATATTCCTTATGGGAACAAATTCGGTCAGTACTGGCACCTGAACATACTTCTGGAGTGAAAAAATATCGTTAACCGGGGGTCCACTGTATTAGGAACGGAAATCCGTCATTAAGTGAGGAGAGACTGTAATGTACACCAACACACACACTGACACGTACACTAATATACACCACGTACACTAATGTACACATAACCACCATGTACACTAACATGCACACGTACACACCTTTACCAACGACTTCAACTCGGTGTCCGTTCCTCAGCGACTTCTCCGACATTGTCAATTACCACTTTAAACCTGAAACATAAAATTTATCCTTTAACTCCACATAACTGACATATAAATTATATAATTCTAAAGCAGAATAATTAATAAAAAATAACAATAATACAAAAAATACCAAAATTAATAATTAAAACTAAATATTAATAATAATAATATGATTATTATTATTATTATTATTATTATTTACTACTAATAATAATTAACAATAATAATAATAATATTTAATAATAATATTTATTAATAATAATAATTAATAATAATATTTAATAATAATATTTATTAATAATAATTAATAATAATAATAATAATAATATTTAATAATAATATTTATTAATAATAATAATAATAATAATAATAATAATCAATAATAATATTGATAACATTTAATAATAATATTTAATAATAATAATTAATAATAATATTTAATAATAATATTTATTAATAATAATTAATAATAATAATAATATTTAATAATAATAGTAATTAATAATAGTAATTATAATCATTCAGGACCACAGGTAGGTAGAATGACTTATAAGTTTGATCCAAGGAAGAGGAGAAAAAGTGCAACTGGAGGTGAGAGAAACATCAGCTGCAATTCCTCGGATCAAAAACCTCTCCCCCTCCCGGGTGGCGCCGACACCCACATCACTTATTTCTCCTTAACTCCGGGTAATTAGGAGCCCTGGGGGGGCGGGCGTGCCCCTGGGGGGGCGGTACCTACTTCCCTGGGCGTCAGGTAGCAGAAAATAGGTGAAAATGGGCGTAAATGAGTTAAATTACCTGATAAATGAAGGAGGTGGAGGACGACGTGAATGAATCAGCTGTCAGCCATTGTTGACACTGATGTTGCCACCCAGACTGCTGCTTAACACGCTAAATGTAGCGAGAGATCCGCTGAATGTAGCGAGGGATGCGCTGAATGTAGCGAGGGATGCGCTGAATGTAGCGAGGGATCCGCTGAATGTAGCAAGGGATGCGCTGAATGTAGCGAGGGATGCGCTGAATGTAGCGAGGGATGCGCTGAATGTAGCGAGGGATCCGCTGAATGTAGCGAGGGATCCGCTGAATGTAGCGAGGGATCCGCTGAATGTAGCGAGGGATCCGCTGAATGTAGCGAGGGATGCGCTGAATGTAGCGAGGGATGCGCTGAATGTAGCGAGGGATGCACTGAATGTAGCGAGGGATGCGCTGAATGTAGCGAGGGATGCGCTGAATGTAGCGAGTAGTGTAAGTAAGTAAGTAAGTTTATTCAGGTATACACAAATACAGTTACATAGAATTATCATACATAGCAGCATGTGTGTAGAGAACCTAGGATAACCCAAAAAAGTCAGACAGAGTGACTTATTTCCATTGGGGTCCTTTACTTATTTCCATTGGGGTGCGCTAAATGTAGCCAGTAATATGCTAAATGTAGCCAGTAACATGCTAAATGTAGCCAGTAACATGCTAAATGTAGCGATTAGTGCACTAAATGTAGCCAGTAACATGCTAAATGTAGATAGTAACATGCTAAATGTAGCCAGTAACATGCTAAATGTAGCGAGTAGTGCACTAAATGTAGCCAGTAACAATGATGGAAAAAAAATCCCCCCCCAGTACCAACAATACCACCAGTCCGATAACATTCTTCTTTGCAAATATACAGGATCTAAAGCCAGCAACAAACAACAAAATACCTTTCATAAACATCAAAATGGTATACAATACCGACAGGTTGTTAGGTAAGACACATATGCAACAGTTAGACAACAGTTAGACAAGCTTTTCAAGTGAGAAGGGTTGGATCTGAGAGGGACATGACCTCTCAGTTGCCTCTCACTACTACTACTACTATTACTACTACCCTGCACCTCTCCTTCCGACAGTATTTAAGTCTCCGCACTGTCGCTTGATCTTCAGATAGTTCCTGACTATGAAACTGAACTTCTCCAGGCCGAGGGACTGACAACCTCAAATTCTACGACTTTAAGGGTGATGGACTGATTACATCGTCTTCACATCTCTACTGTTCCTGCCTACTTTCTGTATTCGACTGAAGAAGCCTACTGTGTAGGCGAAACGTTTCGGAATAAAGTTGTCTAACTGTTGCATATGTGTCTTACCTAACAACCTGTCGGTATTGTATACCATTTTGATGTTTATCTTGTCAGACACTGCAACACGTGGCATCTTGGTACAGAAAACTCCTTGGACAAGCTTTTCAAGTGAGAAGGGTTGGATCTGAGAGGGACATGACCTCTCAGTTGCCTCTCACTACTACTACTACTATTACTACTACCCTGCACCTCTCCTTCCGACAGTATTTAAGTCTCCGCACTGTCGCTTGATCTTCAGATAGTTCCTGACTATGAAACTGAACTTCTCCAGGCCGAGGGACTGACAAATTCTACGACTTTAAGGGTGATGGACTGATTACATCGTCTTCACATCTCTACTGTTCCTGCCTACTTTCTGTATTCGACTGAAGAAGCCTACTGTGTAGGCGAAACGTTTCGGAATAAAGTTGTCTAACTGTTGCATATGTGTCTTACCTAACAACAAAATACCTTTCATCCGTGGACTGCTTGCAGAGGCAAAGGCAATGTTCGCGGCTTTCACTGAGACCCACATAAAGGATCACTTGGACAACGAAATATGGATCCCAGGTTACAACCTATACAGATGTGACAGAGTGAACAGGCAAAAGGGGGGGGTTGGCCTGTACATTGCAGAGTCACTTGTTTGCACAGAACTGCTTAATGCCTCAAATGATGTAGTGGAAGTTTTAGCAGTAAAGGTCGAGAACCAAAACCTAGTCATTGTGGTAGTCTACAAGCCTCCGGATGCAACATCCCAGCAATTCCAGGAACAGCTGTTAAAAATTGACCACTGTCTGGAAAATCTTCCAGCTCCTGCACCCAACATCTTGCTCCTGGGGGATTTCAACTTAAGGCACCTAAAATGGAGGAATATAGCAAATAATATTGTTGCAGTAATAACACCAGGAGGCAGCTCTGATGAAAACTCACACTCACACGAGCTTTTAAATCTCTGCACAAAATTCAATTTAAACAAGCAAATAATAGAGCCTACTAGACTGGAGAATACACTAGACCTCATCTTCACTAACAATGATGATCTGATAAGAAATGTCACCATATCAAAAACAATATACTCAGATCACAACATAATTGAGGTTCAGTCATGTATGCGCGGAGCCCCAGACCGACATAATGAGACTAGTCACGAGGGAGCATTAACCAAATTCAACTTCAATAACAAAAACATAAAGTGGGACCAAGTAAACCAAGTCCTAACCGATATAACCTGGGAAGATATACTAAGCAACACAGACCCCAACTTATGCCTAGAACAGATTAACTTGGTGGCACTCGATGTATGCACAAGGCTTATTCCTCTAAGAAAAAGGAGGAGTAGATGTAAAATAGAAAGAGACAGGCGCTCCCTTTACAGGCGACGTAAAAGAATAACAGAGCGGCTAAAAGAGGTCAATATATCTGAAATGCGCAGGGAGACACTGGTCAGAGAAATAGCAAGCATCGAACTCAAGCTAAAGGAATCTTATAGGAGTCAGGAATCGAGGGAAGAACTAAAAGCCATAAATGAAATCGAAAGAAACCCAAAGTATTTCTTCTCCTATGCCAAATCAAAGTCGAGAACAACGTCCAGTATTGGGCCCCTACTTAAACAAGATGGGTCCTACACAGATGACAGCAAGATGACAACAAAAGAAACCCAACCCACAAGCGACTACATATGCTGCTATTACCAAGCTTCAAGCAGATACTACCAAGATTCTTCAAGCCACACAAGCTGCATCTACCACTTCTTCGCCAGCTCTTGCTGGCGACTCCACCAAGATTCTTTACTGCATCACGTATGCTCATGTGTCATGTGCATAGATATGTAGATATAAATCCATATGTATTCCTGTTTACCCTTTGGGGCCTAGTTCCTAGGCCTTTTGTGTATCCATATGGATATGGGGTGCACAATAAACTAGCCACTTCGGTGGCAAAATCTAAAAAATCTAATCTCATGTGCAGAATGTAGCTGAACCTGGTTCCTTCAACACCACCATCAACGAACTCTTCAAGCTCAACAACATGCCTGGGTTTACATTCCCTGCATCACCATCTTCCACTGAGATCCTAAAAATCTACTGCAAACGTTACCAACATCACCACTGCTCCACCGTTACCACAACCTCCAGTCGACACAGAGATGGACCAAACAGAGACCGCTGAGACGTCGGCAAATCCCACTATTGAAACTTCACCACCACCTGCTTCCACTACCATCGCAACTGACCCATCAGAAACCTCGCCTCGACCAGTCCAGCCGCCAGCCAAGAAAGCTAAAACACTAGAACCTTGGGATGCATCTCTCAGTGCCACTGCCATTGCTACACCAACAGTATAATACCACCGCTTGAATGGTGTATACTTTTACACAACTAACCAGTATGAGGACCAAATCCAAACCCCAGAACTTGCTCAGCGCCTCCAGGACGGAACAGTCACGAGGGAGCATTCACCAAATTCAACTTCAATAACAAAAACATAAAGTGGGACCAAGTAAACCAAGTCCTAACCGATATAAGCTGGGAAGATATACTAAGCAACACAGACCCCAACTTATGCCTAGAACAGATTAACTCGGTGGCACTCGATGTATGCACAAGGCTTATTCCTCTAAGAAAAAGGAGGAGTAGATGTAAAACAGAAAGAGACAGGCGCTCCCTCTACAGGCGACGGAAAAGAATAACAGAACGGCTAAAAGAGGTCAATATATCTGAAATGCGTAGGGAGACACTGGTCAGAGAAATAGCAAGCATCGAACTTAAGCTAAAAGAATCCTTTAGGAGTCAGGAATCGCGGGAAGAACTAAAAGCCATAAATGAAATCGAAAGAAACCCAAAGTATTTCTTCTCCTATGCCAAATCAAAATCGAGAACAACGTCCAGTATTGGGCCCCTACTTAAACAAGATGGGTCCTACACGGATGACAGCAAGGAAATGAGTGAACTACTCAAGTCCCAATATGACTCAGTTTTTAGCAAGCCGCTAACCAGACTGAGAGTTGAAGATCAAAATGAATTTTTTATGAGAGAGCCACAAAATTTGATGAACACAAGCCTATCCGATGTTATCCTGACGCCAAATGACTTCGAACAGGCGATAAATGACATGCCCATGCACTCTGCCCCAGGGCAAGACTCATGGAACTCTGTGTTCATCAAGAACTGCAAGAAGCCCCTATCACGAGCCTTTTCCATCCTATGGAGAGGGAGCATGGACACGGGGGTCGTCCCACAGTTACTAAAAACAACAGACATAGCCCCACTCCACAAAGGGGGCAGTAAAGCAACAGCAAAGAACTACAGACCAATAGCACTAACATCCCATATCATAAAAATCTTTGAAAGGGTCCTAAGAAGCAAGATCACCACCCATCTAGAAACCCATCAGTTACACAACCCAGGGCAACATGGGTTTAGAACAGGTCGCTCTTGTCTGTCTCAACTATTGGATCACTACGACAAGGTCCTAAATGCACTAGAAGACAAAAAGAATGCAGATGTAATATATACAGACTTTGCAAAAGCCTTCGACAAGTGTGACCATGGCGTAATAGCGCACAAAATGCGTGCTAAAGGAATAACAGGAAAAGTCGGTCGATGGATCTATAATTTCCTCACTAACAGAACACAGAGAGTAGTCGTCAACAGAGTAAAGTCCGAGGCAGCTACTGTGAAAAGCTCTGTTCCACAAGGCACAGTACTCGCTCCCATCTTGTTCCTCATCCTCATATCCGACATAGACAAGGATGTCAGCCACAGCACCGTGTCTTCCTTTGCAGATGACACCCGAATCTGCATGACAGTGTCTTCCATTGCAGACACTGCAAAGCTCCAGGCGGACATCAACCAAATCTTTCAGTGGGCTGCAGAAAGCAATATGAAGTTCAACGATGAGAAATTTCAATTACTCAGATATGGTAAACATGAGGAAATTAAATCTTCATCAGAGTACAAAACAAATTCTGGCCACAAAATAGAGCGAAACACCAACGTCAAAGACCTGGGAGTGATCATGTCGGAGGATCTCACCTTCAAGGACCATAACATTGTATCAATCGCATCTGCTAGAAAAATGACAGGATGGATAATGAGAACCTTCAAAACTAGGGAGGCCAAGCCCATGATGACACTCTTCAGGTCACTTGTTCTATCTAGGCTGGAATATTGCTGCACACTAACAGCTCCTTTCAAGGCAGGTGAAATTGCCGACCTAGAAAATGTACAGAGAACTTTCACGGCGCGCATAACGGAGATAAAACACCTCAATTATTGGGAGCGCTTGAGGTTCCTAAACCTGTATTCCCTGGAACGCAGGAGGGAGAGATACATGATTATATACACCTGGAAAATCCTAGAGGGACTAGTACCGAACTTGCACACGAGAATCACTCACTACGAAAGCAAAAGACTTGGCAGACGATGCACCATCCCCCCAATGAAAAGCAGGGGTGTCACTAGCACGTTAAGAGACCATACAATAAGTGTCAGGGGCCCGAGACTGTTCAACTGCCTCCCAGCACACATAAGGGGGATTACCAACAGACCCCTGGCAGTCTTCAAGCTGGCACTGGACAAGCACCTAAAGTCAGTTCCGGATCAGCCGGGCTGTGGCTCGTACGTTGGTTTGCGTGCAGCCAGCAGCAACAGCCTGGTTGATCAGGCTCTGATCCACCAGGAGGCCTGGTCACAGACCGGGCCGCGGGGGCGTTGACCCCCGGAACTCTCTCCAGGTCTCTCCAGGTCAAGTACACCTGCGACCCATCTCACTCATACACCACTGAAGAAGTGTGCAAACAATTCAACGCGACTCTCCGCCTTGTAGAAGTCGACTACAGCTCAAAGAGGAAATTCAGAACACTCCACAACGGGTCTCGTGAAGACGTTACCCTCCTCCTCTAGGACGTCCATCAATGACCATTCACCGAGAACACAAGTTTCCCCATCACTTTGCTTCCTGCTAAAGCTGGGGTGTGACTCCAAAACGAACCCTGTAATTGTAACCTTTGCCCGACTTTGCTGCTGCAGAAGACACTCCCCACTTGAGGAGTCAACGCAAGACAGAAGAAGAAGTCACCCTCCAACCGGAGGGCCCAAGAAAGAAGAAGATGAACGACACCCCCAACCCGGGATGTCACTGCTGGGTCACCATCTGGAGAAGACCCGGACCGGAAGTACCCGCGAATCAACATGAATGAATGAATGAACCCAAAAAAGCCAGCCAAAGTGACTTATTTCCACTGTGGTCCTTTTACCTTATTATTATAATATAAAGGTGATAATATCTTATTATTATTTTATAATGAAGATAAAATCTTATTATCATACATTTTAAGACTATCTACTACACGAGGGTCATTAAGACTATTACACGAGGGTCATTAAGACTATCTACTACACGAGGGTCATTAAGACTATTACACGAGGGTCATTAAGACTATCTACTACACGAGGGTCATTAAGACTATTACACGAGGGTCATTAAGACTATCTACTACACGAGGGTCATTAAGACTATCTACTACACGAGGGTCATTAAGACTACTACACGAGGGTCATTAAGACTATCTATTACAAGAGGGTCATTAAGACTATCTATTACAAGAGGGTCATTAAGACTATCTATTACAAGAGGGTCATTAAGACTATCTACTACACGAGGGTCATTAAGACTATCTACTACACGAGGGTCATTAAGACTATCTACTACACGAGGGTCATTAAGACTATCTACTACACGAGGGTCATTAAGACTATCTACTACACGAGGGTCATTAAGACTATCTACTACACGAGGGTCATTAAGACTATCTACTACACGAGGGTCATTAAAACTATCTACTACACGAGGGTCATTAAGACTATCTACTACACGAGGGTCATTAAGACTATCTACTACACGAGGGTCATTAAGACTATCTACTACACGATGGTCATTAAGACTATCTACAACACGAGGGTCATTAAGACTATCTACTACACGAGGGTCATTACTAGGAATAAGATAAAATTACACGATTAGATTTAGATTAGATTTTGCCACCGAAGTGGCTAGTTTATTGTGCACCCCATATCCATCCTGTGGACGGTAGCGCGAGAGCATATGGATACACAAAAGAGATAAGATAAGATAAGATAAGATTTTGTTCGAATTTTTAACCCCGGAGGGTTAGCCACCCAGGATAACCCAAGAAAGTCAGTGCGTCATCGAGGACTGTCTAACTTATTTCCATTGGGGTCCTTAATCTTGTCCCCCAGGATGCGACCCACACCAGTCGACTAACACCCAGGTACCTATTTGCTGCTAGGTGAACAGGACAATAGGTGTAAGGAAACGTGTCGGAATTTCCACCCGCCGGGAATCGAACCCGGGCCCTCCGTGTGTGAAGCGGGAGCTTTAGCCACCAGACCACCGGGCCGGTTATTATACTGTCTGTCTCTGTATTCCTCAATAAGTGGACAATTAAGCACATAGTGTTCAAGAGAGTGACCATATGCCTGATCACATAATTTACATTTAGTTTGATCATCATCTGTGTGTCTCCCAAACTGCCAGAAGTACTTGTAACCAAGACTAAGCCTGGCCACTACAACATCAGTCAGTCTGTTCACATTGCAAGTTGCTCCATAAACATACATATCTACGTTCATGTTATCATAGTGGGTTATAGATCTACTCAGGCTTCTAACTACATTCCTATAACAATCATTTTCATTATTTACTTCTCTCCTAATATTATTCCTAATGCTAGACGCAGTTATACCAAAGTTATATTCTACATTCTCCTTCTGGGTACTCTTCTTGGCTAACATATCAACTTTATCATGAAGGAGTAATCCAATGTGTGATGGGATCCATAGCAATTGTACATTAATTCCTTTGTCCCTAATTTTTGAGTATCTATACCTGCGAACAGAACCGTTATACTACATGAACTAGCCAAAATGAATATTGGTGGTAGCTTACTCTGCTGGCTAATAGGATACCTGTCAAATAGAGTATCCTCTGTCCTTTACCAAGGCTTTAGAAGTGAGTCTAAAGAAATGTCTTTAGGTACACCGCAGGGAGGAGTTCTTAGTCCCATGCTATTTAATATTCTGATTAATGCTCTCCTAAATGCTCTACCTGCCTCACCTAAACATATAGCTATAAGCTATGCTGATGATATCATGATCCATACAACAGGGCATAAGAAGATGAATACCATTCTTAATGAAGTTCAAGCAATTTGTAATCGACTAGGCCTCATAATATCTTCCTCTAAAACAAAGATATTAACAAGCAAACGACATCCCCCACCCATCTATTTGCAGGGTGAAATCATTAGCTACGTTAAAACTTACAGATATCTTGGTGTAGATGTACCCTTTAACAAATCCACTATACCACAACTAAACAAGAAATGTAAAGCTAGGCTAAATGCTCTCAAAGCTGTTGCTGGCTACAATCCCAACTATGGTGCTAATGTGAGAATCGTGAGAATGATGTACATAGCCTATGTTAGGTCCTTAATTGATTATGCTGCTCCCATGTTGATATTAGCTAGAGAAAGTTCCCTCCGACCCTTGGAGTTAATGCAAAATGAAGCTCTCAGGATTATTCTTGGCTGTCCCAGATCTACAAAAGTTCTTAACATGAGGAAGGAGCTTGGTATTTCTAGTATCAGTGATAGGATTGTTGATTATACGTAAGCTAAAAAAATAAAAAATAATTCCCCTCCCTTCCTATCGCTACATTAATTAGGCACCTTCTGGGTGTCTTCTTGAACTGGTTCATGCTATGACTGGCTTTGACATGTGCGGGCAGTCTGCTCGATTCCTTTATTGCTGTACAATAAAATATGTTTGAAGCCTGGCCACTGACTGTGGGTGCTACAAAGTTGTGCTCTCTCCCCCTAGTACTATGATTGTTGTGACAGTGATGGGCCTAAAGAGGCAGGTGCCAGAAGTCGCTAGAAACTTACCACACAGGTCAGCTGTTTTAATATTCTTTCTGGTCTGCTAGTGTACCTCACATATAATCTTCCTGGCCTGCTAATGTACCTCACATTTAATCTTCCTGGACTGCTAGTGTACCTCGCATATAATCTTCCTGGCCTGCTAGTGTACCTCACATATAATCTTCCTGGACTGCTAGTGTACCTCCACATAATCTTCCTGGCCTGCTAGTGTACCTCACATATAATCTTCCTGGCCTGCTAGTGTACCTACATATAAACTTCCTGGCCTGCTAGTGTACCTCACATATAATCTTCCTGGCCTGCTAGTGTACCTCGCATGTAATCTTCCTGGCCTGCTAGTGTACTTCACATATAATCTTCCTGGCCTGCTAGTGTACCTCATATATAATCTTCCTGGTCTGCTAGTGTACCTCACATATAATCTTCCTGGCCTGCTAGTGTACCTCACACATAATCTTCCTGGCCTGCTAGTGTACCTCCATATAATCTTCCTGGGCTGCTAGTGTACCTCACATATAATCTTCCTGGCCTGCTAGTGTACCTCACATATAATCTTCCTTGCCTGCTAGTGTACCTAGCATATAATCTTCCTGGCCTGCTAGTGTACCTCACATATAATCTTCCTGGTCTGCTAGTGTACCTCCATATAATCTTTCTATCCTGCTAGTGTACCTCACATATAATCTTCCTGGCCTGCTATTGTACCTCACATATAATCTTCCTGGCCTGCTAGTACACCTCCATATAATCATCCTGGTGTGCTAGTGTACCTCACATATAATCTTCCTGCCTGCTAGTGTACCTCACATATAATCTTCCTGGCCTGCTAGTATACCTCACATATGATCTTCCTGGTCTGCTAGTGTACCTCACATATAATCTTCCTGGTCTGCTAGTGTACCTCACATATAATCTTCCTGCCTGCTAGTGTACCTCACATATAATCTTCCTGGCCTGCTAGTATACCTCACATATGATCTTCCTGGTCTGCTAGTGTACCTCACATATAATCTTCCTGCCTGCTAGTGTACCTCGCATATAATCTTCCTGGCCTGCTAGTGTACCTCACATATAATCTTCCTGGCCTGCTAGTTTACCTCACATACAATCTTCCTGGCCTGCTAGTGTACCTCACATATAATCTTCCTGGCCTGCTAGTGTACCTCCATATAATCTTCCTGGCCTGCTAGTGTACCTCACACATAATCTTCCTGGCGTGCTAGTGTACCTCACATATAATCTTCCTGGCCTGCTAATGTACCTCACATATAATCATCCTGGCCTGCTAGTGTACCTCACATATAATCTTCCTGGCTTGCTAGTGTACCTCCACATAATCTTCCTGGCCTGCTAGTGCACCTCACATATAATCTTCCTGGTTTGCTAGTGTACCTCCATATAATCTTCCTTGCATGCTAGTGTGCCTCACATATAATCTTCCTGGCCTGCTAGTGTACCTCGCATATAATCTTCCTGACCTGCTAGTGTACCTCGCATATAATCTTCCTGGCCTGCTAGTGTACCTCCATATAATCTTCCTGGCCTGCTAGTCTACCTCACATATAATCTTCCTGGCCTGCTAGTGTACCTCACATATAATCTTCCTGGCCTGTTAGTGTACCTCACATATAATCTTCCTGGCCTGCTAGTGTACCTCCATATAATCTTCCTGGCCTGCTAGTGTATCTCACATATAATCTAGGAGGCCTGCTAGTGTACCTCGCATATAATCTTCCTGGCCTGCTAGTGTACTGCTAGTGGACTGCTAGTGGACTGCTTGCAGAGGCAAAGGCAATGTTCGCGGTTTTCACTGAGACCCACTTAAAGGATCACTTGGACAACGAAATATGGATCCCAGGTTACAACCTATACAGATGTGACAGAGTGAACAGGCAAAAAAAGGGGGGGGGGTTGGCCTGTACATTGCAAAGTCACTTGTTTGCACAGAACTGCTTAATGCCTCAAATGATGTAGTGGAAGTTTTAGCAGTAAAGGTCGAGAACCAAAACCTAGTCATTGTGGTAGTCTACAAGCCTCCGGATACAGCATCCCAGCAATTCCAGGAACAGCTGTTAAAAATTGACCACTGTCTGGATAAACTTCCAGCTCCTGCACCCAACATCTTGCTCCTGGGGGATTTCAACTTAAGGCACCTAAAATGGAGGAATACAGCAAATAATATTGTTGCAGTAATAACACCAGGAGGCAGCTCTGATGAAAACTCACACTCACACGAGCTTTTAAATCTCTGCACAAAATTCAATTTAAACCAGCAAATAATAGAGCCTACTAGACTGGAGAATACACTAGACCTCATCTTCACTAACAATGATGATCTGATAAGAAATGTCACCATATCAAAAACAATATACTCAGATCACAACATAATTGAGGTTCAGACATGTATGCGTGGAGCCCCAGACCGACATAATGAAACTAGTCACGAGGGAGCATTCACCAAATTCAACTTCAATAACAAAAACATAAAGTGGGACCAAGTAAACCAAGTCCTAACCGATATAAGCTGGGAAGATATACTAAGCAACACAGACCCCAACTTATGCCTAGAACAGATTAACTTTGTGGGACTCGATGTATGCACAAGGCTTATTCCTCTAAGAAAAAGGAGGAATAGATGTAAAATAGAAAGAGACAGGCGCTCCCTTTACAGGCGACGTAAAAGAATAACAGAGCGGCTAAAAGAGGTCAATATATCTGAAATGCGTAGGGAGGCACTGGTCAGAGAAACAGCAAGCATCGAACTCAAGCTAAAGGAATCTTACAGGAGTCAGGAATCGCGGGAAGAACTAAAAGCCATAAATGAAATCGAAAGAAACCCAAAGTATTTCTTCTCCTATGCCAAATCAAAGTCGAGAACAACGTCCAGTATTGGGCCCCTACTTAAACAAGATGGGTCCTACACAGATGACAGCAAGGAAATGAGTGAGCTACTCAAGTCCCAATATGACTGAGATTTTAGCAAGCCGCTAACCAGACTGAGAGTCGAAGATCAAAATGAATTTTTTATGAGAGAGCCACAAAATTTGATTAACACAAGCCTATCCGATGTTATCCTGACGCCAAATGACTTCGAACAGGCGATAAATGACATGCCCATGCACTCTGCCCCAGGGCCAGACTCATGGAACTCCGTCTTCATCAAGAACTGCAAGAAGCCCCTATCACGAGCCTTTTCCATCCTATGGAGAGGGAGCATGGACACGGGGGGCAGTAAAGCAACAGCAAAGAACTACAGACCGATATCACTAACATCCCATATCATAAAAATCTTTGAAAGGGTCCTAAGAAGCAAGATCACCACCCATCTAGAAACCCATCAGTTACACAACCCAGGGCAACATGGGTTTAGAACAGGTCGCTCCTGTCTGTCTCAACTATTGGATCACTACAACAAGGTTCTAAATGCACTAGAAGACAAAAAGAATGCAGATGTAATATATACAGACTTTGAAAAAGCCTTCGACAAGTGTGACCATGGCGTAATAGCGCACAAAATGCGTGCTAAAGGAATAACAGGAAAAGTCGGTCGATGGATCTATAATTTCCTCACTAACAGAACATAGAGTAGTCGTCAACAGAGTAAAGTCCGAGGCAGCTACGGTGAAAAGCTCTGTTCCACAAGGCGCAGTACTCGCTCCCATCTTGTTCCTCATGCTCATATCCGACATAGACAAGGATGTCAGCCACAGCACCGTGTCTTCCTTTGCAGATGACACCCGAATCTGCATGACAGTGTCTTCCATTGCAGACACTGCAAGGCTCCAGGCGGACTTCAACCAAATCTTTCAGTGGGCTGCAGAAAACAATATGAAGTTCAACGATGAGAAATTTCAATTACTCAGATATGGTAAACACGAGGAAATTAAATCTTCATCAGAGTACAAAACAAATTCTGGCCACAAAATAGAGCGAAACACCAACGTCAAAGACCTGGGAGTGATCATGTCGGAGGATCTCACCTTCAAGGACCATAACATTGTATCAATCGCATCTGCTAGAAAAATGACAGGATGGATAATGAGAACCTTCAAAACTAGGGAGGCTAAGCCCATGATGACACTCTTCAGGTCACTTGTTCTATCTAGGCTGGAATATTGCTGCACACTAACAGCACCTTTTAAGGCAGGTGAAATTGCTGACCTAGAAAATGTACAGAGAACCTTCGCGGCAAGCATAACGGAGATAAAACACCTCAATTACTGGGAGCGCTTGAGGTTCCTAAAACTGTATTCCCTGGAATGCAGGAGGGAGAGATACATGATTATATACACCTGGAAAATCCTATAGAGACTAGTACCGAACTTGCACTCGAAAATCACTCACTACGAAAGCAAAAGACTTGGCAGACGATGCAACATCCCCCCAATGAAAAGCAGGGGTGTCACTAGCACGTTAAGAGACCATACAATAAGTGTCAGGGGCCCGAGACTGTTCAACTGCCTCCCAGCATACATAAGGGGGATTACCAACAGACCCCTGGCAGTCTTCAAGCTGGCACTGGACAAGCACCTAAAGTCGGTTCCTGACCAGCCCGGCTGTGGCTCGTACGTTGGTTTGCGTGCAGCCAGCAGCAACAGCCTGGTTGATCAGGCTCTGATCCACCAGGAGGCCTGGTCACAGACCGGGCCGCGGGGGCGTTGACCCCCGGAACTCTCTCCAGGTAAACTCCAGGTAAACAGGGAATACAGTCACAGAAACCCAAGGCAAACGGAAACCAAGCCTGTGCACATACTATGCACTTGGTATCTGCTGGCATGGGAAATCTGGAAAAACAGATGGGACGTGCAACTATGACCACCCTAGAAAATGCCATGCCCATATGACAACAGGAAAATGCAAACTCCCTTCCTGTAAGCTTTTTCACCCTGAAATGTGTCCCTCTTCAGTACAGGAAAGACTGTGCTATAACTTAAATTGCCAGGCACACCATCTAAAGGGGACAAAAAGATACAAAACATCCAGGCCATGGGAAAACCTGGGTAGCCACAGCCACTCAAGAGGGAGAGGTTTTTTAGTGCCAGGAAGGAAAAAAAACTGGCAGGAAATGGCAGAAATCGTACACCAAATCCAGTCATTCCTGGAGTGGAACCACAGTCGATGACCTCCACTCCAAACCAACAGATACAGATACTAATGATGGAAAAAAAATCCCCCCCCCCAGTACCAACAATACCACCAGTCCGATGACATTCTTCTTTGCAAATATACAGGGTCTAAAGCCAGCAACAAACAACAAAATACCTTTCATCCGTGGACTGCTTGCAGAGGCAAATGCAACATTCACGGCTTTCACAGAGACCCATATAAAGGATCACATCAGGAGGAAAACAACAGTCAAGGACCAGGTAATCAGACTGAGGAAGGGTGATGGGGAATTCACAAGAAACGACCAAGAGGTATGTCAGGAGCTCAACACAAGATTTAAAGAGGTATTTACAGTGGAAAGCAGTAGGACTCCAGGAAATCAGAACAGGGGGGTGCACCAGCAAGTGCTGGATGAGGTACATATAACCAAGGAGGAGGTGAAGAAGCTGCTATGCGAACTTGACACCTCAAAGGTTGTGGGACCAGACAACATCTCTCCATGGGTCCTTAAAGAGGGAGCAGAGATATTGTGTGAGCCATTAACAAAGATCTTCAAAAAATCATTTGAAACTGGGCAACTCCCTGAGGTATGGAAAATGGCAAATGTTAGTCCCAATTTTTTAAAAAAAGGGAGACAGACATGAGGCACTAAACTACAGACCTGTATCACTAACGTGATAGTATGCAAGGTCATGGAGAAGATCATCAGGAGGAGAGTGGTGGGGCACCTGGAAAGAAACAAGTGTATAATTGACAACCAGCACGGTTTCAAGGAAGGAAAATCCTGTGTCACAAACCTACTAGAGTTTTATGACAAGGTGACAGAAGTAAGACAAAGAGAGAGGGGTGGATCGACTGCATATTTTTTGGACTGCAAGAAGGCCTTCGACACAGTTCCTCACAAGAGGTTACTGCAAAAGCTAGAGGATCAGGCACACATAACAGGAAAGGCACTGCAATGGATCAGAGAATACCTGACAGGGAGGCAACAACGAGTCATGGTACGCGACGAGGTGTCAGAGTGGGCACCTATGACAAGCGGGGTTCCACAGGGGTCAGTCCTAGGACCTGTGCTGTTCTTGGTATATGTGAACGACATAACTGAAGGGATAGACTCAGAAGTGTCCTTGTTTGCAGATGATGCGAAGTTAATGAGAAGAATCAAATCGGATGAGGATCAGGCAGGACTACAAAGAGACCTGGACAGGCTACAAGCCTGGTCCAGCAACTGGCTCCTTGAATTTAACCCTGCCAAATGCAAAGTCATGAAGATTGGGGAAGGGCAAAGAAGACCGCAGACACAATATAGTTTAGATGGCCAAAGACTGCAAACCTCACTCAAGGAAAAAGATCTTGGGGTGAGTATAATGCCGAGCACATCTCCTGAGGCGCACATCAATCAGATAACTGCTGCAGCATACAGGTGTCTGGCAAACCTAAAGGATAGCGTTCCGATACCTCAGTAAGGATTCGTTTAAGACTCTGTATACCATTTACGTCAGGCCCATACTGGAGTATGCAGCACCAGTTTGGAATCCACACCTAGTCAAGCACGTCAAGAAATTAGAGAAAGTGCAAAGGTTTGCAACAAGACTAGTCCCAGAGCTACGGGGATTGTCCTACAAAGAAAGGTTGAGGGAAATCGGCCTGACGACACTGGAGGACAGGAGGGTCAGGGAAGACATGATAACGACATATAAAATACTGCGCGGAATAGACAAGGTGGACAAAGACGGGATGTTCCAGAGAAGGGACACAGACACAAGAGGTCACAATTGGAAGTTGAAGACTCAGATGAATCAAAGGGATGCTAGGAAGTATTTCTTCAGTCATAGAGTAGTCAGGCCGTGGAATAGCATGGAAAGTGACGTAGTGGAGGCGGGAACCATACATACTTTTAAGGCGAGGTATGATAGAGCTCATGGGGCAGGGAGAGAGAGGACCTAGTAGCAATCAGCGAAGAGGCGGGGCCAGGAGCTGTGACTCGACCCCTGCAACCACAAATAGGTGAGTACAAATAGGTGAGTACTTGGACAGCGAAATATGGATCCAAGGTTACAACCTATACAGATGTGACAGAGTAAACAGGCAAAACCGGGGGGGGGTTGGCCTGTATATCGCAGTCACTTGTTTGCACAGAACTTCTTAATGCCTCAAATGACGTAGTGGAAGTTTTAGCAGTAAAGGTCGAGAACCAAAACCTAGTCATTGTGGTAGTCTACAAGCCTCCGGATGCTACGTCCCAGCAATTCCAGGAACAGCTGTTAAAAATTGACCACTGTCTGGAAAGTCTGCCAGCTCCTGACCCCAACATCTTGCTCCTGGGGGATTTCAACTTAAGGCACCTAAAATGGAGGAATATAGCAAATAATATTGTTGCAGTAATAACACCAGGAGGCAGCTCTGATGAAAACTCACACACACACGAGCTTTTAAATCTCAGCACAAAATTCAATTTAAACCAGCAAATAATAGAGCCTACTAGACTGGAGAATACACTAGACAACATCTTCACTAACAATGATGATCTGATACGAAATGTCACCATATCAAAAACAATATACTCAGATCACAACATAATCGAGGTTCAGACATGTATGCGCGGAGCCCCAGACCAACATAATGAGATTAGTCATGAGGGAGCCTTCACCAAATTCACTTTCAAAACAAGAACATAAAGTGGGACCAAGTAAACCAAGTCCTAACCGATATAAGCTGGGAAGATAGACTAAGCAACACAGACCCCAACTTATGCCTAGAACAGATTAACTCTGTGGCACTCGATATACGCTCAAGGATTATTCCTTTAAGGAAAAGGAGGAGTAGGTGTAAAATAGAAAGAGACAGGCGCTCCCTTTACAGGCGACAGAAAAGAATAACGGAGCGGCTGAAAGAGGCCAATATATCTGAAATGCGTGGAGAGTTACTGGTCAGAGAAATAGCAAATATCGAACTTAAGGAATCTTATAGGAGTCAGGAATCGCGGGAAGAATTAAAAGCCATTACCTGGAGTTTACCTGGAGAGAGTTCCGGGGGTCACCGCCCCCGCGGCCCGGACTGTGACCAAGCCTCCTGGTGGATCAGAGCCTGATCAACCAGGCTGTTGCTGCTGGCTGCACGCAAACCAACGTACGAGCCACAGCCCAGCTGATCAGGAACTGACTTTAGGTGCTTGTCCAGTGCCAGCTTGAAGACTGCCAGGGGTCTGTTGGTAATCCCCCTTATGTGTGCTGGGAGGCAGTTGAACAGTCTCGGGCCCCTGACACTTATTGTATGGTCTCTTAACGTGCTAGTGACACCCCTGCTTTTCATTGGGGGGATGGTGCGTCGTCTGCCAAGTCTTTTGCTTTCGTAGTGAGTGATTTTCGTGTTCAAGTTCGGTACTAGTCCATCTAGGATTTTCCAGGTGTATATAATCATGTATCTCTCCCTCCCGCGTTCCAGGGAATACAGGTTTAGGAACCTCAAGCCCTCCCAATAATTGAGGTGTTTTATCTCCGTTATGCGTGCCGTGAAAGTTCTCTGTACATTTTATAGGTCAGCAATCTCACCTGCCTTGAAAGGTGCTGTTAGTGTGCAGCAATATTTCAGCCTAGATAGAACAAGTGACCTGAAGAGTGTCATCATGGGCTTGGCCTCCCTAGTTTTGAAGGTTCTCATTATCCATCCTGTCATTTTTCTAGCAGATGCGATTGATAAAATGTTATGGTCCTTGAAGGTGAGATCCTCCGACATGATCACTTCCAGGTCTTTGACGTTGGTGTTTCGCTCTATTTTGTGGCCAGAATTTGTTTTGTACTCTGATGAAGATTTAATTTCCTCATGTTTACCATGTCTGAGTAATTGAAATTTCTCATCGTTGAACTTCATATTGTTTTCTGCAGCCCACTGAAAGATTTGGTTGATGTCCGCCTGGAGCCTTGCAGTGTCTGCAATGGAAGACATAAATGAAATCGAAAAAACCCCAAAGTATTTCTTTTCTTATGCCAAAACAAGATGGGTCCTACACAGATGACAGCAAGAAATGAGTGAGCTACTCAAGTCCCAATATGACTCAGTTTTTAGCAATCCGCTAACCAGACTGAGAGTCGAAGATGTAAATGATGTTTTATGAGAGAGCCACAGAATCTGGTTAACATAAGCCTATCTGATGTTATCCTGACACCAAATGACTTCGAACAGGCGGTAAATGACATGGCCATGCACTCTGCCCCAGGGCCAGACCCATGGAACTCCGTGTTCATCAAGAACTGCAACAAGCCCCTATCACGAGCTTTTACCATCCTATGGAGAGGGAGTATGGACACGGGGGTCGTCCCACAGTTACTAAAAACAACAGACATAGCCCCACTCCACAAAGGTGGCAGTAAAGCAATAGCAAAGAACTACAGACCAATAGCACTAGCATCCCATATCATAAAAATCTTTGAAAGGGTCCTAAGAAGCAAGATCACCACCCATCTAGAAACCCATCAATTACACAAACCCAGGGCAACATGGGTTTAGAAAGTCGCTCCTGTCTGTCTCAACTATTGGATCACTACGACAAGGTCCTAAATGCACTAGAAGACAAAAATAATGCAGATGTAATATATACAGACTTTGCAAAAGCCTTCGACAAGTGTGACCATGGCGTAATAGCGCACAAAATGCGTGCTAAAGGAATAACAGGAAAAGTCGGTCGATGGATCTATAATTTCCTCACTAACAGAACACAGAGAGTAGTCGTCAACAGAGTAAAGTCCGAGGCAGCGACGGTGAAAAGCTCTGTTCCACAAGGCTCAGTACTCGCTCCCATCTTGTTCCTCATCCTCATATCCGACATAGACAAGGATGTCAGCCACAGCACCGTGTCTTCCTTTGCAGATGACACCGAATCTGCATGACATTGTCTTCCATTGCAGACACTGCAAGGCTCTCAGGCGGTCATCAACCAAATCTTTCAGTGGGCGCAGAAAACATATGAAGTTTCAACGATGAGAAATTTCAATTACTCAGATATGGTAAACATGAGAAAATTAAATCTTCATCAGAGTACAAAACAAATTCTGGCCACAAAATAGAGCGAAACACACACGTCAAAGACCTGGGAGTGATCATGTCGGAGGATCTCACCTTCAAGGACCATAACATTGTATCAATCGTATCTGCTAGAAAAATGACAGGATGGATAATGAGAACCTTCAAAACTAGGGAGGCCAAGCCCATGATGACACTCTTCAGGTCACTTGTTCTATCTAGGCTGGAATATTGCTGCACACTAACAGCACCTTTCAAGGCAGGTGAAATTGCCGACCTAGAAAATGTACAGAGAACTTTCACGGCACGCATAACAGAGATAAAACACCTCAATTACTGGGAGCGCTTGAGGTTCCTAAACCTGTATTCCCTGGAACGCAGGAGGGAGATACATGATTATATACACCTGGAAAATCCTAGAGGGACTAGTACCGAACTTGCACACGAAAATCACTCACTACGAAAGCAAAAGACTTGGCAGACGATGCACCATCCCCCCAATGAAAAGCAGGGGTTAAGAGACCATACAATAATTGTCAGGGGCCCGAGACTGTTCAACTGCCTCCCAGCACACATAAGGGGGATTACCAACAGACCCCTGGCAGTCTTCAAGCTGGCACTGGACAAGCACCTAAAGTCAGTTCCTTATCAGCCGGGCTGTGGCTCGTACGTTGGTTTGCGTGCAGCCACCAGCAACAGCCTGGTTGATCAGGCTCTGATCCACCAGGAGGCCTGGTCACAGACCGGGCCGCGGGGGCGATGACCCCCGGAACTCTCTCCAGGTAAACTCCAGCTAAACTCCTTACTTATCCCCTTGCTTCAGAAACGTCCGTCACTCCTTACTCATCCCCTTGCTTTAGAAACCCCTGTCGCTCCTCACTTCACAGTCTGGCTTCACCTGTCACACTTCTAACTCATTTCCATCCTGGCAGGACAAAAAGAAAGTTAATCAATGATGCTATTAATCCAAAGCCTCATCAATCCCATTTAGTGGAGTTCCTCGTGTTGTTGACTTCCTCGTAGGGTTGATGTTTAGTTTAATATGTTTATTATGCACCCCATACCCATCCTGTGGGCGGTAGTCACCCCATACCCATCCTGTGGGCGGTAGTCAAAAGATTACAGAGGTACATAATTGGTCCAGGGACTGGACTCCAAAGTTTTGATAGCTGAGCAAGTTACAGAGGTAATGAACTCACAATTTACAAAGGTAATGAACTCACAATTTACAAAGGTAATGAACTCACAATTTACAAAGGTAATGTGTCAGACATTTTGAGAAGCACTGATGGAGATGATGGTATAAATACTGAAAAATCAGGGACAAAGGAATTAATGTACAATTGCTATGGATCCCATCACACATTGGATTACTCCTTCATGATAAAGTTGATATGTTAGCCAAGAAGAGTATCCAGAAGGAGAATGTAGAATATAACTTTGGTATAACTGTGTCTAGCATTAGGAATAATATTACGAGAGAAGTAAATAATGAAAAGATTGTTATAGGAATGCAGTTAGTCTTGGTTACCAGTACTGACTGATGTTGTAGTGGCCAGGCTTAGTCTTGGTTACCAGTAATGACTGATGTAGTGGCCAGGCTTAGTCTTGTTACAAGTACTGACTGATGTTGTAGTGGCCAGGCTTATTCTTGGTTACCAGTAATGACTGATGTAGTGGCCAGGCTTAGTCTTGTTACAAGTACTGACTGATGTTGTAGTGGCCAGGCTTAGTCTTGGTTACCAGTAATGACTGATGTAGTGGCCAGGCTTAGTCTTGTTACAAGTACTGACTGATGTTGTAGTGGCCAGGCTTAGTCTTGTTACAAGTACTGACTGATGTTGTAGTGGCCAGGCTTAGTCTTGTTACAAGTACTGACTGATGTTGTAGTGGCCAGGCTTAGTCTTGGTTGTAAGTACTGACTGATGTTGTAGTGGCCAGGCTTAGTCTTGGTTACAAGTACTGACTGATGTTGTAGTGGCCAGGCTTAGTCTTGGTTACAAGTACTGACTGATGTTGTAGTGGCCAGGCTTAGTCTTGGTTACAAGTACTGACTGATGTAGTGGCCAGGCTTAGTCTTGGTTACAAGTACTGGAGTTTACCTGGAGTTTACCTGGAGAGAGTTCCGGGGGTCAACTCCCCCGCGGCCCAGTCTGTGACCAGGCCTCCTGGTGGATCAGAGCCTGACTGATGTTGTAGTGGCCAGGCTTAGTCTTGGTTACAAGTACTGACTGATGTTGTAGTGGCCAGGCTTAGGCTTGGTTACAAGTACTGACTGATGTTGTAGTAGCCAGGCTTTGTCTTGGTTACAAGTACTGACTGATGTTGTAGTGGCCAGGCTTAGTCTTGGTTACAAGTACTGACTGATGTTGTAGTGGCCAGGCTTTGTCTTGGTTACAAGTACTGACTGATGTTGTAGTGGCCAGGCTTAGTCTTGGTTACAAGTACTGACTGATGTTGTAGTGGCCAGACTTAGTCTTGGTTACAAGTAGTGACTGATGTTGTTGGCCAGGCTTAGGCTTGGTTAAAAGTACTGACTGATGTTGTAGTGGCCAGGCTTAGTCTTGGTTACAAGTACTGACTGATGTAGTGGCCAGGCTTAGTCTTGGTTACAAGTACTGACTGATGTTGTAGTGGCCAGGCTTAGTCTTGGTTACAAGTACTGACTGATGTTGTAGTGGCCATGCTTAGTCTTGGTTACAAGTACTGACTGATGTTGTAGTGGCCAGGCTTAGTCTTGGTTACAAGTACTGACTGATGTTGTAGTGGCCAGACTTAGTCTTGGTTACAAGTACTGACTGATGTTGTAGTGGCCAGGCTTAGTCTTGGTTACAAGTACTGACTGATGTTGTAGTGGCCAGGCTTAGTCTTGGTTACAAGTACTGACTGATGTTGTAGTGGCCAGACTTAGTCTTGGTTACAAGTACTTCTGGCAGTTTGGGAGACACACAGATGATGGTCAAACTAAATGTAAATTATGTGGTCAGGCATATATGGTCACTGTCTTGAACACTATGTGCTTAATTGTCCACTTATTGAGGAATACAGAGACAGACAGTATAATAACCAATGTGACTTGTCAAGATATCTTATTAATGAAAATAAGATACCAGATATACTAAGTAAATTTCCTAAATTTGCTTGTAACAGATAAGTGAACTATAGATATGTAGATATAAATCCATATGTATTCCTGTTAACCCTTTGGGGCCTAGTTCCTAGGCCTTTTGTGTATCCACATGCTCTCGCGCTACCGTCCACAGGATGGATATACTCTTGCACTACCGTCCACAGGATGGATATACTCTTGTGCTACCGTCCACAGGATGGATATGCTCTTGCACTACGGTCCACAGGATGGATATGCTCTTGCGCTACCATCCACAGGATGGATATGTTCTTGTGCTACCATCCACAGGATGGATATGTTCTTGTGCTACCGTCCACAGGATGGATATGCTCTTGTGCTACCATCCACAGGATGGATATGCTCTTGTGCTACCATCCACAGGATGGATATGCTCTTCTGCTACCGTCCACAGGATGGATATGCTCTTGTTCTACCGTCCACAGGATGGATATATTCTTGTGCTACCGTCCACAGGATGGATATGCTCTTGCGCTACCGTCCACAGGATGGATATGCTCTTGTGCTACCATCCACAGGATGGATATGCTCTTCTGGTACCGTCCACAGGATGGATATGCTCTTGTTCTGCCGTCCACAGGAGGTCTGAGAGGATATGGGCTTATGAACCTGGAGAGATGCGCAGGTGGAGGCAGAAGAGTTCTGCAGAGGAACAAGCGAGGAAGGAGGCTGGAAGGGGACTGGGGAAGAAGTCTGGGGGGGAAGGAGAAGTGACCACACAAGGGAGGGGTGACCTTCCACCTTCGTTTGAAAGTTTGAAAGGGGTGAGAACTAGGCACCGAGGCTGAAAAGGAGAACTGTTGGGGAATTGTAAGCACTGGAGGAATGCAAATTAATTTGGGCTTACCTGGAGTTTACCTGGAGAGAGTTCCGGGGGTCAACGCCCCCGCGGCCCGGTCTGTGACCAGGCCTCCTGGTGGATCAGAGCCTGATCAACCAGGCTGTTGCTGCTGGCTGCACGCAAACCAACGTACGAGCCACAGCCCGGCTGATCAGGAACTGACTTTAGGTGCTTGTCCAGTGCCAGCTTGAAGACTACCAGGGGTCTGTTGGTAATCCCCCTTATGTGTGCTGGGAGGCAGTTGAACAGTCTCGGGCCCCTGACACTTATTGTATGGTCTCTTAACGTGCTAGTGACACCCCTGCTTTTCATTGGGGGGATGGTGCATCGTCTGGCATGTCTTTTGCTTTCGTAGTGAGTGATTTTCTTGTGCAAGTTCGGTACTAGTCCCTCTAGGATTTTCCAGGTGTATATAATCATGTATCTCTCCCTCCTGCATTCCAGGGAATACAGGTTTAGGAACCTCAAGCGCTTCCAATAATTGAGATGTTTTATCTCCGTTATGCGCGCCGTGAAAGTTCTCTGTACATTTTCTAGGTCGGCAATTTCACCTGCCTTGAAAGGTGCTGTTAGTGTGCAGCAATATTCCAGCCTAGATAGAACAAGTGACCTGAAGAGTGTCATCATGGGCTTGGCCTCCCTAGTTTTGAAGGTTCTCATTATCCATCCTGTCATTTTTCTAGCAGATGCGATTGATACAATGTTATGGTCCTTGAAGGTGAGATCCTCCGACATGATCACTCCCAGGTCTTTGACGTTGGTGTTTCGCTCTATTTTGTGGCCAGAATTTGTTTTGTACTCTGATGAAGATTTAATTTCCTCATGTTTACCATATCTGAGTAATTGAAATTTCTCATCGTTGAATTTCATATTGTTTTTTGCAGCCCACTGAAAGATTTTGTTGATGTCCGCCTGGAGCTTTGCAGTGTCTGCAATGGAAGACACTGTCATGCAGATTCGGGTGTCATCTGCAAAGGAAGACACGGTGCTGTGGCTGACATCCTTGTCTATGTCGGATATGAGGATGAGGAACAAGATGGGAGCGAGTACTGTGCCTTGTGGAACAGTGCTTTTCACCGTAGCTGCCTCGGACTTTACTCTGTTGACGACTACTCTCTGTGTTCTGTTAGTGAGGAAATCATAGATCCATCGACCGACTTTTCCTGTTATTCCTTTAGCACGCATTTTGTGCGCTATTACGCCATGGTCACACTTGTCGAAGGCTTTTGCAAAGTCTGTATATATTACATCTGCATTCTTTTCGTTTCTAGTGCATTTAGGACCTTGTCGTAGTGATCCAATAGTTGAGACAGACAGGAGCGACCTGTTCTAAACCCATGTTGCCCTGGGTTGTGTAACTGATGGGTTTCTAGATGGGTGGTGATCTTCCTTCTTAGGACCCTTTCAAAGATTTTTATGATATGGGATGTTAGTGCTATTGGTCTGTAGTTCTTTGCTGTTGCTTTACTGCCCCCTTTGTGGAGTGGGGCTATGTCTGTTGTTTTTAGTAACTGTGGGACGACCCCCTTGTCCATGCTCCCTCTCCATAGGATGGAAAAGGCTCGTGATAGGGGCTTCTTGCAGTTCTTGATGAACACAGAGTTCCATGAGTCTGGCCCTGGGGCAGAGTGCATGGGCATGTCATTTATCGCCTGTTCGAAGTCATTTGGCGTCAGGATAACATCGGATAGGCTTGTGTTAATCAAATTTTGTGGCTCTCTCATAAAAAATTCATTTTGATCTTCGACTCTCAGTCTGGTTAGTGGCTTGCTAAAAACTGAGTCATATTGGGACTTGAGTAGCTCACTCATTTCCTTGCTGTCATCTGTGTAGGACCCATCTTGTTTAAGTAGGGGCCCAATACTGGACGTTGTTCTCGATTTTGATTTGGCATAGAAGAATACTTTGGGTTTCTTTCGATTTCATTTATGGCTTTTAGTTCTTCCCGTGATTCCTGACTCCTAAAGGATTCTTTTAGCTTAAGTTCGATGCTTGCTATTTCTCTGACCAGTGTCTCCCTACGCATTTCAGATATATTGACCTTTTTTAGCCGCTCTCTTATTCTTTTCCGTCGCCTGTAAAGGGAGCGCCTGTCTCTTTCTATTTTACATCTACTCCTCCTTTTTCTTAGAGGAATAAGCCTTGTGCATACATCGAGTGCCACCGAGTTAATCTGTTCTAGGCATAAGTTGGGGTCTGTGTTGCTTAGTATATCTTCCCAGCTTATATCGGTTAGGACTTGGTTTACTTGGTCCCACTTTATGTTTTTGTTATTGAAGTTGAATTTGGTGAATGCTCCCTCGTGACTAATCTCATTATGTCGGTCTGGGGCTCCGCACATACATGACTGAACCTCAATTATGTTGTGATCTGAGTATATTGTTTTTGATATGGTGACATTTCTTATCAGATCATCATTGTTAGTGAAGATGAGGTCTAGTGTATTCTCCAGTCTAGTAGGCTCTATTATTTGCTGGTTTAAATTGAATTTTGTGCTTAGGAGATAGGTTCAATTTCGCAGGTGATTGGGGCAAAGAAGATGCAGGTGTGCAAGACCTCACAGACTGAGAATCTAGCGGGTGAAAAGATGAAGAAGTGAAGGTAGGAAGAGGTAAGGAGTTGAGGGTTTCAGAGGGTAAAACTGCAAAAGAATTAGACGAGGGTGACCCCGGAAGACATGGCACTGAAGGAGCTGGTAGGCAGGGGGACCACCGAGGTCTCCTACCTCCTTGAGAATGAGGAACACGAGAATGATTCCCTTAAAGGCAGAGCCGATAAACAGCCATAGCATAAAGCATTTGCTCTCCTTAAGACAACAGATTTCACGTTCTTTAAGATAGATCTGACATCAGCAGGAAAAAGAAAGGTGAGCTTCATTGTATACAATAAGACCACCGTACCACTGCAGGAATTGAAAGTAGCTTGTGAACTGTGATAGGAATGTTATCAATGGAAGTACGATGGGAAAGATAATGAGCTTGCATTCTGAACTGTAACAATGCGCGCACCACCCTGAAGAGCGTGAAAGGATATATTTTGGCCAACGTGTCATAAAAGATCTTTACTGATACTGTGGTCTGAAAGATATCGGTTGGAGACATCGGTTGCAAGAAAAAAAATTTGGTCCACTGTGTACTTGTAAACATGGTGCATAATGGAAGTGGGTGTCATGTAGGTTGTTTCTGGGTGGAATGCAGGAATAGAAAGACCATTGTCTGTAAATGGTCTGGAGCATTTAGGTGTAGGCCCGCAGGCAGCCTGACCTGAGGCAGGTGGGCAATCCAAAAACTGTCACTCCGTATTTGGGGAAACCGGACATATAAAGACGTGCAAGGGGCAGAGGCACTAGATGACATGGGCAGAGCCTTGGCACCTGGAGCAGATGACGAAGTGTCACCAGCAGGAGGTACAGGGGTATGGGAAAAGTCTGGAGAATAATCCAGTAATGAAGCTAGGTCAGAACAGGATGTGGTAACAAAAAGGGGCCTGGGAGGAGGAGGAGGAGGAGGAGGGTCATGAAATGAAGGCTCCATGATGGTGGCACTTCTTTCTTATTTTAAGGAAAAAAAAGAAAGAAGGAAAGAAAAAAAGGAAGAGGGACAGCAGAGGGACAGTTAGTAGAAGACATGAAAGGGCCATAAGTTCCCCCTCTCATCCAAGAGGACCTCGACACCGCCATCAGTGCAGATGCAGCATGGAATCCATGCCATACCCTACTTTTCATGCCAATAAACCAGTGTTCCAGGACAGCAATCTAACATCCACCGAGCCACCTCAGTGGACAAACGAGAGGGCGGTTGGATACTCATCACAAAGCATACCTTCTTTGGCTGCCACCCTGCCCTACCTCCTGCAAATCCAGGAAGGGAGCAGGGCACCCCCAGATGATCCCGATTCCATGGCAAACTACACCACTCCCAAGGAACCCCATGGAGTGGGATGATCCCTGGCACACTTCCCCCTACCTAGAAACTGTAATGCCAGAGAGGACCCCAGAGGCTACAAACGGGATGGGGAAAAGGGAGGGATGGGAGGGGGGAGGTAAGGGAAAAAAGGGGGGATAGGGAGGATGGGATAAGGGAGGGGGGATTGGAGGTAATTAGGTTCAGTCTGAAGAAGAAGACCAAAAGGTCCAATTCCTCAAATCAAGAGCCTCTTCACCACTGCAAGGAGCCCCCCTTGAAGAGGTGTAAATCTGGGAATACAGACCAGGTAAAGTCTAGTGCAGCTTATGAAGAGTCAACCGAGAGATTGATGCGAGAGAGAGAGATTGAGTCAAAATGGATGGGAGCATCAGTATTTAAAAGAGAGGAGGAGAGAAGTGAGGAGAACCTCTAACTGAATGCTGTGAGAGTCAAAGTGAGCCTCCCCCAGGGGAGATGGTGAGCATTTAAATTGCCTAATAACAGAAATGGTGGTGGAAATGAAGATACTGAAAACACAACATCTGTTATAGATAATGCCCGAGGAGAGAGATACAAAGAACAGACAGTATACCACTTACTCAAGTAGATGCGTGCTGCAGTGTAACGCAGCAAAGTATGAGCAAAGATCTGATGGTATGGTATACCGGTGCATAAGAATGCACTTTTATTAAAGGTTCCATCTGGAAAAGGATCCAATGAATGTAATATAACAGCCCAAGATGGGAGAGTAATTTGGGTCTTGTAAACAAACACAAACAGGGGAAAACTGGGAGAGCAACACCTAGAAAGCGGAAAATGAGTAAGCAGTGATGAACTGGAACACTGTGAGGAAGAGAGTTGTGGAGATGGAGAAGAGTGAAGAGGAGCGAAGGAAGGTGGATCAGTGTCCATCAGTGGTTTAGCCTCAATATATTAGGAGGTAGCTTCAAGTGTTTCGGAGGTCAGGGAAGCTGTATGTGGGACGACATCAGATACAGAAGGGGGAAGCTGAGTAAAAATCATGGCAATGATGGAAGTTACCAGAGAAGGTGGAGGGAGATGAGAGGTTAGAGTTAGTTTGGGATGGGACAGGAGAGGGACTGTATGATGGGGAAGATGACCCTCCATACTCTTAACAGTAAGAGGCATAGAACTAGGTACAGAGACTTGAAAGGAAAAATGTCCAGGGAGATTAGTGAGGGAGAGGATAAAGAAGATTTACACTCTGGGGATGTTTTGGACTTTGGAGAAGTAGAGGAGCATAGGGGAGGTGCTGTTGTGTGAGGTCTTGTAGAGACAAAAACTTGCGAGCAAGAAGACGAAGGTTTGAGAACAATACAAAGTGACGACGTAGGGAACTTTGAGTCCTGGACTGCAAAAGAGTTAGGCACAGAGGTGACCGTGGAAAGTATAACCACGGGGGAAATTGCAGGAGCTGGAACACCAGAGGTTGGAGGCCTCTTAGTAACTCTAGAAAAAGAAATACGGTTAAGTCTCCCTTGGAAGTGTAGATGAAAGACAGCCATGGTGTAAGCAAAACCTGTTTCTTAGAGACAGCGGATTTCTCATTCATCTAAGTAAACGTGGCAGTGACAAGAATAAGATGGGTGAGGTTCATTACAATTAAGGCAAGAGGAGGTAGACTACATGAAGTGTTGGTATGGTCGGCAGCACCACAGACTGGGCATTCTGCCATGGACCTCCAATATTTCACTGGATGGCCAAAATACCAGCAACTTCTACACTGTTGTGGTGCAGGGATCAACTTTTGGACTCGTCTGGAAATCACGCTGAACAATGGTATGAGGCAGAATGACGGTACCACTACAAGAATTGAGAGAAATGTGTTTCTGAATTGTTATATGAATTATCTGGAGTACCTGGAGTTTACCTGGAGAGGGTTTCGGGGGCCAACGCCCCTGTGAGAGACCAGGCCTCATGGTGGATCAGAGTCTAATCAACCAGGCTGTTACTGCTGGCTAGCATCTATGGTGGTAAGGAGAGAAAATTTATGAGCTTGTTCAGCATTTTTTACCAGGACGATGTGTGCACTACTCTTGAAAGCATGACATGAAATGTTTTGGCCAACATGGCATAGGATCACCTTGCTCATACTATGTTCAGAAAGAGTCAGTGGAAGATGTTGGTTGTGGAGCAAAAAAGTTAGTCCAATGTGTACTATGATGCGTAGTATGTAAAGTGAGTGTATGTCATGTTAGCATTTTCTGAGTAGATTGAGAGGCATTCGAAGCAGCGTCATCAGAGAAAAGTTAATGTTGTTTAGATGCAGGACTGAAGGTGGTTCGTTTTGAGGTGAGCGGGTAGTCTGAAAACCGTCACGCCATATGGGGAGAAGCCAAAGCATGTTCAAAGATGTTTACCTGGAGAGAGTTCCGGGGGTCAACACCCCTGCAGCCCGGTCTGTGACCAGGCCTCATGGTGGATCAGGGTTTGATCAACCAGGGTGTTACTGCTGGCTGCATGCAATCCAACATACGAGCCACAGCCCAGCTGGTCAGGTACCGACTTTAGGTGCTTGTCCAGTGCCAGCTTGAAGACTGCCAGGGGTCTATTGGTAATCCCCCTTATGTATGCTGGGAGGCAGATGAACAGTCTCGGGCCCCTGACACTTATTGTATGGTCTCTTAACGTGCTAGTAACACCCCTGCTTTTCATTGGGGGATGTTGCATCGTCTGCCAAGTCTTTTGCTTTCGTAGTGAGTGATTTTCGTGTGCAAGTTCGGTACTAGTCCCTCTAGGATTTTCCAGGTGTATATAATCATGTATCTCTCCCGCCTGTGTTCCAGGGAATACAGGTTTAGGAACCTCAAGTGCTCCCAGTAATTGAGGTGTTTTATCTCAGTTATGCGGCCATGAAAGTTCTCTGTACATTTTCTAGGTCAGCAATTTCACCTGCCTTGAAAGGTGCTGTTAGTGTGCAGCAATATTCCAGCCTAGATAGAACAAGTGACCTGAAGAGTGTCATCATGGGCTTGGCATCCCTAGTTTTGAAGGTTCTCATTATCCATCCTGTCATTTTTCTAGCAGATGCGATTGATACAATGTTATGGTCCTTGAAGGTGAGATCCTCCGACATGATCACTCCCAGGTCTTTGGCATTAGTTTTTCACTCTATTGTGTGGTTGGAATTTGTTTTATACTCTGATGAAGTTTTAATTTCCTCATGTTTACCATATCGGAGTAATTGAAATTTCTCATCGTTGAACTTCACATTGTTTTCTGCAGCCCATTGAAAGATTTGGTTGATGTCCACCTGGAGCCTTGCAGTGTCTGCAATGTCTGCCTGGAGCCTTGCAATGTCTGCAATGTCTGCCTGGAGCCTTGCAGTGTCTGCAATGTCCGCCTGGAGCCTTGCAGTGTTTGCAATGTCTGCCTGGAGCCTTGCAGTGTCTGCAATGTCCGCCTGGAGCCTTGCAGTATCTGTAATGTCCACCTGGAGCCTTACAGTGTCTGCAATGTCTGCCTGGAGCCTTGCAGTGTCTGCCTGGAGCCTTGCAGTGTCTGCAATGTCTGCCTGGAGCCTTGCAGTGTCTGCAATGTCTGCCTGGAGCCTTGCAGTGTCTGCAATGTCTGCCTGGAGCCTTGCAGTGTCTGCAATGTCTGCCTGGAGCCTTGCAGGGTCTGCAATGTCTGCCTGGAGCCTTGCAGTGTCTGCAATGTCTGCCTGGAGCCTTGCAGTGTCTGCAATGGAAGACACTGTCATGCAGATTCGGGTGTCATCTGCAAAAGAAGAAACGGTGCTGTGGCTGACATCCTTGTCTATGTCAAATATGAGGACGACGAACAATATGGGTGGAGGTCGGATATGTTAAAGGAGTCAGGCCTCAATATTAGGAGTGTGGATGAAAATGTCACCTGCATATGACACAGGGGAATTAGAAAGGTCTGAAGGATGGTCCAGTAACAAGACAGGGTTGTTAGAGGGTGCTGTACAGAAAGGGGCCCAGGAGGAGCAGTTTTATGGATTTGGGATACCATGGTTAGGTCTCTCCTTTCTTTTCATTAAAACAAAAAGAAAAAAGTGGGGGGAATGTGGAGGGGGTAGCTCCTAGGAGGAATGAAAGGGCCGTAAATCCCCCCTCAATGCCCAGGAGGACCTCAGCTCATTATTATAATCATGGGGAAGCACTAAACCCATACCTCAGCACAACTAGTAGTGCAGATGCAGTATGGAACTCATGCCATACCTTACCCTTCATGCCAGTAAACCAGCAATCTCGGATAACAACCTCACATCTTCTAAGCCACCTCAGCAGACAAAAGAAAGAGCAGTCAGATACCCACCACAAAGCATACCTCCTTCAGCCACCACCTCCTGGTATCCAACAGGCAGCTTCCACAGATACACTCATCACCTGAAAGACATCTGAAGCCTCCCCCCCCGGTAGACCAGAGACGGATCGAGATCTCTAGAAGATCCAGATTTCATGGTAAACTACACTGCCACCAAGTACCTCAATGGAATGGGATGGACCACGGTACCCTCCCCCCTCCCCTAGGAACTAAAATGCCTGAGGGGAGGACCCCAAAGGCTGAAAACAGAAAAGGAAAAAGGGAGGATGGGGAGAACAGGGGACTTCTGGTCTGAGGAACTGGACCCTTTAGTCCAACAACTTCTTTACCTCGGCAAGGGGCCCCCTTTGAAGAAGGATTTGGCCCCTAACCTCCCTTTGTCTGTGTTATGGATCTTTACTAGACTTAACCATACCAGAGCATTCTTGATTATGGTTTAATAGTTAAAAGTTTGAAAAAATCAATTTTTTTGTGACAATGGTTTAAAATGTAAGCCTCCCAGCATACATAAGGGGGTTTACCAATAGACCCCTGGCTGTTTTCAAGAGAGAGTTGAACAGATACAGTCAGTATCTGACCAGCTGGGCTGAGGTTCTTAAGTCGATTTGTGTTTGGCCAGCAGTAACAGCTGGTTGATCAGGCCCTGATCCACCATGAGGCCTGGTCATGGACTGGGCCACAGGGGCATTCACCCTCAGAATGCCCTCTAGGTATAGGAGAGACCTGGGACAGGATTATTGAATAAGAGAGCTCTTTTAGTGACTGGAATACTTACATTATTATAATCAAAGAAAGCGCTAAACCGACAAGGGTCATACAGTGCTGTGGGGCAGAAAATAGTGAAGAGGTTATAAACAGCTAGGTGAAGAGGGGATCAGAGGTGAGGGAAGAAAAGGGCTGGAAGGGACGCTAGGGGCTGTGCGTCAAAGTTCGTACAGTAAACCAGTTGCTGACAAAAAGTAAAAAAGTGATTGTAAGTCAAAAGCAGGACTGTCTGTTAGAAGGGAAGATAAGGTAAGAGTGATAAGGCGGCAGTGTCGTTGGAGGTAAATCCAGTGAGCTTGCTGGTAAACTGGGCAATTGACAAGAAAGTGAAGAACCAAAATAGGCACTCAACAAACCTCACAGAGAGGAAGAGGGCATTGTTCCATGGGGTACCAATGGGTATGGCGAGTATGGCCAATGTGGGGCCAGGAGAGAGCAGTTTCCTGAGTATGACAATGGTGGTAAGAAGATGGCCACAGACCTAAAAGCTGTTTAATAGAGTACAATTTGTTATGGTGCATGCCCAACCACCATTGTTGCCAACAGCCGCTAAGACAGCCAGAGATGAATGAAAAATTATCCCTGAACAGAATACTCTATAGGAAACCAGAAGCTCATGGTCTGCTGACCGCACAACAGCATCCACTTGTTCATTGCCCTGCACATCAATGTGTCCAGGGACCCAACAGAAAACGACATCTTTATTCTTGCTAGCCACACGGCACAACCATAGTTGAATACAAAGGACTAATGGATAAGGGGAATCAAATTGTTTAATGGCTTGTAAGGCACTGAGGGAATCTGAAATGATCACAAACGTCAAAGGAGACATATATGTAATACGGAGAAGTGCAATGAGGATGGCATACAACTCAGTAGTAAAAATACTAGCTGAGTCTAACAAATGTCCTCGGACAACATCGTCAGGGAACACTGCCGTGAACCCAACACCATCAGAAGATTTGGTACCATCCATATAAACAGCAATGGCATGAGCATGCGACTGTAAGTCATCAAAAAAAGAGAGAGAGAAGCAGTCGTAGGTAGAAGAGCTTTGGCGAAGGGCAGTAGGAGAGAACAGACACAAACTGTAGGAACCTTCCAAGGGGGAAGGGAAAAGGCAGATGCTAAATGAACATACAAGGGAGGTAACCAGAGAGAATACAGGAGTGAGTGAAGATGAAGAGAAAATGGTTGGAGTAAGCAGGGGCGTCAAACAAATAATGGGCTTTTACTAATGTCTGAGACCAACCTATATATAGACGGAACACTAAGGTCACGAGAGCGGACAAAGTAACGAAGGCAATGAGCAGCACGATGATCAGCTAAGGAAGAAACATTTGCCTCTGCATAGAGGCTTTCAACCAGGGATGAACGAAAGGCACCAAGGCATAAACATAGACCCTGGTGATGAAGGGGATCTAACTTACAGAAAGTGGTAGGAGAAGCTGCAGAATAGACTTGGTCTCCATAATCCAGCTTGGACAAGACTAGGGTGGAATGCAAACGGAGAAGAGTATGGCAATCTGCTCCCCACAAACGATGTGCGAAAATTTTAAGGAGATTCAGCCGACCATGACAAGTTACCTTCAAAGAAGAAATGTGAGGTTTCCATGTCAACCTGCGATCAAAGAGAAGGCCAAGAAACTTGACCGTATCACATTCTGGAATATGTGACCTGTGCAAATACAATGGAATATCTGGCATAAAAGGATATCTATTGAAGGTAATGAAATGGGTTTTCCTGCTAGAAAATTTAAAGCCAAGAGAAGTGGTCCAATGGGAAACTCAATCGCATCCTGAAGGGAAACTGCTACCAGGCTACATTCAGCACCTGAGAAAGCTACAGCAAAGTAATCCATATAAAGTGACGACCAAATATGTGATAGAAGAACGGAAGGTAGGTCATTTATAGCTAAGAGAAAAAGGGTAGTGCTAAGGACACAACCTTGTGGGACTCCCTCGGCTTATACAAAGTCTGAGGAATGCAAGGCGCCAACACAAACCCAAAAATGTCTGTCAGAAAAGAAAGCAACAAGGAAGGTTGGTAGATTACCGTGGAGACCTAAGAAGTGGGCTTAGGCTAAAATGTTATACCTCCAAGTGGTGTCATATGCCTTCTCAAGATCAAAAAAAGACTGCTAGGATGGAGTGTTTGTTAGCAAAGTCATTTCGCACATATGCATCTAAGTGCAGCAAGAGGTCCAAAGTAGACCGGCCCTTGCAAAAGCCATATTGGCGAGGGGATAGATTATTGTGAGTCTTTAAGATCCATATGAGACGTCTATTTGCCAATCGTTCCATCACCTTGCAGACTACAGTGGTCAGGGCAATGGGATGATAGTGAGAGGTATCAAGCTCTGAGGTGCCTGGTTTGTGAAACAGTAGTATGATGGCAGATTTCCATTGTTGAGGGAGAACCTCTCGCGCCCAAATAAAATTGAAAAGACGCAAAAGGGCTGGAAGGGCCATAGAATGCAGATGTTGTAGCATACTGATATAAATATCATCAGGTCCAGCTGCTGATGGCTGGCAAGCGGAAATCATGGACTCTAGCTCTCGGGGAGCGAAAGGTACGTTATATGACTCCATTCCAGTAGAGGAGAAATCCAAGGGCAACTGCTGCTTGGTAGACTTAGATGCAAGAAATGAGAGACAAAGGTGAAGCCCATTGGAGACATGGACCAGATAGTTCCCGACTGCCATGGCAACTTCAAGAGGTTCTGCAATACAAACAACAGCAACCCACAAAATGTGAGCTGGGTCCGGAATGCTTACTGATTTGATTTGGGACTCTCCAATTTAAAAACAATGTTGATGATAGTGTAAAACTGACTTCTGGGCATTTAATCCTTTGAGGGTCCGTCCTGTAGTTCTATGGCTTTGACGCCAGAGTCAAGCCGTAGAACTACGTCATGAGCTCAGCTCACTCAGATAAGCTGTGAGTGATAAATTTGGGCCTAGATATGGAAGAATGCATCTGTGTGGTAAGTGTGCACCATATAAAACAAATCTTGCAGCATGCAAGATTTGTTTCATATGGTGCACACGATGAAGAAAAAAAAAAAAAAGTGACAGTGTTTTTGAATCAAAACAGCGACTTTGCGGTGTATTTTTGTATAATTTTCACAGTTGTATTCATGGTTTCTTGGTCTCATTTGATAGAATGGAAAATATATTACAGAAATAGAGGTGATTTTGATTGGTTTTAGTATTGAAAATAGCTTGAAACTGAGCGCAAAGTAGCAGAAATGTTCGATTTTTGCCAATGTTCAGGAGTAAACAAATCACGTCATGTATCCAAAACACTTCAACTGATCTATTAAACTTTCACAAATGTGGTGATATTATTTATACAATTATTGCAATACTGCATAACAGTAAATCTATTTTTTAGTGTAAAAAAATTCATTGTGAATAAAAAATCAAAATGGAATTCATCTGTAAAACCTGGAAACACCTGATAAACAGAGCCAATGTTATTTTAGTGCCAGAAATGTCTACATTGTTTATTCTGGACCCTATTTTGAAATTGGAATATTCTGAACTTTGTGCAAAACTGGCCAAATTGCCAAACTCTTTTCATTTTACTGGGTAGTTGAAATAGTTGATTATATCTGGGTCTGGAGAGAGTTCCGGGGGTCAATGCCCCCGCGGCCTGGTCTCTGACCAGGCCTCATGGTGGATCAGGGTCTGATCAACCAGCCTGTTACTGCTGGCTGCACGCAATCCAGCATACAAACCACAGCCTGGCTGGTCAGGTACCGACCAATTTCTTGTATTCAGTCAATAAAATAGAAGTAATATTAGCAAAATAGCTAAGAATTTGGTCAACTGGAATAATGTAACTGGCCTAAAATAGGAGTCAGAGTGGGCAAAATCACTGATGCGTAAATATCGCTGACACGGCAAAATTCGTGATAGCATAATTTCGTTAATTTTCCATCAAATATCATACTTTTGTTTTATTACTTTCAGAAAAAGCTTCTCTACCATTTCATAAGAAAAAATAACCCTATGGACAAATTTCAGATCAGTGGTCGGGACCCTGAAAGGGTTAATAGGTCTGCTCTCAAGAGGCAATTTTTTGCAATCAGTGAACAGAATGAAAGGCATACTAGAAAAACAACTGGAAATTTGATTTACAGCACTGGAATAGGCCTTAAACTAGAGCCGGAATGATTTCATAAGTACAGTAGTATCCCAAGTTTCGGCAATAATTCATTCCAGATGGCTGTTCAAGTGCCGTTACCGAACGAATTTGTTCCCATAAGGAATAATGTAAATTAGATTAGTACGTTTCCGACCCCCAAAAATACACTTACAAAAACACTTACAATAATACACTTACATAATTGTTTGGGTTGGGAGCTGTATGAAACTTGGGGTATCACTGAATTACATAAATTTTTGCATTTTTTCTTTCATTACACTTGGAAAAAATTCTTTACCAATGTAGAAGAAAAAAATTATTTTATTCAAAAACCGAAAGGACAAGAAGCTTTCACTATGAAGGTGATACCAACAACTTAACCCTTTGAGGGTTTCAGCCATACTAGTACGGCTTACACACCAGGGTTTTTGACGTATTAGTATGCCTAAATTCTAGCGCCCTCAAATCTAGTGGGAGAAAGCTGGTAGGCCTACATATGAAAGAATGGGTCTATGTGGTCAGTGTGCACAGTATAAAAAAAATCCTGCAGCACACAGTGCATAATGAGAAAAAAAAACTTTTACCATTGTTTTTGGAATAAAACAGCGACTTTGCACTGTATTTTCGTATGGTATTTATTGTTGTATTCTAGTTTTCTTGGTCTCATTTTATAAAATGGAAGACATATTACAGAAATTGAGATGATTTTGACTGGTTTTACAATGAAAAGTATGTTGAAATTGAGCTCAAAGTAGCAGAAATGTTCGATTTTTTCCAAAGTTCAAAAGTAAACAAATCGTGCCAATGATCCAATACACGTCAACTGGTGAGTCTAATATTCTTTCACAAGAGCGCCAATATTATTTATACCATTTCTACACTAATACAGTAGTCTGCATAACAGTAAATCTTCTATTTTTTGTGAGAATAAAATTCAAAGTGGAAAGCAAAAGAATGTAAGAAGGGCCTTGAGACGTGACTAATGACCAGAGGAAATGTCATTTTAGTGCCAGGAATGTCTTTCTTGTTTATTCTGGACCCTATTCGGAAATTGGCATCTTTTGAAATTTGTGTGAAATTGGCAAAATTGCTAAATTCTGACCACTGTACTGGATAGTTGAAATTGGTAAATGGGTGGTTTCTTGCACTCATTCAATAGAAAAAATAGAGTTCTAGCGAAATATTCATGTTTTTTTGTCAACTAGTACAGTAGAACTAGCCAAAAATGGGGCTCAAAGTGGGCAAAATCGCCGATGCATAAACATCGCCGAGACCGCTAATTTCGCGAGAGCATAATTCCTTAAGTTTTCCATCAAATTTCATAATTTTGGTGTCATTATGATCGGGAAACGATTCTCTATCTTTTCATAAGAAAAAATTATTTTTTTTTTTTTAAATTTGGCCGAACCTGAGCATGAGTCTCGGAGAGGGCCTGTCGACCCTCAAAGGGTTAAGAGCTAAGATTTAGTCAGGGAAGGGCACAAGATATGCAGATCCTTAGATTAAAAGCTCTTTAATCATGACAGGGAAATCTTCTTAACCCTTAAACTGTCCAAACGTAGAGCTACGTTCACGTGCGTAGCACTCTGAACGTAATTCTACTTATTTTGTTTACATGCTTTCAAATAGAGAAAATAAAATTTGGATTGTTATGCAAGTAAACATAGATCTACGTTTTTTTCACGTGCTTTCAAATAGAGAAAATAGCGGTCGGAGTACTATGAACGTAAACGTAGATCTACTTTTGGACAGTTTAAGGGTTAAGGGGGAACTAAAGATCTAGGAATGTTTGCTAGACAAAATTACATTCTAGTGTAACATTATTATTCCAACTAACAATATTCTAGACACAATGGACACAGATGCAACCACCCTACATAACAATCACATTAATTTTACCCGATACACTGTTAACAAAGATTTACTGACACTAGTAAGTGCTATATTTTCTTGTATGAATACTTGTGGGCAATGCTAATTACAATTTGTTTCAGTGAAATTTAGCCCTTAAACTGTCTGAACGTAGATCTGTTTTTTTTACATGCTTTCAAGTGGAGAAAATCAAGGTTGGAGCGCTACGCATGTAAACGTAGATCAACATTTGGACAGTTTAAGGGCTAACACATCATGAGGATACAACTTTTCCTTGGGAAATTTTCATGAAACTTACAAAGATCACATTTACAGTGGTACCCTGAGTTTCAGCCATAATTCATTCCAGAAGGCTGTTCAAGTGCCGTTACCGAACGAATTTGTTCCCATAAGGAATAATATAAATTAGATTAGTCCATTTCAGACCCCAAAAAATAAACTTACATAATCACTTACAATAATACACTTACATAATTGTTCGAGTTGGGAGCTGTACGAACCTTGGAGAACCACTGTATATTGTAATGTCTTTTCAACACGCTGTACCGTGGCAAGACTTCTGCGTCATTTCCCAAATACCTTCTGATGTATTTCTGTAATACTGTGGAACCTCTGGTCACGACCACAAATCATTCCAAAACTCTGGTTGCAACCCGATTTGGTCATGACCTGAACCTGATTTCCCCACTGGATTGTATGTAAATACAATTAACCCATTCCAGACACCTATGAACCGTATGTAAAAATTCTTTTCTTTTTTTTTAAGATTTTTAAGCACAAAAATAGTTAATTATATCACAGAATGCACAGTGTAATAGTAAACTAAATGTAAAAGCCTTGAATAACACTGAGAAAACCTTGAATAACACTGAGAAAACCTTGAATAACACTGAGAAAACCTTGAAAAACACTGAGAAAACCTTGAATAACACTGAAAAAACCTTGAACAACAGAGAAAACTAACATTGCACGAGTCCTTTCTAGACCCCCTACGAACCATTTGTTGTAAACGTTATTTTTTAAGAGTTTTAAGAGATGTCAAATGGTTGGGAAGTGAACTCCATTATTTATTGTCCAATTTCTTTCATTTTTGTTGTATGTTAAAAAGCATCCTTCCATCATACATTGCCCAACTTTCAATAAGATAGTCCAACAAACAACTGAGAAAAACAATATTTACCAAAAAACATATATGGCAAGCCTGGTACTGGCACTGCGAGCTGTTTGTGCACTTTTTTTTTTTTTCAACAAGTTGGCCGTCTCCCACCGAGGCAGGGTGACCCAAAAAAAGAAAGAAAATCCCCCCCAAAAAATACTTTCATCATCATTCAACACTTTCACCTCATTCACACATAATCACTGTTTTTGCAGAGGTGCTCAGAACACAACAGTTTAGAAGCATATACGTATAAAGATACACAACATATCCCTCCAAACTGCCAATATCCCAAACTCCTCCTTTAGAGTGCAGGCATTGTACTTCCCATTTCTAGGACTCAAGTCCGGCTATATAAAATAACCGGTTTCCCTGAATCCCTTCACTAAATATTACCCTGCTCACACTCCAACAGATCGTCAGGTCCCAAATATCATTCGTCTCCATTCATGCACTACGTGCTGATAAAACACTGCTAATCCAAATTTATCAAGGTTGCAATTACTGTAATTTATGAATAACTTACTTTCAAGATAATCGACAAATAAGAGCGCCCACCGGAAAAAAAAAAATCGAGAAAATAAGTCACTCTGACTTTTTTGGGTTATCCCAGGTTCACTACACATATGCTGCTATGTATGATAAACCTGGTCAACAATTTTTGAAAATTTGTATGCTTCTTAAATTATATTAGTTAATCCTTATGTATTTTCATGTCCTGAATCAAAATATTATCTTGAAAAATGCTTGTAATACTTGATTATTTTATAATATACAATATGTGTCAGTATGTTTTAAACTCTAATCTGTACCTACTCTCTGCCTCTTTGCTTGATGCTTACAGTGGGCTAAAGAATCATCTCTTGACAATATCCAGCCATAGTCTGCAAGCATTCTTGTGCCCCATTTGTCCTGGTACCATTTTTCCATGGTTGAAATATCTTGGTGAAACCTTTCACCATGTTCGCCACTAACTGCCCCACAGTTTACTGGAAAGTCTAAATGTGAGTCCAAAAAGTGGATTTTAAGTGGCATGTTACATCCCATGTTCCTGTAAGCCTTGATGAGGTTTTCTACCAATTCTTCATAGTTGCCTTCCTTTCTGTTTCCGAGAAATCCCTTCACCACTAACTTGAATGCTTCTCAAGCAGCTTTCTCCTCCCCATGAAGGTCTGATTCAAAGTCACCATCTTTAAGCTCTCGAATCTGAGGACCATTGAAGACTCCGTCTCTTATCTTAGCATTGCTCAGTGAGGGGAATTGTGATGTTAAATACTTAAATCCCTGACTGGATTTGTCCATAGCTTTTTTTGGTTTTTATGAGCCCCAGTTTTGTGTGTAGTGGTGGTAGGAAAATTTTGCTTGGTTGAAAGAGAGGTGGATGTTGAACATTTTTCAACCCAGGCTCCAATGATTGATGAGGTGGCCAGTCTCTCCTGATGTAGTGGGAACCTCTTGTACAGCTGTCCCATTCACATATTTATTGTAAGTTTAAAAAGTGTTTGGCTAAGATAATCACCTACCTTTCACCTCAAAATATGAACTTGCACAGCACAACCACCTTCTATGACTGTTGGAACAATGATGAAGGTCAGTGAGACTGTGAGTGTGGCAAGAAACACACTGCCACAAGCCTGTTGGAACCATTGTGACACGTAGGTGTATACTGAAAAGTAGAGCTAATGAACAATTTTAACCATGATATTTATTATCAGTGACCTAAAATTAGTTGGAAATTGCTACTTTGGTCTCAGAACCATTTTGGTTGTTGGCCAGTACCTTCTTATCCCTTCCTGAGTACTGATATTAGAGAAAATGTAGTGTAGTCCAGTGCTAACCATGATACACATTTGTAATGCACCATAAAACCAAGTAAGTTTATTCAGGTATACACATATACAGTTACACAGATTACATATAATCTATGTAACTGTATTTGCGTATACAGTAGGGCCAGCTTTACGGCGTTCCGCTAATACAGACATTTCAAATTATGACCAAAACTCGCTATACAGCTCCCCCGCCTGTCTTTCTAATACTGTCACCGCACCCCGCCCAGTTTGTTTATATTCTCCATGAGAAAATCTCTCTATTATGTCTGGAAACTTTCCAAAATTTCAAGTGTTTGAAGGTTATTGCACATTTTATATATATGTACTCTGATATTATACTTATGTGTACCTGTACCTAAATATACTTACACACTGTGCTGGCGTGCAGGTACACTAAAATCACTATGAGTCTCTCTACTCTTGAAGATACCATAATTATAATAATAATAATCACTTGGGCTCATTAAATGTTGTATATTACGTTAATATAGACATTTCCATTACTCCATCTATGATATTTTTTTTCAAAATTATATAAGAAACACGTTACATAACACAAACATTAACATACACCCACCAAGCTGCTTGTAGAAATGTCGGAAGAATTACGTTTTCTCTAGTCCAATACCAGCTACTGGGGGATAACTGTAGAAAAGTATTCTTTTCATATGCCTTCACTCTATAGCTATTCATGACCCTTATAGGTTTAGCACTTCTTTTTTATTATGATCATAATAATAATAATAATTCTCCATGGGGAAGTGGAACAGAATTCTTCCTCCGTAAGCCATGCATGTTGTAAGAGGTGGCTAAAATTCCAGGAGCAAGGTACTAGTAGCCCCTTCTAGTGTGTAAGTTACTAAATTTAAAAAGACAAACTATTTTTTTGGGGGGGGGGCCTCCCTGCCTCGGTGGAATATTGCCGGTTTGTTGAAAGAACAATAATAATAATAATAATAATAATAATAATAATAATAATAATAATAATAATAATAATAATAATAACAATGCTAATAATAATATCGTCATTCACTCTTAAAAATGGTGCATTGCATTAGAATGGGAGCGTTGCTGTTTATTTATTCTTCTGTATTAACTTTTACAACTTGTACACAATGTAAGAATACAGTGGACCCACGGTTTACGATCAGCTCCCAATGCGACCAATTATGTAAGTGTATTTATATAAGTGCATTTGTACGTGTATGTTTGGGGGTCTGAAATGGACTAATCTAATTCACAATATTCCTTATGGGAACAAATTCGTTCAGTACTGGAACCTGAACATACTTCTGGAATGAAATAATATCGTAAACTGGGGGTCCACTGTACATGTTTATTTTGCCTGACCGAGTGATCACCCACCACCTGTTCAGTTTGTGTTTTTACATTCTCTGAACTCCGTGTATTTCATTCTATCTCGTTTACTATTTCGTTAACAAGTTGGCTGTCATTGACGAAGGCATCTAACCTTAGTTGTCATAAGCCTCTTACTTTAAGTAAACCTAGATACCTGGAGTTTACCTGGAGAGTTCTGGGGGTCAACACCCCCCACGGCCCATTCTGTGACCAGGCCTCATGGTGGATCAGGGCCTGATCAATCAGGCTGTTACTGCTGTCCGCATGTAATCCAACATACGAACCATAGCCCGGCTGGTCAGGTACTGACTTTAGGTGCCTGTCCAGTGCCTGTCCAGTGCCTGCTTGAAGACAGCCAGGGGTCTATTGGTAATCCTGCTTTTCATTGGGGGATGTTGCACCGTCTGCTGAGTCTTTTGCTTTCGTAGGGAGTTATTTTCATGTGCAAGTTCGGTACTAGTCCCTCTCGGATTTTCCAGGTGTATATAATCATGAATCTCTCCCTCCTGCATTCTACGGAGTACAGGTTCAGGAACTTCAAGTGTTCCCAGTAATTGAGGTGTTTTATCTCCGTTATGCGTGCCATGAAGGTTCTCTGTACATTTTCTAGGTCAGCAATTTCACCTGACTTGAAATGTGCTGTTAGTGTGTAGCAATATTCCAGCCTAGATAGAACAAGTGACCTGAAGTGCCATGCTAGAAATGATTAAACTTAGTGAACTGACTTTTTTGGGTTATCCTAGGTTCTCTACACATATGTATTATAATCTATGTAACTGTATTTATGTATACCTGAATAAACTTACTAACAAAGTATGTCGATGGCTGAGATAGCCATCAAATGCAGTTACATAATAGAGCGAAACACCAACGTCAAAGACCTGGGAGTGATCATGTCGGAGGATGTCACCTTCAAGGACCATAACATTGTATCAATCACATCTGCTAGAAAAATGACAGGATGGATAATGAGAACCTTCAAAACTAGGGAGGCCAAGCCCATGATGACACTCTTCAGGTCACTTGTTCTATCTAGGCTGGAATATTGCTGCACACTAACAGCACCTTTCAAGGCAGGTGAAATTGCCGACCTAGAAAATGTACAGAGAACTTTCACGGCGCGCATAACGGAGATAAAACACCTCAATTATTGGGAGCGCTTGAGGTTCCTAAACCTGTATTCCCTGGAACGCAGGAGGGAGAGATACATGATTATATACACCTGGAAAATCCTAGAGGGACTAGTACCGAACTTGCACACGAAAATCACTCACTACGAAAGCAAAAGACTTGGCAGACGATGCACCATCCCTCCAATGAAAAGCAGGGGTGTCACTAGCACGTTAAGAGACCATACAATAAGTGTCAGGGGCCCGAGACTGTTCAACTGCCTCCCAGCACACATAAGGGGGATTACCAACAGACCCCTGGCAGTCTTCAAGCTGGCACTGGACAAGCACCTAAAGTCAGTTCCTGATCAGCCGGGCTGTGGCTCGTACGTTGGTTTGCGTGCAGCCAGCAGCAACAGCCTGGTTGATCAGGCTCTGATCCACCAGGAGGCCTGGTCACAGACCGGGCCGCGGGGGCGTTGACCCCCGGAACTCTCTCCAGGTAAACATATAGCAGCACATGTGTAAAGAACCTGGGATAACCCAAAAAAGTCAGACAAAATGACTTATTGCTGACATGGAAAAACTTTACACTGCCACTCACCTCTCACACATTCATATTAATATTTTAGGGTAACATGTGTAGTGTGTGTATTTTACCTTTCAATGTGTTTTTTAACACCTAGTTCTTTTGCTAACTCAATATATGTTAGTGCAAACCTGTTATCTAGCATTTATATACATTCACAAGTGGAAGAAAATGGTGTTCCACTTTACGGCAATTTCTGCTTTATGGCGGTAGCCTGGAACCTAACCTGCCATATAAATGGGGCCCTACTGTACCTGAATAAAGTTAGTTTTATGGTGCATTATGAATATATCACAGTTAACACTATGCTACACTACATTTTCTCTAAGTACCCAGAAGGGGATAAGAGGATGGTACTTTATCCTATATCCTCAAGTTCACAGCGAATGAACACACATCTGACCAAGACCAACTACAAGGCGAGAGTTTATGTTAGGTGTACACAAACAACAGGAAGTGGAGAAAATTGGCATGTGCAAAAAAAATGGCACAGTATGTGAAAATTGGGGTGGCTGTGTTTGTTCGGCACCTGATTATGTATTCGTGACCAGATGCAAAAATTTGGCAAATTTTTTGGTCGTGAACCAATTTGTTCGTGTTCAGAAGCGTCCGTGACCAGAGGTTCCACTGTACTTGTTTTTGAAAGAAATCTTCCAGAAATATATACAATGATGCAACTTCTAACTTTTACGAACTGTGAAGTGTTTATCAAAGATTTATCTTGAAAGTCTTATGAATATTCAGAGAAGTGACACATTGATAAATTAGACACATATAAAACATTGGGGTATCTTTATTGTGGAAACATTTTGCCACACAGTGGATTCATCAGCTCAATGGAAAGAAGAATAGTGAAGATCAAATGGAATTTGCAGTAATCAGTTTCTCAGCCTGGAGTCTATGTAATCAATTTTGATAAGAATACGGCACATGTGCAAGGAAGGGGCTTGTATACTGCAGACAAGCAAGGTGAGGCAGTCGTAGACAGTGTCACCTTGAACAAATCCACAGGTGGAAGTAGGCTATGCCTATAGAGTTAGGAAAGTGTAGAATTCCCTGTATCAAGACCCAGCCAGACACGGCAACATCTTGGGATCTTGATACAGGGAATTCTACCCTTGCCTAACCTATAGGCATAACCTACTTCCATCTAATGATTTGTCCAAGATGACAACACCTACAATTGCTTCACCTCATTTGTCTGCAGAATATACGCCTCTTCTTTGCACATAAGCTGTATTCTTCACAATATTGATGGATCTATGTATCATGTCCAAATAAATAAATAAATAAATAAATAAATAAATAAAATGACTATACAGACTCCAAGCTGAGGGACTCATTACCTCAAATTCCTTCTGATCTTCATCATTCTTCTTTGTAGTGAACTGATGAAGCTACTGTGTGGTGAAATATTTCCACAATAAAAATATACAAGTGTTTCACATGTCAAATTTATCATTCTGAACACTGATATGGTTTCTCTCCAGTATGAAATTTTAGGTGTTTTATTCAAGTATTTTTTTGGGGGGGGATAAAGTCCACTAAACATAATGAACACTATGGTTTTTATCTGGTATAAATTTTTGCAATTTATTAAATACGATTTCTGTGAAAAGACTAACACACTCTGATAAGGTTTCCGAACATTATAAACTATAACATTTATTTTTTAACCCTTAAACTGTCCAAATGTAGATCTATGTTATTTTTTTTTTTTACATGCTTTCAAATGGAGAAAATCGAAGTTGGAGCGCTACACACATAAACGTAGATCTACGTTTGGACAGTTTAAGGGTTAACTGAGATTTCTGGGAAAAGTCTTTCAGACACCGAACACTAATGTGGTTTCTCTGCAGTATGACGTCTCATGTGAGTAAGCAAATGAGATTTTTGGGAAAAGTCTTTCAGACAATCAGAACACTGATATGGTTTTTCCCCAGTATGAATTCTCATGTGCTTAACTAAATAATTTTTTTGGGAAAAGTCTTTTAGACACACTGAACACTGATATGGTTTCTCTCCAGTATGAATTCTCATGTGACTCTTTAAATAAAATTTTTGGGAAAAGGCTTTTAGACACTCTGGGCATTGATATGGTTTTTCTCCTGTATGAATTCTCATATGGCTAATTAAATATATTTTTTTGGAAAAGGCTTTTAGACACTCTGAGCACTGATATGGTTTCTCTCCAGTATGAATTCTCATATGGTTATTTAAATTAGATTTTTGCGAAAAGGCTTTTAGACACTCTGGGCACCGATATGGTTTCTCTCCAGTGTGAATTCTTATGTGCTTTAATAAACTTGATTTGTCTGAAAAGGCTTTTAGACATGCTAAGCACTGAAAGGGTTTCTCTCTAGTATGAAACCTCATGTGTGTTTTTAAATCAGATTTTTGAGAAAAGGTCTTAAGACACTCCAAACATCGATATGGTTTCTCTTTAGTATGAATTCTTGTATGCTTTTTCAAATCATATTTTTGAGCAAAGTCTTTTAGACACTGTGAACACTGATATGGTTTTTCTTTTGTGTGAATTCTCTCATGCCTTGATAAACTAGATTTGTGTGAGAACGCTTTTAGACACTTAGAACACTGATAAGGTTTCTCACCAGTATGAATTTTTGTATGTGATACTAGATGATATTTTTTGAAAAAGTATTTTTCACACACCAGACACTGAAGTGCTTTTTTGCCATTCTGAATTTTCACAGGTGATTGAGGCTGAGATTTTCGTCTGAAGTCTTTCAAACTCTGTGAATATTTATTTTTCTTATTCTCTGGGTGAATCACATTTTGTGTTTCATACACACATTCTTTTTCAAGTATTTTAGACATACTGAACAATGACCTAATTTTCAATATGAATTATGAACGGCTATGCTAGAATTTTTTTTTATAAATATTTACACTGTGCACCCATAGTTCCCTAAACACATTTACCATTTAAATGTCCAAGGGATGAATAGTGCCCGGGAAACAAGAGAGGTGATTCCATGAATCACAGAACTTCATTTATTCACCAGCCGCAAAGTTCCTCCATGGAACGGTTCTCTAGTACTGAAAGTAATTTTCGAAGTTTATATTAAAACTTTCACAACTATTTTGGAAAAATACATACTGATACAAGTTATAATTTGTTCAAACTCTCATTCATATTTGAAAAAAATGTAAAAATCTTCAAGTCACAAAACACCAAATTGTTTTTCTCTAGTACAGACATGATGATTCCTAAACACTCACGCTATACCTACACTGAAATAACTTACAAGGCAATAATACACATTTTGTTAATGATCTTACTGCAAGTAAAACAATATTTATGTTAAACACAAATTAAGTTCAAATTTGGTTAGAAAATGAGTAGTATATTTAAAAATTGAATCAAGTTACCATTGATGATATATCATTTTCAAATGCTGTAATAATGTCTATATGGTCATGACATGGCACATACCCTTGACAATGTACCCGTTCAGTAATAACTGCAACTTTAATGTCGGACACCATGGGGCTACATTAATATTATTCTAATAAAAAATAGTGCTAAACCCTAAGGGTTACCATAGGCTACAAGGGTTTAGAAAGTCAAGACTATTATGGAGAAAAAATGAAGTTGTTTCAAAATTAATATAACTGGGAGTATTATTTAATATGGGTATTCTGACAGTGAGATAGAACAGAAGGATGAAATAAACGAGGTGGGGAAGAATAAAGCAAATTGGGAGTTACTTAATAAAGTGGTTATTGTTATTACTGCACAAAAATCACACAACAACTTCCACACCCCCGATAGCAGTTATTCATTACTAGTATACAATGGTCACATACAGTACCATCCACATAATACCAAAAATACAATGAACAAGTGTAATGTTGATGCACAGTGAAAAATTTTAATCAATATTGAACTTTTTCAGAAAAATGAATCTGAATAATGCATTTTCTGTGTCTTGAGAGATCAGGTGTTAAAAAATTACAAAAACCCAAATAATTATCAATTATTATTATGAGGTAACTGTTTAAAACTTCAGCCCCAATTCATTTCAATTATAGTCAACGTATAATATTTTATGAAAAGGATCTTCGTGAAATCACAGAATATTCAATGTATAACAAAATCTGACTGGAAAATGTTGACAGGCTGTTAAGGGTGAGGGTGTAAAAGTATTTACATCACTTACATAAGCTTTATGACACTGGTGTGGGCACTGTAAATAAAGGATATCCTGCAGTGCTGTTCCTTTCAGTGTGCCTTGTAGTAACTATAAGTTATATTCTTCCTGTGCAAGGATATCCTGCAGTGTTCCTTTCAGTGTCACTTGCAGTATTGTAACTACAAGTTATATTTTTCTGTGCAAAGATATCCTGCAGTGTTGCTCCTTTCAGTCTGACTTGCAGTACTGTAACTACAAGTTATATTCTTCCTGTACAAGGATATCCTGCAGTGTTGTTCTTTCAGTCTGACTTCCTCTGGTACAAGGATGACCTGGAGAATAAAAAAAAAAAAAGTTATACTTTCCATTACGTCACATGCGACACTAAGGTTTCAGACATGGAAAAGCCTATATTTATGAAAAGTATTTTAAAAGCAGACCTAAGTCATGGGGTAAAAAAAACTAGCAAAATAGCAGAAATTACTTATTTAAACATACTTTCTTCTTGCTTCTGTCATCAACCGGCTTATCCCACAGAAGCAGGGTGGCCCCAAAACAGAAAAGCTAAAGTTTCTCTTTAGCTTGTCCAAACGTAGATCTACGTTTGCTTGCGTAGCGCTCTAAACATAGATCTACTTTTATCTACATTATTTCTTATGCAAAAAATCAAGGTCGGAGTGCTACGTATGCAAACGTAAATAACAAAAAGGCACAATACCGTGACTGGAACGATACACAAATAACCCGCACATAAAAGACAGAAGCTTACGACGACGTTTCGGTCCGACTTGGACCATTGACAAAGTCACCGAAACGTCGTCATAAGCTTCTGTCTTTTATGTGCGGGTTATTTGTGTATGCAAACGTAGACTAAGTTTGGACAGTTTAACCCGTAAAACAGTCCAAGCAGAAACTACGTTCCACACGTGTAGTGCTACAAAAGTAGATCTACGTTTTTTTTACACATTTTCAATGTAAAAAAACAAGAAGATCTACTTTTTTTACATACTTTCAAATGTTGAAAAACGTATATATACGTTTGGACCGTTTACGGGGTTTAAGGGTTTTAAATAATGTATACAGGAGAAGGGCTACTAGCCTCTTGCTCCCGCATGTTAGTTGCCTTTTATGAGACACATGGCTTACGGAGGGAAAAATTCTGTTTCACTTACCCATGGAGATAAGAGGAAATAAACAAAAACTAGTAAGAAAATACTTATCTCACAGAATATATATACAGTTCACTGTCAATCAAGATGATTGTTCATTCTTGAAAATGACATCCAAAACTAAAAAACATATGGAAAAAAGGTTACGTTCCATGGACCCCCAAAAATTACTAAATAATTTGTTTGTCTCAAAATTGTAAAAAAAAAAAAAAAAAAAGTTTTAATTGTAGTTGTCTATCATTGTTGTATGGTTAGGTTAGGTAAGGTTCGTCAGGAAACAGGACAAATGTTTCCTGATGCGGGTCATTGTCCGATGATGACCCGCCTTTGGAGCTTTTGGCCATCTGACTGAAGCCTTCGCTGGCTTACCAGTCCACCCCTTCAAAAAATTATGGTCATGTATACCATTTTGTGTATTATGATGTATGTTTAATATGTACATTGCTTAAAGCTACAAATTTTATATTATATTAACACATCGGCTCTCTCCCCACCAAGGCGGGGCGGCGGGGCGGCCCGAATAAAAGAAAAACTGCATCTTTTACTCCCCTCACGGTCTTGCCAGAGGCGCGCCTACTTACAGTTTATAAAACAGAGCGGCTAAAAAAGGTCAATATATCTGAAATGTGTAGGGAGACACTGGTCAGAGAAATAGCAAGCATCGAACTTAAGCTAAAAGAATCCTTTAGGATCAGGAATCGCGGGAAGTACTAAAAGCCATAAATGAAATCGAAAGAAACCCAAAGTATTTCTTCTCCTATGCCAAATCAAAGTCGAGAACAAGTCCAGTAAATTTGGGGCCCCCACTAAACAAGATGGGTCCTACACAGATGACAGCAAGGAAATGAGTGAAATACTCAAGTCCCTATGACTCAGTTTTTAGCAAGCCGCTAACCAGACTGAGAATCGAAGATCAAAATGAATTTTTTATGAGAGAGCCACAAAATTTGATTACACAAGCCTATCCGATGTTATCCTGACGCCAAATGACTTCGAACAGGCGATAAATGACATGCCATGCACTCTGCCCCAGGGCCAGACTCATGGAACTCTGTGTTCATCAAGAACTGCAAGAAGCCCCTATCACGAGCCTTTTCCATCCTATGGAGAGGGAGCATGGACACGGGGGTCGTCCCACATTTTACTAAAAACAACAGACATAGCCCCACTCCACAAAGGGGGCAGTAAAAGCAACAGCAAAGAACTACAGACCAATAGCACTAACATCCCATATCATAAAAATCTTTGAAAGGGTCCTAAGAAGCAAGATCACCACCCATCTAGAAAACCCATCAGTTACACAAAACCCCGGGCAACATGGTTTAGAACAGGTCGCTCCTGTCTGTCTCAACTATTGGATCACTACGACAAGGTCCTAAATGCACTAGAAGATAAAAAGAATGCAGATGTAATATATACAGACTTTGCAAAAGCCTTCGACAAGTGTGACCATGGCGTAATAGCGCACAAAATGCGTGCTAAAGGAATAACAGGAAAAGTCGGTCGATGGATCTATAATTTCCTCACTAACAGAACACAGAGAGTAGTCGTCAACAGAGTAAAGTCCGAGGCAGCTACGGTGAAAAGCTCTGTTCACAAGGCACAGTACTCGCTCCCATCTTGTTCCTCATCCTCATATCCGACATAGACAAGGATGTCAGCCACAGCACCGTGTCTTCCTTTGCAGATGACACCCGAATCTGCATGACAGTGTCTTCCATTGCAGACACTGCAAGGTTCCAGGCGGACATCAACCAAATCTTTCAGTGGGCTGCAGAAAACAATATGAAGATCAACGATGAGAAATTTCACTTACTCAGATAAGGTAAACATGAGGAAATTAAATCTTCATCAGAGTACAAAACAAATTCTGGCCACAAAATAGAGCGAAACACCAACGTCAAAGACCTGGGAGTGATTATGTCGGAGGATCTCACCTTCAAGGACCATAACATTGTATCAATTGCATCTGCTAGAAAAATGACAGGATGGATAATGAGAACCTTCAAAACTAGGAGGCCAAGCCCATGATGACACTCTTCAGGTCACTTGTTTATCTAGGCTGGAATATTGCTGCACACTAACAGCACCTTTCAAGGCAGGTGAAATTGCCGACCTAGAAAATGTACAGAGAACTTTCACGGCGCGCATAACGGAGATAAAACACCTCAATTACTGGGAGCGCTTGAGGTTCCTAAACCTGTATTCCCTGGAATGCAGGAGGGAGAGATACATGATTATATACACCTGGAAAATCCTAGAGGGACTAGTACCGAACTTGCACACGAAAATCACTCACTATGAAAGCAAAAGACTTGGCAGACGATGCACCATCCCCCAATGAAAAGCAGGGGTGTCACTAGCACGTTAAGAGACCATACAATAAGTGTCAGGGGCCCGAGACTGTTCAACTGCCTCCAGCACACATAAGGGGGATTACCAACAGACCCCTGGCAGTCTTCAAGCTGGCACTGGACAAGCACCTAAAGTCAGTTCCTGATCAGCTGGGCTGTGGCTTGTACGTTGGTTTGCATGCAGCCAGCAGCAACAGCCTGGTTGATCAGGCTCTGATCCACCAGGAGGCCTGGTCACAGACCGGGCTGCGGGGGCGTTGACCCCCGGAACTCTCTCCAGGTAAACTCCAGGTAATTAACACCTCTCCTTCAGAGTGCAGGCACTGTACTTCCCATCTCCAGGACTCAAGTCTGGCCTGCCAGTTTCCCTGAACCCCTTCATAAATGTTACTTTTGCTCACACTCCAACAGCACGTCAAGTCCTTAAACCATTTGTCTCCATTTGCTCCTATCTAACTTGCTCACATATGCTTGCTGGAAATCCAAGCCCCTCATGCACAAAACCTCCTTTTACCCCCTCCCTCCAACATTTCCTAGGCTGACCCCTACCCCACCTTCCCTCCACTACAGATATATACACTCTCAAAGTCATTCTACTTCATTCCATCCTGTCTACATGTCTGAACTGCCTCTACATCCCCCTCCTCAGCCCTCTGGATAATAGTTTTGGTAATCTTGCACCTCCTCCTAATTTCCAAACTATGAATTCTCTGCATTATATTCACACCACACATTGCCCTTAGACATGATGTCTCCACTGACATCTACAAATGTTAGATAAATAATATTTGCCTTAAATTTTGGTTCCTGGTGAATGTCGATGAATTTGAAAAAGTGATGAGGGATACTGTGGTCCTACTGCACTGAGGTGGAAGGTTGTGGATAGTTAACTGAGGTGGAAGGTTGTGGATAGTTAACTGAGGTGGAAGGTTGTGGATAGTTAACTGAGGTGGAAGGTTGTGGATAGTTAACTGAGGTGGAAGGTTGTGGATAGTTAACTGAGGTGGAAGCTTGTGGATAGTTAACTGAGGTGGAAGGTTGTGGATAGTTAACTGAGGTGGAAGGTTGTGGATAGTTAACTGAGGTGGAAGGTTGTGGATAGTTAACTGAGGTGGAAGGTTGTGGATAGTTAACTGAGGTGGAAGGTTGTGGATAGTTAACTGAGGTGGAAGGTTGTGGATAGTTAACTGAGGTGGAAGGTTGTGGATAGTTAACTGAGATGGAAGGTTGTGGATAGTTAACTGAGGTGGAAGGTTGTGGATAGTTAACTGAGGTGGAAGGTTGTGGATAGTTAACTGAGGTGGAAGGTTGTGGATAGTTAACTGAGGTGGAAGGTTGTGGATAGTTAACTGAGGTGGAAGGTTGTGGATAGTTAACTGAGGTGGAAGGTTGGGGATAGTTAACTGAGGTGGAAGGTTGTGGATAGTTAACTGAGGTGGAAGGTTGTGGATAGTTAACTGAGGTGGAAGGTTGTGGATAGTTAACTGAGGTGGAAGGTTGTGGATAGTTAACTGAGGTGGAAGGTTGTGGATAGTTAACTGAGGTGGAAGGTTGTGGATAGTTAACTGAGGTGGAAGGTTGTGGATATTTTAACTGAGGTGGAAGGTTGTGGATAGTTAACTGAGGTGGAAGGTTGTGGATAGTTAACTTTGGTGAGTGTAAGTATAAATTTAGGACTTACAATGAATACAAGAGAATTGAATATCCTATTAACCCTTTGACTGTCGCGGTCGTATATGTACGTCATGGAGATACCGTGTTTGACGTATCTATACGCATAAATTCTAGTGGCTTCAAATCGAGCGGGAGAGGGCTGGTAGGCCTACACGAGAGAGAATGGGTCTCAGTGGTCGGTGTGCACCCTGTGAAAAAAATCTGGACTCAGCGGTGCATTGTGGGAACGCCATCTTGGTAGTCCATTTTCACCATGCCTCGCGGTAAGAAGTTCCTCACTCCTCGGCGGATTGGAGGTCTTTTGTTCCCAAGTGATAGCTCAAACAGTGATGTAGTGTCAGTGAAAGTGAATTCCATGGTTTTGAAGCGGGTGTGACCGAGAAAATTACCCAGGATAACATAATTAGTGATGAAAACCCAGATGACCCACAACCTTCCACCTCTGGTGCTAGCCGGCTCGTTCATGTTCACCTGTACCAGGACGAAAGAGGAAACTATTTGCCCGTGTACAAGACTCAGATGTGAGCAGTGCAAGTGATAGTGATAGTGATTTCAAGGTTATTGAAAGCACTTCTAGTTGTGACAGTGGAGGGTGAATATTCCCCAGTGAAACGGCAGTATGTACGACATCGCATGCGGTCTGGTAGTGTGCCATATGCTCTTCCAAGAGGAAGGAGTACATCTCGGAGCACATCCCGTGGCCCTACACCACGTCCTGATAGTGAAGATGACGATATGTTACGATGGGTATAAATGATGTGAGTGAGGCAGCAGGCGGTGGTGGTGATAGTGACGGTGCCATGAGTCATGTGACACCACAGCGGGCCACGCTAGTGCCCGCGCTGCTGACTCTGCACAACTACAACCGCTTCGGCCGACCCCACACTCTCACAACCACAACCACAACCTGCACAACCACAACGACATTACAATATCCAGAACGCACCAGCTGACCGCATCTGGGATTGGCATCAAGATGACGAGTTTGTTCCCAATCCCCATGACTTTGATGAAGGACAAAGTGGAATACGGCCATCATGTACACTAGGGAACAATCCCACTGAACTGGAATGCTTTCAGTTATTCTTCGATGAACCCTGATGGACATTATTGTCAGGGGAAAGCAATACATACTTTTAGTACACCATGGCAAACCCTAGTCTGTCACCAAGATCACGCCTACACCATGGAAGGACACAACTGGGGCGAGATGATCTGTTCTTTGCCACAATAAAGCTTATGCCCATGTGTATAAGCATGTGTCAGCACATACGGGGCGCAGACCCCCCTGATTTAAAACCCCTGCTTTCAGTGACATTATACCAGTGAATAGATTTGTGTTACTGTTATATGCATTTTTTCAACAAAACCAGGCCTGCAGAAGCCAGGTTATATAAGACAGACGTGTGTTTTGTACCTAAACAAAATGCTGTATGTTTTTTTATCCCTTCAGGAAGCTTGTTATTGACGACCCCTTTGATTTTTTTCAAAGGAAGACTCCTTTCAAGCAGTATATACCAAGCAAGAGGAAACGTTTGGGGTTAAATTATTTGTTCTGTTGTTTTGAAAAAACGGGTCTGGTTTTGGATATAATTGTGTACACTGGCGGTAAAACAAGGGGAAATACCAGGAAGTTACTGGGTATCTCGGGTATGTGGTTAAAAAATGTGGAGCCAATTTGGTAAGGGGCATTTTTTATATACTGACAACTGGTACACAACCCCTATACTCAGTGATTCTTGCGAGTGAACATGACAGATGTGTGGGGGCACAGTGCGAAAAGTCGTAAACATATGCCAGGTTCGAAGCGGTCGTAAGGTAAATGCGGGGTTTTTTGCTCCCAAGCATCATGGCATTTCGGTGGCATGACAAACGTGAGTACACGCTGACATCATTTCCCCCCGACACAAATGGTAGAGACTGGCAAGCAAAATAGAGAGACCAAAAAACCTTTTGTAAACCCTGCAGCTGTGATGGATTAAAACCCTAAATTTAGCCTTAGGGGACAAATGTGACATGCAGATTGGGTTTGCGCTTTTTTCCAAGATTTTATAATTGTACATAAAACTGTTTTTCCATCTTCTTGACATTTCCATGTAATGCTTAAATATTAAATTTTGAAGACCAAGAACAAACCCAAATATGGTGAATTTTTTTGTCTCATCAACAAATAATATTCAAGTACCAAAAACAACCCCTGCAAAAACCGCCCCACAAAATTATAAACACTGTCCTCTCGTCGAGGCCTGGTACACTACCCCAAACCATTTGCCTGCTCTACTCCCAAAAAAAAATCCCAAGAAGGGTGTTTTGTTGTGGACATCCAAAAAAAACCCAACAAAAATGCAGGACCCCCGTTTTTTGTTGAGGATGTAAGACACCATTGTGCTTATACCCGTTTAAAAGAACCCCACAAACTGCAGCATTTCAAATAAAGTGCCATGATTTAACAATGTATATTATTTATAAAACAACGTAAAAACATTGTTTACATTGTTTTTTGTGTAAACAAGTTTTAGCAACTTTATAATTACGAGTGTTTTTGCTTAATTGGTTTTTACATTCAACAGTGTATATTTGAACTTTCCCAAAATAATTTGGTCTCACAGGCCACAAAATTAGTGAAAAAATAAAATATGAAAAAAACAAGAAACCTCGAATACAATAAAAAAAAAGTTCCCGGGGGTGAGGGGAGTCCCCGCTTTTGCCGCCAAAAGACCAATTTCAGAAAAACTTCGGACTCTATATCTCGGTAAGTACTGATGGGAAAAATTTTTTTTTTGGGACAAAACAATCAGAAAAAAAATCTTAACTTTTTCATAAAAAAAAATAATTTTTTTTTTTTCGAATATTTTGCGACACCAAAGAAACTTCAGGATTTGGCCCCTTCGACAGTAAAGGTTAAATTCATGCTATACGGCTTTCGTCAATTTTTAACCCTTTCTTTATTGGACTCCTCACGAACTTCTCCCAAGTCAAAAAATTTTCAAAAAAAAAAAAAAAAAAAAAATACTGGTCCCCCTAAACTTCGCGAGGGTTAAGGATAAAGAGCCCGCAAATTTAAAAAATCGTGAATGTTTGGTACCCAATATATTGTAGGGAAATATAATATAATGCTGCTTCCAAACTTTTTTGCCATGCATCATAAAATACATGAAAACTCATAAATTTACTAAATACTACATGTTGGGGTATAATAACATGTATGTTTTTAAATACCACTGCCCCCACCACTGCCCCACCACTGCGAGCCCCTACTACCCCCCTCCGACCCCCGCAACTGGCAGCCACCCCCCCACCACTGTGGTGAGTGTTTGTTTGTTCTTATTTGCTATTAAACTCAGTATAAATAATGTAAACCCTTTTCATGCTGCATATTGGAAGGGTATTCAGACTGTATTGGACGGTGCATCATTGTTTACTCTTGAACACAGCAAAAAATCGAACTTTCTGTACTGTTAATAATAAATTTTGTAAAAATAATAATAAAAATACAAAATGGGGAAGGAAAAATTTTACCAAAAATAGAGGGTTAAGCAATAGTGGTTTTAATGGTTGACACTGCGTCAGGTGACTTTGTTTTTGCTGGATATTAGTCTCCTGCTCTTCCCCAACATTTCACAAAATTCATTTTGTTTGGTGCTTTTAGATTGAGTGTACTGGAGTGGTAGAGGCACGGTTGAGGCACGGGTTGAGGGAGCGTTTAGGCAGTGGGTGAGGCAGTGGTAGAGGGAGCGTTTGAGGCAGCGGGTTGAGGCAGCGGTTGAGGCGCAGTTGAGGGCAGTGGGGGAGGCAGTGGGTGAGGAGCATTGAGGCGTGGGTGAGGCAGTGGGTGAGCAGTGGTGAGGCAGTGGGGGAGGCAGCGGTTTTAGGCAGCAGTTGAGGGGAGCAGTTAAAGGGAGTGGTTGAGGGGGGGGGAGCGGTTGAGGCAGCAGTTGAGGGAGGGTGAGAGTGGGTGAGCAGCGGTTGAGGCAGTAAATTGAGGCAGGGGGGTGAGGCAGTGGTTGAGGCAGCGTTGGGGGAGTGGTGAGGGAGTGGGGAGGCAGTGGGGGGAGGCAGCGGTTTAGGCAGCAGTTGAAAGGGAGCAGTTAAGGCAGTGGTGAGGCATGGGTGAGGCAGGGGTGAGGGAGTGGTTGAGGCAGTGGGGAGGCAGTGGGGGGGCAGTGGGTGAGGCAGTGGGTGAGGCAGGGTTTTAGGCGCAGTTGAGGCGTGGTTAAGGCAGTGGGGGGGCAGCTGTTGGGGCCCGCGGTTGAGGCAGCATTGAGGCAGTGGGTGAGGGAGTGGGTGAGGCAGTGGGTGAGGCAGGGGTGAGGCAGTGGGTGAGGCAGCGGTTGAGGCAGCAGGAGGCAGTGGTTAAGGGAGTGGGGAGGCAGCGGGTTTAGGCAAACGGTTGGGCAGCATTTAGGGGTGGGTGAGGCAGTGGGTGAGGCAGTGGGGGAGGGGTGGGTGAGGCAGGGGGTTGAGGCAGCAGTTGAGGCAGCATTGACACTTTTAAGGCATTCGTTAGGCAGGGGTAGGGAATGGGGAGGGGGGGTGAGGGAGCGGTTTGAGGCAGCGGGGTTTTTAGGGAGCAGTTGAGGCAGTGGGTGAGCGGGGGAGGGAGTGGGTGAGGCAGTGTTGAGGCAGCAGTTGGGCCGTTTTTAAGGAGTGGGTGAGGCAGTGGGGGAGGCAGTGGGTGAGGGATGGGTGAGGCAGCGGTTGGGCAGTGGTTTAGGCAGTGGTTGAGGGAGTGGTTGAGGGGAGTGTTTGGGCAGTGGTTTTAATAACATAATTTAAAATAATAATAGTACATTTATTATGAATAAATTTATTTTTTATTAATATTATTATTTTTATTATTTTTATTATTAAAAACAGTAGTTTTTAAATACCAAATGCCTCAACCACTGCCTCAACGCGCCTCAAAATGCTGCCTCAACCACGCCCAACGCTGCCTCACCCAGCCCAACTGCTGCCTCAACCACTGCCTAACTGCTGCCTCAACCACTGCCTCAACTGCGCCTCAACCATGCCTCAACTGCTGCCTCAACCACTGCCTCAACTGCGCCCCACCCCCTGCCCCAACGCTGCCTCAACACTGCCCCAACTGCTGCCTCAACCACTGCCTCAAATGTGCCTCAACCACTGCCTCAACTGCGCCTCAACCCCTGCCCCCAACTGCTGCCTCAACCACTGCCCCAACTGCTGCCTAACCATTTCCTCAACCACTGCCCCTACCCCTGCCCCTACCCTGCCTCACCATGCCTCTACCACTGCCCCCAACCACTCCTCTCCACTGCCTTAACACTGCCCCAACCACTGCCTCAACCACGCCTCTACCCCTGCCCCAACCATGCCTCAACTGCTGCCTCAACCACTGCCCCAACTGCTGCCCCAACCATTTCCTCAACCACTGCTCAAAAACGCCTCAACCCCCTGCCTCAACCACTGCCTCAACTGTGCCCCAACCACTGCCTCAACTGCTGCCTCAACTGCTGCCTCAACCATTTCCCAACCCTGCCTCAACCACGCCCCAACCATTTTTTAACACTGTCAACCACTGCCTAAAACCCCGCCCTCAAACCACTGCCCAACGCTGCCCCAACCACTTCAAATGCTGCCTCAACTGCTCCCAAAACCCTTAACTAACCATTCCTCAACCCTGCCTCAACCCCTTACCTAACCACTGCCTCAACCATTACCTCAACCACTGCCTAACCAATGCTTTAACCATTACCTCAACCACGCCCAACCATTACCTCTACCACTGCCTCAACCACGCCAACGCTGCCTCTACCACGCCTTACCCCTTTTCCCGTCACACTCAATCTACAAGCCCAAAACAATGAATTTTTGTGAAATGTTTGGAAGACACGGAGACAATACCCAGCAAAAACAAAGTCAAGACGCTGTGTCAACCACCCCCCCACATTGCTTAACCCTCGTATTTTTGTACAATTCCCCTTCTTTTTAAATTTTTACGTATTTATTATTATTTTTATTATTTTATTATTATTATTATTATTATTTTTATTTTTATTTTTACTATTGTTATTAATAGCGTAGCAAAAAAAGTTTGTTCTTTGCTGTTTTTCAAGAGTAAACACAGAGTACCGTCCAATACCAGTCTGAATAGCCCTTCCAAATGCAGTCATGGATGGGTTTACATTATTTTACTGTATTTTAAAAGCAAATAAGAACAAACAAAACACTCCCCCACAGTGGGGGGGGGCTGGCTGCCATTTTCGGGGGGGCGGGGGAGGGTAGGAGGGACTCGCAGGTGGGGGGAAACTTAAATAGATGTGGCGGCTTGGGAATTGGCAGCTGGGAATTCGCGAATTGTGAAACTGCGAAAGTTTAAAATGGAATGTTGAGGGGGACCTTAAAAAAAAAAAAAAAATTGAATGATAAAAAAAAATTTCCCAAAGGTAATGAAACCAAAAGTAATAAATTTATAAAAACTTATGAATTATACTCTCCAAAAAAAGCTGTCTAAGCGATATTTTATACGCAATTTTTTCCCCCCTTTATGCTCTATTTTTTTTCCCTTTTCCCCTGTTTCCAGTCCCCTAAAGTCAAAGCGTTTTGCTAGTATTCCTTCTATTCTATTGAATGAGGACAATAAAATGTTTACCTATTAATTTAACTACTCAAAAAAATGTCAGAAATAAATAATTCGGCCAATTTCCAACAAATTCAACAATTGCCAATTTAAAAATAGGTCCAAAATAAACCAGTAGACATTCCAGCACTAAATAAACCTTCCTCTCTCCTTAGTCACCCCTTTCCCCGGCCTGTCTTATATTACGCTTTCTTTAAAATTTTTTTAAATTTTTTTTTACACAAAATCTAAAAAATTATTTAAAGCACATGAATTATTGTAATAATTGTAGGTGCAGACCAGAAATTTTTCCCTCATTATGTTTTTTCAATAAAATGTTGTTAATCATAATGTTCATTGGATATCACTCGCTCTTTCCCCAAAAACACCTCTCCTCACTTAGTGACATACTCGTTTACTGACAACGGGCTCTCTAACCAGATTATAACAAAAAAATGTATATTAGAGCTATTTTTCCCCTATTCTTTTATTTAATATCAATACACTGCTGCATAAACATTTAAAAAATATACCAGAAATGTTTTAAATGTTGCAAAGGTGATATTAGCCCTTAAACGGTCCCAAAAATTATAAAAGGTGCAAAGGTGATATTCCCTTAAAAATCCAAACAGATCGAGTTCAAATTTTGTAGTACAAAAGAAATCTCTTTTTTTACAAATTTTCAAATTAAACAAAAAAAAAAAAGTAGATAAAAGTTTTTTTTTCACTTTTCACATGTAAAACAAAAAAAAATTACATTTTTTTACATACAGTGGGCCCCCACATAACGATAAATCCATTCCTGGGGCTCATTTTTAAGCGAAATTTCGTTATGCGAATGAATTTTTCCCCAAAGAAATAATGGAAATCAAATTAATCCTGCAAGACACCCCAAAAATATGAAAAAAAAAATTTTACCACATAAATATACTTTTTTCCACACCAAAGAGAAAGGGTCATGCACAAAAGTAGAGTAGTACATGCACATTTTATATATTTACATGTACACTCTACTAAATGAAGAATAAAAGACACCTTTATTGAAGATGCAGCAATGACTGATAACACTGTGTCCTGGGGTGCCTTTTCCCCCTGAGTCTGTAGGTCCTGTTTTGGGATTTTCTTCCAGAACAGGGCCCTTTTCACACGGTATGTCACTACATTCTTTAAAACTCTCAAACCAACCTTTGGGCTTTTAAATTCACCAAAAGAGCACTGTTCCAGGCATTTTTCCCCCGTTTCCCTGGGGGTTATGACTGGTGTGGGTTTCATCCTGGGGGGACAAGATGCACTGACTTTTTTGGGTTATCCGGGGGGCTAACCCTCGGGGTTTTAAATTTTTTCTTGGTATTTTCAATAAGCCACACCAAACCGGTGCACAGCACAGCAGCAAGCAGCACTGCATGCTCAAGACGCTGCGGCTAAGCAGCACAGACAGTGCACAGCAGCACTGCAGTGCAAAAGCACAGCTGCATGCTACAGCAGCAGTGAAGTGCTAAGCAGCATGAATGCACAGCAGCCAACGGTGTACGCAGCAGCAGATGGGACTACAGCAGCAGCGGCAGCTGACGGTGCTACACAGCACAGCAGCACTGAAGTCTACAGCAGCGCAGCACAGCAGCGCAGCTGACAGTGCGACAGCAGCAGCAGCAGCAGCAGCTGACAGTGCTACAGCACAGCAGCACAGCAGCAGCTGACAGTGCTACAGCAGCAGCTGACAGTGCTACAGCAGCAGCAGACGGTGCTACAGGAGCAGCAGACGGTACTACAGCAGCAGCAGCAGCTGACGGTGGTACAGCAGCAGTAGCAGCTGATGGTGGTACAGCAGCAGCAGCAGCTGACAGTGCTACAGCAGCAGCAGCATCAGCAGTTGACCATGGTACCACAGTATTTCGATAATATTTCTCACCCTTTTTACCACAGGGTTGGCACCAGAAGCTTTCTTGGGGCCCATGGTCACTTATTTTGCAGATAAAATCACCAAAAATGCTGTAATAATACGAAATGTTCCGATTGTATGCTTGGATGTTACCGCGGAGGCTGGCTTGTAAACAATGCCACCGGCAGAACATGTGAGGCTGGCTCAGGCCTCACATAGACGCATCTTGGACGAATAGCGTTGAGCGGGTTTTTTAGCGGTATGCGAGGCAAAATCTTAGCGATAAAATGTATCGGTATGCGGATTTAACGTTATGTGATGCCAACGGTATGCGGGGGTCCACTGTACTTTCAGATGTTGAAAAAACGTATACATGTATATACGTTTGGACCATTTAAGGGTTAAAACAATATCAAAGATGGTTGATGCAAACTCACTACCATTACAGTATGCTCCTCACTTAGCAACAGAACTCCATCATTAACCCTTTCAGGGTTGGTGCTTTACTAGTATGGCTTGCACACCAGGGTAGGTGCCATACTATTTATTTCTTATTAACACACTGGCCAATTCCCACCAAGGCAGGGTGGCCCGAAAAAGATAAACTTTCACCATCATTCACTCCATCACTGTCTTGCCAGAAGGGTGCTTTACACTACAGTTTTTAAACTGCAACATTAACACCCCTCCTTCAGAGTGTAGACACTGTACTTCCCATCTCCAGGATTCAAGTTCGGCCTGCCGGTTTCCCTGAATCCCTTCATAAATGTTACTTTGCTCACACTCCAACAGCATGTCAATTATTAAAAACTATTTGTCTCCATTCACTTCTATCAAACTCGCTCACGCATGCCCGCTGGAAGTCCAAGTCCCTTGCACACAAAACCTCCTTTACCTCCTCCCTCCAACCTTCCCTAGGCTGACCTCTACCCCGCCTTCCTTCCACTACAGACTGATACACTCTTGAAGTCATTCTGTTTCTCTTCATTCTTTCTACATGTTGGAACCACCTCAACAACCCTTCCTCAGCCCTCTGGACAACAGTTTTGGCAATCCCACACCTCCTCCTAACTTCCAAACTATGAATTCTTTGCATCATATTCACACCACATATTGCCCTCAGACATGACATCTCCACTGCCTCCAGCCTTCTCCTCGCTGCAACATTCATCACCCATGCTTCACACCCATATAAGAGCATTGGTAAAACTATACTCTCATACATTCCCCTCTTTGCCTCCAAGGACAAAGTTCTTTGCCTCCACAGACTCCTAAGTGCACCGCTCACCCTTTTCCCCTCATCAATTCTATGATTCACCTCATCTTTTGTAGATCCATCTGCTGACACGTCCACTCCCAAATACCTGAATGCCTTCACCTCCTCCATACTCTCTCCCTCCAATCTGATATCCAATCTTTCATCAACTAATCTTTTTGTTATCCTCATAACCTTACTCTTTCCTGTATTCACTTTTAATTTTCTTCTTTTGCATACCCTACCAAATTCATCCACCAACCTCTGCAATTTCTCTTCAGAATCTCCCAAGAGCACAGTGTCATCAGCAAAGAGCAACTGTGACAACTCCCACTTTATGTGTGATTCTTTATCTTTTAACTCCACGCCTCTTGCCAAGACCCTCGCATTTACTTCTCTTACAACCCCATCTATAAATATATTAAACAACCACGGTGACATCACACATCCTTGTCTAAGGCCTACTTTTACTGGGAAAGAATTTCCCTCTTTCCTACATACTCTAACTTGAGCCTCATTATCCTTGTAAAAACTCTTCACTGCTTTCAGTAACCTACCTCCTACCGCCGTACTAGTATGCATAAATTCTAGCGCCTTCAAATCTAGCAAGAGAAAGCTGGTAAGGCCTACATATGAAAGAATTGGTCTATGTTGTCAGTGTGCACAGTATAAAATAAATCCTGCAGCACAGAGTGCATAATGAGAAAAAGAAAATTCCAACTGTGTTTTTGGTTTAAAACAGCAAGTTTGCAGTGTATTTTCGTATGCTATTTATTGTTGTATTCTATAGTTTTCCTGGTCTCATTTCATAGAATGGAAGACATATTATGGAAACTGAGATGATTCTGATTGGTTTCACAATGAAAAGTACCTTGAAATTGAGCTCAAAGTAGCAGAAATGTTCAGTTTTTGCCAAAGTTCAAAAGTAAACAAATCGTGCCATGCGTCCAACACACGTCAACTGGCGAGTCAAATATTCTTTCACAAGTGTGCCAATATTATTTATAAATTGCCAATTTCTGACCACTTTATCGGATAGTTGAAATAGATAAATGGGTGGTTTCTTGCACTCATTCGATAGGAAAAATGGAGTTCTAGCCAAATAGTTATGATTTTTGTCGACTGGTACATTGAAATTGGCCGAAAATAGACCTCAAAGTTAGTGAAATTGCCGATGCGTAAACATCGTCAAGACCTCTAACTTCACAAGAGCATAATTCCATAAGTTTTCCATGAAATTTCATACTTTTTGTGACATTATGATTGGGAAAAGGTTCTCTATCATTTCATAAGAAAAAATTATTTTTTTTTTTCGAAAAATTTCCGACCCAGAGAACAAGTTTAGGAGACGGCCCTGACTCTGAAAGGGTTAAGTGAGGAGAGGCTGTATAATATAAAAGGTTTCATCAGTGTTAAGTTTAATGGTAGTCATACAGGTTGATATTTTTACAAGCTCTTCATTTATAGTAGTGTTTAGTGAGGCAAGATTAGGGTGGGAGATGACAAACATTGTGTACTCAGCAAAGGGTTAAGTTGCTTGTTCTCTCTAGGATAGAATACTGCTATGCACTAACAGTTCCAGCCAAGGCAAGTGAAACTGCTGGTCTAGAAATGTAGAGAGAACCTTCACTGAATATATTAGTTCAGTCAAACACCTTAATTGCTGGGAACATTGGAAGTCGTTCAACTTATACACCCTGGAATGCAGGTGAGAAACATACATCATAAGTTACACCTTGAAAATCCTAGAGGGACTGGTCCCTACTCTCAGTGCAACATATCCCCAATAAAAAGCAGTGGTGCCATAAATATACTTAGAGAAAATACGTAAGTGTCCAGAGGTAATTAAACAAAAACAAACAATTTCTGATCTGTGCTTACTGAGACAGAGGAGTGAAGTTGACCCTCAATGACCGGGTGGCAGCAACATCGGTGACTTCCGTAAGGTTGCATTCTTTTATTTTACGTTTTTGTCACTTTTTTCTTTTCTATTTTTTTTTCCAGTAACGTTTGTGAGACCAATATAATGCATAATGTGTATATGTACACTCATTGTATTAAACACTATAACTGTATTAATATTTTCATCATTTTGTTTAAAAAACTTGTTTACAACAAAAATGTTGTATATTAGTAATGTTCTATTATATATTTACATATTTACAGTAGCTAGACAAATTCCTAGAATTGCTGCAGTCTGTGGAAGTCTTTGAAACAAGCTGTCATGCACAGTGGTGCCTTACATTCCTCACACATAAACCCAGTGTCTAAGTTTTTGTGGCCATCATTTTGTTTGTGCACAGACAACACATCTCTTCTGAGCCCATTTCTTCTTAGTTGATGGAAGCTGTATTAGGAAGTGATTACCTTCCCGCCTCAAACGACTGGGTACAGAGTGCATAATGAGAAAAAGAAAATTCCAACTGTGTTTTTGGTTTAAAACAGCGAGTTTGCAGTGTATTTTCGTATGCTATTTATTGTTGTATTCTATAGTTTTCCTGGTCTCATTTCATAGAATGGAAGACATATTATGGAAACTGAGATGATTCTGATTGGTTTCACAATGAAAAGTACCTTGAAATTGAGCTCAAAGTAGCATCACAGTTCGTGGACGGTTTTGTATAGCAAGTGTTGTTACCTAGTACTTGATTATTAGTTGTCTGATGACAGATAAACAAAATTCACCATACGGTGGTCTGTTGCTGGTCTTCATTTGGTACATATTATACGCACTGAGCATTGAAATGTGCATGAGATGAAAAAAAATTTCGTGTACCACTTGTAACTCTTACGAACACAATTGGCAAAGCCAATCTGCATGTCACACTTGCCAACCAAACGCATGTTTTGTGTGTAGTCAATCACTGTTGCTGGTTTTAGAGTAGGTTCATTCATCACTCTATCCACCGTGCCACTGTCTTTCAATTTGTTATAATGAATAAATAAATAAATAAAGTTTATTTCTTTATAAAGGTTACAATGTGTAATTACAATTTTGATTTGCTAAGTACAGTGGACCCCCGCATAGCGACTTTAATCTGTGCAAGAGGGCTCATTGTTATGCAAAATGATCGGTATGCGAATGAATTTTCCCCATAAGAAATAATGGAAATCAAATTAATCCGTGCAAGACACCCAAAAGTATGAAAAAAAAAAAATTTTACCACATGAAATGTTAATTTCAATACACACAAACTGAAAAAGGCATGCACAATTACATGACACTTACTTTTATTGAAGATCTGGTGATGATTGATGGGATGGGAGGAGGGGAGAGAGAGTGTTAGTGTTTAGAAGGGGAATCCCCTTCCATTAAGACTTGAGGTGTCGAGTCCTTTTCTGGGGTTACTTCCCTTCTTCTTTTAATGCCACTAGGACCAGCTTCAGAGTCACTGGACTTCTTTCGCACAACATATCTGTCCATAGTGGCCTGTACCTCTCGTTCCTTTATGACTTCCCTAAAGTGTTTTTCACAACATTGTCAGTGTACAGGTTGCCAACACGGCTTGCAATAGCTGTGTGAGGGTGATTTTCATCCATGAAGGTTTGCACTTCAAGCCACTTTGCACAGATTTCCTTAATCTTTGTAGTAGGCAACTTCTTCAATTTCTCTCTCCCCTCCTCTGAACCAGTTTTCCTCAGGTCTGGCCTCTTGCTGTTGAAGTTGATCTATCAGCTCATCAGTGGTTAGTTCTTCATTGTCCTCCTCCACCAACTCTTCCACATCCTCCCCACTAACCTCCAACCCCAAGGACTTTCCCAATGCCACAATGGATTCCTCAACTGGCATAATCCTCTCAGGGTTAGCCTCAAACCCTTCAAAATCCCTTTTGTCTACACATTCTGGCCACAGTTTCTTCCAAGCAGAGTTCAAGGTCTTCTTAGTCACTCCCTCCCAAGCCTTACCTATAAGGTTTACACAATTGAGGATATTAAAGTGCTCTCTCCAAAACTCTCATAGAGTCAGTTGAGTTTCTGAGGTCACTACAAAGCACCTTTCAAACAGAGCTTTTGTGTACAGTTTTTTGAAGTTTGCAATAACCTGCTGGTCCATGGGCTGCAGGAGAGGAGTGTATTAGGAGGCAAAAACTTCACCTTAATGAATTTCATGTCCCCATAAAGTCGCTCTGCCACGTCTGTAGGATGACCAGGGGCATTGTCTAACACCAGGAGGCACTTAAGTTCTAATTTCTTTTCAGTTAGGTAATCTTCACATTGGGGCAAATGCATGGTGTAACCAGTCATAGAAAAAGTCCCTAGTGACCCATGCCTTACTGTCTGCCCTCCACAGCACACACAAATTCTCCTTGAGGACATTCTTTTGCCTGAACGGTCTGGGAGTTTCAGAGTGATATACTAATAAAGGCTTCACTCTGCAATCACCAGTAGCATTGGAACACATCAACAAAGTAAGCCTGTCTTTCATAGGCTTATGTCCTGGGAGTGCCTTTTCCTCCTGAGTAATGTAGGTCCTACTTGGCATTTTCTTCCAAAACAGGCCTGTTTCGTCACAATTAAACATTTGTTCAGGTTTCAGTCCTTCACTGTCTATGTACTCCTTGAATTCCTGCACATATTTTTCAGCTGCTTTGTGGTCCGAACTGGCAGCCTCACCATGCCTTATCACACTATGTATGCCACTACGCTTCTTAAATCTTTCAAACCAACCTTTGCTGGCCTTAAATTCACTCACATCATCACTAGTTGCAGGCATTTTTCTAATTAAATCCTCATGCAACTTCCTAGCCTTTTTGCTTATGATCGCTTGAGAAACGCTATCTCCTGCTAGCTGTTTTTCATTTATCCACACCAATAAGAGTCTCTCAACATCTTCCATCACTTGCGATCTCTGTTTCGAAAACACAGTTAAACCTTTGGCAAGAACAGCTTCCTTGATTGCCTTTCTGTTGCCCACAATAGTAGCGATGGTTGATTTGGGTTTCTTGTACAACCTGGCCAGGTCGGCGACACGCACTCCACTTTCATACTTATCAATGATCTCTTTCTTCATCTCTATAGTAATTCTCACCCTTATTGCTGTAGGGTTGGCACCAGAAGCTTTCTTGGGGCCCATGGTCACTTATTTTGCAGATAAAATCACCAAAAACACTGTAATAATACGAAATGTTCCGATTGTATGCTTGGATGTTACCGCGGAGGCTGGCTGGTAAACAATGCCACCGGCGGCACATGTGAGGCTGGCTAAGGGCGCACATTGGACGCGTCTCGGACGAAGAGCGGTGAGCAGGTTTTTGAGCGGTATGCGAGGCAAAATTTTTGCGATAAAAGCGAGCGTAAAGCGGATTGAACGTTATGTGATGCCGACAGTATGTGGGGGTCCACTGTACAAAAATAGCCACTATCATGCCGAGGCATTTCGGGTAAACTAATCCTAATACAGTGGACCTCCACCTAATGATATTAGTCCGTTCCTGAGAGCTCATCATAAGCCAAAATTATCGTTAGCTGAATTAATTTTCCCCACAAGAAATAATGGACATCAAATTAATCCGTTCCTGACACCCTAAAGTATGAAAAAAAAAATTTTACCACATGAAATATTAAATTAAATACACACAAACTGAAGAAGACATGCACAATTACTACTCTACTAAGAATAGAATACATGACACTTACCTTTATTGAAGATCTGGTGATGATTGATGGGATGGGAGGAGAGGAGAGTGTGGAAGTTATTGTTTAGAAGGGGAATCCCCTTCCATTAGGACTTGAGGTAGCAAGTCCTTTTTTGGGGTTACTCCCCTTTTTCTATTAATGCCACTAGGACCAGCTTGAGAGTCACTGGACCTCTGTCGCACAACAAATCTGTCCATAGAGCTCTGTACCTCCCATTCCTTTAAGACTTTCCTAAATGGGCCATAACATTGTCTTGTACAGGTTGCCAACACGGCTTGCAGTAGCTGTGTCAGGGTGATTTTCATCCGTGAAGGTTTGCAGTTCAACCCACTTTGCACATATTTCCTTAATCTCTTTTTTCAATTCCATACTAATTCTTGCCCTTTTTACCACAGGGATGGCACTAGAAGTTTTCTTGGGGTCCATGGTGACTTATTTTGCAGTTAAAAGCACTAAAAACACTGGGATAATGTGAAATGTACCGAATATATATGTAGATGCGACCACACTGGCTGGCTTGTAAACACTGGCACTGAAGCCACACGTGGGATGCATCCCGGACGAATCACAAAAGGCGAGTTTTTTATCGTGAGGCGAGGCAAAATTTTTGAGTTCAAATGCTTCGTATGGCAGATTTAATGTAATGCGATGCGTTTGTAAGGCGGGGGTCCACTGTACATAGTAACTAATTGAAACTAGATAAGATAATAGTACATAATAGCTATACTTAAAACTAAACAAGGAATAGTGGTTAGCTGTTTTACAATCTTATTTGAATTTAATAAATCTTATTTAAACTTATTACAAAATCTAACTTACAAGTAATGGTGCAGGTGGTAATATTTTATGGAATGGCAGAATTAAAAGCCAGGAGGTCACATGATAAAACTAGTTAGCAGATGTTTGGTTGATTTGGTTAATATTGTGAGATAAGATGATTTTTTTTAGGAAAGTCATGCCATGTCATTGGCAGCAAACACCTGCACCTCACCACTATGAATGCCTGTGTTGAACCTGGGCATATGTTTATGAATATAACACACTGTGCCACACACGTCTGTCATGTTCGCTTGCAAGAAATCACTGGGGAAATGTTATTTTAGTACCAGTTATTAGTATATAATGCATATATGCCCCTTACCAAGATATGGTGCCATCATTGTTCTCACTGTCACCCGAGATACCCAATAACATCTCGGTATCTTCCAGTGTTTCACTTCTTGTTCCTATAATTATGTCCAATACCAGGCCATTGTCACAGTCACAGAGTACAAACAGTTTACACCAAAGCGTTTCCTCTTGCTCGGTATATACAGCTTGAACGACAGTCTACCTTCGAACAAAATCAAAGACTCAACAATTACAAGATTTTTAAATGGATAAAAGCACATGTTGGACTTTTATTTCAGATATATAAAAACATTTCTAATCTTGTATGACCTGTCATTTCTGTCAGGTTTTGTCAGAGAAGTCCAACATACATAACAGTAAGATAAATCTGTTCACTGTGATATCAGCGAAGGTCAGGGTAGAAATTACTGCATCTATAGACCAGTATGATTTTATATTATGCTTACAGACATGAGGCATAAGCATTATTGTTGCAAAAAACAAATACATTTCAGCCACAGTTGTCTCCTTCCACCAGTGTAGTCTTGACTGTGGTGGTATCACTATTTGCCGTGGTGTACTCAAAATACTTGCTACTTTCCCTGACAATATTTTCCATCAAGGGCTGGTCAAAGAGTAGTTCAAAGAATTGCAGTTCACTTGCAGTGTTTCCAAGGGAACAAGATTGCAAGAATCCATTTTGAGTGTCATCAAACTGATGGGGACTGGGAACAAAATTGGAATTTTGCTGCCAATCCCAGATGTGGTTTGCTGGTGGGTACTGGACATCAAAAGCTGGTTGTGGTTGTGGTTGTAGTTGTGGTTGTGCAGGCTGTGGTGTGGGGCTGGATGATGATGATGCGCTTTGTCCTGGACTGGGCTGGTGCCACATGCTGCATGCCCGTGGCACCACCACCACCTACTGACACATGTGGTCTATCAATCCCAATCGTAGCCACATCATCATCACTTTCATTGTCTATTCCAGGTGGAGGGCCAAGGAATGTACACCTACCATCCGACTTACGACCTGCTCGACTTACGACGACTCGACTTATGACCGTGCTTTTTATGCCAAATTTCTGGGAAATAAACAAGTGCTTGTGTTGTACACAGTATTTATCCTAAACCTTACAGTATAAAATACAGTACTAACAGCATAAAAAGTAAAGTAAAACATGAAATACCAAAATAAAACAATAAAATAAAGTCATTACAAAAATGTTATGTTGATATTCAGTAGTAAAGTTCGACTTACGACTATTTCGACTTACGACCGGTTTCTTGGAACCAAACTCGGTCGTAAGTCGGATGGTAGGTGTATTCCAGGGTGTATTCCGCCCCCTTGGAATTGCATATGGTACAGTACCCGAGTGTATACAGCATCATATCAACTGACGTTTCACTGGTGAATATGATTCATCACTATCACTACTCGAATGGTCATCAAGAGCAATAAAATCAAAGTCTACATCACTACATCACCGTTGCTTAAATCTGAGGCTTGGCCATGCAAAAATATTAGTTTTCTCTTGGGACGAGGTACAACTGAATGTGACAGAGATGCACCAGCACCAGAGGTGGAAGGTTGAGGGTCATCAGGATTTTTGGCACTACAGTAGACCCCCGGTTTGCGATGGCATCGGTATCCGATAAATCTGATATTTGATACATTTTAAGGCAAAAATTTTGCCTTGGTTCCCATTAAGAAACCTGGTATATGCGATTTGTCTGAAATGTGTCCATGTGTGGCCTGAACTGCCCCGTGTGTGCCAGTGTTTACAAGCCAGCCAGTGTGCTCGCATCTAAGGATACATTCGGTACATTCCATATTATCACAGTGTTTTCGGTGCTTGTTTCTGCAAAATAAGTCACCATGGGCCCCAAGAAAGCTTCTAGTGCCAACCCTTCAAGAAAAAGGGTGCTAATTACTATTGAAATGAAGAAAGAGATAATTCCAAAGTACGAAAGTGGAGTGCGTGTGTCGGAGCTGGCCAGGTTGTATACAAAACCCCAATCAACCATCGCTACTATAGTGACCAGGAAAACGGCAATCAAGGAAGCTGTTGTTGCAAAAGGTGCAACTGTGATTATGAAACAGTGACCGCAAGTGTTAGAAGATGTTGAAAGACTGTTATTGGTGTGGATAAATGAAAAACAGATAGCAGGAGATAGCATCTCTCAAGCAATCATTTGTGAAACAGCTAGGCAGTTGCATAACGATTTGGTAAAGAAATTACCTGCAACTAGTGGTGATGTGAGTGAATTTAAGGCCAGCAAAGGTTAGTTTGAAAGATTTAAGAATCGTAGTTGCATACATCATATGATTAGGCATGGTGAGGCTGCCAGTTCGGACCAAAAAGTCCTAATGGAAGGGGATTTCCCTTCTAAACATTAAGTTCGACACTCTCCCCTCCTCCCATCCCATCAATCATCACCAGATCTTCATTAAAGGTAAGTGTCAATTATTCTATTGTTAGCAGAGTAGTACAAACTGTGCATATCTTCTTCAGTTTGTGTGCATTAAACTTAATATTTCATGTAGTAAAATTTTTTTTTCATACTTTTGGGTGTCTTGCACGGATTAATTTGATTTCCATTATTTCTTATGAGGAAAATTGATTCGCTTTTCGATAATTTTGGTTTACGATGAACTCTCAGGAATGGATTAATATCACAAACCGGGGGTCCACTGTGTTTTTGATATCATAAGCATTACTTTCAGTCACAAATTGTTCAAAACCATAAAATTCCTGTTCATATCCACTTCCATCGGTGTTAGAACTATCACTTGGGAAGAGGAGAGTCCCATTTCGCCGGGGAGTGAGAGCTTCCTTGCTACGAGGCATAATGAACAAAGCATATTGAGATGGCATTCCCGCAATGCTATGCAGGTATCCCAATTTTTTGTTTACTGCACACACTGACCATGCCTTCCAGCCTTCTCATGCTAAATTTGAAGCGGCTAGAATTATGGCGTAGTTCTACGGCCTGGACCCTAGCTTCAAAGCCGCAAAGAAGGTCAGTGTGTCATCGAGGACTGTCTTATTTCCATTGGGGTTCTTCAATCTTGTCCCCCAGGATGCGATCCACACCAGTCGACTAACAACCAGGTATCTACTTACTGCTAGGTGAATAGTGGCAGCAGGTGTGAAGACACCTGCTGCCACCCATAACAGAGACTGAACCACAGAATCTCAGTGTGAAGCAAAAACATTACCAACTTCAGTACTGTAAAGTTTATTAATTTTAGGACTCGTCTAGTCCACACAGATAGCTAGATGCCTACCTTATGCATGAGATCTTTTCCACCCAAGTTTCTACTGTTATTAACCCTTTCAGGGTCCAAGGCCCAAATCTGGAGTCACGCACCAGTGTCCAAGAATTTTCAAAAAAAAAATTTGTTATTTTTTCTTATGAAATCGTAGAGAATCTTTTTGGGAAGGTAATAAAAACAAAAAGTACGAAATTTGGTGGGAAAAATTTACGAAATTATGCTCTCGCGAATTTTGATGTGTCAGCGATATTTACGAATCGGCGATTTTGCCGACTTTGACTCCCATTTTAGGCCAATTACATTATTCCAATCACCAAATTCTTAGCTATTTCACTAGTATTACTTCTATTCTATCGATTGAGCACAAGAAAATCGTCAAGTCAACTGTTTCAACTACAAAATAAAGTGATCGGAAATTGTTAATTTGGCCAATTTAACACAAAGTTCAAAATATTCCAATTTCAAAATAGGGTCCAGAATGAACAATGTAGGCATTCCTGGCACTAAACTAACATTTCCTCTGTTCATTAGTTATGTTTTGAGGCTTTACAAATAAATTCCATTTTGATTTTTTATTCACATAATGAATTTTATTCAACCCAAAAAATAGAAGATTTACTGTTATGCAATATTGTAATAATTGTATAAATATCATCACCACATTTGTGAATGTATATTAGACCCACCAGCTGTCGTGTATTAGACATGTGAGGTCGTTTGTTTACTCTTGAATATCGGCAAAAATTTAACATTTCTGCTACTTTGAGCTCAGTTTCAAGCCATTTCCAATGCTAAAACCAATCAAAATCATCTCTATTTCTGTAATATGTCTTCCATTCTATCAATGCGACCAAGAAATTGCAAATACAACTATAAAAAAACATACGAAAAAACACTGCAAAGTTGCTGTTTTAATCGAAAAATCATGAATTTCATTTTTTTCTCTCATTGAAAAATCATGATTTCATTTTTTTTCTCTCATTATACACAGTGTGCTGCAGGATCTGTTTTTATGTGGTGCACACATACCAACATAGATGTATTCTCTCATATCTAGGCCCAAATGTACCACTCACAGTTTATCAGAGTGAGCTGAGGCTCATGGCGTAGATCTACGGTTGGACCCTGAACGTAAAGCCGTAGATCTTACGGGATGGACCCTGAAAGGGTTAAGCACTGCATGAAATATTTATGACACTTATACCTAACTGTAGCATAGCATCACTATAACCTTGTCTAATACTTTAAATTCAGCACCCATATCCAACACATAAAAAAAAGGGTCCAAAACAGTTGGCATCCTCGCTAAGATTCATTATTATGTACCACAAAGAACACTATTTACATTATACTATTCACTGATCTACCCCTACTTCACTTACATTATTTTTGCCTGGGATCCACAACAGCAAATCACCTTAGCCAATAATCCAACAAAAAGCCGAGTACGAATGATCACACAGTTCACTGCTAGACAACACACCCTCCACTCTTCAAAATCCTAAATCTACTCACTATACAAAACTTTCACTCTACTACTGTGAATACTACATTTACAGAACAATAATTGTGAAGGAGGGGTGTTAATGTTTCACTTTTATAACTGTAGTGTAAGCACACCTGTTGCAACCCCTGAATGGGTTACAGCGATTATTATGTATATATATAAAGTATATTACCTTTTCATATAATTTTATATTGCTTATAAATTTTCGATAATAGCTAAATCACAAATGTATTGCCTTATATTGTTATTTGACGTAGCTTATGTTGTTAGGATCTACATAATATGTGCTCATTCAAGCCTTGATTGTCAAACTACTGTAATTATCGCTTGTCACTCGTTATACTGCCGGCTTCTGAGCTGTGCTTCCACGGGTATTTACGTACGAGGGGGGGGTGTCCCTC
>NC_069480.1:13248368-13275012 GCF_026875155.1 Cherax quadricarinatus
CGTGACTGGAACGATACACAAATAACCCGCACAAAAAGACAGAAGCTTACGACGACGTTTCGGTCCGACTTGGACCATTGACAAAGTCACCGAAACTCGTCATAAGCTTCTGTCTTTTATGTGCGGGTTATTTGTGTATGCAAACGTAGATCTATGTTTGGACAGTTTAACCTGTAAACAGTCCAAGCAGATCTACGTTCACACGTGTAGTGCTACAAAAGTAGATCTACGTTTTTTTTACACATTTTCAAATGTAAAAAAACAAGAAGATCTACTTTTTTTACATACTTTCAAATGTTGAAAAAACGTATATATACGTTTGGACCGTTTACGGGTTAAGGTTTAAGTAATGTATACAGGAGAAGGGCTACTAGCCTCTTGCTCCCGGCATGTTAGTTGCCTTTTATGAGACACATGGCTTACGGAGGAAGAATTCTGTTTCACTTACCCATGGAGATAAGAGGAAATAAACAAGAACTAGTAAGAAAATACTTATCTCACAGAATATATATACAGTTCACTGTCAATCAAGATGATTAGTTACATTCTTGAAAATGACATCCAAAACTAAAGAACATATGGAAAAAAGGGTTACGTTCCATGGACCCACAAAAATTACTAAATAATTTGTTTGTCTCAAAATTGTAAAAAAAAAAAAAAAAAAAGTGTAATTGTAGTTGTCTATCATGATGTATGGTTAGGTTAGGTAAGGTTCGTCAGGAAACAGGACAAATGTTTCCTGATGCGGGTCTTAGTCAGATGATGACCCGCCTTTGGAGCTTTTGGCCATCTGACTGAAGCCTTCTGCTGGCTTACCAGTCCACCCCTTCAAAAAATTATGGTCATGTATACCATTTTTGTAGTATTATGATGTATGTTTAATATGTACATTGCTTAAAGCTACAATTTTATATTATATTAACACATCGGCTCTCTCCCACCAAGGCGGGGCGGCGGGGCGGCCCGAATAAAAGAAAAACTGCATCATTCACTCCATCACGGTCTTGCCAGAGGCGCGCCTACATTACAGTTTATAAAACAGAGCGGCTAAAAGAGGTCAATATATCTGAAATGTGTAGGGAGACACTGGTCAGAGAAATAGCAAGCATCGAACTTAAGCTAAAAGAATCCTTTAGGAGTCAGGAATCGCGGGAAGTACTAAAAGCCATAAATGAAATCGAAAGAAACCCAAAGTATTTCTTCTCCTATGCCAAATCAAAGTCGAGAACAACGTCCAGTATTGGGCCCCTACTTAAACAAGATGGGTCCTACACAGATGACAGCAAGGAAATGAGTGAACTACTCAAGTCCCAATATGACTCAGTTTTTAGCAAGCCGCTAACCAGACTGAGAATCGAAGATCAAAATGAATTTTTTATGAGAGAGCCACAAAATTTGATTAACACAAGCCTATCCGATGTTATCCTGACGCCAAATGACTTCGAACAGGCGATAAATGACATGCCCATGCACTCTGCCCCAGGGCCAGACTCATGGAACTCTGTGTTCATCAAGAACTGCAAGAAGCCCCTATCACGAGCCTTTTCCATCCTATGGAGAGGGAGCATGGACACGGGGGTCGTCCCACAGTTACTAAAAACAACAGACATAGCCCACTCCACAAAGGGGGCAGTAAAGCAACAGCAAAGAACTACAGACCAATAGCACTAACATCCCATATCATAAAAATCTTTGAAAGGGTCCTAAGAAGCAAGATCACCACCCATCTAGAAACCCATCAGTTACACAACCCAGGGCAACATGGGTTTAGAACAGGTCGCTCCTGTCTGTCTCAACTATTGGATCACTACGACAAGGTCCTAAATGCACTAGAAGATAAAAAGAATGCAGATGTAATATATACAGACTTTGCAAAAGCCTTCGACAAGTGTGACCATGGCGTAATAGCGCACAAAATGCGTGCTAAAGGAATAACAGGAAAAGTCGGTCGATGGATCTATAATTTCCTCACTAACAGAACACAGAGAGTAGTCGTCAACAGAGTAAAGTCCGAGGCAGCTACGGTGAAAAGCTCTGTTCCACAAGGCACAGTACTCGCTCCCATCTTGTTCCTCATCCTCATATCCGACATAGACAAGGATGTCAGCCACAGCACCGTGTCTTCCTTTGCAGATGACACCCGAATCTGCATGACAGTGTCTTCCATTGCAGACACTGCAAGGTTCCAGGCGGACATCAACCAAATCTTTCAGTGGGCTGCAGAAAACAATATGAAGATCAACGATGAGAAATTTCACTTACTCAGATAAGGTAAACATGAGGAAATTAAATCTTCATCAGAGTACAAAACAAATTCTGGCCACAAAATAGAGCGAAACACCAACGTCAAAGACCTGGGAGTGATTATGTCGGAGGATCTCACCTTCAAGGACCATAAACATTGTATCAATTGCATCTGCTAGAAAAATGACAGGATGGATAATGAGAACCTTCAAAACTAGGGAGGCCAAGCCCATGATGACACTCTTCAGGTCACTTGTTCTATCTAGGCTGGAATATTGCTGCACACTAACAGCACCTTTCAAGGCAGGTGAAATTGCCGACCTAGAAAAATGTACAGAGAACTTTCACGGCGCGCATAACGGAGATAAAACACCTCAATTACTGGGAGCGCTTGAGGTTCCTAAACCTGTATTCCCTGGAATGCAGGAGGGAGAGATACATGATTATATACACCTGGAAAATCCTAGAGGGACTAGTACCGAACTTGCACACGAAAATCACTCACTATGAAAGCAAAAGACTTGGCAGACGATGCACCATCCCCCAATGAAAAGCAGGGTGTCACTAGCACGTTAAGAGACCATACAATAAGTGTCAGGGGCCCGAGACTGTTCAACTGCCTCCCAGCACACATAAGGGGGATTACCAACAGACCCCTGGCAGTCTTCAAGCTGGCACTGGACAAGCACCTAAAGTCAGTTCCTGATCAGCTGGGCTGTGGCTTGTACGTTGGTTTGCATGCAGCCAGCAGCAACAGCCTGGTTGATCAGGCTCTGATCCACCAGGAGGCCTGGTCACAGACCGGGCTGCGGGGGCGTTGACCCCCGGAACTCTCTCCAGGTAAACTCCAGGTAATTAACACCTCTCCTTCAGAGTGCAGGCACTGTACTTCCCATCTCCAGGACTCAAGTCTGGCCTGCCAGTTTCCCTGAACCCCTTCATAAATGTTACTTTGCTCACACTCCAACAGCACGTCAAGTCCTTAAAACCATTTGTCTCCATTTGCTCCTATCTAACTTGCTCACATATGCTTGCTGGAAATCCAAGCCCCTCATGCACAAAACCTCCTTTTACCCCCTCCCTCCAACATTTCCTAGGCTGACCCCTACCCCACCTTCCCTCCACTACAGATATATACACTCTCAAAGTCATTCTACTTCATTCCATCCTGTCTACATGTCTGAACTGCCTCTACATCCCCCTCCTCAGCCCTCTGGATAATAGTTTTGGTAATCTTGCACCTCCTCCTAATTTCCAAACTATGAATTCTCTGCATTATATTCACACCACACATTGCCCTTAGACATGATGTCTCCACTGACATCTACAAATGTTAGATAAATAATATTTGCCTTAAATTTTGGTTCCTGGTGAATGTCGATGAATTTGAAAAGTGATGAGGGATACTGTGGTCCTACTGCACTGAGGTGGAAGGTTGTGGATAGTTAACTGAGGTGGAAGGTTGTGGATAGTTAACTGAGGTGGAAGGTTGTGGATAGTTAACTGAGGTGGAAGGTTGTGGATAGTTAACTGAGGTGGAAGGTTGTGGATAGTTAACTGAGGTGGAAGCTTGTGGATAGTTAACTGAGGTGGAAGGTTGTGGATAGTTAACTGAGGTGGAAGGTTGTGGATAGTTAACTGAGGTGGAAGGTTGTGGATAGTTAACTGAGGTGGAAGGTTGTGGATAGTTAACTGAGGTGGAAGGTTGTGGATAGTTAACTGAGGTGGAAGGTTGTGGATAGTTAACTGAGGTGGAAGGTTGTGGATAGTTAACTGAGATGGAAGGTTGTGGATAGTTAACTGAGGTGGAAGGTTGTGGATAGTTAACTGAGGTGGAAGGTTGTGGATAGTTAACTGAGGTGGAAGGTTGTGGATAGTTAACTGAGGTGGAAGGTTGTGGATAGTTAACTGAGGTGGAAGGTTGTGGATAGTTAACTGAGGTGGAAGGTTGTGGATAGTTAACTGAGGTGGAAGGTTGTGGATAGTTAACTGAGGTGGAAGGTTGTGGATAGTTAACTGAGGTGGAAGGTTGTGGATAGTTAACTGAGGTGGAAGGTTGTGGATAGTTAACTGAGGTGGAAGGTTGTGGATAGTTAACTGAGGTGGAAGGTTGTGGATAGTTAACTGAGGTGGAAGGTTGTGGATAGTTAACTGAGGTGGAAGGTTGTGGATAGTTAACTGAGGTGGAAGGTTGTGGATAGTTAACTTTGGTGAGTGTAAGTATAAATTTAGGACTTACAATGAATACAAGAGAATTGAATATCCTATTAACCCTTTGACTGTCGCGGTCGTATATGTACGTCATGGGAGATACCGTGTTTGACGTATCTATACGCATAAATTCTAGCGGCTTCAAATCGAGCGGGAGAGGGCTGGTAGGCCTACACGAGAGAGAATGGGTCTCAGTGGTCGGTGTGCACCCTGTGAAAAAAATCTGGGACTCAGCGGTGCATTGTGGGAACGCCATCTTGGTAGTCCATTTTCACCATGCCTCGCGGTAAGAAGTTCCTCACTCCTCGGCGGATTGGAGGTCTTTTGTTCCCAAGTGATAGCTCAAACAGTGATGATAGTGTCAGTGAAAGTGAATTCCATGGTTTTGAAGCGGGTGTGACCGAGAAAATTACCCAGGATAACATAATTAGTGATGAAAACCCAGATGACCCACAACCTTCCACCTCTGGTGCTAGGCCGGCTCGTTCATGTTCACCTGTACCAGGACGAAAGAGGAAACTATTTGCCCGTGTACAAGACTCAGATGTGAGCAGTGCAAGTGATAGTGATAGTGATTTCAAGGTTATTGAAAGCACTTCTAGTTGTGACAGTGAGGGTGAATATTCCCCAGTGAAACGGCAGTATGTACGACATCGCATGCGGTCTGGTAGTGTGCCATATGCTCTTCCAAGAGGAAGGAGTACATCTCGGAGCACATCCCGTGGCCCTACACCACGTCCTGATAGTGAAGATGACGATATTGTTACGATGGGTATAAATGATGTGAGTGAGGCAGCAGGCGGTGGTGGTGATAGTGACGGTGCCATGAGTCATGTGACACCAGCAGCGGGCCACGCTAGTGCCCGCGCTGCTGACTCTGCACAACTACAACCTGCTTCGGCCGACCCCACACTCTCACAACCACAACCACAACCTGCACAACCACAACGACATTACAATATCCAGAACGCACCAGCTGACCGCATCTGGGATTGGCATCAAGATGACGAGTTTGTTCCCAATCCCCATGACTTTGATGAAGGACAAAGTGGAATACGGCCATCATGTACACTAGGGAACAATCCCACTGAACTGGAATGCTTTCAGTTATTCTTCGATGAACCCCTGATGGACATTATTGTCAGGGAAAGCAATACATACTATGAGTACACCATGGCAAACACTAGTCTGTCACCAAGATCACGCCTACACCAGTGGAAGGACACAACTGTGGCAGAGATGTATCTGTTCTTTGCCACAATAATGCTTATGCCACATGTGTATAAGCATAGTGTCAGCACATACTGGGCGACAGACCGCCTGATTTCAACCCCTGCTTTCAGTGACATTATACCAGTGAATAGATTTGTGTTACTGTTACGTATGTTACACTTTTCAGACAAAACCAGGCCTGACAGAAGCGACAGGTTATATAAGATCAGACGTGTGTTTATGTACCTGAAACAAAAGTGCTGTATGTATTTTTATCCCTTCAGGAAGCTTGTTATTGACGAGTCTTTGATTTTGTTCAAAGGAAGACTCTCATTCAAGCAGTATATACCAAGCAAGAGGAAACGCTTTGGTATAAAGTTATTTGTTCTGTGTGATTGCAAAACTGGTCTGGTTTTGGATATAATTGTGTACACTGGCGGTAAAACAATGGAAGATACCAGGAAGTTACTGGGTATCTCTGGTGATGTGGTTAGAACAATGATGGAGCCATATCTTGGTAAGGGGCATATTTTATATACTGACAACTGGTACACAAGCCCTATACTCAGTGATTTCTTGCGAGTGAACATGACAGATGTGTGTGGCACAGTGCGTAGAAGTCGTAAACATATGCCTAGGTTCGAAGCTGGCAGTCGTAGAGGTGAAGTGCAGGTGTTTGCTGCCAATGACATCATGGCATTTCGGTGGCATGACAAACGTGATGTCACACTGCTGACATCAGTTCACCGACACGAAATGGTAGAGACTGGCAAGCAGAATAGAGAGACCAAAGAACCTATTGTAAAAACCTGCAGCTGTGATGGATTACAACCTCAATATGCGCTTAGTGGACAAATGTGACATGCAGATTGGGTTTGCTGACTGTGTTCGCAAGAGTTATAAGTTGTACATAAAACTGTTTTTCCATCTTCTTGACATTTCCATGCTGAATGCTTATAATATGTATAAGTTGAAGACCAAGAACAAACCCAAATATGGTGAATTTTGTTTGTCAGTCATCAGACAAATAATATTCAAGTACCAAGAAACAACACCTGCAATAGACCAGCGCCCACGAAATTATCAACACATGTCCTCTCGTCTGAGGCCTGGTGATCACTACCCCATACCACTGCCTGCTACTACTGCCAAGAAAAATGCTCAGAAGAGGTGTTTTGTCTGTGGACATACCACACAAAACGCCAACAAAAATGCAGAGACACTCGTTTTATGTGTGAGGAGTGTAAGACACCATTGTGCTTATACCCATGTTTCAAAGAATTCCACAAACTGCAGCACTTCTAATAAAGTGTCCAGTGATTGTACATATGTATATATATTATAAAACAATCGTAATAAACATTTGTTTACATTGTTTGTTTGTGTAAACAAGTTTTAGCAACATTATAATGATACGAGTGTTTTTGCTATAATTGTGTTACATTCAACGAGTGTATATTTGAACATTGCACAATAATTTGGTCTCACAGGCCACAAAAGTTATGTGAAAAAATAAAATAGTGAAAAAAACAAGAAACCATCGAATACAAGTAAATAAAAGTTTACCGGGTGAGCGGCAGTCGCCGCTGTTGCCGCCAGCAGATCAATTTCAGCAAACTTCAGGACTCTATATCTCGGTAAGTACTGATGGGAAAAATTTTTTTTGGGACTAAAACAATCAGAAAAATAATCTTAACATTTTCATAAGAAAAAATAATTTTTTTTTTTCGAATATTTTGCGACACCAGAAGCAACTTCAGGATTTGGCCCTTCGACAGTCAAAGGGTTAATTCATGCTATACGGCTTTCGTCAAGTTTAACCCTTTCATTATTGTGACTCCTGCTTACAAACTTGCTCCCAGAGTCAAAGAATTTTCAAAAAAAAAAAAAAAAAAAAATACTGGTCTCCCTCAACATTCGCGAGGGTTAAGGGATCAAGAGCCTCGCGAATGTTGAAAAATCGTGAATGTTTGGTACCCCAATATATTGTAGGGAAATATAATATAATGCTGCTTCCTTAACTTGTTGAACCATGAACACTCATAAAATACATGAAAACGTCATAAATTGTACTAAATACATACATGTTATGGTATAATAACATGTATGTTATTAAATACCACTGCCTCCACCACTGCCTCCACCACTGCGAGTCCCTACTACCCTCCCTCCGACCCCCGCAACTGGCAGCCAGCCCTCCCACCACTGTGGTGAGTGTTTTGTTTGTTCATTATTTGCTATTAAACTACAGTATAAATAATGTAAACCCATTCATGACTGCATATTGGAATGGCTATTCAGACTGGTATTGGACGGTGACATCATGTGTTTACTCTTGAACACAGCAAAGAATCGAACATTTCTGCTACTGTTAATAATAACAATAGTAATAATAATAATAATAAATACAATAGAATTGGAGAAGGAAATTGTACAAAAATACGAGGGTTGAAGCAATAGTGGATTAAGTGGTTGACACTGCGTCAGTGTGACTTTGTTTATGCTGGAGTATTAGTCTCCGTGCTCTTCCTAACATTTCACAATAATTCATTGTGTTTGGTGCTTGTAGATTGAGTGTGACTGGAGTGGTAGAGGCAGCGGTTGAGGCAGCGGTTGAGGCAGCAGTTGAGGCAGTGGGTGAGGCAGTGGTAGAGGCAGCAGTTGAGGCAGCGGTTGAGGCAGCGGTTGAGGCAGCAGTTGAGGCAGTGGGTGAGGCAGTGGGTGAGGCAGCAGTTGAGGCAGTGGGTGAGGCAGTGGGTGAGGCAGTGGGTGAGGCAGTGGGTGAGGCAGCGGTTGAGGCAGCAGTTGAGGCAGCAGTTAAGGCAGTGGTTGAGGCAGCGGTTGAGGCAGCAGTTGAGGCAGTGGGTGAGGCAGTGGGTGAGGCAGCGGTTGAGGCAGTAGTTGAGGCAGTGGGTGAGGCAGTGGTTGAGGCAGCAGTTGAGGCAGTGGGTGAGGCAGTGGGTGAGGCAGTGGGTGAGGCAGCGGTTGAGGCAGCAGTTGAGGCAGCAGTTAAGGCAGTGGGTGAGGCAGTGGGTGAGGCAGTGGGTGAGGCAGTGGTTGAGGCAGTGGGTGAGGCAGTGGGTGAGGCAGTGGGTGAGGCAGTGGGTGAGGCAGCGGTTGAGGCAGCAGTTGAGGCAGTGGTTAAGGCAGTGGGTGAGGCAGCTGTTGGGGCAGCGGTTGAGGCAGCAGTTGAGGCAGTGGGTGAGGCAGTGGGTGAGGCAGTGGGTGAGGCAGTGGGTGAGGCAGTGGGTGAGGCAGCGGTTGAGGCAGCAGTTGAGGCAGTGGTTAAGGCAGTGGGTGAGGCAGCGGTTGAGGCAGCGGTTGAGGCAGCAGTTGAGGCAGTGGGTGAGGCAGTGGGTGAGGCAGTGGGTGAGGCAGTGGGTGAGGCAGTGGTTGAGGCAGCAGTTGAGGCAGCAGTTGAGGCAGCGGTTAAGGCAGTGGGTGAGGCAGTGGGTGAGGCAGTGGGTGAGGCAGTGGGTGAGGCAGTGGGTGAGGCAGCGGTTGAGGCAGCGGTTGAGGCAGCAGTTGAGGCAGTGGGTGAGGCAGTGGGTGAGGCAGTGGGTGAGGCAGTGGTTGAGGCAGCAGTTGAGGCAGCGGTTAAGGCAGTGGGTGAGGCAGTGGGTGAGGCAGTGGGTGAGGCAGTGGGTGAGGCAGCGGTTGAGGCAGTGGTTGAGGCAGTGGTTGAGGCAGTGGTTGAGGCAGTGTTTGAGGCAGTGGTATTTAATAACATATATGTTATAAATAATAATAGTACATGTTATTATGAATAACATTTATTATTATTATTATTATTATTATTATTATTATTATTATTAATAACATGTATGTTATTAAATACCACTGCCTCAACCACTGCCTCAACTGCTGCCTCAACTGCTGCCTCAACCACTGCCTCAACTGCTGCCTCACCCACTGCCTCAACTGCTGCCTCAACCACTGCCTCAACTGCTGCCTCAACCACTGCCTCAACTGCTGCCTCAACCACTGCCTCAACTGCTGCCTCAACCACTGCCTCAACTGCTGCCTCACCCACTGCCTCAACTGCTGCCTCAACCACTGCCTCAACTGCTGCCTCAACCACTGCCTCAACTGCTGCCTCAACCACTGCCTCAACTGCTGCCTCAACCACTGCCTCAACTGCTGCCTCAACCACTGCCTCAACTGCTGCCTCAACCATTACCTCAACCACTGCCTCTACCACTGCCTCTACCACTGCCTCTACCACTGCCTCTACCACTGCCTCAACCACTGCCTCTACCACTGCCTCTAACACTGCCTCAACCACTGCCTCAACCACTGCCTCTACCACTGCCTCAACCACTGCCTCAACTGCTGCCTCAACCACTGCCTCAACTGCTGCCTCAACGATTACCTCAACCACTGCCTCAACCACTGCCTCAACCACTGCCTCAACCACTGCCTCAACTGCTGCCTCAACCACTGCCTCAACTGCTGCCTCAACTGCTGCCTCAACCATTACCTCAACCACTGCCTCAACCACTGCCTCAACCATTACCTCAACCACTGCCTCAACCACTGCCTCAACCACTGCCTCAACCACTGCCTCAACTGCTGCCTCAACCACTGCCTCAACTGCTGCCTCAACTGCTGCCTCAACCATTAGCTCAACCACTGCCTCAACCACTGCCTCAACCATTACCTCAACCACTGCCTCAACCATTACCTCAACCACTGCCTCAACCACTGCTTCAACCATTACCTCAACCACTGCCTCAACCATTACCTCTACCACTGCCTCAACCACTGCCTCAACCGCTGCCTCTACCACTGCCTCTACCACTCCAGTCACACTCAATCTACAAGCACCAAACACAATGAATTATTGTGAAATGTTTGGAAGAGCACGGAGACTAATACTCCAGCATAAACAAAGTCACACTGACGCTGTGTCAACCACTCCCTCCACTATTGCTTCAACCCTCGTATTTTTGTACAATTCCCTTCTTCAATTCTACTGTATTTATTATTATTATTATTATTATTATTATTATTATTATTATTATTATTATTATTATTATTACTATTGTTATTAATAGCAGTAGCAGAAATGTTTGATTCTTTGCTGTGTTCAAGAGTAAACACATGATGTCACCGTCCAATACCAGTCTGAATAGCCATTCCAATATGCAGTCATGGATGGGTTTACATTATTTATACTGTAGTTTAATAGCAAATAATGAACAAACAAAACACTCACCACAGTGGTGGGAGGGCTGGCTGCCAGTTGCGGGGGTCGGAGGGAGGGTAGTAGGGACTCGCAGGTGGCGGGAAACTTAAATATGATGTGGCGGCTTGGAATTTGGCAGCTGGGAATTCGCGAATGTGTGAAGCTCGCGAAAGTTGAAAATGCGAATGTTGAGGGAGACCTGTAAATAAAAAAAAAAAATATGAAGTGATAAAAAAAAATTTCCTAAAGGTAATGAAACCAAAAGTAATAAGATTTATGAAAAACTTATGGAATTATACTCTCGCAAAAAAAGCTGTCTAAGCGATATTTATATATCTGCAATTTTGCCCACTTTATGCTCTATTTTTTGCCACTTCCACTGTTCCAGTCAACTAAAGTCAAAGCTGTTTTGCTAGTATTCCTTCTATTCTATTGAATGAGGACAATAAACTGTTTACCTATTAATTGAACTACTCAATAAAATGATCAGAAATAAGTAATTCGGCCAATTTCACACAAAATTCAACAATTGCCAATTTAAAAATAGGGTCCAAAATAAACAATGTAGACATTCCAGGCACTAAATAAACACTTCCTCTGCTCCTTAGTCACGTCTCTCGGCCTGTCTTATATTACGCTTGCTTTTAACTTTTAATTTTTATTCACACAAAATCTAGAAAAATTACTTTAAAGCAGACTACTGAATTATTGTAATAATTGTAGGTGCAGACCAGAAATTTTCCCTCATTATGTTTTGCAATAAGAGTGTTGTTAATCATAATGTTCAGTTGGATATCACTCGCTCTGTTCCCAAATACAGCCTCTCCTCACTTAGTGACATACTCGTTTACTGACAACGGGCTCTCTAACCAGTATGTATAACTAAATAATGTATATTAGAGCTGATTTCCTCTATTCTGTTTATTATAATATACAATACACTGCTGCATAAACATTTAAAAATATACCAGAAATGTTATAAATGTTGCAAAGGTGATATTAGCCCTTAAACGGTCCAAATGTTATAAATGGTGCAAAGGTGATATTAGCCCTTAAACGGTCCAAACAGATCGACGTTCAAATTCGTAGCTACAAAAGTAAATCTACTTTTTTTTACATATTTTCAAATATAACAAAAAAAAAATGTAGATAAAAGTTTTTTTTACACGTTTTCACATGTAAAACAAAAAAAAATCTACATTTTCTTACATACAGTGGGCCCCCACATAACGATATTAATCCATTCCTGGGAGCTCATTGTTAAGCGAAATTATCGTTATGCGAATGAATTTTCCCCATAAGAAATAATGGAAATCAAATTAATCCGTGCAAGACACCCAAAAGTATGAAAAAAAAAATTTTACCACATGAAATATACATTTTCCTACACACAAAGAGAAGGATACATGCACAATAGTAGAGTAGTACATGCACAGTATATATTGTACATGTACTACTCTACTAAATGAAGAATAAATGACACCTTTATTGAAGATGCAGCAATGACTGATGAGACACTGTGTCCTGGGAGTGCCTTTTCCTCCTGAGTACTGTAGGTCCTGTTTGGCATTTTCTTCCAGAACAGGCCTTATCACACTGTGTATGTCACTACGATTCTTAAATCTCTCAAACCAACCTTTGCTGGCTTTAAATTCACCAATATGAGCACTAGTTCCAGGCATTTTTCCCTGTTCACCTGGGTGTTAGTCGACTGGTGTGGGTTGCATCCTGGGAGACAAGATGACACTGACTTTTTTGGGTTATCCTGGGTGGCTAACCCTCTGGGGTTAATTGTTTCTTGGTATTCTCAATAAGCCACACCAACACCGGTGCTACAGCAGCAGCAGCAGCAGCAGCAGCTGACAGTGCTACAGCAGCAGCTGACAGTGCTACAGCAGCAGCAGACAGTGCTACAGCAGCAGCTGACAGTGCTACAGCAGCAGCTGACAGTGCTACAGCAGCAGCTGACAGTGCTACAGCAGCAGCTGACAGTGCTACAGCAGCAGCAGACGGTGCTACAGCAGCAGCAGATGGTACTACAGCAGCAGCGGCAGCTGACGGTGCTACAGCAGCAGCAGCAGCAGCTGACAGTGCTACAGCAGCAGCAGCAGCAGCAGCAGCAGCTGACAGTGCGACAGCAGCAGCAGCAGCAGCAGCTGACAGTGCTACAGCAGCAGCAGCAGCAGCAGCTGACAGTGCTACAGCAGCAGCTGACAGTGCTACAGCAGCAGCAGACGGTGCTACAGGAGCAGCAGACGGTACTACAGCAGCAGCAGCAGCTGACGGTGGTACAGCAGCAGTAGCAGCTGATGGTGGTACAGCAGCAGCAGCAGCTGACAGTGCTACAGCAGCAGCAGCATCAGCAGTTGACCATGGTACCACAGTATTTCGATAATATTTCTCACCCTTTTTACCACAGGGTTGGCACCAGAAGCTTTCTTGGGGCCCATGGTCACTTATTTTGCAGATAAAATCACCAAAAATGCTGTAATAATACGAAATGTTCCGATTGTATGCTTGGATGTTACCGCGGAGGCTGGCTTGTAAACAATGCCACCGGCAGAACATGTGAGGCTGGCTCAGGCCTCACATAGACGCATCTTGGACGAATAGCGTTGAGCGGGTTTTTTAGCGGTATGCGAGGCAAAATCTTAGCGATAAAATGTATCGGTATGCGGATTTAACGTTATGTGATGCCAACGGTATGCGGGGGTCCACTGTACTTTCAGATGTTGAAAAAACGTATACATGTATATACGTTTGGACCATTTAAGGGTTAAAACAATATCAAAGATGGTTGATGCAAACTCACTACCATTACAGTATGCTCCTCACTTAGCAACAGAACTCCATCATTAACCCTTTCAGGGTTGGTGCTTTACTAGTATGGCTTGCACACCAGGGTAGGTGCCATACTATTTATTTCTTATTAACACACTGGCCAATTCCCACCAAGGCAGGGTGGCCCGAAAAAGATAAACTTTCACCATCATTCACTCCATCACTGTCTTGCCAGAAGGGTGCTTTACACTACAGTTTTTAAACTGCAACATTAACACCCCTCCTTCAGAGTGTAGACACTGTACTTCCCATCTCCAGGATTCAAGTTCGGCCTGCCGGTTTCCCTGAATCCCTTCATAAATGTTACTTTGCTCACACTCCAACAGCATGTCAATTATTAAAAAACTATTTGTCTCCATTCACTTCTATCAAACTCGCTCACGCATGCCCGCTGGGAAGTCCAAGTCCCTTGCACACAAAACCTCCTTTACCTCCTCCCTCCAACCTTCCCTAGGCTGACCTCTACCCCGCCTTCCTTCCACTACAGACTGATACACTCTTGAAGTCATTCTGTTTCTCTTCATTCTTTCTACATGTTGGAACCACCTCAAAACCCTTCCTCAGCCCTCTGGACAACAGTTTTGGCAATCCCACACCTCCTCCTAACTTCCAAAACTATGAATTCTTTGCATTCATATTCACACCACATATTGCCCTCAGACATGACATCTCCACTGCCTCCAGCCTTCTCCTCGCTGCTACATTCATCACCCATGCTTCACACCCATATAAGAGCATTGGTAAAACTATACTCTCATACATTCCCCTCTTTGCCTCCAAGGACAAAGTTCTTTGCCTCCACAGACTCCTAAGTGCACCGCTCACCCTTTTCCCCCTCATCATTCTATGATTCACCTCATCTTTTGTAGATCCATCTGCTGACACGTCCACTCCCAAATACCTGAATGCCTTCACCTCCTCCATACTCTCTCCCTCCAATCTGATATCCAATCTTTCATCAACTAATCTTTTTGTTATCCTCATAACCTTACTCTTTCCTGTATTCACTTTTAATTTTCTTCTTTTGCATACCCTACCAAATTCATCCACCAACCTCTGCAATTTCTCTTCAGAATCTCCCAAGAGCACAGTGTCATCAGCAAAGAGCAACTGTGACAACTCCCACTTTATGTGTGATTCTTTATCTTTTAACTCCACGCCTCTTGCCAAGACCCTCGCATTTACTTCTCTTACAACCCCATCTATAAAATATTTAAACAACCACGGTGACATCACACATCCTTGTCTAAGGCCTACTTTTACTGGGAAAGAATTTCCCTCTTTCCTACATACTCTAACTTGAGCCTCATTATCCTTGTAAAAAACTCTTCACTGCTTTCAGTAACCTACCTCCTACCGCCGTACTAGTATGCATAAATTCTAGCGCCTTCAAATCTAGCAAGAGAAAGCTGCTGGTAAGGCCTACATATGAAAGAATTGGTCTATGTTGTCAGTGTGCACAGTATAAAATAAATCCTGCAGCACAGAGTGCATAATGAGAAAAAGAAAATTCCAACTGTGTTTTTGGTTTAAAACAGCAAGTTTGCAGTGTATTTTCGTATGCTATTTATTGTTGTATTCTATAGTTTCCTGGTCTCATTTCATAGAATGGAAGACATATTATGGAAACTGAGATGATTCTGATTGGTTTCACAATGAAAAGTACCTTGAAATTGAGTAAAAGTAGCAGAAATGTTCTTTTTTCCCAAAAGTTCAAAAGTAAAAAAATGTGCCATGGCCAACACACGTAAATGGCGGTAAATATTCTTTCAAAAGTGTGCCTTATTATTTATAAATTCCCAAATTTCTGACCACTTTACGGATTTGAAATAGATAAATGGGGGGTTTCTTGCACTCATTCGTAGGAAAAATGGGGGGTTTTTCCAAATAGTTATATTTTGTCGACGGGGTAATTGAAATTTGGGGAAAATGACCTCAAAGTTAGTGAAATTGCCGATTTTCGAAAACATGTCAAGACCTTAATTCACAAAAAGGGATAATTCCATAAATTTTCCATGAAATTTTATATTTTTGTGACATTTGTTGGGAAAAGGTTCCTTTCATTTCATAAGAAAAAATTATTTTTTTTTTTTTGAAAAAATTTCCCACCCAGAGAACAAGTTTAGGAGGCGGCCCTGACTCTGAAAGGGTTAAGTGAGGAGAGGCTGTATAATATAAAAGGTTTCATCAGTGTTAAGTTTAATGGTAGTCATACAGGTTGATATTTTTACAAGCTCTTCATTTATAGTAGTGTTTAGTGAGGCAAGATTAGGGTGGGAGATGACAAACATTGTGTACTCAGCAAAGGGTTAAGTTGCTTGTTCTCTCTAGGATAGAATACTGCTATGCACTAACAGTTCCAGCCAAGGCAAGTGAAACTGCTGGTCTAGAAATGTAGAGAGAACCTTCACTGAATATATTAGTTCAGTCAAACACCTTAATTGCTGGGAACATTGGAAGTCGTTCAACTTATACACCCTGGAATGCAGGTGAGAAACATACATCATAAGTTACACCTTGAAAATCCTAGAGGGACTGGTCCCTACTCTCAGTGCAACATTATCCCAATAAAAAGCAGTGGTGCCATAAATATACTTAGAGAAAATACGTAAGTGTCCAGAGGTAATTAAACAAAAACAAACAATTTCTGATCTGTGCTTACTGAGACAGAGGAGTGAAGTTGACCCTCAATGACCGGGTGGCAGCAACATCGGTGACTTCCGTAAGGTTGCATTCTTTTATTTTACGTTTTTGTCACTTTTTTCTTTTCTATTTTTTTTTTCCAGTAACGTTTGTGAGACCAATATAATGCATAATGTGTATATGTACACTCATTGTATTAAACACTATAACTGTATTAATATTTTCATCATTTTGTTTAAAAAACTTGTTTACAACAAAAATGTTGTATATTAGTAATGTTCTATTATATATTTACATATTTACAGTAGCTAGACAAATTCCTAGAATTGCTGCAGTCTGTGGAAGTCTTTGAAACAAGCTGTCATGCACAGTGGTGCCTTACATTCCTCACACATAAACCCAGTGTCTAAGTTTTTGTGGCCATCATTTTGTTTGTGCACAGACAACACATCTCTTCTGAGCCCATTTCTTCTTAGTTGATGGAAGCTGTATTAGGAAGTGATTACCTTCCCGCCTCAAACGACTGGGTACAGAGTGCATAATGAGAAAAAGAAAATTCCAACTGTGTTTTTGGTTTAAAACAGCGAGTTTGCAGTGTATTTTCGTATGCTATTTATTGTTGTATTCTATAGTTTTCCTGGTCTCATTTCATAGAATGGAAGACATATTATGGAAACTGAGATGATTCTGATTGGTTTCACAATGAAAAGTACCTTGAAATTGAGCTCAAAGTAGCATCACAGTTCGTGGACGGTTTTGTATAGCAAGTGTTGTTACCTAGTACTTGATTATTAGTTGTCTGATGACAGATAAACAAAATTCACCATACGGTGGTCTGTTGCTGGTCTTCATTTGGTACATATTATACGCACTGAGCATTGAAATGTGCATGAGATGAAAAAAAATTTCGTTTGTACCACTTGTAACTCTTACGAACACAATTGGCAAAGCCAATCTGCATGTCACACTTGCCAACCAAACGCATGTTTTGTGTGTAGTCAATCACTGTTGCTGGTTTTAGAGTAGGTTCATTCATCACTCTATCCACCGTGCCACTGTCTTTCAATTTGTTATAATGAATAAATAAATAAATAAAGTTTATTTCTTTATAAAGGTTACAATGTGTAATTACAATTTTGATTTGCTAAGTACAGTGGACCCCCGCATAGCGACTTTAATCTGTGCAAGAGGGCTCATTGTTATGCAAAATGATCGGTATGCGAATGAATTTTCCCCATAAGAAATAATGGAAATCAAATTTAATCCGTGCAAGACACCCAAAAGTATGAAAAAAAAAAAAATTTTACCACATGAAATGTTAATTTCAATACACACAAACTGAAAAAGGCATGCACAATTACATGACACTTACTTTTATTGAAGATCTGGTGATGATTGATGGGATGGGAGGAGGGGAGAGAGAGTGTTAGTGTTTAGAAGGGGAATCCCCTTCCATTAAGACTTGAGGTGTCGAGTCCTTTTCTGGGGTTACTTCCCTTCTTCTTTTAATGCCACTAGGACCAGCTTCAGAGTCACTGGACTTCTTTCGCACAACATATCTGTCCATAGTGGCCTGTACCTCTCGTTCCTTTATGACTTCCCTAAAGTGTTTCACAACATTGTCAGTGTACAGGTTGCCAACACGGCTTGCAATAGCTGTGTGAGGGTGATTTTCATCCATGAAGGTTTGCACTTCAAGCCACTTTGCACAGATTTCCTTAATCTTTGTAGTAGGCAACTTCTTCAATTTCTCTCTCCCCTCTGAACCAGTTTCCTCAGGTCTGGCCTCTTGCTGTTGAAGTTGATCTATCAGCTCATCAGTGGTTAGTTCTTCATTGTCCTCCTCCACCAACTCTTCCACATCCTCCCCACTAACCTCCAACCCAAGGACTTTCCCAATGCCACAATGGATTCCTCAACTGGCATAATCCTCTCAGGGTTAGCCTCAAACCCTTCAAAATCCCTTTTGTCTACACATTCTGGCCACAGTTTCTTCCAAGCAGAGTTCAAGGTCTTCTTAGTCACTCCCTCCCAAGCCTTACCTATAAGGTTTACACAATTGAGGATATTAAAGTGCTCTCTCCAAAACTCTCATAGAGTCAGTTGAGTTTCTGAGGTCACTACAAAGCACCTTTCAAACAGAGCTTTTGTGTACAGTTTTTTGAAGTTTGCAATAACCTGCTGGTCCATGGGCTGCAGGAGAGGAGTGGTATTAGGAGGCAAAAACTTCACCTTAATGAATTTCATGTCCCCATAAAGTCGCTCTGCCACGTCTGTAGGATGACCAGGGGCATTGTCTAACACCAGGAGGCACTTAAGTTCTAATTTCTTTTCAGTTAGGTAATCTTTCACATTGGGGGCAAATGCATGGTGTAACCAGTCATAGAAAAAGTCCCTAGTGACCCATGCCTTACTGTCTGCCCTCCACAGCACACACAAATTCTCCTTGAGGACATTCTTTTGCCTGAACGGTCTGGGAGTTTCAGAGTGATATACTAATAAAGGCTTCACTCTGCAATCACCAGTAGCATTGGAACACATCAACAAAGTAAGCCTGTCTTTCATAGGCTTATGTCCTGGGAGTGCCTTTTCCTCCTGAGTAATGTAGGTCCTACTTGGCATTTTCTTCCAAAACAGGCCTGTTTCGTCACAATTAAACATTTGTTCAGGTTTCAGTCCTTCACTGTCTATGTACTCCTTGAATTCCTGCACATATTTTTCAGCTGCTTTGTGGTCCGAAACTGGCAGCCTCACCATGCCTTATCACACTATGTATGCCACTACGCTTCTTAAATCTTTCAAACCAACCTTTGCTGGCCTTAAATTCACTCACATCATCACTAGTTGCAGGCATTTTTCTAATTAAATCCTCATGCAACTTCCTAGCCTTTTTGCTTATGATCGCTTGAGAAACGCTATCTCCTGCTAGCTGTTTTTCATTTATCCACACCAATAAGAGTCTCTCAACATCTTCCATCACTTGCGATCTCTGTTTCGAAAACACAGTTAAACCTTTGGCAAGAACAGCTTCCTTGATTGCCTTTCTGTTGCCCAAATAGTAGCGATGGTTGATTTGGGTTTCTTGTACAACCTGGCCAGGTCGGCGACACGCACTCCACTTTCATACTTATCAATGATCTCTTTCTTCATCTCTATAGTAATTCTCACCCTTATTGCTGTAGGGTTGGCACCAGAAGCTTTCTTGGGGCCCATGGTCACTTATTTTGCAGATAAAATCACCAAAAACACTGTAATAATACGAAATGTTCCGATTGTATGCTTGGATGTTACCGCGGAGGCTGGCTGGTAAACAATGCCACCGGCGGCACATGTGAGGCTGGCTAAGGGCGCACATTGGACGCGTCTCGGACGAAGAGCGGTGAGCAGGTTTTTGAGCGGTATGCGAGGCAAAATTTTTGCGATAAAAGCGAGCGGTACGCGGATTGAACGTTATGTGATGCCGACAGTATGTGGGGGTCCACTGTACAAAAATAGCCACTATCATGCCGAGGCATTTCGGGTAAACTAATCCTAATACAGTGGACCTCCACCTAATGATATTAGTCCGTTCCTGAGAGCTCATCATAAGCCAAAATTATCGTTAGCTGAATTAATTTTCCCCACAAGAAATAATGGACATCAAATTAATCCGTTCCTGACACCCTAAAGTATGAAAAAAAAAATTTTACCACATGAAATATTAAATTAAATACACACAAACTGAAGAAGACATGCACAATTACTACTCTACTAAGAATAGAATACATGACACTTACCTTTATTGAAGATCTGGTGATGATTGATGGGATGGGAGGAGAGGAGAGTGTGGAAGTTATTGTTTAGAAGGGGAATCCCCTTCCATTAGGACTTGAGGTAGCAAGTCCTTTTTTGGGGTTACTCCCCTTTTTCTATTAATGCCACTAGGACCAGCTTGAGAGTCACTGGACCTCTGTCGCACAACAAATCTGTCCATAGAGCTCTGTACCTCCCATTCCTTTAAGACTTTCCTAAATGGGCCATAACATTGTCTTGTACAGGTTGCCAACACGGCTTGCAGTAGCTGTGTCAGGGTGATTTTCATCCGTGAAGGTTTGCAGTTCAACCCACTTTGCACATATTTCCTTAATCTCTTTTTTCAATTCCATACTAATTCTTGCCTTTTTACCACAGGGATGGCACTAGAAGTTTTTCTGGGGTCCAGGTGCTTTTTTTGCTTTTAAAAGCACTAAAAACCGGGGGGAAATGTAAAAGTACCGAAAATATGTGATGCGCCCCAACGGGTGGTTGTAAACACTGGCCTGAAGCCAACGTGGGATGCACCCCGGGGACGAATCACAAAAGGCGAGTTTTTTATCGTGGGGAGGAAAAATTTTTGGTTCAAAAAGCTTGTTGGAGATTTAAAAGTAAAGCGATCGTTTGTAAGGCGGGGGTCCACTTCATAGTAACTAATTGAAACTAGTAAGTAATAGTACATATAGCTATATTAAAACTAAAAGGAAATGGTTAGTGTTTTACAAACTTATTTTTAATTTAATAAATTTATTTAAAAAAATTTTACAAAAACTAACTTACAAGTAATGGTGCAGGTTGTAATATTTTATGGAATGGCAGAATTAAAAGCCAGGAGGTCACATGATAAAACTAGTTAGCAGATGTTTGGTTGATTTGGTTATATTGTGAGATAGATGATTTTTTTTAGGAAAGTCATGCCATGTCATTGGCAGCAAACACCTGCACCTCACCACTATGAATGCCTGTGTTGAACCTGGGCATATGTTTATGAATATAACACACTGTGCCACACACGTCTGTCATGTTCGCTTGCAAGAAATCACTGGGGAAATGTTATTTTAGTACCAGTTATTAGTATATATGCATATATGCCCCTTACCAAGATATGGTGCCATCATTGTTCTCACTGTCACCCGAGATACCCAATAACATCTCGGTATCTTCCAGTGTTTCACTTCTTGTTCCTATAATTATGTCCAATACCAGGCCATTGTCACAGTCACAGAGTACAAACAGTTTACACCAAAGCGTTTCCTCTTGCTCGGTATATACAGCTTGAACGACAGTCTACCTTCGAACAAAATCAAAGACTCAACAATTACAAGATTTTTAAATGGATAAAAGCACATGTTGGACTTTTATTTCAGATTTTATAAAAACATTTCTAATCTTGTATGACCTGTCATTTCTGTCAGGTTTTGTCAGAGAAGTCCAACATACATAACAGTAAGATAATCTGTTCACTGTGATATCAGCGAAGGTCAGGGTAGAAATTACTGCATCTATAGACCAGTTGATTTTATATTATGCTTACAGACATGAGGCATAAGCATTATTGTTGCAAAAAACAAATACATTTCAGCCACAGTTGTCTCCTTCCACCAGTGTAGTCTTGACTGTGGTGGTATCACTATTTGCCGTGGTGTACTCAAAATACTTGCTACTTTCCTGACAATATTTTCCATCAAGGGCTGGTCAAAGAGTAGTTCAAAGAATTGCAGTTCACTTGCAGTGTTTCCAAGGGAACAAGATTGCAAGAATCCATTTTGAGTGTCATCAAACTGATGGGGACTGGGAACAAAATTGGAAATTTTGCTGCCAATCCCAGATGTGGTTTGCTGGTGGGTACTGGACATCAAAAGCTGGTTGTGGTTGTGGTTGTAGTTGTGGTTGTGCAGGCTGTGGTGTGGGGCTGGATGATGATGATGCGCTTTGTCCTGGACTGGGCTGGTGCCACATGCTGCATGCCCGTGGCACACACACCACCTACTGACACATGTGGTCTATCAATCCAATCGTAGCCACATCATCATCACTTTCATTGTCTATTCCAGGTGGAGGGCCAAGGAATGTACACCTACCATCCGACTTACGACCTGCTCGACTTACGACGACTCGACTTATGACCATGCTTTTTATGCCAAATTTCTGGGAAATAAACAAGTGCTTGTGTTGTACACAGTATTTATCCTAAACCTTACAGTATAAAATACAGTACTAACAGCATAAAAAGTAAAGTAAAACATGAAATACCAAAATAAAACAATAAAATAAAGTCATTACAAAAATGTTATGTTGATATTCAGTAGTAAAGTTCGACTTACGACTATTTCGACTTACGACCGGTTTCTTGGAACCAAACTCGGTCGTAAGTCGGATGGTAGGTGTATTCCAGGGTGTATTCCGCCCCCTTGGAATTGCATATGGTACAGTACCCGAGTGTATACAGCATCATATCAACTGACGTTTCACTGGTGAATATGATTCATCACTATCACTACTCGAATGGTCATCAAGAGCAATATAAATCAAAGTCTACATCACTACATCACCGTTGCTTAAATCTGAGGCTTGGCCATGCAAAAATATTAGTTTTCTCTTGGGACGAGGTACAACTGAATGTGACAGAGATGCACCAGCACCAGAGGTGGAAGGTTGAGGGTCATCAGGATTTTTGGCACTACAGTAGACCCCCGGTTTGCGATGGCATCGGTATCCGATAAATCTGATATTTGATACATTTTAAGGCAAAAATTTTGCCTTGGTTCCCATTAAGAAACCTGGTATATGCGATTTGTCTGAAATGTGTCCATGTGTGGCCTGAACTGCCCCGTGTGTGCCAGTGTTTACAAGCCAGCCAGTGTGCTCGCATCTAAGGATACATTCGGTACATTCCATATTATCACAGTGTTTTCGGTGCTTGTTTCTGCAAAATAAGTCACCATGGGCCCCAAGAAAGCTTCTAGTGCCAACCCTTCAAGAAAAAGGGTGCTAATTACTATTGAAATGAAGAAAGAGATAATTCCAAAGTACGAAAGTGGAGTGCGTGTGTCGGAGCTGGCCAGGTTGTATACAAAACCCCAATCAACCATCGCTACTATAGTGACAGGAAAACGGCAATCAAGGAAGCTGTTGTTGCAAAAGGTGCAACTGTGATTATGAAACAGTGACCGCAAGTGTTAGAAGATGTTGAAAGACTGTTATTGGTGTGGATAAATGAAAACAGATAGCAGGAGATAGCATCTCTCAAGCAATCATTTGTGAAACAGCTAGGCAGTTGCATAACGATTTGGTAAAGAAATTACCTGCAACTAGTGGTGATGTGAGTGAATTTAAGGCCAGCAAAGGTTAGTTTGAAAGATTTAAGAATCGTAGTTGCATACATCATATGATTAGGCATGGTGAGGCTGCCAGTTCGGACCAAAAAGTCCTAATGGAAGGGGATTTCCCTTCTAAACATTAAGTTCGACACTCTCCCCTCCCCCCATCCCATCAATCATCACCAGATCTTCATTAAAGGTAAGTGTCAATTATTCTATTGTTAGCAGAGTAGTACAAACTGTGCATATCTTCTTCAGTTTGTGTGCATTTAAACTTAATATTTCATGTAGTAAAATTTTTTTTTCATACTTTTGGGTGTCTTGCACGGATTAATTTGATTTCCATTATTTCTTATGAGGAAAATTGATTCGCTTTTCGATAATTTTGGTTTACGATGAACTCTCAGGAATGGATTAATATCACAAACGGGGGGGTCCACTGTGTTTTTGATATCATAAGCATTACTTTCAGTCACAAATTGTTCAAAACCCTAAAATTCCTGTTCATATCCACTTCCATCGGTGTTAGAACTATCACTTGGGAAGAGGAGAGTCCCATTTCGCCGGGGAGTGAGAGCTTCCTTGCTACGAGGCATAATGAACAAAGCATATTGAGATGGCATTCCCGCAATGCTATGCAGGTATCCCAATTTTTTGTTTACTGCACACACTGACCATGCCTTCCCGCCTTCTCATGCTAAATTTGAAGCGGCTAGAATTATGGCGTAGTTCTACGGCCTGGACCCTAGCTTCAAAGCCGCAAAGAAGGTCAGTGTGTCATCGAGGACTGTCTTATTTCCATTGGGTTCTTCAATCTTGTCCCCCAGGATGCGATCCACACCAGTCGACTAACAACCAGGTATCTACTTACTGCTAGGTGAATAGTGGCAGCAGGTGTGAAGACACCTGCTGCCACCCATAACAGAGACTGAACCACAGAATCTCAGTGTGAAGCAAAAACATTACCAACTTCAGTACTGTAAAGTTTATTAATTTTAGGACTCGTCTAGTCCACACAGATAGCTAGATGCCTACCTTATGCATGAGATCTTTTCCACCCAAGTTTCTACTGTTATTAACCCTTTCAGGGTCCAAGGCCCAAATCTGGAGTCACGCACCAGTGTCCAAGAATTTTCAAAAAAAAAATTTGTTATTTTTTCTTATGAAATCGTAGAGAATCTTTTTGGGAAGGTAATAAAACAAAAAGTACGAAATTTGGTGGAAAATTGACGAAATTATGCTCTCGCGAATTTTGATGTGTCAGCGATATTTACGAATCGGCGATTTTGCCGACTTTGACTCCCATTTTAGGCCAATTACATTATTCCAATCAACCAAATTCTTAGCTATTTCACTAGTATTACTTCTATTCTATCGATTGAGCACAAGAAATCGTCAAGTCAACTGTTTCAACTACAAAATAAAGTGATCGGAAATTGTTAATTTGGCCAATTTAACACAAAGTTCAAAATATTCCAATTTCAAAATAGGGTCCAGAATGAACAATGTAGGCATTCCTGGCACTAAACTAACATTTCCTCTGTTCATTAGTTATGTTTTGAGGCTTTACAAATAAATTCCATTTTGATTTTTTATTCACATAATGAATTTTTATTCACACCAAAAAATAGAAGATTTACTGTTATGCAATATTGTAATAATTGTATAAATATCATCACCACATTTGTGAATGTATATTAGACCCACCAGCTGTCGTGTATTAGACATGTGAGGTCGTTTGTTTACTCTTGAATATCGGCAAAAATTTAACATTTCTGCTACTTTGAGCTCAGTTTCAAGCCATTTCCAATGCTAAAACCAATCAAAATCATCTCTATTTCTGTAATATGTCTTCCATTCTATCAATGCGACCAAGAAATTGCAAATACAACTATAAAAAAACATACGAAAAAACACTGCAAAGTTGCTGTTTTAATCGAAAAATCATGATTTCATTTTTTTTCTCTCATTGAAAAATCATGATTTCATTTTTTTTCTCTCATTATACACAGTGTGCTGCAGGATCTGTTTTATGTGGTGCACACATACCACATAGATGTATTCTCTCATATCTAGGCCCAAATGTACCACTCACAGTTTATCAGAGTGAGCTGAGCTCATGGCGTAGATCTACGGTTTGGACCCTGAACGTAAAGCCGTAGATCTACGGGATGGACCCTGAAAGGGTTAAGCACTGCATGAAATAGTTATGACACTTATACCTAACTGTAGCATAGCATCACTATAACCTTGTCTAATACTTTAAATTCAGCACCCATATCCAACACATAAAAAAAAGGGTCCAAAACAGTTGGCATCCTCGCTAAGATTCATTATTATGTACCACAAAGAACACTATTTACATTATACTATTCACTGATCTACCCCTACTTCACTTACATTATTTTTGCCTGGGGATCCACAACAGCAAATCACCTTAGGCCAATAATCCAACAAAAAGCCGCAGTACGAATGATCACACAGTTCACTGCTAGACAACACACCCTCCACTCTTCAAAAATCCTAAATCTACTCACTATACAAAACTTTCACTCTTACTACTGTGAATACTACATTTACAGAACAATAATTGTGAAGGAGGGGTGTTAATGTTTCACTTTTATAACTGTAGTGTAAGCACACCTGTTGCAACCCCTGAATGGGTTACAGCGATTATTATGTATATATATAAAGTATATTACCTTTTCATATAATTTTATATTGCTTATATTTGCGATAATAGCTAAATCACAAATGTATTGCCTTATATTGTTATTTGACGTAGCTTATGTTGTTAGGATCTACATAATATGTGCTCAGTTCAAGCCTTGATTGTCAAACTACTGTAATTATCGCTTGTCACTCGTTATACTGCCGGCTTCTGAGCTGTGCTGTCCACGGGGCTATCACGTGATCGAGGGGGGGGTGTCCTCACCTCTCGTGAAGTATTCAGTCTGCTGTAGACTCGCTTGGTGGTTGGACAGATTGTCTGTCTCATTATTCTTGTTAGTTCTGTAGAACTCTGTTCACAGAACATTGTATAGACAGTGATTTTCGACGTTGTACTGAGGTTGTCCTCTTCAAGGGGGGCTCCTTGGCGTGGTGAAGAGGCTCTTGGTCTGAGGAATTAGCCCTGTCGGTCTTCTTCCTCAGACCGAACCTAATTTCCCCCCATTCTCCCCCCCCTACCCAT
>NC_069480.1:13275512-13409509 GCF_026875155.1 Cherax quadricarinatus
GGTAGGGTTTTGTTTGCAATCGTGTCATTATGATTTCGTGAGTCGAGGAGCGGGTATATCGTTATCACGGGCAACAGTTTGTCGGGTTTGTTGAATCCATGGTACACTAATGTAGCCGCAGTCATCTCTGAGTCCTCTTCGGGAGGGGACATCAGTGCTAGTTGCCTGCAAAGTGTCTCAGTAACTTCGCACTCCAGAAGATGGTGTGTTAGCGGGTGCTGGGCAACGTGCTGGCAGTGCTTGCACATCTCCTCAGCCTTGTCTACCATTATTTTGGCTGTGGGAAAGCCCAAACGAAGCCGATAGATGGCAGTACACTGCACTCTGGACCAGCTTCTATCATTTGGAGGGGTTTCCCCTGAGTCGCTGCTCGGTACCACTGTTGAGATGGTGTATCACCTAGGACCTCCCCCATCAGTTTCATTGCTCTGGCGGCTACCAGCTTGGTGGTCTGTCGTAGGCTGATGGGGACAGTAATCACATGTGGATAGTCTGTTGCTACCTTGGCTGCGCCATCCGCCTGCCGCCTCATTTTCCCGGATGCTAGCATGGCTGGGGCTCCAGTTCAATGTCGATCTGTTACCCCCAGCTTCTAAGGCTGTCAAAATCGATGTAATAAGGTGAACATTGTACTGTGGTTGGGGATGGGAGAGGGCACTGATTGCAGTGGTGGAGCCAACATGTATGACAGGTCGGAGTCGATGTCGTAGGGCATGTGACAATGCCTGCTGAATCGCCACCAGCTCAGCTTGAAGGATTGTGCAGTGGTCAGGGAGTTGCAAGCCTTGTGTATGACTATTGTGGTACAGTCCAGCTGCTGCTCTCTCCTGTCAGGGTCGACAGAACCATCTGTGAAATACACTGCACATGTGCGTCCCTCTGCCAGTGCCATGTTTGTCTCAGCATGATTGCTAAGGGTGTCTTGACTGCAGAGACACATAGAGGTAGGTAGTTGCTTGACGCAAGCATCGGCCGGATCTGGGCGCCAGGGAGGTGGTGGATATTACCCAGCAACAGGAAGGTCACAACTCTTCTCAAGAAGTAGTTGTATAGGCAGCAGCTTCCACCCAGCAGCACAAAATGAGCGAATCCAGTAGTCCATGAAGAGAGTTGGATCTTGTGGCATGGCTGTCAATATCCGCCTTCTTAGTGGGGTAACTTGCTGCTGGTGCAGAATCGTGGCTACTTTGCAGGCGTTTATGTATCTTACTCTGTCAGCCAGGGAAGGAAGCCTGGCCTCAGATCTGAGACATACTTTGTTGGTCCAGGTGGGGGCCCCAAGCATAGTTCTTATCGCCTGGTTTTGTGCGACCTCCACCCGTTGCTTGCTCTGCGGAAAGAGATGAGCTAGCGCCGGTGCACCGTAGTCAGTGGGAGAGCGCACAGCTTGTATATAGTACAAGCGAAGTACTTCTTTGCTCGACCCTGCACGATGCCTCGTCATGGCTCTCATGGCGCTGAGTCTGAGTAAAGCATGGGATCTGACATACTCGGCCTGTTTCTGAAAGGTCAGCTTTTTATCAATGTAGATTCCCAAGTATAGGTAGGAGCTTGTCCACTCAAGTACTATATCCTGGATACGTAATCTATTTACAGGATCTGGTCCCTTGAACATCATTGCAAGAGACTTCTCGGTGGAGATCTCGAGGCCTAGTTCCTTGCAAGATTGCGTTTTTAGGTCCAAAGCTCTCTGGGCCTGTCGCTCCAAATTGCCTTTCTCATTCACTACGAGTGCTAGATCGTCGCATAGCTGAGTAGCTGCATACCACTATGAAAGGGAAGGCTCACAAGTTCCTGCATAAGAACGTTAAACAGGTAGGACTGAGCACACTCCTTGTGGCGTGCCGTTTTCCAGGGTTTTAAAGGAAGAGTAGTGTCCCTGAAAGCCGACACAGGCCTGCCTGTCCATAAGGTAGGACTCTATCCAGGCCATGAGGCGTCCTTTGACCCCTTTCTGAGTAGCATTGCTAGATTGCTGTGGGGCTGGCTAGTTCAAATGCTTTCTCGAGGTCGAGGTTAGATGATGATACTAGGTTTCTTGTTACTATCAGCAATCTGGCTTAGTAGGGTGGTTATGCACTCTGCTATACCCACTCCTTTGGTGAAGCCAAATATGTGATGATGAGGCGGTCCAAGTTTCACAGGAGGTGGTTTAACACCATCCTCTCAGCAGCCTTGGCTAAACAGGCTGGTCAGCTATATGGGTCTCATACTGCCTAGGTCCTTGGGCTTTGGAATTGGTACAGTGGTAGCCTTCCAAGCTGCTGGGAGTGTCCCTGCCCTCTACGACTTGTTTATGAGGTCTAGTATGGCCTCCCATCCAATCTGACCATCTTGTGCATTATGGAGTATGTGACACCATCGATGCCAGGGCAGTGTCACGTGTGTTTTTAATGGCACGTTGGAGTTCCAAATCTGTGAGTTCTCATCAATCACATCTTCGTATTCACGTGCGCTTGTATCGTTAACTGGCACTGTGGGAGAAGATCCGTCTGCATATTCCGGATATCATGTGGGAGCTGATTGGAGGCTTCCCTGGAAATGAAGAGCTTCACCAATTTGTCAGCTTCCTGGGATGGGTTCGGGTGTGTTGGTGACCTCGACTTGCTTTTGCCAGTTGCGATGTTAAGCTTGCCCCATATCTCAGTAAGATGGTGTGATGACCGAATGTTGAACACCACTCCAGCCATTTCTCTGTTTTTACACTAAGAGAGACTCTGCGGGCATGCTGCACAATGGCTCTCAGAGTATTCCTGTTCTCTGTCGTAGGGTTACGCCTGTATAGCTTCCTGAAAGAGTTGATGCGGTGGTTCAGCTCCCACACCTCATCGTTGTAGAACACCAGTCTCTTTTGTGAGTGTGTCCTGTGGACTTCTTTGGAACTGCACACTCTTCTGCCTGGATGAGAACAGTGATTAGCTCCTGTTCCAGCCATGTCAGAGTCTTCGGATAGAGTGTATGTGGACCACCAGTCACGAAGATAATCCTGGAACACCTTCCAGTTGGCCCTCTTTACGTCCATCTAGGACGCATAACAACTATGGGGGGCTGTTGTATGTTGAAGGTGGTGATCACTGCAAAGTGGTCACAGACAAGGTTAGAGTGAGTTTCCATGTGGTTCCCGCCTGTGGTTTTTTGTCCCGAGGTAAGGTCGAGGCCGCCACCAACAGGTGTGTGGGGTTTCTCCATTGTTTAGCAACTTTACCTCTGGATATATCTTGTAGGAGCATTGCTATGTGTCTGCCAGCAACATTGGTTGCTGAGTGAGAGTGCAGCATTGGGTGATGTGTGTTGAAGTCTCCATCCACAATATTACACTCAGTGTGTGCTCACGCAAGGAGCTCTGCAATGTCAAGGGTGTGTCTTGGGTTCTTGTAGATGTTATAGATGGTAATGGGCGCCCCAGGTATGTGAGCAAGGATGGCCTGTACCTCGACACCCTCCCCACAGTCCACAGGGTTGGCTATAATCTCGTGAGGTATTGCATCTGATACGAATACAGCTGTGCCTCTGCAGTGAATGCCCACATCCATGTGCCGAAAATACCCAGAAAAACTGGGGAGTCTTGGGCACATAGTTGGGACAGTCAGAGCTTCTTGTAGCAAGATTATGTCAACCCGATCCCAAATTACAGCCTCCAGCAAGAGGTGCTGTTTGCCCCTTAGGCCCTGAATGTTCCATTGTAGGACCTTTACGGTGTGATTTGGTATGCAAGTTATTCCATCGCTATTGTTTCCTGAGCTGGGGACTGAGCCCTGCCCACTCTGAGAACCTTTAGGGGCTGTTGAGGGTTGGATTTCTTTATTGTGTGGACCGATGTCTGTTGCTATATACCAGGTTGGGTAGCCAGCATCTGCTGGTGAGGTGCCAGGGGAGCCTGCAAGCTGCTGTGTGGGCAAAGAGTGCCTGCGTTGTCGTGGTATGGCCGATGGGGACTCGTGTAGTGCTGTCTGCTGAAGGCGTTGACCAGATGTTCCCTGTTGACGCCTCTTGTTCCTTTTGTTTTTCTTTCTTCGTTGAGGTAGGGGGGCAGGAGACTCCTGTCCATGACGCCTGGTTGAGGCTTCGACGGTTGGGAATTCCTTGGCATCGAGTTGGGTGACCTGCTGAAAGGTCTGCGGTATGGCAGGGTGACCTGCTGAAAGGTCTGCGGTTATGGCAGGGTGACCTGCTGAAAGGTCTGGGGTTTATGGCAGGGTTCTCGGCACCCATTGTCTGCTGAGAGTGATGATTTGCCGTAGTCTGCTGCCGAGTTGTTGGTGTCTTCCAGGCTCCTTGAATTCTGGCGAGCCTCTCGGGGCATTGAGGATTCCAGGCATGGTGTTTCTGCCTTCAGTTCAGGCATTGTGGAGTGGGTGGCGATGCATTTTTCAGCTTCGTGATGCATTCCTCGGTAAGGTGGCACTGGCTGCAGATACCACAGATTACCTGTTCGGACAGAGTGCACTCAGGTGTCCATAACGCTGGCACTTGAAACAGCCGAACTGGTTCTGCCATGAAGGTCTTGACATTGTACCTGCCCCAAGAACTGAGGTCCAGCTGGGATGGCAGCGGTCCTACATGGTGTATGAGGACCTTCCGGGTTGGTGCATTGCTGCTGTCTTTGCCTTGAGACGTTGAGCTGACATCACATTTGGGGTGAGTGCTTACTGTCTCGATGGGCATCATCAGCTGGTACCGCATCACTACACCCTTGGCGATCTGCCGAGAATCCACTTCTTCCAGGATGAAGGAGCTGTCTGTCTCCATTACTCTCTTCAGAGTACTGTACATTTCCTTGTTGAGAGGAGTCAGTACTGGTTCTCCCCTCAGGTTGAAACATATCTAGAGCCACAGGTTGTGTCGTGATTGCAGGTATGTAACGACGCCATAGTGGGTTCTGTTCTCCCCGTAAGACTTCACTTTGAATTTGCCAGGTCGGCTGAGCTGGTTTGCCTGCTTCTTGGACGGACGTTGCTTCTTGTTGTTGTCCACAGTGATCCATCTTTCTTGGTTCTCAGAGGATGGGGTGTTTATTCCCTCCCCTGAATCCATATTCGCTGTCTCCATGGTTGGAACTGTCAGACCTGCTAAATGTGAGCAGATCTTCGTCTTCTTTGATGACATGGAGTGATTTCTCGCAGCTTCTTCGCTTGAATTGTTGTGCTCACCATTTCCAAATCCGAGTCCTCGTGTGGTTCATGGAGCATCGTGACCTCTTCTTTTCGGCACAAACAAAGCCTGTGCCTATCTAGTGATAAGGTAGTGTACTCCGTGAACTGAGTGTGTGAACTGGTTGTTCTCTACCTGGGTGAAAGATACGTGAGTATTTATGGGATGAGAATGCTGGGTCAGGTGGAGAAAGCTGCATGTGACAATTTTCCGAGTAGGGTGATAGAGCCTAGAACCTTGGGTAGTTTTGAGAAGAGATTGGATAAGTAAATGAGTAGACCTTCTGTAGTGTTCTTTCATTCTTATGTTCTTATGTGGGATAGGGATGAAGAAGTTTCTTGGCGATTTGGATTCAGGAAAAATAAAAGCACTGATGATGCAATTGTAAAAATGCTCTAGATCTGCTTTACACAGCATTGGAAAATAAGGAATTATCCGCTAGAGATTTTTATTGACCTTAGAAAAACTTTTGACACAGTAGGCCACGGCATCCTACTCCACAAACTTGACCATTATGGTATAAGAGGCCATGGGCTTGCATATTTCAAATACTACCTTCTAATAGTTCAGTATTGGGTTTTTCTTTCCCCCCAACCCCCCCAAAATAAAGGACACAGCTCATCAAACAGGGCCATTGTTACTGGAGTTCTGCAGGAAGGTGTCCTTGGACCCCTGCTCTTCCTCATTTAACTTCAATGATCTTCCCATCCAAACACCTGAAAACCCATATCTTTGTGGCGACCACGACTTAAGTATCTCCCACCTATGATGCCCCCTCAACACCATTGTTAACGAGGAGCTGTCCAAAATATCCACTTGGATGACATCCAATAAAATTACACTTAACACTGACAAAACCTACTATCATTAGAGAAACATACAGAGAGATGACTAAATTGATTTTTACTGTGTAAGGAACCTCCCTATGGAAGATAGACTCAAAGCCTTAAATCCCATCTCTGTGAATATTCTATTCCATCTTTTCTAATACCATTCATATACACCTATCTCATTACCTTCAAACCCAATTTATAAATAAAAAAATACCATCTTTATTCTCACCCTATACCTCCGTGTTCACCATTCAAACAATTCACCCCCAACTCAAACTCCCTTCCACTTTACCTAATTAAACACCCTCTAATCTCAGATGCGAGTAACAGTCTTCCCCGTGGGGTGATAGAGGCTAGGACTTGGGTAGCTTTAGAAGAGACAGGAACAAATATATTATTGGGATATGTTGGTATGATTTGGTCATTTTGGAACGTTATTAAATTCAATTAAGCTTTAGGTATAAGTCTTTTTTATAAGTCCTTCTTCCTGGTCCAGTAGTCCTTCTTCATTTTTCCATTATTCTACATAACAACACAACATAAATTACTCATCTAACCGTGTCCCCGCTTCACCCAACACCCCCCCCCCCCCACCCCCCACCTCCCCCCCCCTCACCACAAAAACACCCTACCCCCACCCCCATAAAGATCGACAATAACACTTACTTGCCAGACATCCCCAATTAGTGCAAATTCCCGGCTATACCTGACAACAAACCTGAATATTTCAGCATCCAGATCAACACCTAACAAAAAATATCCAAACGTTGGGGGATCCTCCCTCCCCCCACGATATGACATACCCGTGCCACAAAATGCCCTCTCTAACACCCATACCCTTCACTCATTTATCCATACCTCTCCTATGCTATTTGTGCTTGGGGATCAACTGCAGCAAAACCACATCTAAAGCCAAATCATACCCAACAAAAAGCCGCAGTAAGGAATATCACTAATCCCGTCCCTGGCAACACCCCCTGCCTTTCATTAGATCTAAACTTACTTCCCTGTTCGGAACATCCACATTATATGTGCAATCTACATCTACAGGACCTTAAATTCCAATATTAACCTTGACCTAAAATGTTTTCTTGATAGTTGTGACAGGACCCACAGGCATAACCGAGACACAAACATCTCTCTACGACATTCCTTCGCTCGCTCCGCCTAAAACTTTACCACAAATTTCAAAAGTCCTTGTTTCAAAGGCCCTAAAATCCAGCGAACACCCCTACTCGAAAACTCTAGAACTCGCGACTCATTCATCACCTTCAAAAACTACCGTTAGATAATCGTCTTATCTCCCTGATACACCACTGTTAACTAACTTCATAAAAAACCACCTGGTGGTTAACACACTTACACTAACTCACCAATTTGACTATAAGCACAGAAATACGAATATTAATCTTAAATAATGATTCCTAACTAGTCATAAGTTTGATCCTCCTGTGTTATCAAAACAAAAGCATTCACATTTGCTAAAGTCACAAACTAGTATTTAGTCACCATAGTTTTAGTCAACTTACGCTATAATTTGTAATACTTTAGGGGTTAAGAAACTAATTTAAGTTTGTCGAAAAAATGGGCCTAGCCATGCTAGGTGTCCTTGTGGCCCCCTCTGTAAATTAGTGTTTTATTAATGTAAACCACACATTAACCAAAATCTGTTTCAACCTCCTGCATTGTAATCCTTATCAGAGAATAAACATGATTGATTGGGTTGTAGAAGCAGATGTTTTGGTTGATGTTGTGTTGTACAGATAAGTGTGATTCAGGATATTCTTCGGTCTATTGAATTTAAAACGAAGTTCATGGGTCAGGACTTCTGCATGAGGGGAAACATTCGTTTTTAAAGTCTATCGGAAAACCTACCAACAAAACACGATCTTCTCACTTCTACTCTCCACCCCCCCGAACACCAAAACTAAACGTGCCGCCCCCCCCAAGAGATAATTATACGACACCTTCCTGCATGCACTCAGAATCTGCAGCAATTGAGTTCCTTAAGGAAGGACTCGCTCTCTATTATTGAACAAGTATTTTCTAAACTTCATATCCTAGTCACTTCACTTAGAGACAGCGATGACGGGCACTGAAACATCTTCCTACACCCACAGAGAAGTCACTGCCGAGAAGAGATACATAGTCCTTCCACACCAACTCCCATTGCCTAAACACGTTTCCAAACATCTTTTCCAATACCTCATTCAAGCATTCCACATTCCACCACCATCAAGGACATTACCAGTAATATACAGAAACAAGCTCAAGCCCTGCAGGGGTATACAGATAATCCTTGTAATGACTGCGAGCAAATTTATATGTCTCGCCAAAATCCATAGTCTCCAAACACGTATTTAGAACACAGTACGCAAGGTAGGATCTGACGACTCCAAGGAATGCCTGTGTTCATCACCGGAATTCACACAACCATTTAGTCTATTACAGAAATGCAAGATTTATCAACAGAAGAAGACAAACACTCAATACGAAGAGTACTGGATCATTAACTTATCTGTACATCCAACAACTTCAACCAGAACAACGGCTTCTATGACATAGCTGCAACCTTGCAAGAAAACTTCTTCATCGTATCTACTAATACGCGCAGAAGGTCTCTACTCATATATTTATCCAATCTCTTCTCAAAGCAAAGATTTTACACTCTATTTTTTTATTTATTTATTTATTTAGTTTATTATAATTTGTGCACACATACAGAGGTACAAAAAAATACAGATAAGGGGGGGGGGGGGGGGGGGGAAAAAGGCAGTATTCCCAAATCCACTTTTACTATGCATAGCATTACGGGCTGGGCTTAAAATTAACTTAAGATTTAATTAAGCAATGATGAATAGTCAGTGATAAAACATTAATGTAAACAGTTTACTATAAAGCACAAGTGAGTATTCAAAGACAGGTCATATGAAGGATTCTGTAGGTAGTGTATTTAAAAAAAATTAATAAAGTTAGATGGGTTTTAGTTTAACATTTATGTGATATAATTGTGAGAAAACATTTAAGATATACAATTTATAAGGTTCAGTTATTCAGTATTTATTTGGTTCCCCTCCACCGCCCCCGCCCCCCCCCCCCCCCCCCCCCCCCCCCGTCCCGACCCCCGGTACCCGTGATCTTTGAGACGTAGCCTAGACTTTATAACAGGTTAGTGTTTCCTTCTTCCCCCCCCCCTACCACCTCCTCCCATTAACACCCACCCCACCAAACACGCCGATACCCACCTCCCTTGGAAATTCCAGGATTACACTTGCCTTTTATGTGCATTGGAGTTTTTGCATAGTGTGAGATGAACACGCAGGACATCAAAGAGTGATCTGTGCCTTGTGTTATGGTCATGTGTTCTGTTGAGGTTGGCAAGGAGTTGTTGAGGGGAGGGTAATATCAGAGTTAAAGGTTCTATGTATGTAATAGGTGCAGTAATACGTATGGATGTTTTGTATGGTGAGTAGGTTTAGTGTATTGAATATTGGTGGAGTGTGCATGCCTGTAGTGAGAATTTGTTATCATTCTAACTGCAGCCTTTTGTTGGGTAAATAGTGGTCTGAGATGGTTAACTGTTGTTGTAGCCCCATGCACAAATTCCATAGGTGAGATAGGGTAAATAAGAGAGTTGATTTATAAAGGGCCCAGGAGGCTGACTGTGGAACATTAGTACCGTATCTTTCGGTTAGTTATGCCTACAGTCTTGGAAATTTTACTTAGAGATTTGTTGTATATGTGGTGTATGAAATTTGAGTCTATTATCAAGTGGATTCCTAAGAATTTTCCTCGGTTAGCTTTGTGATAGGGGATCCGTTTATAATTATGTTAAGAGGGACATCTGTAGCTATGGTTCCAAAACTGATATGAAGTAGGTTTTGTCAATGTTTAGTGTATGTTTGTTAGTCCTCTCCAGGTAGATATTTTCTGTTATTTCGGTATTTACAGTATTGGCTAGTGTTGACTGGGCTCGGGTGGAGAGAGACGTATGTAGTGTCATCTGCAAATAGTGTGGGTTTGAGTAAGTGCGAAGCATTTCGAAGGTCATTATGTATACGGAGAAAGAGAGAGGGCCAGGCACACCTTCCTGTGGGGACACAACTGTAATTTGGCATTGCGCAGAAGAGTTTGCCCAATTTGCGTACACATATTGGCTTCTGTTGCTGAGGTATGACGTGAGTAATTGTGGAGTGCTCTTATACCATAGTGTGATCAATTTTACGTGGAGCATTTCATGTTTTTCAATAAACAAAATAAAAAAAAACTGTATCAAAAGCTTTACGTAAGTCAATGAGATACCCAGTCGGGACTTCTTTTTTCTCTATTGCAGTGTATATATGTTCTAGCATGTGTAATAATAGCATCATTAGTATTTTTATTAGGCCTGAATCCAATTGGCAGGGGTTGAGTATGTTCTGGGAGTTTAAGGTTAGGAGTAGATTCGTTTATGAATTAGTTTTTCAAAGATTTTTGAGAGAGGGTGTAAGTTGGATATTGGCCTATAGTTATTCAACTCTGTTTGGTCTCCTCTTTGTGGATCGGGGTGACCCTTGCTATTTTGAGTACTGTAGGGAAGGTGGAGGATTCAATGGATTTGTTAAAGAGTGTTGCAATGATTGGAGATAGCACTTGTGACACTTTTTTATATATAAAGGGTGGTAAGGTACTTAAATCTCCTGCCTTGTTTTTTAGTGCATTGATAATAAGGGAGACTTCGTATGGGTTAGTCGGAGCTAGGAACAGTGTGTTCGGGTAGTTGCCGGTGAGGTAGTTATTTGGTGGGGTATCTGAGCTTGGGATTTTATGGGCAAGGTTTTGTCCTATAGTGGAGAAGAAATCATTGAGTCTGTTTGCTGTTTCTGTTGGTGGGAGTTGGGGTTCATCTGATTTTGCTAATTTTATTTCGCTATTTCGTGATATCTTTTTTGTTCCCAGAATTTCAGATAGTGTTTTCCAGGTCTTTTTTATATCACCTCGTAAGTTGGATAATCTGTTCTCATAATACAATTTTTTTGCCCTTCTTATCAGGCTGGTTAGGATTGACGAGTAACGTTTTGTTTGGTCTTGGTTATGTGACCCATTCTGTACTGTTTTTCATATTGGTGTTTTGTATTTATGGATTTGAGAATGCTGGGTGTTAGCCAGGGACTGTTCAGTCTCTTTGCTGTCATCTGTTTAGTTTTTTTAGGGCAGTGCTTGTTATAGAGGTATTGGGTCTTTTTTAGAAAATTATTAATACATTCGTCAATATCTGTATAGATTTCTAGCTCAGTGTGCCAATCAATGTTTGCTAATGCTGTTGCGAAGTTATTAATGGCTGCCTCATTGTGAAGTCTGAAGGTGACTTTAGTAGTGTCTTGGGGTAGTTTACCAAGAGTTGTTATGAGGAAAGTAGGGTAGTGGTCTGTGGTATTATCTGTAATTATGCCTGATTTTAAAGGGGATATGGTGTTGGTCCAGATGTGGTCAAGTAGGGAAACACTAGTCTCTGTAACTCTTGTAGGTTTTGTTACTGTTGGTAGTAACATACAGTTACTCATTGTGTTTGTGAATTCAGTAACGTGTGGGTCCTGGTCTTGCAGGAGATTTATATTGAAGTCACCTGAGAGTAGTAAGTGATCTTTGTTCATGCGTGCATCAGTTATCATACTTCCTAGATTTTGACTAAATTGGCTAATGTTTGACTGTGGAACTCTGTAGATGTTTATCAATGTGAGAGGTTTTTGTAGGTATTTGGATTTGAATTTAGCTATTATATATTCCCCATGTTCATCCCTTGTGCAAGTATTAGTGATACATTCTAGTTGGTCTGAGTAGTATATGGCTGTGCCACCCCTTGTTGGTCTGGCCTACAGTTGTGTATGGCTGTGTAACCAGGAATGGCATAGACATCTGTACTATCAGGCTTTAGCCAGGTTTCAGTTAGTGTAATGATGGACATATTGGCATGTAAGGAATTTAGTAATGCTATGAGGTCATCGTAATGCTTGCTTAATGATCTGATATTGTAGTTAAAGATTTGTTATGTTGTTGTTGGCACTGAGAAGTGCCTTTGATTGTTCTGCAGTGTAGTAATTACAGTAACTGTTTGATTCATTTAAGTCATTAAATAAGAGGTTGGTATCAGGATCAATGCTTGTAATCATAAGATTTGTAGTGAATCTATAGTTAGAATTAAGTATAAAACAAAGTAAATAGTCTTAAGCTAAAAAATAGCACCTGAATTATTTAACAAATGTAAAATAATGAGCTAAGGGACTAATACAAATAAAGTGATGATCATATAATAGTGCTTGGGAATATGATAGTAGGTAGTACTATAAAGGTAATTTTTTAAAGTTATAATTATAGTTTAAAATTATAATAAAAAGGGACTAATATAGGTTGTGAATAAATGAGCTTTGGAATATAATGGCAAGATTGTGAGCTTATTCTACTTTAGCACCTGAGAATAGCACCTTGATTATTTTAACAGTTGTGGATATATAAACTAGGATAGTTATATAAAGCTAAAATAAAGGAGAAAATATAAAAGGGACTAAAATTAAGTAATGGTAAGCAAAGTTAAATGGACAGATGGTAGGAATTATAATATAAACTTATATATAAAAATACAATTTGAAATGGTACTTGCAATTGCACTAGAGTCTGGTATGGGTTGTTGACAAGATCAAGGTTATAACTATAGATTTAAATTGACAAAATAAAATTCACAATTAAAGTACAAAAGAATAATAGTAAAAAATCACAATGGTAATGTCTTGGTTATAATATGATAGTAAGATGGTAGACAGGTACCCAGGTACACAGGTACAAAGGATAATACAAGGTTGGGGTTGAATATAAAAACTTGAAAATTTGGCAACAAAATGTTATGGGAAGTATAAAATAATGTTTAAGTACAAAGTAAAATGACATGGTAGTAAATATGGTGTTTAATAAAATTTTAGTAAGTTTAATGATTACAAAAGTGACACATGTAATGTTTATTTCATGCTATATTGCACTGTAGTTATACTTGAGGTTAATGGCAGTAACAAGGTAAATTAAGAGTAATCTAGGATAAGTAAATGTTGTATTAAAAACAGGTAAGGTAATTAGACAAGTAATGGTTATTAAATGTCAAAAATGTTAAGAGTAATTGAAATTTTAGTAAAATGATATTTATTAATTTAGTAAGTTATATCAATTGTAGTATTATTTAAAAAAAATATGAGGTAGTAAAACTATGGACAGAGAAAAAGTATCATACTCAGGCTAATGTTTCAAGCGAACAATAGAAATAGAAAATCCCATAAGGTGAATTATTGCTTACTAGTAAAATCACAAAAAGAGGTAGTTGATTATTGTAAATACTAAGAGATTGTACAATGAAATTTGACAATATTGGAGCAAACATACACTACACTCGTAGACTTTTAAGTTGGGACATTGTTTAGTTATTCTCTGTAAGATTAAGTATCCCTGAGAAAATCGTGCTAGTTCATTCTCGTTCGTTGATGTGTGTACCAGTTTGACATCATTTGTTTTACTAACTAGAATTTTTCCATCCCGTGTGAAGCATTGGTGTATTGGTCATTATTCTCCGCTTAAGTTTTCTGACTCTATACAGGAGGTTCTGACGTTTTTTGGTAGACACTGTTTATGTATACCTCTTTCTTTACTTTAATAGAGGCAATAATTAAGGTCTTTTTTCTTCATGTGGAGTTGAATCTAAGCATAACACTGTTTCTTCCATGGGATCCTAGTAACCTGGCTTTTTATTTCTGACTCTGGTACAATAAATCCTTGTTTGAGTCCTTTATGTCTGCTGGAGTCATTTTCTTTACTGTTTGTTTGGTTTCATTCTCACTGGGAAAATGTGGACTGTTAACTATTACTGCGGTCCGAATAGTATTTCTTGCATCAGTTTTATCTTCTTGGTGAGCAAAGAAGTCATGTGAACTGGTTCATCTAAGTTGTTCTTCCCATTGTTTTACTGATTCTTCACCTTTGTATTAAGAGATATTTTTTGTTGGGTATGGCTTTCTATGACTGTTTGGATGGTCTTGTCCAGTTAGTCATTCCAGGTGTTGATACCTTTTGTTCAAGACTGAGGATTTGTTTCGAGTTGTGTCATCCTGGTGTCTTGTTTGTTAGCGTCTCTCGAAGATTCATATTTTCAATAATAAGTTGGTGATGCATGGACTTTAGGGTTCTGGCTCGTTGGTCATACTGAGGAGACTACTGGTAGGTTGAATCCGGGAAGAGAGGGTGAGGTTGGGCTGGTGGCAGCCATGTTTGTTGTTATTGTTTGTGTGTGCCCTGAGTGGTGGTGAGTGGGGTAGTTGGGGCCGGGTCTCCTGGCTAACTTGTTGAATAGTTGATTTTTTCGGTGTTTTTCTTGCTCCGTCCTTGGTGTTGTTTCCTCTTAGATTGCGCCTCATATACTAAGGAGATTGTTGTGTGTTAAGAAGAAGTTGTAGTATACAAGCTTAGGGTTACGTTGTCTCGGCTGGCTGCGGGGTGTTGCTTTCGGTTTGTGTGCAGTCTTCCTTTGATCTCTCTTTTTTCGATTGTAGGTTTCACTGTGGTAATCTTTTGTCATTCTGGGTCGCTACGTCTGGCGGGTTTGTTTTTTTTTATTTTTAGGTTTGGGCAGTTTGCATGTAACTAGGTATCATAGGAGCATTTGTAGCTCTGGTAGTTGCGAGAAAAAAATACGTGAGTCTTGGAAAGTCGAGCTGCCGCTGCCGCGCCATCTAGTTGATACCACTTAACACGCACTTTACATAAATACGCCTTACATAATTGGTCGCATTCGGAGGTGATCGTTATGCGGGTGTCCACGGTATTACAATATTACACAACAGTAAAATCTTATATTTTTGTGTGATTAAAAAAATTCTGTGTATGTGAATAAAAATTCAACATGGGGGAATTGATATATAAAGCCTGGGAATTTTAATAATGAACAGAGGAAATATTATTTTAGTGCCAGGAATGTCTACACGTTTATTTGGACCCATTTGAAACTGACGTATTGTGAAATTTTTTGTGAAAGGGGCCCAAAATTACCAATTTTCTGTCACTTTATTGGGTAGCTGAAATACTAGTTGACTCGGCGTTTTTTTTGGTGCTCAACTGTAAAAGGGAAATAGCTTAGAAGCTGAGGGGTTTTTAAAACCAGCCCGGGCATCCATCACCCATCACCACTCATTGTCATTTACACAAAACAAGAAAATGCTTGTTATAAAAAATCTGAATAAAAAGATTAACCCGTAAAAGTCCAACGTATAAATATTTCATCCCGTACTCCCCCCAATTTTTTTGGAAAAAAAAAAAAATTTGTTTTTTTTTAAATAGGAAAAAAGAGCATATGGTACCGGGCATCCCCAATTATTTTAACCCCTTTCGGGGGTCCGCCCAAAGATCTACGGCTTCACGTTGAGTGTCCAAACCGTAGATTTATCCCCAAAATTCTAGCGTTTCAAATACGCAAAAGCTCTCATAGGCCTACAGGGAGAGAAGGGTCTGCGTGGTGGGTGTGCCCCTAAACAAAAAATCTGGGCGCCCGTAGCATTGTGGGAACCCCGGTCAGTTCCCCTTTTACCATGCCTCATCGCAAGTAGCTCTCACTCCCTGGAAAATTGGGACTCTTCTCTTCCTATTGAAGTTCTACACGATGGAAGTGGAAAAAAGACGAATTCTACGGTTTTGATCAGTTAGTGACGAAAAATACCAGAATCGAAATAGTGCAAAAAACCCCTGACATCCTAAACCCTTTCTACCGGGTGTGGGCCCTCGTGCTCCGGTCGGTTGTCCTCAAAGAAGAGAAAGCTAATATTTTATGGGGCCGGCCTCTGATTAAAGAAATGATGGATAGTGCGGGGATTGGATTTTATTGCGCTCGACGTCATTGGGAGTGTGAGGGTTGAGGATCATATTCACCGGAAGCGTCGGATGTTACCGCCGCATGACTTTGGGGAGTGTACCCTATGTGTGCCCCGGGGACGGAGTAATCCCGTGGCCCCAAAACCCGTTTTAGGTAGTGTAGTGAGGATGATGTGGCTACACTTGGCATGGATAACCACAGGCATCGTGGATGGGGGGTAGTGGTGAGGTAGTGGCCCCCCATGCGTGACCACCAGCCCACGCTGGGACCCCTTTTGCTACTCCTCAGTTCAAGGACAAAGGGAGGTCAGCCACCAGCCCCCCACAACCCCAACCACCCGCACAACCGCCCCTGATTTCCCGTATCCCCAGCAAACTTATGTGGGATTGGGAGCAAAAACCAATTTTGTTCCCAAGCCTCACCACTTTTATGATTCTCAAAGTGGAATTCCCTACTTGTCCCCTTGGAACCACGGGCCCGTGAACTGGAATTTTTTGAAATTTTTCTTTTACCCGCCACTGATGGAAATATTGTAGGGAAAGTAATAAGTATTTTGAGTAACCATGGCAAATAAATATATCAACCCCGTCAAGATCACGGTGAAAGGACGACTGTTGCAGAAAAGTATTTGCTTTTTGCAACAATAATGTTATCCCCATATCATAAGCATAATATAAAAGCATCTGGCCAAGATCGGTAATTTCTACCCCGGTCTTCAGGAAATATCCCCGTGAACAGGTTTATTTACTCTTATGATGTTGCCTTCTCTGACAAAAACCCGGCCTGACAGAAGTGAAGGTTATACAAGTTAGAAATGTTTTTTTGATCTCAAACAAAAGTTCAGATTAAATTTTACCATTCAAAATCTTGTAATTCATTTAGTCTTGATTTTTTTCAAAGGCAGACTGTCATTCAAGCAGTAATACCGAGCAAAGGAAAGCTTTTTGGGTTTTAAAAATGTTTGTACTTTTGTGACTGTGACATGGGGCCCGGTGTTGGATGTGTTTATACAGGGAAGTAAACATTTTAAGGGTACCAAATGTTATTGGGTATCTCAGGTGACGTATGAGAACATGATGGCCCCTTACTTGGTAAGGGGCATACATTATATCCCGTAACTGGTCCAAGCCCATTACTCGTGATTCATGCGGGAACAAGACAGTGTGTGTGGCACAGTGCTTCTAATCGTAAACATATGCCCAGGTAAACAGGGGTGCTCGGGTGATGACTTTGCAGGGTTTACTGCCAATGACATATGGCTTCGGGGCAAAGAACATAAGAACATAAAAAGGAGGAACACTGCAGGGGGCCTGCTCCCCATACTAGGCAGGTCCTTTAAAATTTCATCCCACAAACAAAAATTTCCCCAACCCAATTTTCAATCTCCCCAAGAAATAAGTTGATGTAAAAAGTCCCACTCAAATCCAACCCTTCCACTCATGTACTTATCCAACCCAGATTTGAAATACCCCAAAATCCTAGCCCCAAAAAAACCCAAATAGGTAGATGTTCCACCATCAACTACCCTATTTCCCAAACCCAAAACTTTCCCATGTCCTTTCAAAATCTAAACTTATCTAATTTAAAACCATTATGCGGGTTCCTCTTGGAGAGACATCCTCAAGACCTTATTTAAAATCCCCCTTTTTTTTTACCTACTTCCACTTATACACTTCGACAGGTCTCCCTCATTCTTTGCTAACAAGTGAATGTAATTTAAAAGGCTCAATCTTTCTTTAAGGGATTTCTGATGCTTTTTTTATTTAGTCTCCCCAGCTGAATGTTTTTAACGAATTTTTGTCCTTTTGTAAACGGAGCCGAACTGGCTGCTAATCAAGGGGAGGCCTTTTAATGATGTATAAAGCTGCAGTATGCCCTCTGGACTTCTGTTTTCTTCATTCTTGATATAAATCCCAGTAATCTTTTGCCCTTTTTCGACCTTAGCATTGCTGTCTTGGGTTTTAAGGTTTTTCTGCTACCAAACCCCCAAGTCCCTTTTCGCAATCTGTAGGCAAAATTCTAATCATTTAATTTATAAGTACTAGGGTTATGGGCACTCCCAAACTTCAGAACCTTTTCACTTATTTTACATTGAACTGCATCTGCCACTTTTTTTTGCCAAGAAAAGAGTTTTTTTAAAAACCTCCTAAGTTCCCTAAAATCTACGTTTGAATCAATTATCCTACCTTCTTTGTGTCATCGGCGAATTTGCTCATATCACTAGTAATTCCCTCATCAAGATCATTGATATATATTATAAACAACAACGGGCCCAAGACTGATCCCTGTGGAACGCCACTTGTTACAGATCCCCACTCGGATTTAACCCCATTTATGGACACTCTCTGCTTCCTGCCCAGTGAGCCATGACTCGATCCACGAGAGCACTTTTTCCCCAATCCCATGGGCTGCCACTTTCTTTAACAGTCTATGGTGCGGAACTCTATCAAAAGCCTTACTAAAATCTAAGTAAATAATATCAAATTCTTTATTGTGGTCAACAGCCTCAAAAGCTTTACTGAAGAAAGTTAATAAATTAGTTAGACAAGACCGGCCTCTTGTGAATCCATGCTGAGTATCATTAATCAAGCTATGCTTATCGAGATGGCTTCTTATAATCTCAGCTATAATTGACTCTAGTAATTTGCCTACAATTGAGGTCAGGCTTATTGGGCGGTAATTTGACAAACGAGATGTCACATTGTTGACAACCATTCACCGTAATGAAATGCAAGACAGTGGCAAAGTTGATCGAGTGACTAATGAACGTATTCGAAAACCAGTGACAGTGATTGATTATACACAAAACATGTGCTTGGTTGACAAATGTGACATGCAGATTGGTTTTGTTGACTGTGTTCGTAAGAGTTACAAGTTGTACATGAAACTTTTCTTCCATCTCATGGACATTTCTATGCTCAATGCACATAATATGTACCAAATAAAGACTGGCAACAGGGCCACCGTATGGTGAATTTTGTTGTCTGTTGTTAAAACAACTCATAATGAAGTACCAGGTAAGAAAACCTGCTTACAACAAGGTCCTCGAATTACTCAGGATATACCCAAGCGTTTGAGGAGGGAAGGTGATCATTTCATAATTACAGCTTCCCTTCAATCAGAAGAAATTTGCTCAGAAGAGATGCAAAGGTCTTTGCACAAACAAAACGACGGCAACAAAGACGCAAAGACACTCGGTTTATGTGTGAGGAATGTAAGGTGCCTCTGTGCATGGTGCCTTGTTTCAAGGAGTTCCACAAGCTCCAGCAGTTTTTAAAACCATGTCCAGTGATTGTAAATATGTAAATATATGATAGAACATTAGTATTATACAATATTTGTGCATGTTTATTGTAATAAACAACAGTGGTAAACAATAATATGATAATAACTTTAGTGCGGTTATTGTGTTCAATACAGTGAGTTTATATATATACATTATATACAGTATTGGTCTCTCAGGCCCCAAATGTTAGTAGGAATAGAAAAAAATTGGAAAAGAAAAGAAAAAACTTAAAAAACCGCTAAATAATGTAATGCGCGTATGTGGAATTCGTCGATGTTGCCGCCACCACATCATTTTTGACAAACTTCTTGGCGCTGTATCTCGGTAAGTACTGATCAGAAATTTTTTTTTTGGTCTTATTACTTTCACAAAAATATGCTCTTTAATTCTGTAAGAATTTTTTTTTTTTTTTTTTCAAAATTTCTTGGACACTGGAGCACCACTTCAGATTTTGGCCTTGGACCCTGAAGGGGTTAATATGGTGCACAGTGAGTGCTCACACCCATTCTCACATGTCTAGGTGACTCAGGCTTATCGTGGCAATGTTAAATGTAGGACACATAAAACGCATATACAGTGGACCCCCGCATAGCGACCTTAATCCGTGCAAGAGGGCTGGCTGTTATGCGAAATGTTCGGTATGCGAATGAATTTTCCCCATAAGAAATAATGGAAATCAAATTAATCCGTGCAAGACACCCAAAAGTATGAAAAAAAAAATTTTTACCACATGAAATGTTAATTTTAATACACACAAACTGAAAAAGGCATGCACAATTACATGACACTTACTTTTATTGAAGATCTGGTGATGATTGATGGGATGGGAGGAGGGGAGAGTGTTAGTGTTTAGAAGGGGGAAACCCCTTCCATTAAGACTTGAGGTGTCGAGTCCTTTTCTGGGGTTACTTCCCTTCTTCTTTTAATGCCACTAGGACCAGCTTCAGAGTCACTGGACTTCTTTCGCACAACATATCTGTCCATAGTGGCCTGTACCTCTCGTTCCTTTATGACTTCCCTAAAGTGTTTCACAACATTGTCAGTGTAATAGTCACCAGCACGGCTTGCAATAGCTGTGTGAGGGTGATTTTCATCCATGAAGGTTTGCACTTCAAGCCACTTTGCACAGATTTCCTTTATCTTTGTAGTAGGCAATTTCTTCAATTTCTCTCTCCCCTCCTTCGAACCAGTTTCCTCAGGTCTGGCCTCTTGCTGTTGAAGTTGATCTATCAGCTCATCAGTGGTTAGTTCTTCATTGTCCTCCTCCACCAACTCTTCCACATCCTCCCCACTAACCTCCAACCCTAAGGACTTTCCCAATGCCACAATGGATTCCTCAACTGGCATAATCCTCTCAGGGTTAGCCTCAAACCCTTCAAAATCCCTTTTGTCTACACATTCTGGCCACAGTTTCTTCCAAGCAGAGTTCAAGGTCTTCTTAGTCACTCCCTCCCAAGCCTTACCTATAAGGTTTATACAATTGAGGATATTAAAGTGATCTCTCCAAAAGTCTCTTAGAGTCAGTTGAGTTTCTGAGGTCACTACAAAGCACCTTTCAAACAGAGCTTTTGTGTACAGTTTTTTGAAGTTTGCAATAACCTGCTGGTCCATGGGCTGCAGGAGAGGAGTGGTATTAGGAGGCAAAAACTTCACCTTAATGAATTTCATGTCCCCATAAAGTTGCTGTGCCACGTCTGTAGGATGACCAGGGGCATTGTCTAACACCAGGAGGCACTTAAGTTCTAATTTCTTTTCAGTTAGGTAATCTTTCACACTGGGGGCAAATGCATGGTGTAACCAGTCATAGAAAAAGTCCCTAGTGACCCATGCCTTACTGTTTGCCCTCCACAGCACACACAAATTCTCCTTGAGGACATTCTTTTGCCTGAACGGTCTGGGAGTTTCAGAGTGATACACTAATAAAGGCTTCACTTTGCAATCACCAGTAGCATTGGAACACATGAGAAGAGTAAGCCTGTCTTTCATAGGCTTATGTCCTGGGAGTGCCTTTTCCTCCTGAGTAATGTAGGTCCTGCTTGGCATTTTCTTCCAAAACAGGCCTGTTTCATCACAATTAAACACTTGTTCAGGTTTCAGTCCTTCACTGTCTATGTACTCTTGAATTCCTGCACATATTTTTCAGCCGTTTTGTGGTCCGAACTGGCAGCCTCACCATGCCTTATCACACTATGTATGCCACTACGCTTCTTAAATCTCTCAAACCAACCTTTGCTGGCCTTAAATTCACTCACATCATCACTAGTTGCAGGCATTTTTTTAATTAAATCCTGATGCAACTTCCTAGCCTTTTCGCTTATGATCGCTTGAGAAACGCTATCTCCTGCTAGCTGTTTTTCATTTATCCACACCAATAAGAGTCTCTCAACATCTTCCATCACTTGCGATCTCTGTTTCGAAAACACAGTTAAACCTTTGGCAAGAACAGCTTCCTTGATTGCCTTTCTGTTGCCCACAATAGTAGAGATGGTTGATTTGGGTTTCTTGTACAACCTGACCAGGTCGGCGACACTTTCATACTTATCAATGATCTCTTTCTTCATCTCTATTGGAATTCTCACCCTTATTGCTGTAGGGTTGGAACTAGAAGCTTTCTTGGGGCCCATGGTCACTTATTTTCCAGATAAAGCACCGAAAACACTGTAATAATACGAAATATTCCGATTGTATGCTTGGATGTTACCGCGGAGGCTGGCTGGTAAACAATGCCACTGGCGGAACATATGAGGCTGTCTCAGGCCGCACATTGGACGCGTCTCGGACGAAGGGCGGTGAGCGGGTTTTTGGGCGGTATGCGGGGCAAAATTTTAGCGATCAAAGCGTCCGGTATGTGGATTGTATGGTATGCAATGTGTACGGTATGCGGGGGTCCACTATATACGTTTGGGGCACTAGCGGTAAAAACGTATATATACGTTTGGACCGTTTATGGGTTAAGTAATTAAGTGGAGTAAGCTAGCAGCAGCACAACTTACCTCGACTCAACCACTGCCAGTGTGGCACTGACAGACTGTTGACTGCTGAGGGCCAAAGGTGTGTTTTCACTGTTGAATTAAGGTGCGTTCCATTATCGCTTCAATCTTTGTACAGTGGCTATAACTTCAGTTTTTCATGTAATTTTTTCACTTTTTTTTTTTATCTCACTCAGTGGCCCACTGGGCATTGTCCAAATGCCCATATGGCCAGTCCGCCACTGGACATACTAGTGAATACTAGTGAAATAGCTAAGAATTTGGTCTATCAGAACAATGTAATTGGCCTGAAATAGGGCTCAAAGTGGGCAAAGTTGCCAATGCATAAATATCACTGATGCAGCAAAATTCTCAAAAGTGTAATATCGTCAATTTTCCATCAAATTTCATAATTTTTGTTTTAACCCTTAAACTGTCCAAGAAGATCTACGTTCACATGCGTACTGCTCCAAAAGTAGATCTACGTTTTTTTTACATATTTTCAAATGTATAACAAAAAAAAATGTAGATCAAAGCTTTTTACACATTTTCAAATGTAAAAAAAAAAAAGGTCTACGTTTTTTACATACTTTCAAATGTTGAAAAAACGTAGATCTACGTTTGGACAGTTTAAGGGTTAATACCTTAAGAAAAATGATTCTCTACCATTTCACATAAAAAAAACAATTTTTTTTTTTAAATTCTTGAACATTGGACAGTAGTGTGTCAGCATTAGTCTGCCTGAAATACTCAGGTATATTAGTGACTTTCTTTGTACTTAACATTTTATAAAATGCAAAACACACATTGTTACTATTGCAAAGAAATAAAAATTTGTACAGTGGTACCTTGAGTTACGAACTTAATTCGTTCCAGAAGGCCGTTCGAGGGCCGATACTGAACGAATTTATTCCCATAAAGAATAATGTAAATTAGATTAGTCCATTTCAGACCCCAAAACTACACTAACAAAAGCACTTACAAAAATACACTTACATAATTGTTCGAGTTGGGAGCTATTCAAAACTCGAGGTACCACTGAATTTAATTTGCTTTTTAATGTGCACTCAGTCTTAGTACATAGTACATTATTCTATCATTTAATAATTTTCCCTACTTCTTGGACAAACTTAAAAGCAATGCTCCTCCATCATTCTCAAAGGGAATCCAATTTCTTAACTATAAATTGTTATTTTCTTAACAAAATCTTAAGAATATTTTTCTGAGTGTTTTAAAAGAAAAAATTTTTTTGTGATCAGTACTTACCAAGATACAGAGGCATGAAGTTGACAGAAAGTGAACCACTTACGGCAACACCAGCGACTGCCGCTCACTCTGTAATATTATTAATCCTGTTATTCTATCTTTTCTTTTCTTTTTTCAAGTAACTTATGTGGTCTGTGAGACCAATATAATGCATAATGTATATATAGCCACTAGTTGTAAGCAACACAATAACTGCACAAACTTTCTTCTTCTCCGTTTTCCTCAATCACCTTAAATGTGCTTTCCTTAGTGGGCTGATGTGATTATTATTTTGACTGTTTGACCTCTCTGGCACCATTAGCCTTGGGCACATTCTTGCTAGAACAAGAAGGCATTTCTGATGCCTCTCTACATATCTTATTACACAAATAACAAGTAAACTTTTTAGATTTGCAGTTTATACTATTATGTGAGACTCACAATGTTTACATTTTTTACATTTTAACACGTAAACGGTCCAAACGTATACAAACGTTTTTTCAACATTTGAATGTAAAAAAAGTAGATCTTCTTTTGTTTTTTTACATTTGAAAATGTGTAAAAAAACTTTGATTTACTTTTTTTTTTGTTATATTTGAAAATATGTAAAAAAAACATAGATCTGCATGGACCGTTTACAGGTTAACTGCTTCAATGTCATGTTTTTTACTTGTTAAAGTTTTTTCCAAGTTTTAAATTCTTTCAAAAGCTGTAAAGACAACATACCATTTAAGTCTAGATTCTCAGCCACTAGATGTTCCACTGCTAAATAACTCGTCTCTAACCCTAGTCAGACTGGATACCCAAGTGTTGCACTTGCTGGTTTTCAAAACCATTTATATAACAACATTAACCATCTTAACCCCTTCTCCTGTATATATTACTAAATGTAAAAGGAGAAAATTTGTTTTTCCTTTTGGACCACCCCGCCTCGGTGGGATACGGCAGATGTGTTAAAAGAAAGAAGATTAACCGTCTTCAAGCCAAAGACCTTCAAGTAACGACTTTATTAACAGCACAATTCCTCGCTCATATCAGTTATAGCAACACCAACAAAAATCACCGAGATAAGTGAAACCTCAATTGATCACAAACTTGTTCTCAGTGTCAAAAAATATTAGAACATTTTTTTTTTTTTTTTTACCAAAATCATAAGAATATTTTTCTGAGTGTTTTAAAATAATTTTTTTTTTCTGCGCTCAGTACTTACCAAGATACAGAGGCGTGAAGTTGACAGAAAGTGAACCACTTATGGCAACACCAGCGACTGCCGCTCACTCTGTAATATTATTAATACAGTGGACCCCTGGTTTACGATATTATTTCATTCCAGAAGTATGTTCAGGTGCCATTACTGAACGAATTTGTTCCCATAAGGAAACGTATTGTGAATTAGATAAGTCCATTTCAGACCCCAAACATACATGTATAAACACACTTACATAAATACACTTACATAATTGGTCGCATTGGGAGCTGATCGTAAACCGGGGGTCCACTGTACTTTTATTCTATCTTTTCTTTTCTTTTTTCAAGTAACTTATGTGGTCTGTGAGACTAATATAATGCATAATGTATATATAGCCACTCGTTGTAAGCAACACAATAACTGCACAAACATTACCATTATACAGTGGACCCCCGCATAACGATTACCTCCGAATGCGACCAATTATGTAAGTGTATTTATGTAAGTGCGTTTGTACATGTATGTTTGGGGGTCTGAAATGGACTAATCTACTTCACAATATTTCTTACGGGAACAAATTCGGTCAGTACTGGCACCTGAACATACTTCTGGAGTGAAAAAATATCGTTAACCGGGGGTCCACTGTACTGTTTACACAACTTGTTCACGCAAACCCACACTGCCTTCCCCACACCCATGCTGCCTTCCCCCACCACACCATCTTCCCAACCACCCATATTGTCTTCCCCACCCAAACCATCATTCCCGCCATCCACGCTGCCTTTCCCAGTACTCACAGTCTTCCCCCACACCCACACTGCCTTCCCCACACCCATGCTGCCTTCCCCACACCCACACTGTCTTCCCCACCACCAATGCTGGAAATAAGTTACTATGACTTTATTCAGTTATCCTAGGTTCTCTACACATGGTGTTATGTACGATAATCTAAGTACAGTGGAACCTCAAAAATCGAACGTATCACATATCGAACATTTCGAAAATAGGACCATTTTTTCGGACAAACTGTGTCCCTATTATCGAACGCGCCCTTATTTTCGGACCGCCGGGTATGGGACCTGTCTGCCGCCCGCTCTGTCCGCGTCCCCACGCAGGTGCCATGAGCAGTCTAGCTTTGTTTATGCTTGAGTGAACACTAACCTGCACTCTCATTCACGCATTTTACGATTATTTCGTTGTGCTTAGTGTTGTGGGACTGTGAAATAAGCTGCCATGGGCCCAAAGAAACTTGCTAGTGGCACCCCTGTGGTAAAGAAAGTGAGAAACACCATAGATGTGAAGAAGGAAATAATACAGAAGTATGAGAGTGGTGTGAGACTTGTTGAGCTTGCCAGGATGTATGGGAAAAACAAGTCGACCATCGGTTCTATCCTGTCAAAGAAAGAACAAATCAAGGAAGCTGATGTTATGAAAGGTGTTAACATAGGGAATGGATGAGGTGCCTTCTTCAAAGATTAAGGAGATTTGTGCTTGTGGAATGATGTCCAAATGTTTGTGCAGAAGTACCACCCTGAGCAAGCTGAAACAAGCCATCTTTGCAACAAGTTCAGTGACAGAACCATGTCCCATTTTAGGGAAATGTTAAAGAGGTGCCAGAAACAGAGGACTGTGGACAGTTATTTTGTGAGACAGGGGTCCAGTGACTCTCAAGCTGGTCCTAGTGGCATTAAAAGACAGAGAAGGGAAGTAACACCAGAGAGGGCTTTACCTGAAGTCTTCATGGAGGGGGATTCTCCTTCCAAACACTAACCCCAACTCCCTCTCTCCTCCTCCCTATCTTCCAGATGCCATCACCAATCTTCAATAAAAGTAAGTAAAAATGTTATTTTATATGTATTACTATACATAATTAAAAACTATAGTATTTGTTGTATGTAAAACTGTAATTAATCTCTATAAAATGTATATTTTGTGTGAATATTTTTGGGTTTCTGGAACAGATTAATTGCATTTCCATTATTTCTTATGGGAAATATTGCTTCGAATTTCAGACTTTCTGAATTTAAAACTAGCTCCTGGAATGGATTAAGTTCGATTTTTGAGGTTCCACTGTACAGTGGAACCCAGAGTTTCGAACTGCTCGACCAATTATGTAAGTGTATTATTGTAAGTGCTTTTGTAAGTGTATTTTTGGGGGTTTGAAACGGACTAATCTAATTCACATTATTCCTTATGGGAAAATATTCATTTGGTAATGGCACTTGAACAGCCTTCTGAAACGAAGAAAGTTCGAAACTCAGGATACCACTGTAACTGTATTCGTGTATACCTGAATAAACTTACTTACACGCTGTCTTCCCAACCACTCATACTGCCTTCCTCACCCACATCATCATCCCCACCATCCACGCTGCTTTCCAAACTACCCACGCTGTCTTCCCTACACCCACACTATCTTTCCCCACTACCCACGCTGCCTTCCCCACACCTACACTGTCTTCCCCACCACCCATGCTTGAAATAAGTCACTTTGACTTTTTTGTGTTATCCTAGGGTCTCTACACATGCTGCTATGTATAATAATCTATGTAACCATATTCATGTATACCTGAATAAACTTACACACCATCTTCCCAACCACCCACACCATCTTCCCCACCATCCATGCTCTTCCCCACCATCCAAGCTGCCTTCCCCACCACCCAAGCTGCCTTCCCCACCACCTACGCTGTCTACCCTTTTCACTATCTGTATCTGGTATCCTGGGCATTGCTTTCGGTCACAAACTAATCAAAACCATGAAATTCATCTTCACTGACACTTCCATCTGAGTTAGAGCTATCACTTGGGAAGAGAAGAATCCCAAATTCGCTGGGGAGTCAGATATATCTTACCACTAGGCATGGTTAACAAGGACTACTGAAATGGCATTTCCATAATGCACCACTGACTCCCCAATTTTTTTTTATACTGTACACACTGAGTATGTAGACCTATTCTCTCACATGTAGGTCTACCAGCTTTCTCATGCTAGATTTGACGCCACTAGAATTTTGGCATAGTACTAAGGCACCAACACTGGCTTGCAAGCCAAAGTACTACGGCACCGACAGTGAAAGGGTTAAAACATTGTCTTATTAAAACCAAGCAATCACAACACATGGCTAACAAATAAGATAAGATTTTCTTCAGATTTTTAACCCCAGAGGGTTAGCCATCCAGGATAACCCAAGAAAGTCAGTGCGTCATCGAGGACTGTCTAACTTATTTCCATTGTGGTCCTTAATCTTGTCCCCCAGGATGCGACCCACACCAGTTGACTAACAGCCAGATACCTATTTGCTGCTAGGTGAACAGGGCAACAGGTGTAAGGAAACGTGTCAAAATGTTTTCACCCACTGGGAATCGAACCCGGGCCCTCCGTGTGTGAAGCGAGAGCTATAGCCACCGGGGCACCTAATGACGTCCTCAGGTCCACTGATAAAAAACATAACTATGAAAAACAATACAGATTGGGTTAACAGCTAAAGAATAAACCAAAATTTACATGTCAGTAATTATGAAACTAATAAGAAAGTCTGAACAACTGTATTATGCTAGCAGATTCAATGAAAAAAGTAAGTGATATGAAGAAAATCTAGAACACAAACTCAAAATTTACCAAAACCAGAGATACTGTCCTAACCAAAGTCAACAAATCACATATCCAGCCCACTGAAACACTGAATGTATTAAATGATTTCTTCTTTACCATGTAATCAATTCTATTTAGTAAAATCCTGAGTGCCAATGCTGGAGCAAGTGACTACCATGTTGGCAAGCTCCCTCTACCTGACTCCAATTAATCCTACTGAGGTCTCTTTGATAATAAACTCACTGTAAGAAAAAAATTAGTTAGGAAACTTAGTACGAGTACCACCACTATTGTTCCAAAGAGCAGCTTATGTACTCTCACCCACCATTGCAATACTAATCAATAAATCATTAGAAAACAACACAATCCCAACAATGCTTAAGATAACAAGGGTTACCCCAATACACAGAGGAGGAGACCCAACTAACGTAAATAACTACAGACCTATATCTAATTTGACACTGTTATTCAAAATCTTTGAAAAATTATTCCTTAGAAGATTATGCTCTATTCTAGCATCACTCAAAATGTTTAACACCTGCCAGTTTGGCTTCAAAGCAAATAAAAGCACAAATGATGCATTTATAAAAATGCTAGACTTCATTTGTTCTCTTGAGAACAATGAATATCCACTAGGATATTCGTGCACCTTAAACTGAAGTGTTATAGTATCAATAGTCTTGAACTTGCATACAGTCCTACCTTTAAAATAGACACCAATGAGTCTCCATGTAAGGCATAACCATGTCAGTGCGACCTACTGATATAAGGGCGCCCCAATGCATTGTATTCGGCTCAATGCCTATCCTTATATACAATAATGATCTTTTGAATGCATCTCAACAACTCAGACCTGTTTTGTTTGCAGACAACTTTTGTCATCTCCCCCCCCCCCCAAATCTGAGCTCTCCCAATAACTCTTATTAACCCTTTCACTGTCAAGACCCCGGCTCACAAATTTGCTCTCAGTGTTGAAGAATTTAAAAAATAAATTATTTTTTCTTATGAAATGATATAGAATCTTTTCCTGATGGTAATGACGCCAAAAGTGCGAAATTTGATGGAAAATTTATGGAATTATGCTCTTGCAAAATTAGCACTCTCGGCGATGTTTACGCATTGGTGATTTTGCCAACTTTGAGCCCTATTTTCGGCCAATTTCACTGTTCCAACTGACCAAACTCATAGCTATTTTGCTAGAACTCTACTTGTTCTATCAACTGAGTACAAGAAACCATTCATTTTTCGATTTCAACTACCCAATAAAGAGATGAGAATTTGGTAATTTGTCCAGTTTCATACACAATTCGAGTAAGGCCAATTTCAAAACAGGGTCCAGAATAAACAATGCAGGCATTCCTGGCACTAAACTAATATTTCCTCTGTTCATTAGTCACGTCTCCAGGCTTTCCATTTTGAGTTTTTATTCACACATAAAATAGAAGATTTACTCTTATTCAGACTTCTGCATTATGTAAAAATGGTATAAATAATATCAGCACATTTGTGAAAGCATATTAGACCCACCAGTTGATGTGTATTTGACACATGATGTGATTTGTTTACTTCCGATCATCGGCAAAAATCAAACATTTCTACTACTTTGAGCTCAATTTCAAGGAACTTTCAATCTGTAAACCATTCAAAATCATCTCTATTTCTGTAATATATCTTTCATTCTATCAAATGAGATCAAGAAAATGAGAATACAACCATAAATACCATATGAAAATACACCACAAAATCTATGTTTTAAACCAAAAATACGGTTGTAGTTTTTCTTCTCTCATTATGCATTGCATGCTGTAGGATTTTCTTTTATATTACACATACTGACCACTCAGACCCATTCTCTCATATGTTGGCCTAGCAGCTTTCTCCCTCATGATTTGAAGCTACTAGAATTTTGGCATAACATTACGGGACTGACACTGGCTTGCAAGCCGTAATATTATGGGACCAACAGTTTAGTTTAATATGTTTATTATGCACCCCATACCCATCCTGTGGGCGGTAGTCAAAAGATTACAGAGGTACATAATTGGCCCAGGGACTGGACTCCAAAGTTTTGATAGCTGAGCAAGTTACAAAGGTAATGAGCTAGATCTGGTCATAATCATGACCAAGTTACAAAGGTAATGAACTAGATCTGGTCATAATCATGACCAAGTTACAAAGGTAATAAGCTCCAGGTAGAGCTGGTCACACATGAATAATTGCAAAGGTAATGAATCATAAACACATTAATCATGAGAATTTACAAAGGTAATGAGCTCCAGGTAGAGCTGGTCACAATCATGACAAGTTTCAAAGGTAATGAATGATAAACACGTTATGACATGATTACAATCATAGACAAATTACAGAGTAATGAGCAGTTAACAGACATAGCAGGGAATTCATCCATTGCCCCAACAACAGATGGTTAATGAGGGTTAATGAGGACTTCACAGATATCTACCTAGATGACTACCAACAAACTCACTCTTAACACTGACAAGACCTTCTACATGATGTTTGGGAACTGAGCTATAAATGTCCAACTAAATATTATGATCAATGATTTTTCCCATTCCAAGACAAAACTAAGGAAAATTCTTAGGTCTGTTCCATGACAGTAACTAGAAATTCAATACCCATATTCAGCACATGACAAGAAAAACATATCGAAATCAGTTGCCATCATCTCTAAATTATGTTACTAGGCTCTGGTGGCCTGGTGGTTAACGCTCTCGCTTCACACGGTGAGGGCCTGGGTTCGATTCCCAGCCAGAGTAGAAACATTGGACGTGTTTCTTTCCACCTGTTGTCTATGTTCCCCATCAGTAAAATGGGTACCTGGGTGTTAGTCGACTGGTGTGGGTCGCATCCTAGGACACTGACCTAAGGAGGCCTGGTCACAGACCGGGCCGCGGGGGCGTTAACCCCCGGAACTCTCTCCAGGTAAACTCCAGGTATGTACCTCAAACAGCACTACTCACATTATACTACTCTTTAACCCGTAAACGGTCCAAACGTATATATACGTTTTTTCAACATTTCAAAGTATGTAAAAAAAGTAGATCTTCTTTTTGTTTTTTTACATTTGAAAATGTGTAAAAAAAACTTTGATCTACTTTTTTTTTTGTTATATTTGAAAATATGTAAAAAAAACGTAGATCTACTTTTGTAGCGCTACACATGTGAATGCAGATCTGTTTGGACCATTTACAGGTTAATCTATCCCTACCTTACCTAGAAAATTTGTGGCTGGGGATCCACTACAGAAAAATCACATAAAGTCAATAACAAGTCAAAAATCAGCTGTAAAAATGATCACACAGTCTACTGTCAGAAAGCACACTCCCCCACTCTTCTTAATTCTAAATTTGCTTAACCTGTAAACAGTCCAAGCAGATCTACGTTCACATGTGTAGAGCTACAAAAGTAGATCTACGTTTTTTTTACATATTTTCAAATATAACAAAAAAAAAAGTAGATCAAAGTTTTTTTTACACATTTTCAAATGTAAAAAAACAAAAAGAAGATCTACTTTTTTTACATACTTTCAAATGTTGAAAAAACGTATATATACGTTTGGACCATTTACAGGTTAAATTCAACCATCTCTTGAATTATCCAAAACCTGGTAAGACAGCAGACATCTATACACTACAGGGATACACAGCCATTCACAACTGTAGGCCAGATCAAATGGGGGGTGAGACTGCCATCTACTACTTTAACGAACTAATATGCTGTAACACTACATGGTTCAGAGGTGAATATGTTCAATATATATTTGCTAACTTCTCTGCAAAAAAACCTAAAGACTCCCATTACAATCACTGCAATCTATAGGATACCTCATACTAACGTCCCAAACTTTACCGACAACCCAAAAAAACAAATAACAAGAAACAACAAGGTTAACCAATTAGAGTGCAACCATAGCTGACCATATATGGACTAATACAGTGGACCCCCGGTTAACGATATTTTTTCACTCCAGAAGTATGTTCAGGTGCCAGTACTGACCGAATTTGTTCCCATAAGAAATATTGTGAAGTACATTAGTCCATTTCAGACCCCCAAACATACACATACAAACACACTTACATAAATACACTTACATAATTGGTTGCATTCGGAGGTAATCGTTATGCGGGGGTCCACTGTATATTACAGTGGGCCCCCGGTTTACGACCAATTATGTAAGTGTATTTATGTAAGAGCGTTTGTACGTGTATGTTTGGGGGTCTGAAATGGACTAATCTAATTCACAACATTCCTTGTGGGAACAAATTCGTTCAGTACTGGCACCTGAACATACTTCTGGAGTGAAATAATATCGTAAGCCGGGGGTCCACTGTAGTTACTCTCTAAGCAGGGATAATCGACTTCCTCATAACAAATATTTCTAAGCTACTACTATAAAAGAGTAATAATTTCACTACAGCACTAAGTTCCACTGACTGGCCTACAGAATTTACCAATGACAGGCACTGACAAATAGGTAAAAAAAAAAAACACTACAGAAAATTTACAAAACTAACAAAAACCATTGTTCTGTAAAAACTAACAAAAACCTTTGTTCGATAAAAACTAACAAAAACCATTGTTCTGTAAAAACTAACAAAAACCATTGTTCGATAAAAACTAACAAAAACCTTTGTTCTATAAAAACTAACAAAAACCATTGTTCTATAAAAACTAACAAAAACCATTGTTCTATAATAACTAACTAAGCAGATCACTACAAAGAGACTTGCTAGCCCATGGCTAACAAATAACATCCTCAGATCCATAGATGAAAAACATCATTACGCAAAACAATATAGACGGGATTTAATAACTAAAGATAACACTAAAAACTATAAGTTAGTCCCTAGCAAACTAAACCCAATGAACCATATGTCCAGCCTACAGAAACAACAAATAAGCTGTATTAATATTAGTAGAATTACCGGCAATATGCTAAGTAAAAGGATACGTGCAACTAATGTGACATTTTATTGTGGCAACGTTTCACTCTCCAGGAGCTTTATCAAGCTGGCTTGACAAAGCTCCTGGAGAGTGAAACGTTGCCACAATAAAATGTCACATTAGTTGCAGTTGTGTCCTTTTACTTAACAAATAAGCTAAATGATTTCTTCTCTGCAATAGGATCAAGTCTAGCTAACAAAATTATACGCACTAATACTCAAGTGAGTGATTACTTAGATGGAACTTCCCAACATCCCTCTATCTTGCTCCAACTGAGCCTGCTGAGGTCACCTGATTATTAATTCACTAAAAACAGGTCAGGAAATTTAGCTCAAGTTCCACCAATATTGTTCAAAAGAGCATCTCATGGCCTTTCACCCACCATTATAATACTGTTTACTAGAAACCAGAATTATCCCAACATTAATCTAGATAGCAAGTTACTCCAGCACACAACAACTGATGTAAATAACTCTGGGCCAATATCTAAATTACCATTTTTTTTTTTTTTAACAAGTCGGCCGTCTCCCACTGAGGCAGGTTGACCCAAAAAGAAAGAAAATCCCCAAAAAGAAAATACTTTCATCATCATTCAACACTTTCACCTCAATTATACATAGTCACTGTTTTTGCAGAGGTGCTCAGAACACAACAGTTTAGAAGTAGTGATGAATGGTTTGAAAAACCGACAAGTTGAAGATTGAGACACTTATGCAGTATATGGGAATCTTTATTCAGGAAACGTTTCGCCACACAGTGGCTTCATCAGTCCAATACAAAGAGGAAGGCGTAAGGAGAGGAGGAGAATGAGGTAATCAGTCCCTCAACCTGGAGTCGATGTGTTCAGTCCATCAATCTTGTAGAAGTATATATGTATAAAGTATAGAAGTATATATGTATAAAGATACACAACATATCCCTCCAAACTGCCAATATCCCAAACCCCTCCTTTAAAGTACAGGCATTGTACTTCCCATTTCCAGGACTCAAGTCCGGCTATATAAAATAACCGGTTTCCCTGAATCCCTTCACTAAATATTACTCTGCTCACACTCCAACAGCTCGTCAGGTCCCAAATACCATTTGTCTCCATTCACTTCTATCTAAAATGCTCACGTACACTTGCTGGAAGTCCAAGCCCCTCGCCCACAAAACCTCCTTTACCCCCTCCCTCCAACCCTTTCGAGGACGACCCCTACAGATTTATACGCTCTCCATGTCATTCTGCTTTGATCCATTCTCTCTAAATCACCAAACCACCTCAACAACCCCTCTTCAGCCCACTGACTAATACTTTTATTAACTCCACACCTTCTCCTAATTTCCACACTCCGAATTTTCTGCATAATATTTACACCACACATTGCCCTTAGACAGGACATCTCCACTGCCTCCAATTGCCTCCTCGCTGCAGCATTTACAACCCAAGCTTTACACCCATATAAGAGTGTTGGTACCACTATACTTTCATACATTCCCTTCTTTGCCTCCATAGATAACGTTATTTGTCTCCACATATACCTCAATGCACCACTCACCATTTTTTCCCTCATCAATTCTGCGATTAACCTCATCCTTCATAAATCCATCCGCTGATACGTCAACTCCCAAATATCTGAAAACATTCACTTCTTCCATACTCCTCTTCCCCAATTTGATATCCAATTTTTCTTTATCTAAATCATTTGATACCCTCATCACCTTACTCTTTTCTATGTTCACTTCCAACTTTCTACCTTTACATACACTCCCAAATTCGTCCACTAACCTCTGCAATTTTTCTTTAGAATCACCCATAATACAGTATCATCAGCAAAAAGTAACTGTCTAATTTCCCATTTTGTATTTGATTCCATATAATTTAACCCCACCCCTCTCCCGAACACCCTAGCATTTACTTCTTTTACAACCCCATCTATAAATATATTAACCCGTAAACGGTCCAAACGTATATATATGTTTTTACTGCTAGTGCCCCAAACGTATATATACGTTTTATTGGTTATACATTTATCATTGCCATGATGAGGCTGAGTCGCCTAGACATGAGAGAATGGGTGTGTGCACTCACTGTGTGCCATATTAAAATAATTGGGGATGCCTGGGTACCATATGCTCTTTTTTTCTCAAAAAAGTTGGGGCACTACGGTAGGTAACGTATATATACATTTGAACCATTTACGGGTTAAACAACCATGGTGACATTACACATTCCTGTCTAAGACAAAAGATTTGATACTCTTTACTAGCATCACTCAATATACTCAACCCCTTGACAGTTTGGTTTTGGACCAAATAAAAGCACAAATGATGCAATCATCAAAAATGCTAGACTTCCTTTATACAGCTCCTGAAAATAATGAATAACAACTATGACTGACCTTAAGAAAGCTTTCAAAACAGATGACCACACCATTCTGCACCTCAAAATAGATTACAGTTTCAGAGGTCATGCACTCTCATATACAAGGTCTTACATTATTAACAGGCAACAATGTTTTTATCATGGGCATAACCTCACCAAGAAGACCTGCTGACTTAGGCATCCCTATGGAAAGTGTCCTTGACCCACTGTTTTTCCTCTCATCCACCAATGATCTTCTAAATGTATCACAGCAACTTAGACCTGTTATCTTTGCCAACGACACAACTTTGGTCATCTCCCACTCGAATCTGAATACTCTCAACAACACTGCTAATGAAGAACTCTTAAAGATATCTACCTGGATGACTACCAATAAACTCACGCTTAACAATGGTAAGACCTTCTACATGAAGTTTGGGAACACAGAAATAAATGTCCAACTAAACGTAATGATTAGCAATTCTCCTATTGCTAAACAAAATGATGGAAAATTTCTAGATCTGTTCCTTGACAGCAACAAAATTCAACACCCACATCCAACACATTATAAGAATGTCCAAAAAGTTGGCATCCACTCCAAGATATATTACCATATACGTACCTAAAACAGTACTACACTGGAACCCTGGATTTCGTCTGGTGCAGATATTGTACAATTCGGATTTCGACCACTTTTTTGGGCGAAATTTTACCCTGGGTTTCGTACCTCCATTCGGAAATCATCTGTATCAGATGTGTCTGCCAGCCTGGGACGTGGCCAGAATGTCCTTGAGAAGGATTTTGAAGGGTTTGAGGCTGTCCCTGATGACCCTTTGCCTATTGTGGAATGTATTGTGTCTTTGGGGAAGTCCATGGGGTTGGATGTGAGATGCCAGGATGTGGACGAGTTGGTGGAGGACCACAGGGAAGAGCTAACCACTGAAGAGCTGCAAGACCTTCAACTAGAAGAGCAACATATTGCAACTGAGGAAATTTCTTCAGAGGAGGAAGAGAAGGGAGAATGTGTTTTCTTCAGTGATGAAGGACATATGTGCAAAGTGGAGTGAGGTACAAAGCTTTGTGGAGAATTTTCACCCTAGCAAAACCAATGCAAGCCGTGTCTGCAACATGTTCAATGACAATGCCTTGTCCCATTTTTAGGCAGATTTTAAACAGACACAGAAACAGAGCTCTCTGGACAGATTTTTTGTGCAAAAGGGGTCCAGTGATTCAAACTGGTCCTAGTGCCAAACAATAACCTCTCCTCCCTCTCCCCTTCTTGCCTTCTTCCATACGCCAACAAGAATTTTCAGTAAAGGTATGTAATAGTGATTTAAATGCTCATTTATCCATTAAAATTAGTCATTTATATTTATTTCTCATTGTTTTCTGTAAGTAAAAATATAGTTATTCTCTATAAAATGTATTTTTTGTTAATATTTTTGGGTGTCTGGAATGGATTAATTGGATTTACATTATTTCTAATGGGAAATATTACAGTGGTTTTCGTCCATTTCGGATTTCGACTGACCTGGAATGGATCAAGGACGAAAACTGGGGTTCCACTGTACTTATATTACACTACACTCTAATCTATCCTTATGTCACCTATGCTATTTGTGCCTCCAGGGAGGGTCTACAACAGTAGATGCCAATAACAACTCAACAAAAGGCCACAGTACATATGATCGCTCAGTTTACTGCCAGACAACACACTCCCCCACTCTTCAAAGACCTAAACCTCCTTACAGTACATAACATTCACTTGTACTACTGTGCATGCTACATACACAGAACAATAAATTCTTTTATCAATCCTGACCTGAAACACTTTCTTGACAGCTGCAAAAGAACTCATAAGCATAATACTAGACACAAAAATTTCTATGACATTCCCCAGTGTCTGGCTTAATCTGTGTAAAAACTCAATTGTACAAAAGGACCCAAAATCTGGAACTACCTACCTACCTGAAGGCTCCAGAGCCTTTCTATCTGCCAGCAAATGCAAGCTACTGTAAAAAACACCTCCTTTCCCTAATATATCCTAGCAAGAATTAAATACAGTGGATCCCCGACCTACAATATTAATCCGTTCCTGAGAGCCCATCGTAAGATGAAATGATCGTAGGCTGAATTAATTTTCCCCATAAGAAATAATGGAAATCAAATTAATTCGTACAAGACACCCAAAAGTATGAAAAAAAAAATTTTACCACATAAAATATACAGTGCTACAGCAGCAGCAGCAGCTGACAGTGCTACAGCAGCAGCAGCAACTGACAGTAGTATGACAGGATTTCGATATTTCTCACTCTTTTTACCACAGGGTTGGCACTATAAACTTTCTTTGGGCTCATGGTGGCTTATTTAGCAGTTAAAAGCACTAAAAACATTGGAATAATACAAAATATTCCGAATGTATGCTTGGGAGCGACCGCTCTGGCTTGTAAACATTGGCACACTAACTGAAGGCAGGCCAGCTGAGGTGCGCTCAGGCGGAGAGACATGTGGACACGTACCAGACAAATACCGCAGGTCGAGTTTTTCAACATACGTAGGGGTCAAATTTTTACGCTGAAAAGCATTGTAGGTCGGTTTTAACGTAGGTTGGGGGACATCGTACGTCGGGGGTCCACTGTGTATTAAATGTGTTAATAATGTGTTAAATATGCTAAAGAATTCTTTCAACCACAAATATGTTAAAAACTATATTCTTATGCTCAATACTTGTAATCATAATTCAACTTTAACGAAATAGTTGTCTGCTTGTTTATTTTATTTGTAATGCCTAAATTTGTTGCTTGTATACCTTACATGTCCATAAATATAAACAAATAATAATTATTGACATTGCAGTCCTAAGTTAGGATTAAGCTTGCCAGAAATACTCTGCATAACCATGAACTTTCTGCAAGCTCAACCAAATGTCACCCATCTCTGTACAAACACACCTGCACCACACATCATACCAACACACCAGCACCATACTACATCATACCAACACACCAGCACCACACATCATACCAACATACCAGCACCATACTACATCATACCAACACACAGCACCACACATCATACCAACACACCAGCACCACACTACTTTATACCAACACACCAGCCCCACACTACATCATACCAACACACCAGCACCACACTACATCATACCAACACACCAGCACCACACTACATCATACCAACACACCAGCACCACACTACATTATACCAACACACCAGCCCCACACTACATTTTTACCAACACACCAGCACCACACTACTTTATACCAACACACCGCCCCACACTACATTATACCAACACACCAGCCCCACACTACATTATACCAACACACCAGCCCCACACTACATTATACCAACACACCAGCACCACACTACATTATACCAACACACCAGCACCCACACTACATCATACCAACACACCAGCACCACACTACATTATACCAACACACCAGCCCCACACTACATTATACCAACACACCAGCCCCGCACTACATTATACCAACACACCAGCACCACACTACATCATACCAACACACCAGCACCACACTACATTATACCAACACACCAGCCCCACACTACATTATACCAACACACCAGCACCACACTACATCATACCAACACACCAGCCCCACACTACATCATACCAACACACCCAGCACCACACTACATTATACCAACACACCAGCCCCACACTACATTATACCAACACACCAGCACCACACTACATCATACCAACACACCAGCCCCACACTACATCATACCAACACACCAGCACCACACTACATCATACCAACACACCAGCACCACACTACATCATACCAACACACCAGCACCACACTACATCATACCAGTATACCACTCAGCACACACATTTATTGCCCAGGGTTCAGTCCCACATACAGGTGGAAATGTTGGGCATACATGTACAGTGGACCCCCGCATAACGATCACCTCCGAATGCGACCAATTATGTAAGTGTATTTATGTAAGTGCGTTTGTACGTGTATGTTTGGGGGTCTGAAATGGACTAATCTACTTCACAATATTCCTTATGGGAACAAATTCGATCAGTACTGGCACCTGAACATACTTCTGGAGTGAAAAAATATCGTTAACCGGGGGTCCACTGTATTTCCTTACACCTGTTGTCGCTGTTCACCTAGTAGTAAGTAGGTACCTGGATGTTAGTCACCTGTAAGCATTAGGATTAGTCTGCCCGAAATGCCCCGGCATACTAGTGGCTTCATTTGCACCTAACATGTATAACATGTAAACACACATTGTAACCTTTACAAAGAAATAAATTTTGTCCGTCTTAGACCTACTGCCCTTGTGTTAGTGGCATCCTGGGGGTGGTAGTACAGGTCAGCCATCACTAATCCGGCATCACTGGGACCTGTAGTGTGCCGGATTACAGAGTGGTTAGTGGTTCTGCTATATCTTCCTCATTGTCATCACTGCTTTCTCATCCACTGCCTTGCTACTGTGGATTTACAGCCATCTACACAATTTCCGAGTCGGTATAATGATGAAATTTCAGTCAGTATAATGATGAAATTTGAGATTATACTAGCCAAAATTAGTGCCGGATTACTGATGGAACCGGATAACTGATTGCCGGATTAGTGATGGTCGACCTGTATACCTAATAAAGTGTTGCCTTTGAAATAAGTTGAGGTAAGGTATCTGCTCTTAGCCTCTAAAACTGATGTACAAAAAAAAAAAAAAAAAAAAAAACTTGCACATTGGTAGGCTTCTACTTACAAACAATATATAATTACTGCTTGTAGGTTTAATATATTATTTATTTTGTTAATTGTTACATCTATAATGCAGACTTATACTAGGCAACACACAGTGTACATCACAACAATTCCATTATATAATAATATATAACAGACATACACCAGGCAACACACAGTGTATATCATAACAGTTCCATTATAACATATAACAGACATACACCAGGCAACACACAGTGTATATCATAACAGTTCCATTATAACATATAACAGACATACACCAGGCAACACACAGTGTATATCATAACAGTTCCATTATAACATATAACAGACATACACCAGGCAACACACAGTGTATATCATAACAGTTCCATTATAACATATAACAGACATACACCAGGCAACACACAGTGTATATCATAACAGTTCCATTATAACATATAACAGACATACACTAGGCAACACACAGTGTATATCACATGTCATAGCCTGTCACAGCATGAGCCAGTTCAAGAAGGAAGCCAAAATGTCCCTCAATGAATAAGGCTACAGAAAGGAGGTAAAGTTTATTCAGGTATACACAAATATAGTTACATAACAGCAAGTGTGTAGAGAACCTGGAATAAACCAAAAAAGTCAAAGTGGCTTATTTCCATTGAGAGTGATTTCTTGTGTGAAAATAACTCTCTCTCTCCCCTAGTACAGTGGACCCCCGCATAACGATTACCTCCGAATGCGACCAATTATGTAAGTGTATTTATGTAAGTGCGTTTGTACGCGTATGTTTGGGGGTCTGAAATGGACTAATCTACTTCACAATATTCCTTATGGGAACAAATTCGGTCAGTACTGGCACCTGAACATACTTCTGGAGTGAAAAAATATCGTTAACCGGGGGTCCACTGTATATCTTCTTTTATCGTAACTGCTTTTACACAGTTAAGATACCTGTTTTTAACTGTTAAATATAAATAATAAATATCACAAGGACAACAATATGAGTCAGTCTGGATTTTTTAGGTCATCCCAAGTTCTCTATACATATACTGCTATGTATGATTACAATGTATTTGTGTATATCTGAAAAAATTTACTTCACAGACATACACTAGGTCTACACACTATGTATATCACTATGACACATACACTAGGTCTACACACTATGTATATCACTATAACAGACATACACTATGCTTACACACCATGTATATCACTATGACACATACACTAGGTCTACACACTATGTATATCACTATAACAGACATACACTATGCTTACACACCATGTATATCACTATGACACATACACTAGGTCTACACACTATGTATATCACTGACACATACACTAGGTCTACACACTATGTATATCACTAGGTTATGAACTATGTACATCACGAGGTTACACACCATGTACAATAAGTATACACACCGTGTACATCACTAGGCTACACAAAAACTGTGTAAAAGGGACTTACAAAACCATGTACATCACTACACCACCAGGCTACACACCATGTACTTCACTAAATTACACACCATGTACTTCACCAGGCTACACACCGTGTGATTCACTAGGCTACACACTGCGTAGGCTACATACCGTGTACTTCACTAGACTACCCACCGTGTAGGGTACACACCGTGTACTTCACTAGGGTACACACCATGTACTTCACTAAGCTACTCACCGTGAACTTCACCAGGATACACACCGTATACTTCACTAGGCTACAAACCGTGTAGGCTACATACCATGTACATCATTAGGCTACACACCATGTACTTCACTAGGCTACACACCGTGTGCTTCACTAGGCTACACACTGTGTAGGCTACAAAGCGTGTACTTCACCAGGCTACACACCGTGTACTTAAGACTACACACCGTGTACTTCACTAGGCTACACACCGTGTACTTCACTAGGCTACACACCGTGTAGGCTACACACCGTGTACTTCAGGCTACACACCGTGTACTTCAGGCTACACACCGTGTACTTCAGGCTACACACCGTGTACTTTGCTAGGCTACACATCGTGTACTTCACTAGGATACACACTGTACTTCACTAGGCTACACACCGTGTAGGCTACACACTGAGTACTTCAATAGGGTACACACCGTGTAAGTTACACACCATTTACTTCACCAGGCTACGCCGTGTACTTCACTAAGCTACACACCGTGTGCTTCACTAGACTACACACCGTGTAGGCTACACGTGTACTTCACTAGACTACACACCGTGTAGGTTACATACCTTGTCTTCACCAGGCTACACACCGTGTACTTAAATAGGCTACACACCGTGTACTTAACTAGGCTACACACCGTGTACTTAACTAGGCTACACACCGTGTACTTCACCAGGCTACACACCATATACATCACTGCACCAGGCTACACACCGTGTACTTCACTAGGCTACACACCGTGTACTTCACTAGGCTACAAACTGTGTACTTCACTAGGCTACACACCGTGTACTTCACCAGGCTACACACTGTGTACTTCACTAGGCTACAACCGCATACTTCACTAGGCTACACACCGTGTACTTCACCAGGCTACACACCATGCACATCACTGCACCAGGCTACACACCGTGTACTTCACTAGGCTACACACCATGTACTTCACTAGGCTACAAACTGTGTACTTCACTAGGCTACACACCGTGTACGTCACTAGGCTACACACCGTGTACTTCACCAGGCTACACACTGTGTACTTCACTAGGCTACACACCGCATACTTCACTAGGCTACACACCGTGTACTTCACTAGGCTACACACCGCATACTTCACTAGGCTACACACCGTGTACTTCACTAGGCTACACACCGTGTACTTCACTAGGCTACACACCGTGTACTTCACTAGAGCACGCACCGTGTACTTCACCAGGATACACACCGTGTACTTCACTAGGCTACACCGTGTCGGCTACACACTGTCTAGGCTACACACCGTGTACTTCACTAGGCTACACATCGTGTACTTCACTAGGCTACACACCGTGTACTTCACAAGGTTTCACAACGTGTAGGCTACACACCGTGTACTTCACTAGGCTACAGTGTAGGCTACACACCGTGTACTTCAGGCTACACCGTGTACTTCACTAGGCTACACACCCTGTACTTCACTAGGATACACACTGTGTACTTCTCAAGGCCACACACAGTGTACTTCACTAGGCTACAATGTGGCTACACACCGTGTACTTCACTAGGCTGACACACCGTGTACTTCACTAGGATACACACTGTGGTACTTCTCTAGGCTACACACCATATTGTAGCTTCCACTAGGCAACTTCACCGTGTGGGCGACACACCGAGTACTTCACTAGGCTACACACCGTTATTCACTAGGATACACACATGATGCTTTCACAAGGTTACACACCGTGTACTTCACTAAGGATACACACCGTTGTGCTTCACTAAGGTAAAAAACCTTTCACCGAGTGGGCGAACACACCGTGTACTTCACAGGCCTACACACCGTGTAGGCTACACACCTGGTACTTCACTAGGCAACACCACCGGTAAATTTCACTACCACCAGGCTACAAAGCGTGTATGGCTACCGTACCGTGTACTTCACTAGGCTAACACCGTGTACTTCCACTAGGCTAACACAACCGTGTACCGTTTCTCCCAGGCTACACACCGGTAACTTCGCTATGCTACACACCGTGTAACTTTCACTAGCTACACACCGTGTACTTCACCAGCTAACACCTGTACTTAACCAGGCTACACACCGTGTACTTCCACTAGGCAACACACATTGTACTTCACTAGGCTTACACACCAATGTACTTCACCCAGGGAACAACACAAGTGTAGGCAACAACACCGTGTAAACTTCACTAGGCTCTACACACCGTGTAAATCCACCAGGCTACACTACTGTGTACTTCAGATACCACCGTGTACTTCCACCAGCAACACACCGTGTACTTCACTAGGCTACACACCGTGACTTCCCCAACTACACACCGTGTAACTTCACTAGGCTCAACACAAAGCCGTGAACTTCTACTACTAGGCTAGAACACCGTGTACTTCACAGGCTACAAAGTGTACTTCACTAGGCCACACACTGGTGTACTGCCCTGGCTACACACCGTGAAACTTCTCCAGACTACACACCGCAAATAGGTACACTGTACTCATCAGGCTAACACACTGTTGTAGTTCACTAGGCTACCACCGTGTACTTTTCACTAGGCAACACACCTTGTACTTCATTCACCAGGCTCACACACCGTGTAGGCAACACACCGTGTACTTCACTAGGCTACACACCGTGTATCTTCACTAGTCAACATACCAATGTAGGCCAACACAGTGTGTAGGCTACACACAGTGTAGGCTATACACAGTGTACTTCACAAGGCTACAAACCGTGTAGGCTTCAAACTGTGTACTTCACCAGGCTACACACCGTGTAGGCTACACACCATGAACTCAGTAGGCTACACACCGTGTAAAATTCACTAGCTACATAACATTGCAGGCTGCAGAGTGTGTAAGACTACAGATACACCGTGTAGCAACACACCAGTGTACATTCACCAGGCTAAACAACCGAGAATGCTACACACCGATTTGCATCAGGCTATACACGTGTACTTCAGGCTACACATGTGTAGGCTACAATGTGTACTTCAGGCTACACACAGTGTACTTCACCAGGCTACACACCGTGGAGGCTACACACCATGTACTTCTGTAGGCATACACAACCCTGTTACTTCATTCGGCTACACACCGTGTAGTTACACACAACCGTTGTGGCTACACACTGTGTAGGCTACACATCGTGCACTTCACTAGGCTACACACCGTGTAGGCATACAACCACAGTGTACTTACACAGGCTACACACGGTTTTTATATTTGGGGGGGGGGTAGGCTACACACTGTGTACTTCAAAAGGCTACACACCGTGTAAGGCTACACACTGTGTGTACTTCAAAAGGCTACACACCGTGTAGGCTACACACTGTGCACATCAAAAGGCTACACACCGTGCACTTCACTAGCTACCCACCGTGTAGGCTAGAGGCACACCGTGTACTTACACAAGGCTACAACAACCGTATAGGCTACACACACTGTGTACTTCAAATAGGCTACAACACACCGTGTTAGGCTACAACTGTGACTTCAAAATGCTACACCCCGTGTACTTCACTAGCTACAAACCGTGTCCTCACAAGGTTTCACACCGTGAATTACACAACCGTGTACTCACTAAGGCTACAGTGTAACTACACACCCCGCGTACTTCAGGTTTTTCTACACCGTGTACTTCACTAGGCTACACACCGTGTACTTCACTAGGATACACACTGTGTGTACTTCTCTAGGCCACACACAGTGTACATCACTAGGCTAACAGTTGTAGACTACACACCCGCGTACTTCCAGGCTACAACCGTGTACTTCACGTATGCTACGACAACCGTGTTACTTCCACTAGGATACACACTGTGTACTTCTCTAGGCTACACACCGTGTGCTATCACTAGGCTAATCACCGTGTGGGGCGAACACACCGTGTACTTCACTAGGCCTAACACACCGTGTACTTCACTAGGCTACACACCGTTTGCTTCACTAAGTTTACACACCGTTGTGAATTCCTAGGCTACAAACCGTGTGTTGCTTCACTAGCTACACCGTGGTCGGCTACACACTGTCTAGGCAAACACAAACCGTGTACTTCACAAGGCTACACAACGTGTAATTCACTAGGCTACACACCGTGACTTGACAAGGTTTTCACAACGTGTAGGCTACACGACCGTGTACTTCACTAGCTACAGTGTAGGCTAACACCCGAGTATCATTCAGGCTACACCGATGAACTTCACTAATACACACCTGTGTGCTTTCACTAGGTAACACACCATGTACTTCACAGGCTACACACCGTGTGCTTCACTAGGCTACACACTCGAGTGGGCGACACAACCGTTTACCTTTTCACAAGGCTACACACCGTGTAGGCTACACACCGGTAACTTCACTAGTCTACAACACCGTGTAACAACCCCCCTACACCAGCTACACAGCGTTAGGCTACATACGTGTACTTCACTACAACACAACCGAGGTACATCACTAGGCTACACATCCGTGTACTTCTCTAGGCTACACACCGTGTACTTCGCAGTGCTACACACCGTGTACTTCACTAGGCTACACAACCGAGTAACTTCACAGGCTAACACACCATGACTTTAACCAGTGCAAGACACACCGTGTAACTTCACTAGGCTACACACATTGTACTTTCACTAGGCTACACAACCGTGTAATCCACCAGGCTACAATAACTGTGTACTTCAGGATACACCGTGTACTTCCACCAGCTACACACCGTTACTTCACTAGGCTAACACACCGTGAACTTCACTAGGCTGACACCGTGTGTACTTACACAGTGCTAACAAAGTGGTACTTCACTAGGCTAAGCACACATGGTGCACTTCACTAGGCTACAAAGTGTACTTCAACTAGGCTACACCCCGTGTACTCACCAGGCTAACACAACGAACGGCGTGTACTTCACTAGCACACGACCATGAACTTCACCAGGCTACACACCGTGTACTTCACTAGGCTAAGTGTACTTCACTAGGCTACACACTGTGTACTTCACTAGGCTACACACCGTGTACTTCTCCAGGCTACACACCGTGTAGGGTACACTGTACTTCATCAAGCTACACACTGTGTACTTCACTAGGCTACACACCGTGTAGTTCACTAGGCTACACACCGTGTACTTCACTAGGCTACACACCGTGTACTTCACCAGGCTACACACACCGTGTAGGCAACACACCGTGTTACTTCACTAGGCACGACACTCGGAGTACTTCACAGCTACATACCGTGTAGGCTACACAGTGTGTAGGCTACACACAGTGTACTTCACTAGGCTACAAACCGTGTAGGCTTCAAACTGTGTACTTCACCAGGCTACACACCGTGTAGGCTACACACCACGTACTTCAGTAGGCTACACACCGTGTACTTTACTAGGCTACATACCTTGTAGGCTGCAGAGTGTGTAGACTACACACCGTGTAGGCTACACACAGTGTACTTCACCAGGCTAAACACCGTGTAGGCTACACACCATGTGCTTCAGGCTAGACACAGTGTACTTCAGACTACACATCGTGTAGGCTACAATGTGTACTTCAGGCTACACACAGTGTACTCCACCAGGCTACACACCGTGGAGGCTACACACCATGTACTTTAGTAGGCTACACACCGTGTACTTCATTCGGCTACACACCGTGTAGGTTACACACCGTGTAGGCTACACACTGTGTAGGCTACACACCGTGCACTTCACTAGGCTACACACCGTGTAGGCTACACACTGTGTACTTCAAAAGGCTACACACCGTGTAGGCTACACACTGTGTACTTCAAAAGGCTACACACCGTGTACTTCACTAGGCTACACACCGTCTACTTCACTAGGCTACACATCGTGTACTTCACTAGGCTACACACCGTGTACTTCACAAGGTTTCACACCGTGTAGGCTACACACCGTGTACTTCACTAGGCTACAGTGTAGACTACACACCGCGTACTTCAGGCTACACCGTGTACTTCACTAGGCTACACACCGTGTACTTCACTAGGATACTCACTGTGTACTTCTCTAGGCCACACACAGTGTACTTCATTAGGCTACAGTGTAGGCGACGCACCGTGTACTTCACTAGGCTACACACCGTGTACTTCACTAGGATACACACTATGTACTTCTCCAGGCTACACACCGTGTGCTTTACTAGGCTACACACCGTGTACTTCACTAGGCTACACACCGTGTACTTCACTAGGCTACACACCGTGTACTTCACTAGGCTACACACCGTGTGCTTCACTAGGCTACACACCGTGTACTTCACTAGGCTACACACCGTGTAATCCACCAGGCTACATACTGTGTACTTCAGGATACACTGTGTACTTCAACAGGCTACACACCGTGTACTTCACTAGGCTACACACCGTGAACTTTACTAGGCTACACACCGTGTACTTCACTAGACTACACAGTGTACTTCACTAGGCTACACATTGTGTACTTCACTAGGCTACACACCGTGTACTTCACTAGGCTACACACCGTGTGCTTCACTAGGCTACTCACCGTGTGGGCGACACACCGTGTACTTCACTAGGCTACACACCGTGTAATTCACTACAACACCAGGCTACACAGCGTGTAAGCTACATACCGTGTACTTCACTAGGCTACACACCGTGTACTTCACTAGGCTTCACACCGTGTAATTCTCCAGGCTACACACCGTGTACTTCGCTAGGCTACACACCGTGTACTTCACTAGGCTACACACCGTGTACTTCACTAGGCTACACACCATGTACTTAACCAGGCTACACACCGTGTACTTCACTAGGCTACACACATTGTACTTCACTAGGCTACACACCAAGTACTTCACCAGGGAACACACAGTGTAGGCTACACACCGTGTACTTCATTATGCTACACACCGTGTAATCCACCAGGCTACATACTGTGTACGTCAGGATACACTGTGTACTTCACCAGGCTACACACCGTGTACTTCACTAGGCTACACACCGTGAACTTTACTAGGCTACACACCGTGTACTTCACTAGGCTACACCGTATACTTCACTAGGCTACATACCGTGTACTTCACCAGGCTACACACCGTGTACTTCAGGCTAAACACCGTGTACTTCACTAGCTACACATCGTGTACTTCACTAGGCTACACACCGTGTACTTCACTAGGGTACACGCCGTGTACTTCACCAGGCTACACACCGTGTACTTCACTAGGCTACACACCGTGTACTTCACTGGGATACACATCGTGTGCTTCACTAGGCTACACACCGTGTAGTTCACCAGGCTACACACCATATACTTCACTAGGTTACATACCGTGTACTTCACCAGGCTACACACCGTGTACTTCAGGCTAAACACCGTGTACTTCACTAGGCTACATATCGTGTACTTCAGTAGGGTACACGCCGTGTGCTTCACTAGGCTACACACCATGTAGTTCACCAGGCTACACACCGTGTACTTCACTAGGCTACACACCGTGTACTTCAGGCTACACGCCGTGTACTTCACTGGGCTACACACCGTGTACTTCACCAGGCTACACACCGTGTACTTCACTAGGATACACGTCGTGTGCTTCACTAGGCTACACACCGTGTATTTCAGGCTACACACCGTGTACTTCACTAGGCTACACACCGTGTACTTCACCAGGCTACACACCGTGTACTTCAGGCTACACACCGTGTACTTCAGGCTACACATCGTGTACTTAACTAGGCTACACACCGTGTACTTCACTAGGCTACACGCCGAGTACTTCACCAGGCTACACACCGTGTACTTCACTACGCTACACACCGTGTACTTCACCAGGCTACACACCGTGTACTTCAGGCTACACACCGTGTACTTCAGGCTACACATCGTGTACTTCACTAGGCTACACACCGTGTACTTCACTAGGCTACACGCCGAGTACTTCACCAGGCTACACACCGTGTACTTCACTAGGATACACACCGTGTACTTCACTGGGATACACATCGTGTGCTTCACTAGGCTACACACCGTGTAGTTCACCAGACTACACACCGTGTACTTCACTAGGCTACACACCGTGTACTTCAGGCTACACACCGTGTACTTCACTAGGCTACACACCGTGTACTTCACCAGGCTACACACCGTGTACTTCACCAGGCTACACATCGTGTGCTTCACTAGGCTACACACCGTGTACTTCAGGCTACACACCGTGTACTTCACTAGGCTACACACTGTGTACTTCACTAGGCTACACACCGTGTACTTCACCAGGCTACACATCGTGTACTTCACTAGGCTACACACCGTGTACTTCACTAGGCTACACACCGTGTAGTTCACCAGACTACACACCGTGTACTTCACTAGGCTACACACCGTGTACTTCACTAGGCTACACACCGTGTACTTCACCAGGCTACACACCGTGTACTTCACCAGGCTACACACCGTGTACTTCACCAGGCTACACACCGTGTACTTCACCAGGCTACACACCGTGTATTTCACTAGGCTACACACCGTGTACTTCACTAGGCTACACACCGTGTATTTCACTAGGCTACACACCGTGTACTTCACAAGGCTACACACCGTGTACTTCGCCAGGCTACACACCGTGTATTTCACTAGGCTACACACCGTGTACTTCACTAGGCTACACACCGTGTACTTCACTAGGCTACACACCGTGTGCTTCACTAGGCTACACACCGTGTACTTCACTAGGCTACACACAGTGTACATCACTACAAGACTAGGCTACAAACCGTGTAGTTAACTAGGCTACACACCGTGTACTTCACTAGGCTACACACCGTGTACATCACAACACAAGGCTACAAACCGTGTAGGCTACACACCGTGTACATCATAACATTAGGCTACACACCGTGTACATCACAACACTAGGCTACACACCGTGTAGGCTACACATCGTGTACATCACTACAACACTAGGTTACACACCGAGTAGGCTACACACCGTGTACATCACTACAAAACTAGGCTACACACCGTGTACATCACTACAACACTAGACTACACACCGTGTACATCACTACAACACTAGGCTACACACCGTGTACATCACAACACTAGGCTACACACTGTGTACATCACAACACTAGGCTACACATCTTGTACTTCACAACACTAGGCTACACACCGTGTACATCACTAAAACACTAGGCTACACACCGTGTACATCAATAGGCTACACATTGTGTACATGACTAGGCTACACACCGTGTACATTACGATAACACTAGGCTACTCACAGTGTACATCACTACAACACTAGGCTACACACCGTGTAGGCTACACACCGTGTACATCACTACAACACTAGGCTACACACCGTGTACATCACTACAACACAAGGCTACACACCGTGTACATCACTGCAACACTTGGATACACACCGTGTACATCACTACAACACTATGCTACACACCGTGTACATCACTACGACACTAGGATACACACCGTGTACATCACTACAACACTAGGATACACACCGTGTACATCACTACAACACTAGGCTACACACCGTGTACATCACAACACTAGGTTACACACCATGTACATCACTACAACACTAGGCTACTCACCGTGTACATCACTACAACACTAGGCTACTCACCGTGTAGGTTACACACCGTGTGCATCACTATAAAACTAGGCGACACACCGTGTAGGTTACACACCGTGTACATCACTACAACACTAGGCTACACACCATGTACTTCACTACAACACTAGGCTACACACCGTGTACTTCACTACAACACTAGGCTACACACCGTGTAGGCTACACACCGTGTACATCACTACAACACTAGGCTACACACCATGTACTACACTGCAACACAAGGCTACACACCGTGTACATCACTACAACACTAGGCTACACACCGTGTGCATCACTATAACACTAGGCTACACACCGTGTACATCGCTATAACACTAGGCTACACACCATGTGCATCACTATAACACTAGGCTACACACCGTGTACATCACTATAACACTATGCTACACAAAGTGTACATCACTATAACACTAGGCTACACACCGTGTACATCACTATAGCACTAGGCTACACACCGTGTACATCACCATAACACTAGGCTACACACTGTGTACATCACTATGACACTAGGCTACACACCGTGTACATCACTATAACACTAGGCTACACACCGTGTACATCACTAGAAAACTAGGCTACACACTGTGTACATCACTATAACACGAGGCTACACACCGTGTACATCACTATAACACTAAGCTACGCACCGTGTACATCACTATAACACTAGGCTACACACCGTGTACATCACTACAAAACTAGACTACACACCGTGTACATCACTATAACACTAGGCTACACACCGTGTACATCACTATAACACTAGGCTACACACCGTGTACATTACTATAACACTAGGCTACACACCATGTACATCACTATAACACTAGGCTACACACCGTGTACATCACAACATTAGGCTACACACCTTGTACATCAATTCAACACTTGGCTACGCACCGTGTACATCACTATAACACTAGGCTACACACCGTGTACATCACTATAACACTAGGCTACACACCGTGTACATCACTATAACACTAGGCTACACACCGTGTACACCACTACAACACTAGGCTATGCACCGTGTACATCACTATAACACTAGGCTACACACCGTGTACATCACTATAACACTAGGCTACACACCGTGTACATCACTATAACACTAGGCTACACACCGTGTACATCACTATAACACAAGGCTACACACCGTGTACATCACTATAACACTAGGCTACACACCGTGTACATCACTATAACACTAGGTTACACACCGTGTAGGCTACACACCGTGTACACCACTAAAACACTAGGCTACACACCTTGTACATCACTATATCACTAGGCTACACACCGTGTGCATCACTACAACACTAGGCTACACACCGTGTACATCACTACAACACTAGGCTACACACCGTGTTCATCACTACAACACTAGGCTACACACCGTGTACATCACTACAACACTAGGCTACACACGGTGTACATCACAACACTATGCTACTAACCGTGTACATCACTACAACACTAGGCTACACACCGTGTACATCACTACAACACTAGGCTACACACCGTGTACATCACAACACTAGGCTACACACCGTGTACATCACTACAACACTAGGCTACACACCGTGTACATCACTACAACACTAGGCTACACACCGTGTACATCACAACACTAGGCTACACACCGTGTACATCACAACACTAGGCTACACACCGTGTACATCACTACAACACTAGGCTACACACCGTGTACATCACTACAACACTAGGCTAAACACCGTGTAGGCTACACACCGTGTACATCACTACAACACTAGGCTACACACCGTGTACATCAGTACAACACTAAGCTACACACCGTGTACATCACAACACTAAGCTACACACCGTGTACATCACTACAACACTAGGCTACACACCGTGTACATCACTACAACACTAGGCTACACACCGTGTACACCACTACAACATTATGCTACTCCATGTACTTCACAACACTAGGCTACACACCGTGTAGGCTACACACCATGTACATTACAACTTTAGGCTACACACCGTGTAGGCTACACACCGTGTACATCACTATAACACTAGGCTACACACCATGTACATCACTATAACACTAGGCTACACACCGTGTACATCACTACAACACTAGGCTACACACCGTGTACAACACTACAACACTAGGCTACACACCGTGTACATCACTATAACACAAGGCTGCACACCGTGTAGATCACTATAACACAAGGCTACACACCGTGTACATCACTATAACACTAGGCTACAAACCGTGTACATCACTATAACACTAGGCTACACACTGTGTACATCACTATAACACGAGGTTACACACCGTGTGCATCACTATAACTAGGTTACACACCGTGTACATCATTATAACACTAGGCTACACACCGTGTACATCACTATAACACTAGGCTACACATCTTGTACATCACTATAACACGTGGCTACACACCGTGTGCATCACTACAACACTAGGCTACACACCGTGTACATCACTATAACACTAGGCTACACACCGTTTACATCACTACAACAGCAGGCTACACACCGTGTACATCACTATAACACTAGGATACACATCGTGTACATCACTATAACACTAGGCTACACCCTGTGTACATCAATATAACACTAGGCTACACACCGTGTACATCACTTCAACACTAGGCTACACACCGTGTATATCACTCTAACACTAGGCTACAGACCGTGTACATCACTATAACACTAGGCTACACACTGTGTACATCACTACAACACTAGGCTACACACCGTGTTCATCACTATAACACTAGGCTACACACTGTGTACATCAAAACATTAGGCTACACACCGTGTACATCAAAACACTTGGCTACACACCGTGTACATCAGTGCAACACTAGGCTACACATCGTGTACTTCACCAGGCTACACACCGTGTACATCACTATAACACTAGGCTTCACACCGTGTACATCACTACAACACTAGGCTACACACCGTGTACATTACTACAACACTAGACTACACACCGTGTACATACTACAACACTAGGTCACACAGTGTACATCACTGCAACACTAGGTCACACACCGTGTAGGCTGCACACCGTGTACATCACAACACTAGGCTACACACAGTGTACATCACTATAACACTAGTCTACACACCGTGTAGGCTACACACCGTGTACATCACTACAACACTAGGCTGCACACCGTGTACATCACAATAGGCTACACACCGTGTACATCACTATAACACTAGGCTACACACCGTGTAGGCTACACACCGTGTACATCACTACAATACTAGGCTACACACCGTGTACATCACAACAACTCTAGGCTACACTCCGTGTACATCACAACACTAGGATACACACCGTGTACATCACTACAACACTAGCCTACGCACCGTGTACATCACTACAACACTAGGCTACACACCGTGTACATCACTACGACACTAGGCTACACACCGTGTACATCACAACACTAGGCTAAACACCGTGTACATCACTACAACACTAGGCTAAACACCGTGTACATCACTACAACACTAGGCTATACACCGTGTACATCACTACAACACTAGGTCACACACCATGTAGGCTGAACACCGTGTACATCACTACAACACTAGTCTACACACCGTGTACATCACTGCAACACTAGGTCACACACCGTGTAGGCTGCACACCGTGTACATCACTAAAACACAAGTCTACACACCGTGTACATCACTGCAACACTAGGCTACACACCGTGTAGGCAACACACCGTGTACATCACTATAACACTAGGCTATACACCGTGTAGGCTACACACCGTGCACATCACTATAACACTAGGCTACACACCGTGTACATCACTATAACACTAGGCTATGCACCATGTAGGCTGCACACCATGTACATCACTATAACACTAGGCTACACACCGTGTACGTCACTAAAACACTAGGCTATACACCGTGTAGGCTACACACCGTGTAAGTCACTATAACACTAGGCTACACACCGTGTAGGCTACACACCGTGTACGTCACTATAACACTAGGCTACACACCGTGTAGGCTACACACCGTGTACGTCACTATAACACTAGGCTACACACCGTGTACATCACTATAACACTAGGCTATACACTGTGTAGGCTACACACCGTGTACATCACTATAACACTATGCTACACACCGTGTAGGCTACACACCGTGTACGTCACTATAACGCTAGGCTATACACCGTGTAGGCTATACACCGTGTACATCACTATACACCGTTATACATCGCTATACACCGTGTACATCACTATAACACTAGGCTACATACCGTGTAGGCTACACACCGTGTACATCACTATAACACTAGGCTACACACCATGTACATCACTATAACACTAGGCTACACACCGTGTACATCACTATAACACTAGGCTACACACCCTGTACATCACTAGGCTACACACCGTGTACTTCACTATAACACTAGGCTACACACCGTGTACATCACTATAACACTAGGCTACACACCGTGTACATCACTATAACACTAGGCTACACACCGTGTACATCACTATAACACTAGGCTACACACCGTGTACATCACTATAACACTAGTCTACAGACCGTGTACATCACTAACACTAGGCTACACACCGTGTACATCACTAACACTAGGCTACACACCGTGTACATCAGTATAACACTAGGCTACACACCGTGTACATCACTATAACACTAGGCTACACACCGTGTACATCACTATAACACTAGGCTACACACCGTGTACATCACTATAACACTAGGCTATACACCGTGTACACTATAACACTAGGCTACACACCATGTACATCACTATAACACTAGGCTACACACCGTGTACATCACTATAACACTAGGCTACACCGTGTACATCACTAACACTAGGCTACACACCGTGTACATCACTAACACTAGGCTACACACCGTGTACATCAGTATAACACTAGGCTACACACCGTGTACATCACTATAACACTAGGCTACACACAGTGTACATCACTATAACACTAGCTACACACCGTGTACATCATATAACACTAGGCTACACACCGTGTACTTTCACTATAACACTAGCTACACACCGTGTACATCACTAGCACTAGGCTACACACCGTGTACATCACTATAACACTAGGCTACGCACCGTGTACATCACTATAGCACTAGGCTACACACCGTGTACATCACTATAACACTAGGCTACACACCGTGTACATCACAACACTAGGCTACACACCGTGTACTTCACTATAACACTAGGCTACACACCGTGTTCATCAGTATAACACTAGGCTACACACCGTGTACATCACTATAGCACTAGGCTACACACCGTGTACATCACTATAACATTAGGCTACACACCGTGTACATCACAACACTAGGCTACACACCGTGTACTTCACTATAGCACTAGGCTACACACCGTGTACATCAGTATAACACTAGGCTACACACCGTGTACATCACAACACTAGGCTACACACCGTGTACATCACTATAACACTAGGCTACACACCGTGTACATCAGTATAACACTAGGCTACTCACCGTGTACATCACTATAACACTAGGCTACGCACCGTGTACATCTCTATAACACTAGGCTACGCAGCGTGTACATCACTACAGCACTAGGCTACACACCGTGTACATCACTATAACACTAGGCTGCACACCGTGTACATCACAACACTAGGCTACACACCGTGTACTTCACTATAACACTAGGCTACACACCGTGTACATCAGTATAACACTAGGCTAGACACTGTGTACATCACTATAGCACTAGGCTACACACCGTGTACATCAGTATAACACTAGGCTACACACCGTGTACATCACAACACTAGGCTACACACCGTGTACATCACAACACTAGGCTACACACCGTGTGCATCACTATAACACTAGGCTACACACCGTGTACATCAGTATAACACTAGGCTACTCACCGTGTACATCAGTATAACACTAGGCTACACACCGTGTACATCAGTATAACACTAGGCTACACACCGTGTACATCAGTATAACACTAGGCTACACACCGTGTACATCACTATAACACTAGGCTACTCACCGTGTACATCAGTATAACACTAGGCTACTCACCGTGTACATCACTATAACACTAAGCTACACACCGTGTACATCAGTATAACACTAGGCTACACACCGTGTACATCAGTATAACACTAGGCTACTCACCGTGTACATCAGTATAACACTAGGCTACTCACCGTGTACATCACTATAACACTAGGCTACACACCGTGTACATCACTATAACACTAGGCTACACACCGTGTACTTCACTATAACACTAGGCTACACACCGTGTACATCACTATAACACTAGGCTACACACCGTGTACATCACTATAACACTAGGCTACACACCGTGTACATCACTATAACACTAGGCTACACACCGTGTACATCACTATAACACTAGGCTACACACCGTGTACGTCACTATAACACTAGGCTACACACCGTGTACTTCACTATAACACTAGGCTACACACCGTGTACATCACTATAACACTAGGCTACACACCGTGTACACCACTATAACACTAGGCTACTCACCGTGTACTTCACTATAACACTAGGCTACACACCGTGTACATCACTATAACACTAGGCTACACACCGTGTACATCACTATAACACTAGGCTACACACCGTGTACACCACTATAACACTAGGCTACTCACCGTGTACTTCACTATAACACTAGGCTACTCACCGTGTACTTCACTATAACACTAGGCTACACACCGTGTACTTCACTATAACACTAGGCTACACACCGTGTACTTCACTATAACACTAGGCTACACACCGTTACATCACTATAACACTAGGCTACACACCGTGTACATCACTATAAACTAGGCTACACACCGTGTTACAATCACTATAACACTAGGCTAACTCACCGTGTACTTCACTATAACACTAGGCTACACACCGTGTACATCACTATAACACTAGGCTACACACCGTGTACATCACTATAACACTAGGCTACTCACCGTGTACATCACTATAACACTAGGCTACTCACCGTGTACTTCACTATAACACTAGGCTACACACCGTGTACATCACTATAACACTAGGCTACACACCGTGTACATCACTATAACACTAGGCTACTCACCGTGTACTTCACTCGTCATGTTGTTTACGTCCTGCCTGGTGATGCCGGGTACGTGACGAACATATCGTACACAACATACTTATCTTCACTCGTCCATTGTTGTTGTTGATGTCATCTGTGTCTCTCACTTACGAAAATATTATTTAAGTGTTATTAGGAAGTACTTACAAAACAATGCCTTAATTGGGAAAGATGTAAATAGATAATTGTTTTTGCACTTTTGCGCCCGCCCATGGGGTCGAAAATGGCCGCCTGGGTGTTGGGAGCTGGAACCTATACCATGATGGTACCTCTCTACCATGATGGTACCTATCTACCATGATGGTACCATGATGGTACCTCTCTACCATGATGGCACCTTTTTACGATGATGGTACCATGATGGTACCTCTCTACCATGATGGTGCCTATCTACGATGATGGTACCATGATGGTACCTCTCTACCATGATGGTACCTTTTTACCATGATGGTACGATGATGGTACCTCTCTACCATGATGGTACCTATCTACGATGATGGTACCATGATGGTACCTCTCTACCATAATGGTACCTTTTTACCATGATGGTACCATGATGGTACCTCTCTACCATGTTGGTACCTCTTTACCATGATGGTACCATGATGGCAGCTCTATGATTGTACCTCTACCATGATGGTACCTTTTTACCATGATGGTACCCTGATGGTACCTCTCTACCATGATGGTACCTTTTTACCATGATGGTACCTCTCTACCATGATGGTACCTTTTTACCATGATGGTACCTCTCTACCATGATGGTACCTTTTTACCATGATGGTACCTATCTACCATGATGGTACCATGATGGTACCTCTCTACCATGATGGTACCTTTTTACCATGATGGTACCATGATGGTACCTCTCTACCATGTTGGTACCTCTTTACCATGATGGTACCATGATGGTACCTCTCTACCATGATGGTAGCTCTCTAAATGATGGAACCTCTCTACCATAATGGTACCTCTCTACCATGATGGTACCATGATGGCACCTCTCTACCATGATTGTACCTCTCTACCATGATGGTACCTTTTTACCATGATGGTACAATGATGGTACCTCTCTACCATGTTGGTACCTCTTTACCATGATGGTACCATGATGGTACCTCTCTACCATGATGGTACCTATCTACGATGATGGTACCATGATGGTACCTCTCTTGCATGATGGTACGTTTTTACCATGATGGTACCATGATGGTACCTCTCTACCATGATGGTACCTATCTACGATGATGGTACCATGATGGTACCTCTCTACCATGATGGTACCTTTTTACCATGATGGTACCATGATGGTACCTCTCTACCATGTTGGTACCTCTTTACCATGATGGTACCATGATGGCACCTATCTACCATGATTGTACCTCTACCATGATGGTACCTTTTTACCATGATGGTACCTCTCTACCATGATGGTACCTTTTTACCATGATGGTACCTCTCTACCATGATGGTACCTTTTTACCATGATGGTACCATGATGGTACCTATCTACCATGATGGTACCATGATGGTACCTCTCTACCATGATGGTACCTTTTTACCATGATGGTACCATGATGGTACCTCTCTACCATGATGGTAGCTCTCTAAATGATGGAACCTCTCTACCATAATGGTACCTCTCTACCATGATGGTACCATGATGGCACCTCTCTACCATGATTGTACCTCTCTACCATGATGGTACCTTTTTACCATGATGGTACCTCTCTACCATGATGGTACCTCTTTACCATGATGGTACCATGATGGTACCTCTCTACCATGATGGTACCTCTCTAAATGATGGAACCTCTCTACCATAATGGTACCTCTCTACCATGATGGTACCTCTCTACCATGATGGTACCTCTCTACCATGATTGTACCTATCTACCATGATGGTACCATTATGGTACGTATCTACCATGATGGTACCATGATGATGCCTCTCTACCATGATGGTACCTATCTACCATGATGGTACCATGATGGTACCTCTCTAAGATGATGGTATGTGATGGTATCTCTCTACCATGATGGTACCATGATGGTACCTCTCTACCATGATGGTGCCATTATAGTACGTCTCTACCATGATGGTAATTCTCTACCATGATGATACCATGATGGTACCTCTCTACCATTATGGTATGTCTCTGCCATGATGGTAACTCTCTACCATGGTGGTACCATGATGGTACCTCTCTACCGTGATGGTACCATGATGGTGCCTCTCTACCATGATGGTACCTATCTACCATGATGGTATCTCTCTACCATGATGGTACCTCTTTACCATGATGGTACCTCACTACCATGATGGTACCTCTCTACCATGATGGTACCATGATGGCACCTCTCTACCATGATGGTACCTCTCTACCATGATGGTACCTCTCTACCATGATTGTACCTATCTACCATCATGGTACCATTATGGTACTTCTCTACCATGGTACCATGATGGTACCTCTCTACCATGATGGTGCCTCTCTGCCATGATGGTTCCTATCTACCATGATGGTACCTCTCTACTATGATGGTACCATGATGGTACCTCTCTACCATGATGGTTCCATTATGGTACATCTCTCCCATGAGTGTAACTCTACCATGATGGTTCCATGATGGTACCTATCTACCATGATGGTACCATTATGGTACGTCTCTACCATGATGGTACCTCTGTCATGTGGGTTTTCGATACGTGGATAGGGTAAGAATACTCACGTAGGCTGGTAGTACGTATAATATAACGGAAAGTATGGGAGAGCACCAATAGCCGTCCTGCCTCTCTCTGCTCCCTAGCCTGACTGACCCACCAGTGCCTATGTGTGAGGGGGTGTTTGAAATCCTGCTATGATCAGCAGCAATATGAATACAGTCAGTGATTCACGCAGAGACCCTTGGTAGTGAGTCATCTACTGGTACACTGGTTACTGGTAACTGGTTACTAGGAACTGGTACTACTACTGAGAGCTCGGCTACGCTAACGTATGTCGTCCCGACATATAACTAATACAAACTAGAGATGGCAGGTGTACGGCTTGGGCTGATTCTATACAATGTCAAAGTACACAACAATTGAACATTATAACATACATAAGTAGAATATTGGAATGGAAGCTTACATAAGTGAAACTGTAATGCAATACAAGGTATAATATAGCACAACTCATCGAATGAAACTCAACGTTGAGATTACACAATAGAAGTTATGAAAAAAATTTGATCGATCGATCTGTATTCATGTGATCTACAGATTCTGAGGAAGGAATATATACAAAGAAAGAAGTGTTTAACAGAAAGGCAGATTCGGTGCACTCAAATCTAGACTGTTAACTCTCAGAATTCGGAGAGAACGTGAACACAAAAAAAAAAATTCTTGAATACTGATAAGTTGATACTGTAATTATTCATCTATACAGGTTATTTACATTTAACCCCAACTCTGCTAGGGTGAGATTGATATATGCAGAATGGGTGTCATCTCTGGGAGGATCAAACTCTGTTGCACTGGCTAACTCATGCTGTATTTGAGGCAAATCTGAATTGGCAGTTACAAATGATACTTGAGGATTTCTCAATACCTGTCGTGTACGTAGGGAATAACAACATTCAGGTTGATCGTCTGACTGAGTATCAGAGGTAGAGAGTACAGGATCAGGAGGATTGTCAGATACTAATCCCGGAAAAAAATCCCCCCCCAGTACCAACAATACCACCAGTCCGATAACATTCTTCTTTGCAAATATACAGGGTCTAAAGCCAGCAACAAACAACAAAATACCTTTCATCCGTGGACTGCTTGCAGAGGCAAAGGCAATGTTCGCGGCTTTCACTGAGACCCACATAAAGGATCACTTGGACAATGAAATATGGATCCCAGGTTACAACCTATACAGATGTGACAGAGTGAACAGGCAAAAGGAAGGGGGTTGGCCTGTACATTGCAGAGTCACTTGTTTGCACAGAACTGCTAAATGCCTCAAATGATGTAGTGGAAGTTTTAGCAGTAAAGGTCGAGAACCAAAACCTAGTCATTGTGGTAGTCTACAATTCTCCGGATGCAACATCCCAGCAATTCCAGGAACAGCTGTTAAAAATTGACCACTGTCTGGAAAACCTTCCAGCTCCTGCACCCAACATCTTGCTCCTGGGGGATTTCAACTTAAGGCACCTAAAATGGAGGAATATAGCAAATAATATTGTTGCAGTAATAACACCAGGAGGCAGCTCTGATGAAAACTCACACTCACGCGAGCTTTTAAATCTCTGCACAAAATTCAATTTAAACCAGCAAATAATAGAGCCTACTAGACTGGAGAATACACTAGACCTCATCTTCACTAACAATGATGATCTGATAAGAAATGTCACCATATCAAAAACAATATACTCAGATCACAACATAATTGAGGTTCAGTCATGTATGCGCGGAGCCCCAGACCGACATAATGAGATTAGTCACGAGGGAGCATTCACCAAATTCAACTTCAATAACAAAAACGTAAAGTGGGACCAAGTAAACCAAGTCCTAACCGATATAAGCTGGGAAGATATACTAAGCAACACAGACCCCAACTGGAGTTTACCTGGAGTTTACCTGGAGAGAGTTCCGGGGGTCAACGCCCCCGCGGCCCGGTCTGAGACCAGGCCTCCTGGTGGATCAGAGCCTGATCAACCAGGCTGTTGCTGCTGGCTGCACGCAAACCAACATACGAGCCACAGCCCGGCTGATCCGGAACTGACTTTAGGTGCTTGTCCAGTGCCAGCTTGAAGACTGCCAGGGGTCTGTTGGTAATCCCCCTTATGTGTGCTGGGAGGCAGTTGAACAGTCTCGGGCCCCTGACACTTATTGTATGGTCTCTTAACGTGCTAGTGACACCCCTGCTTTTCATTGGGGGGATGGTGCATCGTCTGCCAAGTCTTTTGCTTTCGTAGTGGGTGATTTTCGTGTGCAGGTTCGGTACTAGTCCCTCTAGGATTTTCCAGGTGTATATAATCATGTATCTCTCCCTCCTGCGTTTCCAGGAATACAGGTTTAGGAACCTCAAGCGCTCCCAATAATGAGGTGTTTTATCTCCGTTATGCGCGCCGTGAAAGTTCTCTGTACATTTTCTAGGTCGCAATTTCACCTGCCTTGAAAGGTGCTGTTAGTGTGCAGCAATATTCCAGCCTAGATAGAACAAGTGACCTGAAGAGTGTCATCATGGGCTTGGCCTCCCTAGTTTTTGAAGGTTCTCATTATCCATCCTGTCATTTTTCTAGCAGATGCGATTGATACAATGTTATGGTCCTTGAAGGTGAGATCCTCCGACATGATCACCCCAGGTCTTTGACGTTGGTGTTTCGCTCTATTTTGTGGCCAGAATTTGTTTTGTACTCTGATGAAGATTTAATTTCCTCATGTTTACCATATCTGAGTAATTGAAATTTCTCATCGTTGAACTTCATATTGTTTTCTGCAGCCCACTGAAAGATTTGGTTGATGTCTGCCTGGAGCTTTGCAGTGTCTGCAATGGAAGACACTGTCATGCAGTTTTCGGGTGTCATCTGAAAAGGAACACGGCTGTGGCTGACCCCTTTGTCTAGTCGGTATAAGGATGGGGAAAAGATGGGAGCGAGTACTGTCCTTGGGGAAACAGAGCTTTTAAAAACCCGAGCTGCCTGGGACTTTACTTTTTGACGACTATCTCTGTGTTCTGTTGTGGGGAAATTATAGATCCTCGACCGACTTTTCCTTTTTTTTCCTTTAGCACGCATTTTTGCGCTTTTACCCCATGGTCACACTTTCGAGGTTTTTTGAAAGTCTGTAAAATTTTACATCTGCATTTTTTTGTCTTTAGTGCATTTAGGACCTTGTCGTAGTGTCCAAATATTGGGACAGACAGGGCGACCTGTTCTAAACCCATGTTCCCCCGGGGGTTGGTAAGATGGGTTTCAGATGCGGGGTGTCTTGTTTCGTAGGACCCTTTAAAAATTTTTTTATGATATGGGATGTTGTGCTAGGGGTCTGTAGTTCTTTGTGTTGCTTTACTCCCCTTTTGAGGGGGGCTATGTCTGTTGTTTTTGAACTGGGGGGACGACCCCGTGTCCTTCTCTCTCCATAGGAGGGAAAAGGCTCGTGATAGGGCTTCTTGCAGTTTTTGGGATGAACACAGAGTTCCTGAGTCTGGCCCTGGGGCAGAGTGCATAGGCATGTCATTTATCGCCTGTTCGAAGTCATTTGGCGTCAGGATAACATCGGATAGGCTTGTTTTAATCAAATTTTGTGGCTCTCTCATTAAAAATTTCATTTGATCTTCAACTCTCAGTCTGGTTAGCGGCTTGCTAAAAACTGATTCATATTGGGACTTGAGTAGCTCACTCATTTCCTTGTTGTAAACTGTGTAGGACCCATCTTTTTTTAAGTAGGGGCCCAATACTGGACGTTTGTTCTCGATTTTGATTTGGCATAGGGAGAAGAAATATTTTGGGGTTTCTTTCGATTTCATTTATGGCTTTTTATTTTCTTCCTGCAATTCTGACTCCTAAAGGATTCTTTTAGCTTGAGTTCGATGCTTGCTATTTCTCTGACCAGTTTTCTCCCTACGCATTTCAGATATTAGACCTCTTTTAGCCGCTCTGTTATTCTTTTCCGTCGCCTGTAAAGGGAGCGCCTGTCTCTTTCTGTTTTACATCTATTCCTCCTTTTTCTTAGAGGAATAAGCCTTGTGCATACATCGAGTGCTACCGAGTTAATCTGTTTAGGCATAAGTTGGGTCCTGTGTTGCTTAGTATATCTTCCCAGCTTATATCGGTTAGGACTTGGTTTATTTGGGTCCCACTTTATTGTTTTTTGTTATTGAAGTTGAATGTGGGTGAATGCTTCCCTCGTGATAATCTATAATGTCGGTCTGGGGCTCCGCGCTTTACATGACTGAACCTCAATTATGTTGTGATCTGAGTATATTGTTTTGTTATGGTGATATTTCTTTTTCAGATCATCATTGTTAGTGAAGATGAGGTCTAGTGTATTCTCCAGTCTAGTGGGCTCTATTATTTGCTGGTTAAATTGAATTTTGTGCAGAGTTTTTAAAAGCTCGCGTGAGTGTGAGTTTTCATCAGAGCTCCTCCTGGTGTTATTACTGCAACAATATTATTTGCTATATTCCTCCATTTTGGGTGCCTTAAGTTGAAATCCCCCAGGAGCAAGATGTTGGGTGCAGGAGCGGGAAAGGGTTTTCCAGACAGTGGTCAATTTTTAACAGCTGTTCCTGGAATTGCGGGATTTTTGCATCCGGAGGCTTGTAGACTATCACAATGACTGGGTTTTTTGGTTTCTCGACCTTTACTGCTAAAACTTCCACTACATCATTTGAGGCATTTAGCAGTTCTGTGCAAACAAGTGACTCTGCAATGTACAGGCCCAAACCCCCCCCTTTTCCCTGTTCATCTGTCACATCTGTATAGGTTGTAACCTGGGATCCATATTTCGTTGTCCAAGTGTCCTTTAGGGTGGGTTTCAGTGAAAGCCGCGAACATTGCCTTTGCCTCTGCAAGCAGTCCACGGATTGAAAGGTATTTTTGTTGTTTGTTGTGGCTTTAGGACCCTGTATATTTGCAAAGAAGAATGTTATCGGATGGTGGTATTTTTGGGGTACTGGGGGGGGTTTTTTTTTTCCGGCATTAGTATCTGTTATCTGTTGGTTTGGAGTGGAGGCCATCGACTGTGGTTCCACTCAGGAATGACTGGATTTGGTTTTACGATTTCTGCCATTTCCTGCCAGTTTTTTTTCCTTCCTGGCACAAAAAACCTCTCCCTCTTTGAGTGGCTGTGGCTACCCAGGTTTTCCCAGGGGCCTGGATGTTTTGTATTTTTTTTGTCCCTTTAGAGGGTATGCCTGGCAATTTAAGTTTATAGCACAGTCTTTCCTGTACTGAAGAGGTACACGTTCAGGGTGAAAAAGCTTACAGGAAGGGATTTTGCATTTTCCTGTTGTCATATGGGCATGGCATTTCCTAGGGTGGTCATAGTTGCACGTCCCATCTGTTTTTCCAGTTTTCCCCATGCCAGCAGATACCGAGTGCATAGTATGTGCACAGGCTTGGTTTCCGTTTGCCTTGGGTTTCTGTGACTGTATTCCCTGTTGGTGCATGTTTCCCTGTCTTAATTCTATCCCCCCTAGCACCAACAATGGAGCTCCACCATTTTTTTTTTTGGTAGTATATCCTCCACTATTGCTAGTGGAGTCCTCTTGTTTGCTATTTCCTGCGGTATTTCTAGTTTGCAATATTGGTTTTATCTTATCTTTGACTAAAACTTGTTTCCCTACTATGGCTCCTGTCCCTATGCGGTCATTCATATGTATTCCTTCCTGCGTATAATTCCCGACTAACCGGGACAAAATCTCCAGCTTCACCATTATTTGTCCCCCAGGACAGCATCTCCACTTCCCCATTCTGTCCCCCAGACAGCATCTCCAGCTTCACCATTACTGCCCTCCCAGGACACAACCTCCAGCTTCACCATTCTGTCTCCCAGGACAGCACCCCCAGCTTCCCCTTTTACTGTCTCCCAGGACAGCACTATCAGCCCCCCATTTACTGACTACCAGGACATCATCTCCAGCCTTACAGTTTCTGACTACATGGCCAGTATCAAGGGCAGTACCATTCAGCCCGGACTTTTTATGTTCCCATCTGTTGTAGAAAGCTTCCAGGTTTTCTATAAAAGCAGCTTTGATGTTGACCTCTTTTAATACCCTTGTGATTTTAGTCCACAGATTTTTTCTCCATTTGGGCATACCCAAAAACATTTCCCCTGTTTTAATACTGCTTGTAGCTAGTTCTTGGATACTGCAAAAGGGGGCGTGACACCAATTTCCACAGAAATGACAATTTATGCATGTGGAAGCCCGTTTTGTTGACTGACCACAGACTACACACAGCTTCATAATGATTTGAAATGGTTTTATTTACTGCAATTCTACTAGAAACCCTTTTGAATATTCTTTTAAATAACCTGCGGGTGGTGCACAACGAAACCATTTGAAACCGTCCCAGGGTTCGGACCAGTCAAGGGTTCGGACCAGTCAAGGGTTCGGACCAGTCAAGGGTTCGGACCAGTCAAATCTGATCTGATCAGTGGGTCATTATTTAAACCATACTGGTCGGTGATTTGAGCTAACACATAAAGGGAAATCTACTGGAAATTATCTACCCGAGTAATATGTGATTTGATTGATGCAAAAGTATAACTTGCGTGTTGAAGAGCCGGTGACTGCTGGCACTCCTACAATGACGAACGGTCGAGCCTCCCTTTGTTTATCAATCGCTGTATCTAGCTTCTCTATTTTTTTTTTCCGTCTCACCACAATAAATGTATGTTATCACTATAGTTGACTGGTGCAAATTTTGGAGGAAGGGCGCTTTTTCTGTAGTAATAATTGCTTCTCGTTGTGTATATTGCGCCCGCTGGTAACTACAGGTTATATGAAATTCACAGAAACGTCGGGTTTATTTCAAGAAAAAAAACTAATGAAAGTCACTCCACTTCACTAAGTACCATTTATAATACTGGTTAGTTGCTACTACAACACTGTATTCGGGCTATTCACTGGTATCACTAGATTATATGCGAGTACACTAGCAGGCCAGGAAGATAATTAAAAACAGCTGACCTGTGTAAGTTTCTGGCGACTTCTGGCACCTGCCTCTATAGGCTTATCACTTCATTTACAAATTCACTTTTTTCAAATGACACTTTAGCCTTTATCATCAATATACTAGGGAGCCACTGTAGTATACACTATACACTATGTATACTCAATGCTTTCAGGGAGACTTTCTTTCCTCTGACACAAAGTTCAATATTATTATTTTTCCACACGGGACAGGCCTATGATTCCCCTCTGGCAGTAAACTCTGCTAGGAAGTGCACACTAATTCTCCTTTTTTTACTCAGTATATAATGTTTTCCGCCCAAGATTGGTTCCAGGCGCTAGAGGGATGTATCGTATAGGATTGATGACACAAATTAAAGTTCTAGCACGTAAGAGCGACCGTGAAAACACCAGAAAAACCGGGAGCACAACGAGGCACGCTGACACGCTATGAAAGGTGATTACATGCATCACCTAGAACAGATTAACTCGGTGGCACTCGATGTATGCACAAGGCTTATTCCTCTAAGAAAAAGGAGGAGTAGATGTAAAACAGAAAGAGACAGGCGCTCCCTTTACAGGCGACGGAAAAGAATAACAGAGCGGCTAAAAGAGGTCAATATATCTGAAATGCGTAGGGAGACACTGGTCAGAGAAATAGCAAGCATCGAACTTAAGCTAAAAGAATCCTTTAGGAGTCAGGAATCTTGGGAAGAACTAAAAGCCATAAATGAAATCGAAAGAAACCCAAAGTATTTCTTCTCCTATGCCAAATCAAAATCGAGAACAACGTCCAGTATTGGGCCCCTACTTAAACAAGATGGGTCCTACACAGATGACAGCAAGGAAATGAGTGAGCTACTCAAGTCCCAATATGACTCAGTTTTTAGCAAGCCGCTAACCAGACTGAGAGTCGAAGATCAAAATGAATTTTTTAAAGAGAGAGCCACAAAATTTGATTAACACAAGCCTATCCCATGTTATCCTGACGCCAAATGACTTCGAACAGGCGATAAATGACATGCCATGCACTCTGCCCCAGGGCCAGACTCATGGGAACTCTGTGTTCATCAAGAACTGCAAGAAGCCCCCATCAAAGAGCCTTTTCCATCCTATGGAGAGGGAGCATGGACACGGGGGTCGTCCCACAGTTACTAAAAACAACAGACATAGCCCACTCCACAAAGGGGGCAGTAAAGCAACAGCAAAGAACTACAGACCAATAGCACTAAACATTTCCCCTATCATAAAAATCTTTTTGAAAGGGTCCTAAGAAAACAAGATCACCACCCATTAGAAAAACCCATCAGGTACACAACCCAGGGCAAATGGGTTTAGAACAGGTCGCTCCTGTCTGTCCAACTATTGGATCACTACGACACAAGGTCCCCAAATGCACTAGAGTAAAAAGAATGCAGATGTAATATATACAGACTTTGCAAAAGCCTTCGACAAGTGTGACCATGGTGGGAATAGCGCACAAAATGCGTGCTAAAGGAATAACAGGAAAAGTCGGTCGATGGATCTATAATTTCCTCACTAACAGAACACAGAGGTAGTCGTCAACAAGTAAAGTCCCAGCAGCTACGGTGAAAAGCCTCTGTTCCACAAGGCACAGTACTCGCTCCCATCTGTTCCTCATCCTCATATCCGACATAGACAAGGATGTCAGCCACAGCACCGTGTCTTCCTTTGCAGATGACACCCAAATCTGCAGACAGTGTCTTCCATTGCAGACACTGCAAAGCTCCAGGCAGACATCAAACCAAATCTTTCAGTGGCTGCAGAAAACAATATGAAGTTCAACGATGAAATTTCAATTACTCAGATTTTGGTAAACATGAGGAAATTAAATCTTCTCAGAGTTACAAAACAAATTTTGGCCACAAAATAAGCGAAACACCAACGTCAAAGACCTGGGAGTGATCATGTCGGAGGATTTCACCTTCAAGGACCATAACATTGTATCAATCGCATCTGCTAAAAAAAATTACAGGATGGATAATGAGAACCTTCAAAACTAGGGAGGCCAAGCCCTGATGACACTTTTTCAGGTCACTTGTTCTATCTAGGCTGGAATATTGCTGCACACTAACAGCACCTTTCAAGGCAGGTGAAATTGCCGACCTAGAAAATGTACAGAGAACTTTCACGGCGCGCATAACGGAGATAAAACACCTCAGTTATTGGGAGCGCTTGAGGTTCCTAAACCTGTATTCCCTGGAACGCAGGAGGGAGAGATACATGATTATATACACCTGGAAAATCCTAGAGGGACTAGTACCGAACTTGCACACGAAAATCACTCACTACGAAAGCTTATATCGGTTAGGACTTGGTTTACTTGGTCCCACTTTATGTTTTTGTTATTGAAGTTGAATTTGGCGAATGCTCCCTCGTGACTAGTCTCATTATGTCGGTCTGGGGCTCCACGCATACATGTCTGAACCTCAATTATGTTGTGATCTGAATATATTGTTTTTGATATGGTGACATTTCTTATCAGATCATCATTGTTAGTGAAGATGAGGTCTAGTGTATTCTCCAGTCTAGTAGGCTCTATTATTTGCTGGTTTAAATTGAATTTTGTGCAGAGATTTAAAAGCTCGTGTGAGTGTGAGTTTTAATCAGAGCTGCCTCCTGGTGTTATTACTTTCAAAAAATATTATTTGCTAATTCCTCCATTTTAGGTGCCTTAAGTTGAAATTCCCCCAGGAGCAAGAGTTGGGTGCAGGAGCTGGAAGATTTTCCAGACAGTGGTCAATTTTTTTAAAAGCTGTTCCTGGAATTGCTGGGATGTTGCATCCCTAGGCTGGTAGACTACCACAATGACTAGGGTTTTGGATCTCGACCTTTACTGCTAAAACTTCCCCTACATCATTTGAGGCATTAAGCAGTTCTGTGCAAACAAGTGACTCTGCAATGTACAGGCCAACCCCCCCCCCTTTTGCCTGTTCACTGTCAAAATCTGTATTGGTTGTAACCTGGGATCCATATTTCGTTGTCCAAGGGGATCCTTATGTGGGTCTCAGTGAAAGCCGCGATCATTGCCTTTGCCTCTGCAGCAGTCCCCCGGATGAAAGGTATCTTTTTTGTTTTGTTGCTGGCTTTAGCCCTGTATATTTTCAAAGAAGAATGTTTCGGACTGGTGGTATTGTTGGTACTGGGGGGGGATTTTTTTTCCGGCATTAGATCTGTATCTGTTGGTTTGGAGTGGAGGTCATCGACTGTGGTTCCACTCCAGGAATGACTGGATTTGGTGTACGATTTCTGCATTTCTGCCAGTTTTTTTTCCTTCCTGGCACTAAAAACCTCTCCCTCTTGAGTGGCTGTGGCTACCCCAGGTTTTTCCCATGGCCTGGAGTTTTTTTATCTTTTGTCCCTTTAGTGCTATGCCTGGCAATTTAAGTTATAGCCAGTCTTTCCCTGTATAAAGAGGTCACAGTTCAGGGTGAAAAAGTTACGGGAAGGGAGTTTGCATTTTCCTGTTGTCATATGGGCTGGCATTTTTAGGGTGTCATAGTTGCACGTCCCATCTGTTTTTCCTTTTTCCCATGCCAGCAGATCCCAAGTGCATATTGTGCACGGGCTTGGTTTCCTTTTTCCTTGGGTTTCTGTGACTGTTTTCCCTTTTGGGTGCATGTTTCCCTGTCTTATTCTATCCCCCCTGCACAAAAAGGGAGCCCCCCCACCTTTTGTTTTGGTAATATTCCTCATATTGCTAGTGGAGACCTCTTTTTTGCTATTTCCTGTGGTTTTTCTATTTTGCAATATTGGTTTTATCTATTTTTGCTACATTGTTTCCCTACAGGCTCCTGCCCCCCATGAGGTCATTTATATGTATTCCTTCCTGCGTATAGTTCCCGATAGTGGACAAAATCTCCACTTCCCCATTACTGTCCCCCCAGGACAGCATCTCCGTTTTCCCATTACTGTCTCCTGGGGACACACCTCCGCTTCACCATTACTGTCTCCCAGGACAGCCCCTCCAGCTTCACCTTACGTCTCCCAGGACTGCACTATCACCCCCACATTTCTGTACCAGGACTTTCTCCAGCCTTACATTTTCGACTAAAATGGCCAGATCAAGGGCAGTACCATTCGCACAGACTTTTTATGTTTTCCCATCTGTTTTAGAAAGCTTCCAGGTTGTCTATGAAAGCAGCTTTTATGTTGTCCTTTTTAATACCCCTTTTGATTTTAGTCCACAATTTATCTCATTTGGGGATACCCAAAAAAATTTCCTGTTTTAAAAACTGCTTGTAGAGTTTTTGGGTATCTGCACAAAGGGCGTGGACACCAATTTTTCCCCACAAATGACAATTTATCCTGTGGAAGCCCGTTTGTTTGACTGACCACAACTACAACAGCTTCATAATGATTTGAATGGTTTATTTACTGCAATTTACAAGCAACCTTTGAATTTTATTAATAACCTCCTTAAATGAAGCTCTAGCTATTTGTATTTCTGTTTCTAACTGTTTTTGTATATTGGACAGCTTGCCGTGCACGTTCCTGATATATATTTAATGTTTGTGTTTATAAGGGCGCCTACAACCCCATCCGCTTACAGTCTGCTTTATTGTCCAACGAAACCGTTTGAAACCAGTCAAGGGTTCGGACCAGTCAAGGGTTCGGACCAGTCTAGGGTTCGGACCAGTCAAGGGTTCAGACCAGTCAATCTGATCTGATCAGTGGGTCGCTTATTTAAAACATACTGGTCGGTGATTTGGGCTAACACATGAAGGATCTACTGGAAATTATCTACCCGAGTAATATGTGATTTGATTGATACAAAAGTATAACTTGCGTGTTGAAGAGCCGGTGATTTCTGGCAGCTCCTACAGTGACAGACGGTCGACCTCAACCCTTGTTTATCAATTGCTGTATCTAGCTTTTCTATTTTTTTTTTCCGTCTCCACCACAATAAATGCTATATTATCACTATAGTTGACTGGTGGAAATTTTGGAGGAAGGACGCTTTTTCTGTTGTAATAATTGCTTCTCGTTGTGTATATTGCGACCACTGGTAACTACAGGTTATATGAAATTCACAGTATACGTCTGGTATTTCAAGAAAAAAGAAACTAATGAAAGTCACTCCACTCCACTAAGTACCATTATAATACTGGTTAGTTGCTACTACAACACTGTATTCTGCTATTCTCTGGTATCACTAGATTATATGCGAGTACACTAGCAAGCCAGGAAGATTATTAAAAACAGCTGACCAGTGTGGTAAGTTTCTGGCGACTTCTGGCACCTGCCTCTATAGGCTTATCACTTCATTTACAAATTCACCTGTTTTCAAATGACACTTTAGCCTTTATCAACAATATACTAGGGAGCCACTGTAGTATACACTATACACTATGTTTACTCAATGTTATCAGGGAGACTTTCTTTCCTCTGACATGAAAAGTTCAATTATTATTATTTTTTTCACACGGGACACAGGCCTGATTTCCCTCTGGCAGTAAACTCTGCTAGGTAGTGCACACTAATTCTCCTTTTTTGACTCAGTATATAATGTTTTCCGCCCAAGATTGGTTCCAGGCGCTAGAGGGATGTATCGTATAGGATTGATGACACAAATTAAAGTTCTAGCATGTAAGAGCGACCGTGAAAACACCAGAAAACCCGGAGCACAATGAGGCACGCTGACACTCTGTCACGCTGTGTGTGTACCCTAGTTAAGAACGATAATAAATTTGTTGAACTAGGCATAAGAATTAACAACTGGGCGTCTACACTGCAAACTGAATTGTTTGCAATCCTAATGGCGCTAAAGCTAACCTATGACACTGAGCTTGACTCTATCATCATTACTGATTCTATGTCATCATTGAAGGCTCTTGACTCATATAATGACTCCAACAACATGCTCATTGGGGAAGCCAGGTATAGATACTCAAAAATTAGGGACAAAGGAATTAATGTACAATTGCTATGGATCCCATCACACATTGGATTACTCCTTCATGATAAAGTTGATATGTTAGCCAAGAAGAGTACCCAGAGTTTACCTGGAGTTCACCTGAAGAGAGTTCCGGGGGTCAACGCCCCCGCGGCCCGGTGTGTGACCAGGCCTCCTGGTGGATCAGACCCTGATCAACCAGGCTGTTGCTGCTGGCTGCACGCAAACCAACGTATGAGCCACAGCCCGGCTGATCAGGAACTGATTTTATGTGCTTGTCCAGTGCCAGCTTGAAGACTGCCAGAGGTCTGTTGGTAATCCCCCTTATGTGTGCTGGGAGGCAGTTGAACAGTCTCGGGCCCCTGACACTTATTGTATGGTCTCTTAACGTGCTAGTGACACCCCTGCTTTTCATTGGGGGGATGGTGCATCGCCCTGCAAGTCTTTTGCTTTCGTAGTGAGTGATTTTCGTGTGCAAGTTCGGTACTAGTCCCTCTAGGATTTTCCAGGTGTATATAATCATGTATCTCTCCCTCCTGCGTTCCAGGGAATACAGGTTTAGGAACCTCAAGCGCTCCCAGTAATTGAGGTGTTTTATCTCCGTTATGCGCGCATGAAAGTTCTCTGTAAAATTTTCTAGGTCGGCAATTTCACCTGCCTTGAAAGGTGCTGTTAGTATGCAGCAATATTCCAGCCTAGATAGAACAAGTGACCGAAGAGTGTCATCATGGGCTTGGCCTCCTAGTTTTAAAGGGTTCTCATTATCCATCCTGTCATTTTTCTAGCAGATGCGATTGATACAATGTTATGGTCCTTGAAGGTGAGATCCTCCAACATGATCACTCCCAGGTCTTTGACGTGGTGTTTCGCTCTATTTGTGGCCAGAATTTGTTTTTGTACTCTGATGAAGATTTAATTTCCTCATGTTTACCATATCTGAGTAATTGAAATTTCCTCGTTGAACTTCATATTGTTTTCTGAAAGCCCACTGAAAGATTTGGTTGATTGTCCGCCTGGAGCCTTGCAGTGTCTGCAATGGAAGACACTGTCATGCAGATTCGGGTGTCATCTGCAAAGGAAGACACGGTGCTGTGGGTGACATCCTTGTCTATGTCACATATGAGGTGGAGGAACAAGATGGGAGCGCGATACTGTGCCTTGTGGAACAGAGCTTTTCACCGTAGCTGCCTCGGACTTTACTCTGTTTACGACTACTCTCTGTGTTCTGTTAGTGAGGGGAAAATTTTAGATCCATCGACCGACTTTTCCTGTTATTCCTTTAGCACGCATTTTGTGCGCTATTACGCCCCTGGTCCCCACTTGTCGAAGGCTTTTGCAAAGTCTGTATATATTTACATCTGCATTCTTTTTGTCTTCTAGTGCATTTAGGACCTTGTCGTAGTGATCCAGTAGTTGAGGGCAGACAGGGCGACCTGTTCTAAAAACCCATGTTGCCCTGGGTTGTGTACCTGATGGGTATCTAGATGGGTGGTGATCTTGCTTCTTAGGACCCTTTCAAAGATTTTTATGATATGGGATGTTAGTGCTATTTTGGGCTGTAGTTCTTTTTCTGTTGCTTTACTGCCCCCTTTGTGGAGTGGGGCTATGTCTGTTGTTTTTAGTAACTGTGGGACGACCCCGTGTCCATGCTCCCTCTCCATGGATGGAAAAGGCTCATGATAGGGGCTTCTTGCAGTTCTTGATGAACACAGAGTTCCATGAGTCTGGCCCCCGGGGCAGAGTGCATGGGCATGTCATTTATCGCCTGTTCGAAGTCATTTGGGTCAGGATAACATCGGATAGGCTTGTGTTAATCAAGTTTTGTGGCTCTCTCATAAAAAATAATTTTGATCTTCGGGCTCTCAGTCTGGTTAGCGGCTTGCTAAAAACTGAGTCATACTGGGACTTGAGTAGCTCACTCATTTCCTTGCTGTCATCTGTGTAGGACCCATCTTGTTTAAGTAGGGGCCCAATACTGGGACGTTGTTCTCGATTTTGATTTTTGGATAGGAGAAGAAATACTTTGGGTTTCTTTCGATTTCATTTATGGCTTTTAGTTCTTCCGCGATTCCTGACTCCTAAAGGATTCTTTTAGCTTAAGTTTCGATGCTTGCTATTTCTCTGACCAGTGTCTCCCTACGCATTTCAGATATATTGACCTCTTTTAGCCGGTTGGTTATTCTTTTCCGTCGCCTGTAAAGGGAGCGCCTGTCTCTTTCTATTTTACATCTACTCCTCCTTTTTCTGAGAGGAATAAGCCTTGTGCAAACACCGGTGCCATCGAGTTAACTGTTCTAGGCTAAGTTGGGGTCTGTGTTGGTTAGTATATCTTCCCATCTTATATCGGTTAGGAATTGGTTTACTTGGTCCCACTTTATGTTTTTGTTATTGAAGCTGAATTTGGTGAATGCTCCCTCGTGACTAGTCTCATTATGTCGGTCTGGGGCTCCTCGCATACATGTCTGAACCTCAATTATGTTGTGATCTGAGTATATTGTTTTTGATATGGTGACATTTCTTATCAGATCATCATTGTTAGTGAAGATGAGGTCTAGTGTATTCTCCAGTCTAGTAGGCTCTATTATTTGCTGGTTTAAATTGAATTTTGTGCAGAGATTTAAAAGCTCGTGTGAGTGTGAGTTTTCATCAGAGCTGCCTCCTGGTGTTATTACTGCAACAATATTAGGAGAATGTAGAATATAACTTTGGTATAACTGTGTCTAGCATTAGAAATAATATTAGGAGAGAAGTAAATAATGAAAATGATTGTTATAGGAATGCAGTTAGAAGCCTGAGTAACATGAACGTAGATAAGTATGTTTATGGAGCAACTTGCAATGTGAACAGACTGACTGATGTTGTAGTGGCCAGGCTTAATCTTGGTTACAAGTACTGACTGATGTTGTAGTGGCCAGGCTAAGGCTTGGTTACAAGTACTTCTGGCAGTTTGAGAGACACACAGATGATGATCAAACTAAATGTAAATTATGTGATCAGGCATATAGTCACTCTCTTGAACACTATGTGCTTAATTGTCCACTTATTGAGGAATACAGAGACAGACAGTATAATAACCTATGTGACATGTCAAGATATCTTATTAATGAAAATAAGATACCAGATATACTAAGCAAATTTCCTAAATTTGCTTGTAACAAATAAGTGAACTATAGATATGTAGATATAAATCCATATGTATTCCTGTTAACCCTTTGGGGCCTAGTTCCTAGGCCTTTTGTGAATCCATATGCTCTCGCGCTACCGTCCACAGGATGGATATGGGGTGCACAATAAACTAGCAACTTCGGTGGCAAAATCTAAAAAAAAAAAAAAAATCTTTACAAAAATTCAATGTATGTCAAAGGCCCTAAAATCTGGAACACCCTACCTGAGAACTCTAGAACTGCAGACACATTCATCACCTTCAAAACTACCATTAGAAAACATCTTATCTCCCTGATACACCCCGTCAACTAACTACACGAATACCACCTGGTGGTTCACACTTACACTCACTCACTCATTTGACCATACACAGAAATATGAATCTCAATCTTAAAATAATGAATCCTGTGATACTCCAATACTGAAACTATATACTGTGCCAAAACAAAAGCATTCACATTGCTAAACTCACAAACTAGTATTTAGTCACTTAGCCATAATACCAACTTACCTCATAATTTGTAATATTTTAAAATAAAGAATTAAACTAAGTCTGCCCGAATTCCTAGCCATGCTAGGCGTTCTAGTGGTACACTCTGTAATACCTAGCCATGCTAGGTGTTCTAGTGGTACACTCTGTAATACCTAGCCATGCTAGGTGTTCTAGTGGTACACTCTGTAATACCTAGCCATGCTAGGTGTTCTAGTGGTACACTCTGTAATACCTAGCCATGCTAGGTGTTCTAGTGGTACACTCTGTAATACCTAGCCATGCTAGGTGTTCTAGTGGTACACTCTGTAATACCTAGCCATGCTAGGTTTCTAGTGGTACACTCTGTAATACCTAGCCATGCTAGGTGTTCTAGTGGTACACTCTGTAATACCTAGCCATGCTAGGTGTTCTAGTGGTACACTCTGTAATACCTAGCCATGCTAGGTGTTCTAGTGGTACACTCTGTAATACCTAGCCATGCTAGGTGTTCTAGTGGTACACTCTGTAATACCTAGCCATGCTAGGTGTTCTAGTGGTACACTCTGTAATACCTAGCCATGCTAGGTGTTCTAGTGGTACACTCTGTAATACCTAGCCATGCTAGGTGTTCTAGTGGTACACTCTGTAATACCTAGCCATGCTAGGTGTTCTAGTGGTACACTCTGTAATACCTAGCCATGCTAGGTGTTCTAGTGGTACACTCTGTAATACCTAGCCATGCTAGGTGTTCTAGTGGTACACTCTGTAATACCTAGCCATGCTAGGTGTTCTAGTGGTACACTCTGTAATACCTAGCCATGCTAGGTGTTCTAGTGGTACACTCTGTAATACCTAGCCATGCTAGGTGTTCTAGTGGTACACTCTGTAATCATTATTTTACTACATGTAAACCACACAATAACCAAATTCTGTAAACTCAACATTGTAATCCTTATAGAGAATAAACTTTGAATTGAATTGAACTGAATTAATCTTAACTTAAATATCTCCCTGAATATAATAAAATATATTAGTTACACTTCAATATGTACATTTTTTTAATGTTCTACGTAAACAATAATATTTGTTTTTTTCTTAAATATTTTTATCATATTTTATATATCAGTTTAAAAGTTCTTTAAATCTCCCTCTATAATTAAACTTAGAATTTGAAATGTTATCGGAATTTTGAAACACTTTAAAATTTCTTTAATTTTGGAAAATCGTTTACATAATAATTTTAAGTTTTTTGAAATATTTAATTTATTGTTTTTATAATGATATTTATCAGGTTTATTATCCTTCAATAAAGGTGTAAAGTGTTAATTTTTAAAAACCTTCGGGTTATATTATCAATTATCGATACCATACCCAGCCCTTCTAGGGTAGGGTAGGTGCCTGAGCCCGAGCCTTTAGCTCATAATTAAGACTGTCATTCCCATTTGCCCCCTTGGGGCGGGGATGGCAGACCAGAGAGGCCTAGCTTGTGGCTAGGCCTGGGGACAGTTGGTCCCAAAGATGAGGAGGTACTTGTGCCTCCTCCCATGGGAGACTTAGGTCTCAGACACTCCATAAAGAGGGAGCCAAGGCCGGGCCACCACTTGGAAAAGGCCCGGGCCGGGAGAATACCGGCGAATCTTTAAATAACTAACTAATTATTATCAATTATAAGAATGTTTATTATGTCTGGAATAATGGATCATAGGCACCACAGTGGTGGCCTCTGTTATAATTATTAAAGATTCGCCGGTATTCTCCCGGCCCGGGCCTTTTCCAAGTGGTGGCCCGGCCTTGGCTCCCTCTTTAGGGAGTGTCTGAGACCTAAGTCTCCCATGGGAGGAGGCACAAGTACCTCCTCATATTTGGGACTAACTGTCCCCAGGCCTAGTTACAAGCTAGGCCTCTCTGGTCTGCCATCCCCGCCCCAAGGAGGCTAATGGGAATGACAGTCTTGTGAGCTAAAGGCTCGGGCTCAGACACCTACCCTACCCTAGAAGGGTTAGGCATGGTGTCGATGGTGGCCTATGCTAACGTTCCTATGGTGTAGAAATACAGTGGACCCCCGGTTTACGATCACCTCCAAATGCGACCAATTATGTAAGTGTATTTATGTAAGTGCGTTTGTATGTGTATGTTTGGGGGTCTGAAATGGACTAATCTAATTCACAATATTCCTTATGGGAACAAATTCGGATATATAGTTGGACGAATCTTATTGTGGCAACTGGTCCAGTGGTTAACTCGATGGTCACATTCACTGCCTGACCACGGTAGAGTGCAGTTGTGCTCTGCACCCCTCTGCTGTTTGTAGGCGAGCTCCCTTGTCAGTTACCTGGCTGCAGTGGTGTGTAGTGGTGCTGTCACGCCTCTGTTAACAACATAGGTGCCCTGTGATTGTCAAGATGGCGGTCAGTCTGAGACGCCGGATAAATACTGTAGGCATTGAGCTACTTAAAGGAATGATAATGCCTAGTTCTGCACAAGTCTTATTGCCAAAGATCATCCGGGAGACATATGGCGTACAAGATAGTGACTTGTATGGTGTAGCATTGAACGGAGGACAATGAATTTTCGTCAAACTACTATCAGCAACGGTTTATGAATCGTTAGTCACCAGGTTTCGGGACGTGAGTCTTAGCGTCACACCAGCTGTCAGTGTAAGAATGATAAATGTTTCACGGCATTATACATGGATCAAGTTACGCAACGTTCCCTTTGAGGCGGACGAGGCGGATATAAGGAAAGTTTTTGAGAAGTATGGGATGGTGCATTATGCTCAACATGGTACATGGGTGGCAGGAGCCTATGCTGGTTTTCCAGAGGGTTCTTTCAACCTCAAAATGACTTTGAGGCACCCAATACTGTCCTATGTGTATCTACAAGATTTCAGGATGCAGGTAATGGTAATGTACCCAGGACAACGACGTACGTGCCACCTATGTGGTGAGTATGATCACATAGTGGCGACCTGTGACAAGTGAAGACATGTGCCTGGACCTGTGGTGGACGTCGCAGCCCCTGCTTCAAAGGTGGCAGGCGAGGAACAAACATCGGATGGAGGGCGTGGTGTTTTGTGGAGCGAGATAGTGGATCGGGCACACAGGACTGGCGGTGAGTTGGAGTCCCGCCCCAAGTTGCCTGATCAGGTGTCGTCTCCTGTGGATAAGGAGGAGCAGCAATTACAGGAGAAGGTTCTTGAGATTGAGGAGGAATTGGTGGAGGCGTTGAAGACTTTGTCACGGCCAGAGAGGGACGTTACATCTGAGCGTGGAGTCATCAGAGAGTCGTCGCTTCCAGAAAGTCTGAGACATGATAATTTGGGATGTGATGGTGGTTTGGAGTCGTCCATTGAATCATTAAACCATTCTCAGGTGGAGGTGGAGGTTCATCGAGAGGTAACATCTGACCAAGACATGTGTAACATGACTGTCACGAGAAAGAGGGCGGCTACATCAGATTCTGATGACGTCCTTACGCCTGCACAAAGGCCTGGGAAACAGACTGAGGTGAAGTGTGAAGGTAATGGTGTAGGTTGTGGTAGCCATGATAGGAGGCACCAGAAGAAGGGGGGAGGGAAAGAGAGCACTCTGAAGGTGTCAAACTTAAATTCAAGCTCTGGAGTTGTAAAGAGTGATGAGAGGAAGCAGGGGTGGAAACTTTAATAGGCCTTAGGTGTATGTCTGTAAATGTTAATGGTTTATGTAGTGGTATGAAGAGAGATTGGTTTCGTAATTTTCTGAATAAATCTAGAGTGGATGTTGTGTTCCTGCAGGAGCACAATTTTAAAGAGGGTAGCGTGTTGGAGGTGGCAGGATTTCGAGTAGTTACCTTGCCATCTCCCCGTCTAAAAGGTGGTGTGGGAATTTTAATAAGGGAGACGAGCCCGTTTGTTTTGCAGAGAAGCGAGGGAGGAGGGGGAGGGAGGGTGTTGCGTGTGGATGGGTGGTGGATGGGTAAGCGTGTCTTTTGTGAGTGTGTATGCGCCGGCTGAAAATAACATAAAGGTAAAGAATGATTTTGTGTGTAAGGATCTTGTGTTTTTCTTAAGTGCACTGCCAGAGGTAGCGATAGTTAGTGCGGACTTGAATAGTGTAATCAGGGTGGCTGATGTGGACCCAAAAGGGGCTGGATATATGTCTGTGGCTCTTAGGGATTTATTAAGGGACGTTAGGTTACGTGATGCCTTCGGGGGGGGCAGTGCGGGAGACTGAATATACGTTTGTTGGGAGTGGATATGCTGCGAGACTAGATAGAGTGTACCTTTCTCAGGGAGTGGATGTGAAATCTTTCAGTACTGTTGAGGCTACAATGTCAGATCATAGGGCAGTGGTGGTGGAGGTGGGTGGGGGACGCTCGCAGACATATATAGAAGTTATCTGAAATTAAATATAAGTGTGTTAGGTGATGAGGAGGGGTTGGAAGGGTTTTCAGTCCTATGGAGGGAGCTTAGTGTGGAAGAACAGGGAGTGGATGACATTGTGACATGGTGGGATAGTGTCGCAAAGGAAAGGATTAGAAAGTTTTATGTGAGAGAGGGAAAACATATTAATAATTTAAAATATGGAATGGCTAACTATTTAGAGGATAGGGTAAGAGGATGCTATGGGTGGGGGGTGGGTGGGAATAATTTTCCTATGGATGAAATAGCTGAAATAAAGGGGAGGTTGAGTGTGTTGCAAAATGATAGGTTTCAAGCTGTAAGGGTGCAGGCAGGGGTGGAGGAAGTGCTTTGGGGCGACAAGCCATCAGCATGTGTTTTGCGGCATCAAAAGCAAAGGCAGGCGGTGACAGCTATACCATGTTTAGAGGTAATGGAGATGGTTGGGAATTATAGAGCAGGGCAGGAGATATGAACCATGAAGGGGATGTGTGCATATGCGGAGGCTTGGTACGAGAAGTACTGGAACAGTGGGGGGGTGGATGGCGTGGCGTTGGACAAGGTGTGTACGTATGAGACGTGTAATTCAGGAAATAGTGTTAGAAAGGCTTTAGGTGGGACTATTATGGCAGAGGAAATAAAGAATGCGTTAACGGGAATGAGGAAGGGGAAAGCTCCCGGTATTGACGGTCTACCGGTAGAATTTTATTTACAACATTGGACGTTGATTAAGGAATTTATAGTTAGGTTATTTAATCGTATGAAGGAGAAGGGTAAGTTGGGGGAGAAGCAGGTAACAGCAGTTGTAGTGTTGGTCCCGAAGGTCAAGGGGCAGCTTACCCTTCGGGAGTACCGAGCCATATCACTGATGTGTGCAGACAATAAGGTGTTTGCAAAAATTTTAGGTAATAGGTTCAAATGTGTTGTGGGGAGGGTGGTGTCAAAATCTCAGTTTGGGTTGCCGGGAAGGTCGATGACTGAAGGACATGGGATACTGAGAAGTTTTGTGGAAGCTAAGGCTGGGGGTGGAGGGGCGGCTTTGTTGGCTCTAGATTGGCAGGGAGCATATGATAGAGTGGAAAGGGGAGCTTTGCAGGTTGTACTTAGGAGACAGGGTTTTGGGGAGCAAATAGTCGAGTGGGTAAATACGTTGTACAAGGGGGCGAAAATGAGAATACAGATTAATGGGTGTATGGGGAGGGAAATTGCAATGGGTAGAGGCCTTAGACAGGGATGCCCCATGTCCCAAATATTGTTTGCGTGTTTCCAGGACCCCTTGTATAGAATGGTTGACCGTAGCTTATGTACTCCATGTGAGGTAAGTGTGGGGGGTGGGAGGGCCTGGCCGGGTTTAATTGGATATGTTGACGACACCACTGTTCTCATTCATGAAGGGATGTCAATGGGAGTGTTGGACGAGGTTGTGCAATTATTTGGAAGTGCCACGGGTATGCAGGTAAATAGTGCGAAGTCAAGGTGCATGGTGTTGGGTTCTTGGGTTGGGGGTGTGGGGGGGAGATGTAATGTTGTTAAAGAATGGGCGATGTCTTTAAAGATTTGTGGTATTATTTATAAGGATGACATGGTTGCGGCGCGGGAGGAAAACTCGGATAGGATACTGGAAAGGATCGTGGGGCGTCTAGGTGTTCTGAGACACCAGCACCTAACTCTGATACAGCAAGTGATAGTCATGAACATTTTATTGTATAGTAAGGTTTGGCATGTTGCAGCTGTGTTCCCAATTACAGAACACAGAGAGTAGTCGTCAACAGAGTAAAGTCCGAGGCAGCTACAGTGAAAAGCTCTGTTCCACAAGGCACAGTACTCGCTCCCATCTTGTTCCTCATCCTTATATCCGACATAGACAAGGATGTCAGCCACAGCACCGTGTCTTCCTTTGCAGATGACACCCGAATCTGCATGACAGTGTCTTCCATTGCAGACACTGCAAAGCTCCAGGCAGACATCAACCAAATCTTTCAGTGGGCTGCAGAAAACAATATGAAGTTCAACGATGAGAAATTTCAATTACTCAGATATGGTAAACATGAGGAAATTAAATCTTCATCAGAGTACAAAACAAATTCTGGCCACAAAATAGAGCGAAACACCAACGTCAAAGACCTGGGAGTGATTATGTCGGAGGATCTCACCTTCAAGGACCATAACATTGTATCAATCACATCTGCTAGAAAAATGACAGGATGGATAATGAGAACCTTCAAAACTAGGGAGGCCAAGCCATGATGACACTCTTCAGGTCACTTGTTCTATCTAGGCTGGAATATTGCTGCACACTAACAGCACCTTTCAAGGCAGGTGGGAAATTGCCGACCTAGAAAATGTACAGAGAACTTTCACGGCGCGCATAACGGAGATAAAACACCTCAATTATTGGGAGCGCTTGAGGTTCCTAAACCTGTATTCCCTGGAACGCAGGAGGGAGAGATACATGATTATATACACCTGAAATCCTAGAGGGACTAGTACCGAACTTGCACACGAAAATCACTCACTACGAAAGCAAAAGACTTGGCAGACGATGCCCCCATCCCCCCAATGAAAAGCAGGGGTGTCATAGCACGTTAAGAGACCATACAATAAGTGTCAGGGGCCCGAGACTGTTCAACTGCCTCCCAGCACACATAAGGGAAAATTACCAACAGACCCCTGGCAGTCTTCAAGCTGGCACTGGACAAGCACCTAAAGTCAGTTCCGGATCAGCCGGGCTGTGGCTCGTATGTTGGTTTGCGTGCAGCCAGCAGCAACAGCCTGGTTGATCAGGCTCTGATCCACCAGGAGGCCTGGTCTCAGACCGGGCCGCGGGGGCGTTGACCCCCGGAACTCTCTCCAGGTAAACTCCAGGTCTCCAGGTAAACAGCGATTGCGTGAGGGTGTGAACGCGGGGCATTTGGGAAGGATACACGACAGGCTGGGTATGTGGTATCGAGGAATGGAGTTGAGGGAATGTGAAATAGTTTTGAGGGCTGTGATGTTGGTTAGGGAACTGAGAAAGGTTCGTATAAGGGTTTTGTGTAGGTTACTTGTAGGTAGGTGCGATGTCCCAGTTGAGGGTTTGTTCCCCATGTATGCGTGGAAGAGTATTTGGTTTAGATTTAGTAAAATTAAGTTAAACCCTCGGGCGCGTGAGGCGATGTTTCGTTTTTGCATGGATCCTTCCGTCTGGTGGGGATATTACGGGAAAAAAGACAGGTTGTAGAGGGTGGGGGGTGTGGTATCTGTGGAGGGGATGAGACAGCATTTCATGTAGTTTACTTTTGTGAAGGGCTAGAGGAGGTTAGGTGCTGGTTAAGTAGGTTGGTACAGAGGGGGGGGGGGTCGTGGGGGGGTCGGTTCTGCTGCTTAAGTCTAGATATGGGTGGGTTAGCGAGGGTGTCATAAGAGCTTTAGATTATATCATGGTAGATTAATATATATATGTCGTGGGTGATGAGGGGGAGAGGGGTAGTGAAGAGCGAAGGAAGGTTTTTTGCGGTAACGTTCTATCGTACGATGTGTCCTAACAGAGATTTGTATGGGAGGAGGTGGGATCAGGCTTTCTCAGAGGGGTATAGAATGCTAACGTTAGGGATTCTCGTAAATCTGTGATTGATAATGAGTGAGTGAAGGGGTTTTCATAGGTTGGAGGGAGTCAGGGGGTCACAACGGGCTCGCCTCCTTTGGGGGGGGGGGGGTCGTGAGAGTGTTGTGAATGTGGGTTTGGAATGGTTTTCCTGGTTTTCATTGAGACTTTATGGCATTCCCAAGTGTGGATGTAGAGCTCAAGGTCTCGTTATGTTAGATATAACACTTTTCAGAATGTAGGTATAAGATAGTAGGTTTATTTTTTATGTATAATTATGATGTGTATCAGTCTTGTATAACACGATTCTTGAGTAATAAGTTATTTGCGACATGAAGTGTGTTTTAGTTTGTATTTATGTTACGTGCTGGGTTTTTGTATGATGAGATATACTTATATACTGTTTTGCTTTGTGGATACAGTGCATCTGATTAATGTGATTTTGTGAAAATTTTTGTGTGTACGTGTGTGTGTGTGTGTGTGTACTCACCTAATTGTACTCACCTAATTGTGGTTGCAGGGGTCGAGACTCAGCTCCTGGCCCCGCCTCTTCACTGATTGCTACTGGATCCTCTCTCTCTCTGCTTCCTGAGCTTTGTCATACCTCTTCTTAAAACTATGTATGGTTCCTGCCTCCACTACTTCACTTGCTAGGCTATTCCACTTGCTGACAACTCTATGACTGAAAAAATACTTCCTAACGTCCCTGTGACTCGTCTGAGTCTTCAGCTTCCAGTTGTGACCCTTGTCCCTGTGTCCCCTCTCTGGAACATCCTATCTCTGTCACCTTGTCTATTCCCCACAGTATCTTGTATGTCGTTATCATGTCTCCCCTGACCCTTCTGTCCTCCATGTCGTCAGTCCGTCAGTGTGTGTGTGGTGTGTGTGTGTGTGTGTGTGTGTGTGTATGTGTGTGTGTGTGTGTGTGTGTGTGTGTGTGTGTGTGTGTGTGTGTGTGTGTGTGTGTGTGTGTGTGTGTGTGTGTGTGTGTGTGTGTGTGTCCCTTTCCATTGTATTGAGCGTTTGTCATGGGTCAGACGTTATGTAATACTTTATATATGTATGATTCGATTCTTTTTAAAGTTTATAATTATGGTCTGTACCCTGATACCGGTTTGGTGTCATTGCTAAGTTCTTGATGTTAAGTTAGTTAGTTAAAGATTAGCCGGTATTCTCCCGGCCCGGGCCTTTTCCAAGTGGTGGCCTGGCCTTGGCTCCCTCTTTAGGGAGTGTCTGAGACCTAAGTCTCCCATGGGAGGAGGCACAAGTACCTCCTCATCTTTGGGACCAACTGTCCCCAGGCCTAGCCACAAGCTAGGCCTCTCTGGTCTGCCATCCCCGCCCCAAGGGAGCAAATGGGAATGACAGTCTTATGAGCTAAAGGCTCGGGCTCAGGCACCTACCCTACCCTAGAAGGGTTAGGCATGGTGTCGATGATCTTGATGTTAAGTTTTAGTCTGTATGGTATACAGACATATCTAGACAGTTTGTTTATTCGTATGTTGGTATATGTAAAGCTGTATTGTTAGGGATAAGTATGTAGATGTTCTAGTAAGATTATGATGTTAGGTTTTGTTTTTTTGATTAATGCGAAGGATGGAATTTAACTGATATAACTTCTTTGTATATTTTATGTTCAAGTGTATTGAGCCTTTGTCAGATGTCATGTTATATGTACAATTTATATATATGTAAGGTTTTGCATCAATGAATGTGTATATGTCAATTCATGACCCTGTGACAGTATTTTTTTTAGCTATGTTCTTGTCGTAAGTTATTATTGTAAGTTTGGCAGCAATATCTTGCGAGCATATAGGTGCAATCTGTTTGTCAGTTAATTTGATTGAGATCCATACTGTTTCTTCATTTTTATGTTAAACTGTATTGGTTTTAAATAAAATATATATAAAAAAAAGACTCAATGCTTTCATCCGTCGCCTCACCATGATCCTCAACCGATCCCAAAATTGCACCTGGATCCTCCACACGGTTGACGATCGACTCGTCTAACAAAACATCCAGTGCCTTCACTAAAGACGCCGCTACATCCTCTTCCCCCATAGTGGGCAGAGTCTCTTCAAATACTTTATTTATGTCCAGTGACGGTGATTCTCCTCGCTGTATTGCATCCTCCAAAGCATTCTCCTGCGCTTTTTCTACCTCATCACTCCAAGATGACCGTTGTCGAGACAGGTTAGCATAAGACTGTTCTCGTCCCTCACCTTCCTCGACCTCTTCCGATTGTTGCTGTTGCGATAGTTGGAGATTCCCACGACGCTTACCACACTGTGCCGCTATGTGGTCATACGACCCACACAGCCGACACGTACGACGTTGCCCCGCATATGTTACATATACTTGAGTTCGAAATGCTTGCAACATAACATAGGATGGTATGGGATGGCGTAAGGTCATTTTGACTGAATATGTTCCCTCCAAACTTCCAGCATAAGGTCCAGCTGCCCACCGACCTGCAGAGGCCATATGACCCGTACCATAATTACGTAGTTCATCTTTTATAACAAAATCAGTCGCCTCAAAAGGCACATTCCTGATTTTTACCCATGTGTAATGTCGTGATACATCATGAAGACGTACTGATACAGCTGAATTGACGGCTATAATGGTCTCTTGATACTTATCAACCACCGCTTTGTAGACATTTGCTGACGTCATTTTATCGAAGATCCGTGTCGTCCCATTAAGTGCTACACCACATATCTCTTCATTTGTGATACCGTAGGTATCACGGATAATCGCCAGTAGTAACAAATCCATCGTGGCTCCAGTGACAGCCCTACGGGTCAACTCAACGCAGACAGTGTTGATGTGCCTGCTGCTACGCAGCACCATGTTGTTAAATAGTTTTCACCAGCTAACGCCAGGGGTAGCAGCTCAAACAGGTAAACTGCACACAAGCCAACTCAATCAGGAGCGTCTGTGCAGCCTGTCCGCACGGCCCAATAGCGATGCGAACAATGAACTTGAACTATATGTGAAGGCAGCATTTTTCAATGTGTGCATCTCGTCAGTGTATAAGTTCACTTATAGCTGCTGGCATTTGTGTTTATTGAGATGTCAAATATCACAGTGTAGTTTCGTTTTGTTATATTAGAGATTTTCTTTGTTGTGACTTGTAGCGTCATCCTGATCCACCTTTGAACTGTAGTGCCTATTCTTGGGCCATGTAAAAACCCCCCGTGGTAGTCCCCCCTATTTTTTGTGCCTTTAAGGAAACCTGATTCTTTTAAAAAGTTTTGGAAAACGTTTTTTTGGGGTTGGCGGGGCGGAAGCCACGCCTAGTAATAGGCCAATGAAGAAACACGTTGTAAAATACGTGTTTTGTTTGTGTAGGTTTGAAATTTCTTTGTGCTTTTTTTGCACCTTGTTTTTTTGGGTAAAGGGTTTATTTTTCCTGTTTTTTTTGAATTTTTTTTTCATTTTTATAATAATAATCTAGTTGGGCCCTTTGGTTCTCGTTGACATTTTTTAGCACCCATTTTCTTTTTTGGGACCAAGTTTTAAATAAAATAAAAAAAAAAAAATGACACGATTGAAAACCAAATTTTACATAGGGGGGGTTTCCCAGTGAAGATCGGGAATTTAAATTCAAAAAGGATTATCGAGGGACAAAGTTTGGGAAAAAACAGTGTGTTTTTTGTATGGGAAAAATCTGTGTTATTTTTACGCCCAGATTACGTCTTTCCCCTGGTGATCCTTGGATTTGGTTCAGTGCTTCCAGAGCCGTGAGCCACGAGGGGGGGCTACGGGCCCCACTGGGGCTCTGACCCTCACAGTCTGCCCCCGGGGGTGGGCAGCTGTGAGGTAAACCCCACCCACCCTCTGTGCGGGGCTCTGTCCCCAAAACCTACATCACCAAAAACCAGATCCGGGAAGGGGCCCAAAACGTTCCGGGGAATCCCAGGGCAATTTTGGGAGGAGGGGACGTGGGGCAGGTGGGGTCCCCACCAAAAAGGGCCCAAAGGGATGCAGTGGGGGGAACTACTGTACCTCCCAAATTGCCATGGGTCCGTCGGCACCCCCTTCCCCAAAGGGAAGATTTGCACCCCCAGAGGGCCATGGGGGTTTTGTGCAAGGGGGCCAGGAGGATTAGCTCCTAAAGTGGAAAGGAGGAAACCCACCCCCGGGGTCCCTCCCACCAGTTGCTTTGGGGCCCCCCCACAGTGGAGGGGGGACTGGCTGCCCCTCCACTTTGGAAAGGAGGATTTTCCCGTCAGTGGGGGAAACAAGCAATCAGGGCCTTCAAAAAAATTAAAGGGTTTCCCAACTAGGGTTTGCAAAGGTCTCCCCCCCCCCTTAAAGCCCCGCTGGAGTTCACTCTCGGAACGATTTCGGGTTTCTTTCCAGGGGGACGAAGCCCTTTAGGGAGGAGTTGAAGGGGGGGTTGTGACCCTCCCAGTGGGGGAAAACAGCTTGTTTCGGAAAGGTGTACAAGGGGGTTTGCTTTTACCCAGCCCTTTGCCCCCCCCCAGGGACCCCTTTTTGGGAAAAGTGCAAAAAATATTTTTCAAGGGGGAGGACCCCACTACAAACTTTTGAACAAGGGCCCACCCCCCAGGTCTGATCCACCATAAAGGCCCACTTCCCACCCCCCCGGGGCCCTTTGGGAAATTGGGGAAAGTTTTAAAGCCCCGGGACCATACCTGTCGGGCCCCAAAGTAAAAGGCTTAAAACTGCCAGGGGTTCAATCAATTGAAAGCCCCTTTTCCAGGGGAAGAGAAGAAGTTGGTGTGGCAGCAAGGCACACGACTCGAAGGACTCCCTTGCAATCCCAAACAGCCAAGCCCAAAGCCCTTCGGCCAGGCCCAAAGGGGCCAAACCCTGCTAAAGGGGCACCATCCCTGGAAACCGGAGGGGTCCTGTGATGGTGCAGCCCCGGGAAAGCAGGTTTTGGGCCCAAAAGGGAACGCCCGACACCCCCGGAAGCCCACCCACCCTTTGGGGGAACTGCCCAGCAACATTTCAGCATGGGTTTCCAATAAAGGGGCCCCCCAGATACCGCGGGAGGGAAAATACCAGCGAGTTCCCAGCATTTGGGCTCCCAGGGGTTGGCATCGGGGGGGCAGACATTTTTTTGGGCCGAGTGTGGCCAACTCGGGGTCGATGGCAAGGTGGCCAAGAAGACGGGTTTCTTTGGGAAAAAAGCCACAGGCCAGGCACACTGCCCCCAGGGTCCCGCGGGGCACCAACATTCCTTGCCATACCGCCAGCGGGCCTCTTCCCAAGGGCGGCCCCCTACTGTGAGGGGCCCAGAATCAGGCAGGGGTTCCCCCCCGGGGGACTTGGAACCCATGGCCATCATGCCGGGCCCGGGGAAACCCGTTTTATCTGCTGCATTGGGCAGCCACCCAGACATCCCCAAGTGACCCAGCCCCAAACTCAAACGGGTCGTCCACCCAAAAATCCCTGAAAGGGGTTTAAGGGTCGAATCCTTTCCGGATCGACGGGAAGGGAAAACCATTGGGGGGCCTCTCAGCACTCCTCTGTCGCCTGCTGCCCCCTCGGCAAGGACAGGGGGGGCCTGCAGGCCGCTCCCCCGTCATGGATTGGGGATGGTCCCAATTGGAAACCCCGGGCCAAAAAACGGACGGCGAAATCCCCGGGAGGGGATGGAATCAGTGGGGCCACCTCTCAGCCCTTGAAAAATCCTCCAGTGGAACCCTTTTGGGCCCCGAGCAGAAAAATTTTACTTTGTGATTGAAGCTGCAGTTTTAGGTTGAGGTTGGAAATTTTTCCCGTTTAGGAGACACCACCCATTTTTTCACTCCAAAAGCAGCCCCCGTTTTTTCCAGGATTCTCTGCCTACCCCACCCTGGAAAAGGGCCCGGGGAGGGGCCGGGGATCTATGTCAGGAAACCCCTATCCCCCATTTAAACTCCAGACCCCATCGACTGTGGGGAAGGGGGGAGAGGGTTTAGGGTGTCACTCACACCTGGGGATGGGGCCTCTCGTGGGTTTTTCAATATTTACAGAAGCTTCGGAAAAAAACCCTTTACATTTCAGAGGGGGCACACTCGCCCCCCCAGGGGGGTTTGTTTTGGCTGGGGGTGCAATGCCCCCCCACCCCAAAACTTTCTTCTGTCTCTGCTACCAAAAGCAGCTGGGGGGCACCTTTTCGGGTTGCTGGAGGGGGTCCTGGGACGCCCCCCCCTTAATAAAGGTTACCAACCCATCATTTTGGTTGGGCCCCTTTGGAAAGTCCCTCATCTCTAGGCGGGTTTCTCTCGAGCGCGAGATGGGAGGTCCACCCCCTTCACCAGTGAAACACTTTGCCGTGGGGCACTACACTGAAGGGCCCGTGGTGCCCGCCCCCTCACACCTAACCCCCCGAGGAATCCAAAAAAAGGGCCCACTGGGAGTGCTTCCAGGAAAGGGCATTGAGTCTGGGGGGGAGTCTCCTCTTCCAACAAGCCCCTTTAGGGGGCTCAAAGCTTTTCCCGGTGGGGGCCCTTTACATGTGCAGCTAGGCAGCAATTTCCTAAGATTACAGGCGGGGGGCAAATAAACGTGACTGGGGGGTTTTTTTCCCAAAGAGGACATCAGGGGAAAAGAAAACCCCCGCATAAAAATTTACGCAAAATGCACAGGCTTTAAACCCCCGGTTGGGGTCCATGTGTCCCGCTTTAGGGAATGGTGCGGCAAAGCCCCCCCATGTCTCCAAAGGGTCCCCAGGCTAAATGGTTTTGATGGTGTGCCTCCTTTTAGCTACTCCCCTTTACCTTATCTGAGATTTGGACCAAGTTACGATTGGGCCCCGGGGGGAGTGTCGCAGGGGTTTCTCGGTTGGCCCCCCAGGGGGCCCCCAACGGAAGGGAAGCGTTTTGGTGGAACCCATTTACCTCCGAGCGGCCCAAAGGCTCAAATGCCTCAAGGGTCTCCAGGACCTCCAAGCCACCCTCCTTCCTAGAAGTTGATGGTGATCCAAGCCGCAAAGCCAGGCTAAGGAGTCCGGATGAAGACTTCCCGACCGGGGCCCCGGCAGCCCCACATCTCTCGAACAAATCACCGGGGGGGATGGATGGATCACCTATGGCATGATTCCCCCGGGCTTTGGGCCCTTTGGGCTTCGCTGTCCCGGGGGGCATCAACCAGATTGGCGAGCTGGCAAAAATCCCCGTCCCTAGGGAAAGGGGGTTTTCATCATTTTCCATTTTCCCAAGCCCCGGGGCCCGGCATGTGAGACCCATCTCCCTCACCCAATTTTTCTTCTCGAAAATTTTCTGAAAGGATGGTGTTGGGGCGCCTAGGGGAACCCTTTGGCCCCCCCATAAACACCTCTATGGTTCACCAAGGGGGTGGGCACTTTCGAAAGCCCTTTCCACTCCCACTACCCGGGATTGGGTTTGGACGCCCAAGCCCACATTTTTGTTTCTTTACCTCGAAAGCTTTTGAGCTACCATTTCACCTGCCATAATCCACTCCCCTTTGGGCCCCCAAAGGGGGTTAAAGGCAGGCTGCTTTCATGGGTTTGTTTTAAACTCCAGGGCAGGAAAGGGCCCGGGGGGAAACCTTCCCGGGGCAGCCTCTTCTCTCAAGGAAAACCCCGGAACGGCCACTCCACCCGGGCGAAGTGCCTTTGTCCCACCCTGTTCAAAGTACTGTGCCCCCAGTGGTTGCCTGCCCTTTTTCCAGAGGAAACCTCCCCCTCACTATGCCCCCAAAGACCCGGGACTTGTGCCCTGGAAGCAAACCCGGGGTTTTGCAGCGTGCCAGGGGGGAACCCCCGATCGCTGGCTTCCACCTTCCGGGCACTTGGGAACCCAAAATATCTGTGGGGAAATCCAAAGCCAAGAACCTTCGCACCCAAAGGGGCCCCGTCAGAGGCCCGGGGTCCCGGGCATCGCCCGGGTGGGTTCACGTTTTTGGTTTCCCTTTTTATCTAAAATTGACAGGCACCTCACCTTTCCCAAAAAATGTGCCCCCACATTAAAGAGGGGGGCTCTGCAGAGGGGCAGGGGGGGATTGAATGCCATGGGGAACCCCGGGGTTGGGGCCCCCTCGAGGTCATGAAAGGGTTTTTCACATCCAGGCAATACGTTCCCTCGTTGATATGGGGCCTTGCCCCTGGTTCACGCCCGAACCCCCCAAACATCAAATCCCCCTGTTCCCCCAAAACCCCCTGTACGGGCCCTGCTCGGGGCCCCCTAGGTGAGCCCCAAAGCAGGGCTCTGAACCTTTTAGTGGGATCAAAACCACTTGAAGACAGGACCCAAATGGGACTGCCAGGGGGATTTCAAAGGATCCCCCATCCCAGGGGCCCGAAAAAGGGAAAGGGGGATTTCGGGTTTCCCCCAGGGACAGGTCATTCCACGCGTCCCAGCCCCGATGGGTTGGTTTGGGAGCAGATTCCACACAGAACCCTTTCCCCTTGGGCATTGCTTTCCCGGGGGAAGGCTGCGACCCGACTAGCAGCGAACACAAAGGTGCCACCCCCCTTTGGGGACCAGAGCTGTTTCGGGGAGCTGGACAACCCCACCAGACAGCAAGAGGCATTGCACCCGGACATTCTGCACCACCTTCCCTCGGCTAGCATTGTGGGTGCGGATGGCCCAGGGTGTGTGCCATATTACACTGATGCCCCAGAGACCCAGTGGCAGGCCCGCACAGCTGCTGGATGTTCCACAGAAATCTGACAGCAGGTTGGCGCCTCCCAGACCATTGCACCATCCTCCAGCAGAACTCTTTGCCATCCAACAAGCTCTGCGGCATGCTCTTGCAGACCATCAGCATCCCCCCATCATTCCACGTAAATTCCAAGGCAGCGATCCAAGTGCTTATCACAGAGAGCCAAAGGACAACATACACTTAATCACATCCATCCGGGGTGACCTTCAGACTCTCAGGGCCCCAGGGTCACGGGGCTACCATCACTGGATCCCGAGCCTGTGGTATCCCTGGCAATGATCTGCAGATGAGGCTCCTAGGACTGCAACCCTCGAGGCACAGCCACGTGCTGCGATCTCCATCAGCCTCAGCCAGATTGCGCTGTGGGCTGCTGGTGCGGCCAGGCGCCCATTCCCTGAACCTGGGGATTCACGGAGCCTCTGTTGGTATGTCAGGGCGACCCACAGGGTGCCCCCTCCAAGTATTCGGACACAGTCCAGGGAACTGAGGGTGCATATCCACCGCCTACGCTTAGGGTTTCCCACCACTGCGCAGATTGTTGAACGGGCACGAGAGGAGCTCTGTGCCCATTGTGACCAAATGGTTCCACAGCCCTTGGTGCACTATCTGTTAGACTGCCCGGCTACGATGCCCCTTCGCCGTAGACACTTCCCACTGACCCTAGTAGTGCAGACCCGAGAGGATGAGGCAGCACATCTTGTGTACTTAGCTGTCAGGGACTTGGAAACCTTACTTCCAGTCCTTGCACGTCATCCGCCCCCCCCCCCCGCTGAAGTTGCTGCGAGGGCCTGCTTTGGGCCTCCATTGCACTGCACACCGTGGCTTAGCGCTTCTTTTTGATTATAATAATAATAATGCACTGCACACCAGCCACTGTTAGTGCACACTAACGTTTGGTACGTCATCTGGCCATAGGGCCGGTGAGGTACCCCCCCTTCCTGCTGAAGACCTGCCACACAGGTGCAAGTAATGATAAATGTCACTTCCCTACCCGGGGAGCCAATGCCGGGTCACCAAAATGGAAGAGACCCGGGCAGGGATTACCGGCGAATCAAATAGAATAGAATAGAACAAATTATACCACGGGCGGGGATAAAACCCGCAATCAGAGTCACAAAACTGCCACAATAAGATTCGTCTAACTATATATATTTCTACACCATAGGAAGGTTAGCATAGGCCACCACTGTGGTACTAATAATCCATTTTTCCAGACATATAATAATGATTCTTATAACTGATAATAAAATAATGATAATGAAATACTTAATATAAATATATAACCCGAAGGTTTTCAAAACTTAACAATTTACACCTTTATTGAAGGAACATCAACCTGATAAATATTATTATAAAAATAATAAATTAGAAATTTCGTAAAAGAAAATTATTATGTAAAGGTTTTTTAAAAATTTAATAAATTTAAAAATGTTTTCAAAATTTTAATAAAACTTCAAATGTTTTGTGGAAATTTAAAAGGAATTTTGAAGAACTTTTAAGTTTGTATATAAAATATGATAAATGTGTTTAGAGAAACAAAAAAATATTATTGTTCACGTAGCAAGTTTAACAAATTATATATTTTGAAGTATAACTAATATATTTTATTATACTGAGGGAGATATTTAAGTCAAGATTAAGATAAGTTAAGATTTCCTACGGATTTTTAACCCAGGAGGGTTAGCCAGGCAGGATAACCCATGAAAGTCAGTGTGTCATCCAGGACTGTCTAACTTATTTCCATTGTCCTAACTAAACCTAATGAAACACCACTACATCCCACTGTAACTTGCTCAGCTATCAAAACTTTGAGGCCCAGTCCCTGGACCAATTGTGTACCTCTATAATCTGTTAATACCTTTGTAACTTGTCATGATTGTGACTAGACCTACCTGGAGTTCATTACCTTTGTAAATTGTGAGTTCATTACCTTTGTAAATTGTGAATTCATTGCCTCTGTAACTTGCTTAGCTATCAAAACTTTGAGGCCCAGTCCCTGGACCCATTATGTACCTCTGTAATCTTTTGACTACCGCCCACAGGATGGGTATGGGGTGACTACCGCCCACAGGATGGGTATGGGGTGACTACCGCCCACAGGATGGGTATGGGGTGACTACCGCCCACAGGATGGGTATGGGGTGACTACCGCCCACAGGATGGGTATGGGGTGACTACCGCCCACAGGATGGGTATGGGGTGCATAATAAACATATTAAACTAACTAACTGACACAGCTAACAAGATAAATGACTTCTTCTCAACCATAGGATCTAATCTCGCCAATAAAATCCCACATACCAATGCCCATGCCGGGGACTACCTAGATGGGAATTTCCCTAATTCCTTCTATCTTGCACCAACTGAGCCCTCGGAAGTCATTGAGATCATAAAGTCACTTAAAAATAACTCGGGGAATCTGTCTCATGTCCCACCATTACTGTACAAGCGAGCGGCCCATGTCCTTTCGCATGCTATTTCATTACTTTTTAACAAGTCACTAGAGACTAGCACCTTCCCGAAACTACTCAAGATGGCAAGGGTTACAACAATACATAAAGGTGGTGACCCTACAGACTTAAACAACTATAGGCCAATATCAAACTTACCACTGCTATCCAAAATCTTTGAGAAACTCGTGCACAGGAGACTGTATTCATTTATAACGTCACAAAACTTACTCAACCCCTGCCAATTTGGATTCAGAAAAAAATAAAAGCACTAATGATGCAATCATAAAAATGCTAGATCTGCTTTACACAGCATTGGAAAATAAGGAATGTCCACTAGGAATTTTTATTGACCTAAGAAAAGCTTTTGACACAGTAAACCACCAAATCCTACTCCACAAACTTGACCATTACGGTATAAGAGGCCATACGCTTGCTTATTTCAAATCTTACCTTACTAATAGGTATCAGTACGTCACCATTAAAGACACAGCATCAGCAACAGGGCCCACTTGATACTGGAGTTCCGCAGGGAAGTGTCCTTGGTCCCTGCCTCTTCCTCATATACATCAATGATCTTCCAAACATATCCCAACACCTGAAACCCATTCTCTTTGCTGACGACACGACTTATGTCATCTCTCACCCTAATCTTGCCACCCTCAACACCATGTTTTAAAGAGGAGCTGATCAAAATATCGGGCTTGGATGACAGCCAATAAACTTATGCTTAACCTGACAAACCTACATTTATGTTTGGGGAGCAGAGCAGGAGATGCACAAATTAACATTAAGATTGACAACCACTCTAATTACCAGCATAATGAGGGCAAATTCCTAGGCCTATACCTCGACAAACAACCTGAATTTCAGCACCATATCCAACATATAAACCAAAAAAAATATCCAAAACGGTTGGGATCCTCTCCAAGATACGATACTATGTGCCACAAACTGCCCTTCTCACACATAACCACTCACTTATTTTTTCCATAAACCCCACCTATGCTATTTGTGCTGGGGATCAACTGCAGCAACACACCTAAAGCCATTAATAACCCAACAAAAAGCTGCAGTAAGAATAATCACTAAATCCCATCCGTGGCAACACATCCCCCCACTCTTCGTAGATCTAAACTTACTCCCTGTTCAGTACATCCACACTTACTACTGTGCAATCTACATCTACAGGGCCTTAAACTCTAATATCAACCTTGACCTTAAACGCTTTCTTGATAGTTGTGACAGAACCCACAGGCATAAAACCAGACACAAACATCTCTACGACATTCCCCATGTCCGACTAAACCTTTACAAAAATTCAATGTATGTCAATGGCCCTAAAATCTGGAACACCCTACCTGAGAACTCTAGAACTGGAGACACATCACCTTCAAAACTACCATTAGAAAACATCTTATCTTTCTGATGCACCCCGTCAACTAACTACACGAATACCACCTGGTGGTTAACACTTACACACACTCACCCATTTGACCATACACAGAAACATTAATCTCAATCTTAAAATAATGAATCCTATGATAGTCCAATACTGAAACTATGTACTGTGCCAAAACAAAAGCATTCACATTGCTAAACTCACAAACTAGTATTTAGTCACTTAGCCATAATACCAACTTACCTCATAATTTGTAATATTTTAAAATTAAGAATTAAACTAAGTCTGCCCGAAATGCCTAGCCATGCTAGGTGTTCTAGTGGTACACTCTGTAATGCCTAGCCATGCTAGGTGTTCTAGTGGTACACTCTGTAATACCTAGCCATGCTAGGTGTTCTAGTGGTACACTCTGTAATGCCTAGCCATGCTAGGCGTTCTAGTGGTACACTCTGTAATACCTAGCCATGCTAGGTGTTCTAGTGGTACACTCTGTAATACCTAGCCATGCTAGGTGTTCTAGTGGTACACTCTGTAATACCTAGCCATGCTAGGTGTTCTAGTGGTACACTCTGTAATACCTAGCCATGCTAGGTGTTTCTAGTGGTACACTCTGTAATACCTAGCCATGCTAGGTGTTTCTAGTGGTACACTCTGTATCATTATTTAACTACATGTAAACCACACAATAACCAAATTCTGTAAACTCAGCATTGTAATCCTTATAGAGAATAAACTTTGAATTGAATTGAATTGTGATCCTCAATCTTGTCCCCCAGGATGCCACCCACACAAGACCACTAACACCCAGGATGCCACCCACACCAATCCACTAACACCCAGGATGTGACCCACACCAGTCACTAACACCCAGGATGTGACCCACACCAGTCCACTAACACCCAGGATGCCACCCCACACCAGTCCACTAACACCCAGGATGCCACCCACACCAGTCCACTAACACCCAGGATGCCACCCACACCAGTCCACTAACACCCAGGATGTGACCCACACCAGTCCACTAACACCCAGGATGCCACCCACACCAGTCCACTAACACCCAGGATGCCACCCACACCAGTCCACTAACACCCAGGATGCCACCCACACCAGTCCACTAACACCCAGGATGCCACCCACACCAGTCCACTAACGCACAGGATGCCACCCACACCAGTCCACTAACACTCAGTATGCCACCCACACCAGTCCACTAACACCCAGGATGCCACCCACACCAGTTTACTAACACCCAGGATGCCACCCAAACCAGTCCACTAACACCCAGGATGTGACCCACACCAGTCCACTAACACCCAGGATGCCACCCACACCAGTCCACTAACACCCAAGATGCCACCCACCACCAAGTCCACTAACACCCAGGATGCCACCCACACCAGTCCACTAACACCCAGGATGCCACCCACACCAGTCCACTAACACCCAGGATGCCACCCACACCAGTCCACTAACGCCCAGGATGCCACCCACACCAGTCCACTAACACCCAGGATGCCACCCACACCAGTCCACTAACACCCAGGATGCCACCCACACCAGTCCACTAATACCCAGGATGCCACCCACACCAGTCCACTAACACCCAGGTTGCCACCCACACCAGTCTACTAACACCCAGGATGCCACCCACACCAGTCCACAAACACCCAGGATGTGACCCACACCAGTCCACTAACACCCAGGATGTGACCCACACCAGTCCACTAACACCCAGGATGCCACCCACACCAGTCCATTAACACCCAGGATGTGACCCACACCAGTCCACTAACACCCAGGATGCCACCCACACCATTCCACTAACACCCAGGATGTGACCCATACCAGTCCACTAACACCCAGGATGCCACCCATACTAGTCCATTAATACCCATGATGCCACCCACACCACTCAACTAACACCCAGGATGCCACCCACACCAGTCCATTAATACCCATGATGCCACCCACACCACTCAACTAACACCCAGGATGCCACCCACACCAGACCACTAACACCCAGGATGCCACACACACCAGACCACTAACACCCAGGATGCCACCCACGCCATTCCACTAACACCCAGGATGCCACGCACACCAGTCCACTAACACCCAGGATGCCACCCACACCAGTCCATTAATACCCATGATGCCACCCACACCACTCAACTAACACCCAGGATGCCACCCACACCAATCTTCTAGCATCAAGGATGCCACCCACACCAGTTTACTAACACCCAGGATGCCACACACACTAATCCACTAACACCCAGGATGCCACCCACTCCATTCCACTAACACCCAGGATGCCACCCACACCAGTCCACTAACACCAGCCCACTAACACCCAAGTACCTATTTGCTGTTGGTTGAACAGGAAATGTTTCCATTTGCCGGGAATCGAACCCGGGCTCTCCGTGTGTGAAGCGGGAACTTTAGCCACCAAGCAAGTGGGCCAACACTGATCAAGGACCTTTAACCATTCCCAGTAGTTTAGGTGCCTTAACGCACTTATGTGTGCCGTGAATGTTCTTTGTACACTCTCCAGGTCTGCAATGTCGCCAGCCTTGAAGGTGGCCGTTAGTGTACAAAGTATTCCAGCCTAGAGAGCACAAGCGATTTGAAGAGAATCATCATGGGCTAGGAATCCCTAGTTTTGAAGGTTCTCATTATCCATCCTATCATTTTCCTTGCTGATGAGGCAGATACATTGTTGTGGTCTTTGAAGACGAGATTCTCTGACATTTTCACTCCCAGGTCCTTCACAATACTTTTCCGTTCTACTGTATTTTTTTTTTTATATTTTATTTAAAACTCAGGTACAAAAATATATGGGTACATAATCAATATGTAACAAGATAGGTTAGGTTAGGTAATGTTCGTCAGGAAACAGGACAAATGTTTCCTGATCACTACGACAAGGTCCAAAATGCACTAGAAGACAAAAAGAATGCAGATGTAATATATACAGACTTTGCAAAAGCCTTCGACAAGTGTGACCATGGCATAATAGCGCACAAAATGCGCGCTAAAGGAATAACAGGAAAATTCGGTCGATGGATCTATAATTTCCTCACTAACAGAACACAGAGAGTAGTCGTCAACAGAGTAAAGTCCGAGGCAGCTACGGTGAAAAGCTCTGTTCCACAAGGCACAGTACTAGCTCCCATCTTGTTCCTCATCCTCATATCCGACATAGACAAGGATGTCAGCCACAGCACCGTGTCTTCCTTTGCAGATGACACCCGAATCTGCATGACAGTGTCTTCCATTGCAGACACTGCAAGGCTCCAGGCGGACATCAACCAAATCTTTCAGTGGGCTGCAGAAAACAATATGAAGTTCAACGATGAGAAATTTCAATTACTCAGATATGGTAAACATGAGGAAATTAAATCTTCATCAGAGTACAAAACAAATTCTGGCCACAAAATAGAGCGAAACACCAACGTCAAAGACCTGGGAGTGATTATGTTGGAGGAATCTCACCTTCAAGGACCATAACATTGTATCAATCGCATCTGCTAGAAAAATGACAGGATGGATAATGAGAACCTTCAAAACTAGGGAGGCCAAGCCCATGATGACACTCTTCAGGTCACTTGTTCTATCTAGGCTGGAATATTACTGCACTCTAACAGCACCTTTCAAGGCAGGTGAAATTGCCGACCTAGAAAATGTACAGAGAACTTTCACGGCGGCGCATAACGGAGATAATACAACCTCAATTACTGAGAGCACTTGAGGTTTCTAAACCTGTATTCCCTGGAACGCAGGAGGGAGAGATACATGATTATATACACCTGGAAAATCCTAGAGGGACTAGTACCGAACTTGCACACGAAAATCACTCACTACTAAAGCAAAAGACTTGGCAGACGATGCACCATCCCCCCAATGAAAAGCAGGGTGTCACTAGCACGTTAAGAGACCATACAATAAGTGTCAGGGGCCCGAGACTGTTCAACTGCCTCCCAGCACACATAAGGGGGATTACCAACAGACCCCTGGCAGTCTTCAAGCTGGCACTGGACAAGCACCTAAAGTCAGTTCCTGATCAGCCGGGCTGTGGCTCGTACGTTGGTTTGCGTGCAGCCATCAGCAACAGCCTGGTTGATCAGGCGCTGATCCACCAGGAGGCCTGGTCACAGACCGGGCCGCGGGGGCGTTGACCCCCGAAACTCTCTCCAGGTAAACTCCAGGTAAACGCCGGTCTTAGTCAGATGATGACCCGCCTTTGAAGCTTTTGGTCATCTGACCGAGGCCTTCCGCTGGCTTACCGGTCCACCCCTTTAAAAATTATGGTCATTTATAACCATTTATATATTTTTTTTTTCTTTTTCAAATACAGGCAGTGAACAATAATCAACTGTGACTACACAGTACTGAAGAAGGACATATATAATAACATCAGAAGTGGCTGCTGGACTCAAATCAAACATCTCTTGTACGTACTGTGCTTCACATGAAAAGATGGTTTTATTAAAACAATAGGTTCCTTCCTAGTAATGCTTACACTCCCCCCCTTTTTGAAAACGTGCCACTTTCAACTTAGTATACACAGTGAGAAATCTCTTATACATTTATAAGAGCATTAAGGACTTTAATAACAAAATAGTATATAAACACAATCCAGCCAGCTAAACGGCTGACACTATAATACAAGGAATGTGTGAACCTGATGGCTCACATCCACCATAGAACACAATCCACCCTACCCTCATATACCCTATGGTAATAATTAATATCGTGCACGGTGGTGGGTTTAAGACACTACCGCTGACACTTCAACCCATCCTCCCCCCCTACATGCCTAGTAACTGTGTCTACCGTCACCACTCATAACCACCAACAGTCATTGATGGTAATTAGCATCTTATAATATATAACACCTAAAAACACGCTATGTATATAAACTTACCAAAATAAATAAGTTTACACATTGTTCCCTCCAGCAGACAGATTATTTACATTGCCGGAGATAATCTATACATCACATCCTACAGAGAATGGATCGACACCATGCCTAATCCTTCTAGGGTTGGGTAGGTGCCTGAGCCCGAGCCTTTAGCTCATAAGACTGTCATTCCCATTTGCTCCCTTGGGGCGGGGATGGCAGACCAGAGAGGCCTAGCTTGTGGCTAGGCCTGGGGACAGTTGGTCCCAAAGATGAGGAGGTACTTGTGCCTCCTCCCATGGGAGACTTAGGTCTCAGACACTCCCTAAAGAGGGAGCCAAGGCCGGGCCACCACTTGGAAAAGGCCCGGGCCGGGAGAATACCGGCTAATATTTAATAATAATAAATACAGAGAATGGACAACATTAGACATCTTAAATAATTATGACATGTGTTTTGCATGACCTGCCACTGCAGAGATTACTTACACTCCTACCCCCCCCCAAGTGAAAACTGCCCAGTTTCACCTGGCTATACACAAGATCAAAAACTCATTCACTTAATCATATATAATGAACTTTTGAAAAACATTTATAACAATATATAAGCAAGAACACCCCAGGCAAGATCTTACATTATATACACAATACCAAAACGTGCCACTAGTTAAAAAACAGGTATGAATGCCTCACTATTATGACAAGTAACACTGAGCATTTTAAATTATGCACAACTACATATATAGGGAGACACGTATGGTTACAGGTTACAAAATCTCTACTAGCAAGACTCAGGTCCAATCATAAAGGCTCTATTCCTCCCAAACCACACCATCCACACCCTACCACTAAATACCCTATGATACAATCAAAATGTTTATATACTAACATGCTTACGTACATCCTTACAAAACATGAAGGAATCCTTAAATAAATATATAATCATCGGTGTTCACAATAACACCAAGACACATTACATTGGATATCAAAATTTACATAATTATGTAGATAAGGTTATAACATAATGTCACCTCAACCAGGTGACAATAACTGCCAATGATAATATATCTTACACCTCAGAAAAAGTGAGTTAGTTCAACAACTCTCACTCCAATCAAATCACACACAACCTTAGCAACTGTCAACCCCAGGAGTTAGTTTAATATGTTTATTATGCACCCCATACCCATCCTGTGGGCGGTAGTCACCCCATACCCATCCTGTGGGTGGTAGTCACCCCATACCCATCCTGTGGGCGGTAGTCAAAAGATTACAGAGGTACATAATTGGTCCAGGGACTGGACTCCAAAGTTTTGATAGCTGAGCAAGTTACAGAGGTAATGAACTCACAATTTACAAAGGTAATGAACTCACAATTTACAAAGGTAATGAACTCACAATTTACAAAGGTAATGAATTCACAATTTACAAAGGTAATGAACTCCAGGTAGGTCTAGTCACAATCATGAGGTGACCCTGTTTCATACCCCTGACATCCCTTCCCACTGTAGCATACACCATCCCTTTCCTTCCCCTCCTTCCTGATTTACAAGTCTAATAATACCACTAACGTTAGTTCTCTGTATCCCACTGGAAAATCCCTTTCCCACCTCCGCCCATAAATATCCCTGTTTCAACACAATGTTTTATAAAACGTAACTGCTAATACCCGCCATAAATATCCCTGTTTCAACACAATGTTTTATAAAACGTAACTGCTAATACCCGCCATAAATATCCCTGTTTCAACACAATGTTTTATAAAACGTAACTGCTAATACCCGCTGCTTCACCTCGCTAACACCTTTCCCCAGCATTCCCCACGATATGTAAATATAATCTACCATAATGTACCCAACAGTCCTAATAATACTCTCATCCATACCCCCCACGTCAAGACTTATTGCCCGCAGAACAGAAATGTTTTTACCCCTTATCCTACACAGCACCCTGCTCAACCAACCCATGATGCTCCCCATCCCCTCACAAAAATACACTATGTGGAATGCAGAATCCTCCCCTCCACATATTCCACAGACCCCCCTCAACCACCTGTCTGTCCCGTAAAAAAACACCCGATGGTAAAATCCCATGCAAAAAACGATACATCACCTCACGCCCACGGGGTTGTAACCTTTACCTACTGAACCTACCCCATATACTTCCCCAGTCATACATGGGGAAAATCCCCTCCATCGGTGCCACTACCCTCCCCACTAACATCCTACATAGCCTACCTATTTTTACCTTCCCCAGATCCTGAGCCAACACCAGAGCCCTCAAAATAGTTTCACACTCACGCAACTCTACCCTAGAATACATGTTTCAATCTACTGTGTATCTTGACCAAACCCCCCCCACCCACACCCTCCCTCATCACCCCCCTCTTAATGAAGATACATTTGACCCTCCGCTTTAATTTCATTAAACCCAACCCCCACTGACGCACAGGTAACATTACCACATTCCTTTTAAGCCAATCACAGCCCAAACTTCACAAGAATTTAAAAACCCGTCTAAGTATATTTGCAATTACCGTCCCAGTTAAAGGGAACACAGCTGCCACGTGCCAAACCTTACTATACAATAAGATGTTAATAACAATGGCATCCTGCACAAGGGTCAAATGATAAGGCCGCAATGCTCCCAAGTGACCCAGAATCCTGTCTACCAACCTGACCGAGTTTTCCACACGTGCAACATCCAGATCATCTGAATAGATAAGACCACAAATTTTTAACAAAGTCACCCACTTTGTCACAACTACACTACCCCACTCAACCCTCCTCACCCAAGCTCCTAACCCCATGACCATGGACTTCTCTGAATTCACTCTCATACCAGTTGCACCTGCAAACATGTTGACTACCCCATCTAAGGCATCCATTGGCGTCCCCTCCCTAACCAGAACAGTAGTATTATCTACATACCCTATTAGAACTGGCCAAACCCTCCCAACTCCACTCCCTTGCCCCTCACTAATGCCCATTTGCTGCTCCACCATTCTATAAAAGGGGTCCTGTATGCAAGCAAACAAAAGCTGTGACATAGGACACCCCTGTCTAAGTTCCCTACCCATTACAATCCTCCCCCCAATCTTCCATTAATCTGTACCCTCGCCATTGCCCCACGATATAATGCATCTACCCATTCCACGATTTCTTCCCAAAACCCTGTCGCCTAAGGATAGCTCTTAATGCTTCTCACTCCACTCTATCATATGCTCCTTGCCAGTCTAGAGCATCCAAGCCCCCCCTGTCCCCCCTTTTTCTTCCACGAAATCCCATAGTAACCCATGCCCCTCCCCCATAGACCTCCCTGGCAACCCAAACTGAGTTCTTGATACAACCCACCCTACTACACACTTAAACCTATTTCCTAAAATCTTAGCAAACGACTTATAACACGCGCATAACAACGATATTGCCCGGTAGTCCCGAAGTGTATGCTGTCCCTTACCCTTTGGTACCAAGTACTACAGCTGTTGTCTGCTTTTCTCCCAACTTGCCCCTCTCCTTCATCAAATTTAATAACCTTACCAAAAAATCCCTCATTAGCTCCCAATGCTGTTGATAAAACTCTGCCGGTAGTCCATCGATTCTCGGTGCTTTGCCCTTACTTATTTCACTTAAAGCTCTTCATATTTCCTCCTCAGTTATTTCCCCACCCAGTGCTTCTGTGTCACTGTCTCCCAACCGACATATCACACTCTCACACACCTGTTCTAAATCTCCAGCTCCTGGTGGCCCGGTGGCCTGGTGGCTAAAGCTCCTGCTTCACACACGGAGGGCCCGGGTTCGATTCCCGGCGGGTGGAAACATTTCGACACGTTTCCTTACACCTGTTGTCCTGTTCACCTAGCAGCAAATAGGTACCTGGGTGTTAGTCGACTGGTGTGGGTCGCATCCTGGGGGACAAGATTAAGGACCCCAATGGAAATAAGTTAGACAGTCCTCGATGACGCACTGACTTTCTTGGGTTATCCTGGGTGGCTAACCCTCCGGGGTTAAAAATCCGAACGAAATCTTATCTTAATCTTATCTCTTACCTCTTCCTCTTGCCAATATTGCTCATACCACTTATCCGCAAACACCCCCATCCCATCTGTAGTTTGTATAACCTGACCCACCCTATACCCACCCACCGACTCATGAACCTCCAACCATGGAATAGCTGTTGCCTGCTGACGTTGTTTTTGCCTACGCAATACACACAACGACGGCCTATCTCCCCATAACACCTCCTCCACCCCAGCCGTTTCTCTCACCACTTGGAACCTCTCGTACTGGATTTCTCGCAGCCTCCCCTTAATTACCTTAATGTCATCAATAGGATAGGTACCCTCCACCGCCCCCTTACATAAAAACCCCTTAACCTGTCCTCCAAATAGTTAATGAGCCCATATTTTAAAGAATTGATCCGTTTCCCTTCCCGCTCATAATAATGCCAAATCCGTTCCTTAGCCACACCATCCCACCACGTCACCACATCCTCCACCCCTTTTACCTCCTCACTTAACCCCTCCCACAGTGCTGTAAAACCCTCCAACCCCTCAATTCACTGATCTACCCCAGCATCCAGTGATCTATCCTAGCATCCACTGACCTACCCCAACGTCCACTGATCTACCATAGCTTCCAATGAACTTCCCCAGCATTCACTGATCTTCCCCAGCATTCAGTGATCTACTCCAGCATTCACTGGTCTACCCCAGCATCCACTGTTCTACCCCAGCATCCACTGATCTACCCCAGCATCCACTGATCTATCACATCATCCACTGATCTATCCCACCACCCTCTGATCTACCCCAGCATTCGCTGATCTACACCAGCATCCACTTATCTACCCCAGCATCCAGTGATCTACCCCAGCATCCAGTAATCTCCTCCATTATCTAGTGATCTACATCACCATCCACTGATCTACCCCAGCATCACTGATCTACCCCAGCATCCAGTGATCTACCCCAGCATCCAGTGATCTACCCCAGCATCCAGTGATCTACCCCAGCATCCAGTGATCTACCCCAGCATCCAGTAATCTCCTCCATTATCTAGTGATCTACATCACCATCCACTGATCTACCCCAGCATCCACTGATCTACCCCAGCTCCACTGATCTACCCCAGCATCCAGTGATCTACCCCAGCATCCAGTGATCTACCCCAGCATCCAGTGATCTACCCCAGCATCCAGTAATCTCCTCCATTATCTAGTGATCTACATCACCATCCACTGATCTACCCCAGCATCCACTGATCTACCCCAGCATCCAGTGATCTACCCCAGCATCCAGTGATCTACCCCAGCATCAAGTGATCTACCTCAGCATCCAGTGATCTACCCCAGCATCCAGTGATCTACCCCAGCATCCAGTGATCTACCCCAGCATCCACTGATCTACACCAGCATCCAGTGATCTACCCCAGCATCCACTTATCTACCCCAGCATCCAGTGATCTACCCCAACATCCAGTGATCTACCCCAGCATCAAGTGATCTACCCCAGCATCCACTGATTTACCCCAGCATCCAGTGATCTACCCCAGCATCCAGTGATCTACCCCAGCATCCAGTGATCTACCCCAGCATCCACTGATTTACCCCAGCATCCACTGATTTACCCCAGCATCAAGTGATCTACCCCAGCATCCACTGATTTACCCCAGCATCCAGTGATCTACCCCAGCATCAAGTGATCTACCCCAGCATCCAGTAATCTCCTCCATTATCTAGTGATCTACATCACCATCCACTGATCTACCCCAGCATCCAGTGATCTACCCCAGCATCCAGTGATCTACCCCAGCATCCAGTGATCTACCCCAGCATCCAGTGATCTACCCCAGCATCCAGTGATCTACACCAGCATCACTGATCTACCCCAGCATCCAGTGATCTACCCCAGCATCCAGTGATCTACCCCAGCATCCAGTGATCTACCCCAGCATCCAGTGATCTACCCCAGCATCCACTGATTTACCCCAGCATCCAGTGATCTACCCCAGCATCCAGTAATCTCCTCCATTATCTAGTGATCTACACCAGCATCCACTGATCTACCCCAGCATCCAGTGATCTACCCCATCATCCACTGATCTACCCCAGCATCCGCTGATCTACACCAGCATCCACTGATCTACACCAGCATCCGCTGATCTACACCAGCATCCACTGATCTACACCAGCATCCAGTGATCTACACCAGCATCCACTGATCTACACCAGCATCCACTGATCTACACCAGCATCCGCTGATCTACACCAGCATCCGCTGATCTACCCCAGCATCCGCTGATCTACACCAGCATCCGCTGATCTACCCCAGCATCCACTGATCTACACCAGCATCCGCTGATCTACCCCAGCATCCGCTGATCTACACCAGCATCCGCTGATCTACCCCAGCATCCGCTGATCTACACCAGCATCCGCTGATCTACACCAGCATTCGCTGATCTACCCCAGCATCCGCTGATCTACACCAGCATCCGCTGATCTACACCAGCATCCACTGATCTACACCAGCATCCGCTGATCTACACCAGCATCCGCTGATCTACACCAGCATCCGCTGATCTACACCAGCATCCACTGATCTACACCAGCATCCGCTGATCAACACCAGCATCCGCTGATCTACACCAGCATCCACTGATCTACACCAGCATCCGCTGATCTACCCCAGCATCCGCTGATCTACACCAGCATCCGCTGATCTACCCCAGCATCCGCTGATCTACCCCAGCATCCACTGATCTACACCAGCATCCGCTGATCTACCCCAGCATCCGCTGATCTACCCCAGCATCCACTGATCTACACCAGCATCCACTGATCTACCCCAGCATCCACTGATCTACACCAGCATCCGCTGATCTACCCCAGCATCCGCTGATCTACCCCAGCATCCGCTGATCTACCCCAGCATCCACTGATCTACACCAGCATCCGCTGATCTACCCCAGCATCCGCTGATCTACCCCAGCATCCGCTGATCTACCCCATCATCCGCTGATCTACACCAGCATCCACTGATCTACACCAGCATCCGCTGATCTACACCAGCATCCGCTGATCTACCCCAGCATCCGCTGATCTACCCCAGCATCCGCTGATCTACCCCAGCATCCGCTGATCTACCCCAGCATCCACTGATCTACACCAGCATCCGCTGATCTACCCCAGCATCCGCTGATCTACCCCAGCATCCGCTGATCTACCCCATCATCCGCTGATCTACACCAGCATCCACTGATCTACACCAGCATCCGCTGATGTACACCAGCATCCGCTGATCTACCCCAGCATCCGCTGATCTACACCAGCATCCGCTGATCTACCCCAGCATCCGCTGATCTACACCAGCATCCACTGATCTACACCAGCATCCGCTGATCTACACCAGCATCCGCTGATCTACCCCATCATCCACTGATCTACACCAGCATCCACTGATCTACACCAGCATCCGCTGATCTACCCCAGCATCCGCTGATCTACACCAGCATCCGCTGATCTACACCAGCATCCGCTGATCTACACCAGCATCCGCTGATCTACCCCAGCATCCACTGATCTACCCCAGCATCCGCTGATCTACACCAGCATCCACTGATCTACCCCAGCATCCACTGATCTACACCAGCATCCGCTGATCTACACCAGCATCCGCTGATCTACCCCAGCATCCGCTGATCTACACCAGCATCCGCTGATCTACACCAGCATCCACTGATCTACACCAGCATCCACTGATCTACCCCAGCATCCAGTGATCTACACCAGCATCCGCTGATCTACACCAGCATCCACTGATCTACACCAGCATCCACTGATCTACCCCAGCATCCAGTGATCTACACCAGCATCCGCTGATCTACACCAGCATCCGCTGATCTACCTCAGCATCCGCTGATCTACACCAGCATCCGCTGATCTACCCCAGCATCCGCTGATCTACACCAGCATCCACTGATCTACACCAGCATCCGCTGATCTACACCAGCATCCACTGATCTACCCCAGCATCCAGTGATCTACACCAGCATCCGCTGATCTACACCAGCATCCACTGATCTACCCCAGCATCCGCTGATCTACACCAGCATCCACTGATCTACCCCAGCATCCACTGATCTACACCAGCATCCGCTGATCTACACCAGCATCCGCTGATCTACACCAGCATCCGCTGATCTACACCAGCATCCGCTGATCTACACCAGCATCCGCTGATCTACCCCAGCATCCGCTGATCTACACCAGCATCCACTGATCTACCCCAGCATCCCACTGATCTACACCAGCATCCGCTGATCTACACCAGCATCCGCTGATCTACCCCAGCATCCGCTGATCTACACCAGCATCCACTGATCTACCCCAGCATCCGCTGATCTACACCAGCATCCACTGATCTACCCCAGCATCCGCTGATCTACACCAGCATCCACTGATCTACCCCAGCATCCGCTGATCTACCCCAGCATCCGCTGATCTACACCAGCATCCACTGATCTACACCAGCATCCGCTGATCTACATCAGCATCCACTGATCTACCCCAGCATCCACTGATCTACCCCAGCATCCACTGATCTACACCAGCATCCACTGATCTACCCCAGCATCCGCTGATCTACACCAGCAACCGCTGATCTACACCAGCATCCACTGATCTACACCAGCATCCGCTGATCTACACCAGCAACCGCTGATCTACCCCAGCATCCGCTGATCTACTCCAGCATCCACTGATCTTCCCCAGCATCCACTGATCTACACCAGCATCCGCTGATCTACACCAGCAACCGCTGATCTACCCCAGCATCCGCTGATCTACTCCAGCATCCACTGATCTACCCCAGCATCCACTGATCTACACCAGCATCCGCTGATCTACACCAGCATCCGCTGATCTACACCAGCAACCGCTGATCTACACCAGCATCCGCTGATCTACACCAGCATCCACTGATCTACACCAGCATCCGCTGATCTACACCAGCATCCGCTGATCTACACCAGCATCCGCTGATCTACACCAGCAACCGCTGATCTACACCAGCATCCGCTGATCTACACCAGCATCCACTGATCTACACCAGCATCCGCTGATCTTCCCCAGCATCCGCTGATCTACACCAGCATCCGCTGGTCTACACCAGCATCCACTGATCTACCCCAGCATCCACTGATCTACACCAGCATCCGCTGATCTACACCAGCATCCGCTGATCTACACCAGCATCCGCTGATCTACACCAGCATCCACTGATCTACACCAGCATCCGCTGATCTACCCCAGCATCCGCTGATCTACACCAGCATCCGCTGGTCTACACCAGCATCCGCTGATCTACCCCACCATCCGCTGATCTACACCAGCATCCACTGATCTACCCCAGCATCCACTGATCTACCCCAGCATCCACTGATCTACACCAGCATCCGCTGATCTACACCAGCATCCGCTGATCTACACCAGCATCCGCTGATCTACACCGGCATCCGCTGATCTACAGCAGCATCCGCTGATCTACCCCAGCATCCGCTGATCTACAGCAGCATCCGCTGATCTACCCCAGCATCCGCTGATCTACACCAGCATCCACTGATCTACCCCAGCATCCACTGATCTACACCAGCATCCGCTGATCTACACCAGCATCCGCTGATCTACACCAGCATCCGCTGATCTACACCAGCATCCACTGATCTACCCCAGCATCCACTGATCTACCCCAGCATCCACTGATCTAAACCAGCATCCGCTGATCTACCCCAGCATCCGCTGATCTACACCAGCATCCGCTGATCTACCCCAGCATCCGCTGATCTACACCAGCATCCACTGATCTACCCCAGCATCCACTGATCTACCCCAGCATCCACTGATCTACACCAGCATCCGCTGATCTACACCAGCATCCGCTGATCTACACCAGCATCCGCTGATCTACCCCAGCATCCGCTGATCTACACCAGCATCCGCTGATCTACCCCAGCATCCGCTGATCTACACCAGCATCCGCTGATCTACCCCAGCATCCGCTGATCTACTCCAGCATCCACTGATCTACCCCAGCATCCACTGATCTACACCAGCATCCGCTGATCTACACCAGCATCCGCTGATCTACACCAGCATCCGCTGATCTACACCAGCATCCACTGATCTACACCAGCATCCGCTGATCTACACCAGCATCCGCTGATCTACACCAGCATCCGCTGATCTACACCAGCATCCACTGATCTACCCCAGCATCCACTGATCTACCACAGCATCCAGTAATCTCCACCAGCATCCAAGGTACCCTGGGGCAGGTATGAGGTTCTTGCTATAATTATGAAATAATTATCATTTCCTTGGATTAAACCTGACTCTCATTATCCAGGATTTTTCCTCCCATACATCTGTCAACATTATACACATGTAACATTTAATAAAATTATTATGACTATATATTATTCTGTACTCATAAGTGAGATAAAACACCTCAGTTACTGGGAGCGCTTGAAGTTCCTGAACCTGTACTCCCTGGAACGCAGGCGAGAGAGGTAAATGATTATATACACCTGAAAAATCCTAGAGGGACTAGTACAAAAAGCAGTACAATGAGTGTCAGGGGCCCAAGACTGTTCAACTGCCTCCCAGCATACATAAGGGGGATTACCAATAGACCCCTGGCAGTCTTCAAGCAGGCACTGGACAAGCAACTAAAATCGGTACCTGACCAGCCGGGCTATGGCTTGTACGTTGGATTGCGTGCAGCCAGCAGTATCGGCCTGGTTGATCAGGCTCTGATCCACCATGAGCCCTGGTCACAGACCGGGCTGCGGGGGCGTTGACCCCCGGAACTGTCTCCAGGTCTGTTTGCCGCAGCTCTGTCATACGCTCTCTGGCAGCAGCAAGGGCAGTTTGGAAGAGCCTCAGCATTCCAGGGGTACGATGGTTTCTATAGGCTAGGCCTAGTCTGCGAGCAGTACGTTTCAGTGTACGAAGTTTAGAATCATTGTAATAAGTATGGTTTTTGAAGGAGGTATGATTATTATGTAAGTTTGTTGGGTTTAGAGTACCAAGAGGTTGCAGTGGCGGCTCTAAGTAGTTCTGAATACTGCTCACAAGGTCATTGTTAAAGGTCTCTACAGAGGAACACTCATAGGAATTATACCAGTCAGTCACATGTGCAACAAAGTCATCATGCTGATCAGTGGGAACATTAAAACGTTTCCGTTTGAATATCCCACCAGGAAGGATAGTATTACCAATATCTAGTGAGGTTAGCCTAGGGAAATGATCAGACGCTATATCTGTTACAATGGAAGACTCACAGCTGGCAGAAGTAATGTTGAAGCCCAGGCACGGATCAAGGATGCCTCCATAGATATGTGTGGGTTCAAGGTCACCTACAATTTGCACATTATCATGACTGTTTAAGAGTGACAACAGTTGATTGCCATTACGATTACCAAACTGAGAGTTTCCAATGCTTTTGTGTCTCGCATTGTAATTGCCAATAATAAGAGTAGGCTCAGAATGAGCACAAGTTGGGAGCTCCAAGTAATTAAACTTATCAGCAGGAGCAAACAAGTTAAATATGTTGAGAGCAGAGTTCCCTATATAAATCCTAACACCGTGATATTGTAGCCCCTCTGTTTTCTTATGTGCAAGAAGTTGATGAGGAAGCGATTTTTTAATATATAGAACACAAGAGTTAGTAGATTTGAGGTTATATGCAACAAATGATGGTAATTTAGGGGGTTGGGATTTTTCAGGGACTCTGCACTCTTGTAGACACACAACATCAATGGGTTCGGTGGTTACTTTATGATGAAGTTCAGGAAGTCTTTTTCTAAGTGATGCAATATTCCAGCTTAATATAGAAAGTTTATACGAGTTTTGATCCATTATAGTAGTCCTGGGATCTTGTTGAGTTTCTCAGCATAATGAAAAAATTGTTCATATAAATAGCAGACCTTATCAATGTCAACAGTGCTACCCTTGTCCATGAGTTTTGTAAGTGCACCTCCAGTTGTAAGGCCTCGTGGGAGTCTTCGTAAACCCAGAGCATGACGCTGTTTATGTGTGAATGTATGATAGGTGACACCACCACCACTCACATTCCCTCCTCCACTAATATTACACGCAAATCAGTATTCCTAAAAAAAACTGGACAAGATTCTGACTTCTCAATCAATTGCTGAACTCAAGTCATCCACTGAAACGCAAAATACTTGGGCTACTGTTGATAGCATTACCAAAATCCCGAATGCATCGTCTATGCTCAAGGTCACCTTTACAGACGTGAACATGGCTGCCACTGCTCTGAACGAAGGTCTTGCTGTCTACTACTACTACATCAGTCCCACCTACATAGAAGCAGAGAGATACCACTACATCCAACATTGCTGGAACTGCTATTCTTATCTTCACACCACCAAAGCATGTCCAGTAAAAGACAAAAGTTCTGCACTACATGTGGTAGTGAGGGACACACCTTCAGTTCCTGTACCGCTGCTGCTCCAACACAACCAGCGTGTTTAAACTGCAAAAGTAATGATCATCATACACTGCCAGCAAAATGTCCTACAAGAAACGATATTATGAAGAAACAACAAGATGCAACAAAGAAAAAATCTGCCAACAACACACCAACGTATGCCGCAATTGCAAAGTTGCAAGCAGATACAAAAAAATTACTTCAAGCATCTACTCAACCCGCCTCCACCACCACCACCACCACCACCACCACCATCACTCCTCCAACATGTGACGTAACCAAGATCCACTATTGTCTACTATACGCTCACATGCAGAACTTGGCTGTACCTGGATCTTTTAACTCTACCATCAACGAGTTATTTACATTAAATAACATGCCATCATTTACATTTCCAGCATCGCCGCCTTCTGAAGAAATTCTCAAATTCACCAAAGACTTAGTCACAACCTCGGATGTAGCAGATCGAACACCACCATCAACTAGTGTATTGTATTGTCCAGACCAGAGCTTTGGTAAGATGGGTAAGGAAGAAGGATGGGTAAGGATAGAAATATTGGAAAAGGGTGGGAGGGGGGGGGAGAGGGAGGGTATAAAAGGTAAGTGGCCCAACCACTTTGGTGTAATTTAAAAAGTATATGTGAAATGATAAGATATTCTTTAAGGGGTATAATACTAACCCATCAGAGTCACATAGATATAACAGATATATAAGTACATGACTCTGAATTGGTAGTAATTATACAAGTTGCAACTTTTTTTTTTTTTTTTTTTTTTTTTTTTTTTTTTTTTTGCGATTGCACAACGGATATTTATGCGACAATGAAGGCAATAATTTTCTGGCCAGTTTATAGAATTACGTGACAATGGCTTCTTACAGGTGGTGTCCAGCCATGGTAAATAGCATAATTTTTACATTAGATTGTTATATAAGATGTCTCCCTAGTTGGGGGCGATGATTTTCTCAGTATACATAGAAGGGTTCTGGTGGTACCCAATCTTCTTCATCAGGGAGGTTGCTCAATATCATGGGTCGATGGTAATCATCTTTATGGATAAAACGCCGGACCCTCTGTGGGAGAGTCATTCTTTGAGTCCTGTGAGGAGGAGAATTGATGATATAATCCGTGGTATTTACCGCTTGTATAGGATGTTCTCTATCTGGCATGTATAGTTCTTGCATTGTATAGAGTTGTTTCTTTTTCAAGGTGTCCAGGCGTACATTTATGTCAGTAATATCTTGTTGTACGTGTAAATCTGCCATTTTAACACAACTAGTGACACCCCGAAACTCTCTCCAGGTAAACTCCAGGTAAACTCCAACAACGTCCAATGAGAAGCCTTCACCGCCACCACTCCTCATTGAAACCGACCAATCAGAAGCCTTACCACCAGAAACATCTTCCTATTCGTCTACTGAAGATGACAACGAATATTCACTTCCACCTTCAACAACACCTACCAAGAAAGAAAAAACAGCAAAAAAGTCATCATCTCACGACTCTCGACATGATAACGATGAAGATAATAAAAAATATACGTCATGGACTGGAATCAACTTCTACACAACAGAAAAATATCATCAAGACATGCTACTTCCTGAACTTTATAATCACCTCATCGAAAAGAAAGTCAAGTTTACCATCGATTCTTCCTGCTCAGCTGGAACTCTTCGTACAATTGAACTTTCTACTATTCTAAAGGCCATTGTAGACCAACTGGAAGATTCCAGCCAAAAACACTTACTGACACGTATAAATTTGCTCCCTCTACAACGTTTTAAACGTCTTGAAAACGGAACTGAATCGTAAAACAACGCCATGACTCCAGGTAAACACCAAACCTCTATGAACTGACCAATCAACGATGAGCTCCTTCCATGTCGCCTGCAGCCGCCTATCATCATTCAAGTTGCAGTAATTATCCATCCAGCAAGATGCAGCCAGCACCTGCTGAGTTCCTGTTGCCTTCTACATCGTCTTTGTCAGTGTTTCTGAAGTACATCTCCATCTACGCCTCTGGTACTTCGGTACCACATGTCCCAAAGTGGTTGGGCCACTTGCCTTGATTCCTCCTCTTCCCCTACTTCCCATCCTTTTCCAGTTATTTCCATCCTTCCTTATCCTTCTTCCTTCCCATCTTACGACAGCTCTCGTCCTCCTCGATTCGATTCAATTGATGTATTTGGTAAGGCTATGGGAATGTGTGTTAAAAGAGAAAAGTCGAAGATTATGGCGTTGGGAGAGTGGGTGGGTGATGGGGTGGGTCCAGAGAGGTGGACGGTCGTTGATCGTATCACTATATATGGTATTCAGTATAGGCGAGAGGTTGATCAGACGAGGGCATGTAATTCAGGGAGGGTGGTCCACAGTGTCTTGAGGCACTTAAATAGTCTACGGCCGCGACATTTAACCCTGCACCAGAGGGCGGTGGTCATTAATGTTCTGCTTTATAGAAAAGTATGGCATGTTGCTGCACTATATCCTCTGTTGTAGGGGGATGCCAAACGTCTTCTGCATAGAGTTTATAGATTTTTGTGGGGTTCAGGTTGCAATTGGCTCACAAGAGCGGTGGTAGAGACACCAATGCATCAGGGAGGGTTAGGTCTCATTCCTCTAGAGGCTCATGTCATAGCAAGTTGCGTGAATTGTCGTTTTCTCCGACTGGGTGGGATGCATGGTGGGTTAATTGAAATGTATCACGACCTTCTCAGGTGGTGGGGAGGGAGGGATTTAATTAGGTGCGAGTCGATGCTCCGTGTGTTATTGCGCATGAGGGATGTGCGGCATGTTAAATCATGTACTTTGGGCAGGTATGGAGAGAATCGTGGTGCGAGTTGAAGGAATGTACCCCATGTACGCATGGAGTGATATATGGAGGCGGGTTCAACAGTTGCATCTCCTTGCTCAAGTACGGTAAGTGGTTTTCAAAGTTTTGCATGGAATTTTGCCGTCCAGGGTGGTGTTGTATAATAGGCATTTGGGGGAGGACCGGGGTTGTCCGGCGTGCGGGGTGGAGGAATCTGCTTTTCACGTTGTGTATTTCTGTGAGACTTCTTCTTCTTCTTATGACCAGAGCTTTGGTAAGATGGGTAAGAAAGAAGGATGGGTAACGATAGAAATATTGGAAAAGGGTGGGAGGGGGGGAGAGAGGTAGGATATAAAAGGTAAGTGGCCCAACCACTTTGGTGTAATTTAAAAGGTGTATGTGAAATAAGATATTCTTGAAAGGGTATAATACTAGCACATCAGAGTCACATAGATATAACAGATATATAAGTACATGACTCTGAATTGGTACTAAATATACAAGTTGCAAATTTTTTTTTTTTTTTTTTTTTTTTTTTTTTTTTTTTTTTTTTTTTTTTTTTTTTTTTTTTTTTTTTTTTTTTTTTTTTTTACGATTGCACAACGGATATTTAAGCGACAATGAGGGCAATAATTTCCTGGCCACTTTATGAAGAATTACTTGACAATGGCTTCTTACAGGTGGTGTCCCGCCATAGTAAATTTAGCATAATTTTTACATTAGATTGTTATATAAGATGTCTCCCTAGTTGGAGGCGATGATTTTCTCAGTAAACATGGAAGGGTTCTGGTGTTACCCAATCATCTTCATCAGGGAGGTTGCTCAATATCATTAGTCGATGGTAATCTTTATGGATAAAATGCCGGACCCTCTGTGGGAGTCATTCTTTGAGTCCTTTGAGGAGGAGTATTAATGATATAATCCGTGGTATTTACAACTTCTAGAGGATGTTCTGTATCTGGCATGTATAGTTCCTAACTCCAGTGATGGCCAAATTTGCAAGTACTGCTGCAACAACATGCAAGGAACCTATAGTGACATAAAAACTGACGGTGACGACAACGAAATGAACTAAATATGACAAAAGAGGGACCGGCATTCAAGTACCAGACCTGCTGCCAGACGTGAACCAGACATGAGACGTTTTCCACTACAATGAAATAACTGACCTCCATATCAACTGCACCAGTGTTCAACGGGAAGACAACATGGCAGAAAACCTGATCAACAAAATTCCAAGGAAATGACAGGTCTTTAGGACTTTTTTCCTCAGTGCCAAACGAGGGAAAGATCTGAGCATTTAAACATGGCTGACCGGCATCCAAACAGCAGCTACTGCCAGACGTACAACTAGTGAAGTGAATTTCTCATCTTTACTGATGTTCATCTGTTGACAGTAGCATCATATCTGTACCACCATCTGTACCAGTGCTAACGAGAGGGAAACACAGGAGACATCGTCAAATCAGAGTTCAAAACTCCAAGGTTATAGGACGGTTATCCCTCAGTGCCAGTCATGGGAAAGAAGTGAATAGTTAAACAGTCAAGGTTAATGTTTTAGTAGCTGTCCATCCTTCTAGGAAGGAGGGTGGCATGGAGGTCCCGGAGATCCTGAGGCAGCTTAGCCATGGCCGCTCTGGAGGTGAAAAGGTCCACTAGATGTTCTGCCTCCATTGCGGGGTCTGGGTGCAATCAAGCCACACTGTGACACTGCCCAGTGGCCAATGGTAACTTGGTCCAAATCTCAGATAAGGTGGAGGAGTAGCTGAGGGAGACACACCACTCAAACCATTTAGCATGCCGGACCCTATGTGAGACATGGCGTGCATGCCACACCACTTCCCTGAGCACACACATGGACTCAGCCATGAGATTATGCTTGTGCATCTTGTGTACGACATTGATCCGCTGGTTCTGCTCCCTGATATCCTCATTGTAAAACCACCAGTCACGTTTGTATGATCTTTCGCCTGTAATCTTAGGTAAGGCTGTCTCAGCTGCAAATGTGAAGGCCACCTGCAAGCTTTGAGCCGCCTTATCTGGGACTTCCGGAAGAGAAGACCAGTGATCGATGACCTCCTGGAAGCACTGCCAGTCGGCCTTCTTGAGATTCCATCTAGTGGTAGGTGTGTGGAGCGGGCACTGCTGGACCATCAGCGTGGTGACCACTACAAAGCGATCATTGGTGAGACAGGGGTGGACCTCCCATCTTGCACTCAAGAGCAACCGCCTAGAGAAGAGTGTGACGTCCAGGTGGCCACTGTAGTGATGGGTTGGCTCACCATTGTTGAGGAGGGCAATCTCAGGGACCTCCTCCAGCACAGCCACAAGGTGCCTCCCAGCTGCATTGGTAGGAGAGACAGAAGAAAGTATTGGGTGGTGGGCATTGACATCCCCAACCACAACAAGACCCTCACGGGAAGTGAGTGCTGCCACCTTTGAAATGTCAAGGGTGTACTAAGAGCTTCTGTAAATGTTGAAAACCACGAGAGGCCCACCCGGCAGGTGTAGGGGACACCCTGAACCCCACACCCCCCTCCACAGTTATGGGGTCAGTGGAGTTTGAAGGGAAGATAGGGCCTGACGTAATTGCCATGCCTCTGCCAGTCCCTTTCCGGGCACTGAGTAACCGGAATACCGGATAATGGCGCATTTGATGTGACAATTGGAAAGTATCTCATGGAACAGGAAGACATAACCTCACCTGAACTGCAATTTCGATAACAAGTGAATTTTCCACTGCAGCCCACAAATTTTCCACTGGAGGATCTTCAGGGCCGCAGAGGTGACCCTCTTTTTCCATTTCTGCCGGGGAAATTTCTCGTCCGTTTTGGTGACTCCTGGGGCCTCTTCCATCAGGGGACTGGTAGGACTCCGGATGATAGCTTAATTCCATTGAGCCCTTCCTGTCCAGAGGCCATCCACATCCACGACAGGAGCTGTCAGCATGTGCCCCTTCCTCTGCCGATGACACAGGCAAAAAGGGGGAGCGCTGAGATGACCCCGATGGTTTTCTTCATCGAGGGGGAAATAAACACCATTACCTCTTACCTTAAGCGGACTACACGTCGAGGGGGGCTGAGTCACTGTGTATTTCCGGGTGACTGTCGACACGCGCAGCAAACCCGGGGTGCACCCTGGGTCTGGCTTGAGTGGCCATGGGTTTCCGGGTCCCCCTGGTGGGGAACATTTGCCGATCTGGCCGCTCACAGTGGGGGGCCTGCTTTTTGGAGAGGCCTGCGGGGGATGGCAAGGAAGAGGTGCCCACTGGGCCTCTGGGCATGTTCAGGGCCCGGGGCTGTTTTTCCACTGATGACGAACCTGCTGCCAGTCTGCACCATCACGGGACGCTCTTTTTTCCAGGCAGGTCCTCTTTGAGCAGTAGGCACATTTGGGGCTCCGGCCAAAGGATCCCCGGGTCGGGCTGTTTTTTTTTTTTTTTTCTTTTTTATCCCCGGGTATTCTCTGGGGCCCCGGGGGTTTTTTCCAAAGTAGGGGTGACCCGCCTTGGCTCTCTATCTGGGGAGTATGGGGATTTTTTTTTTTTTTTTTTGTATTGGGCGGTATTGTCCCGGCGGGTTTTTTTCCCAATATGGATTGCATTTTTTTATTATTATTTTTATTATTATTTTGGGTTAGCCGGTATTTTTTCCCCGGCCCGGGGGTTTTCCAAAAGGTGCCCGGCCTTGGCTCCCCTCTTTAGGGAGTGTCCGAGGACCTAATCTCCCCTGGGAGGAGGGGCCCAAATACCCCCTCATCTTTTGGGCCAACTGTCCCCCAGGCCACCACAAGCAGGCTCTCTGGTCTGCCATCCCCCCCCCCAAATGGGGAAATGGGAATGACATCTTATGAGCTAAAGGGCCGGGGTCAGGACCTACCCTACCCTGAAGGGGAGGCATGATCGATCTATTTTTTTCTATTCTTTTTGATTCGCCGGATTGTTCCCGGCCCCGGTCTCTTCCATTTTGGGGACCCGGGATTGGGCCCCCCCGGGGAGGGAATGACTTTTTATCATTACTTGCACCTGCGTGGCAGGGCTTCAGCAGGAAGGGGGGGGGGCACCTCACCGGCCCTATGGCCAGATGAATGTACCAAACGTTAGTGGGGCACTAACAGTGGCGGGTGTGCAGTGCAATGGAGGCCCAAGGCAGGCCCTCGCAGCAACTTTAGCGGGGGGGGGGGGGCGGATGACGTGCAATGAATAAGTAAGGTTTCAAGCCCCTGACAGCTAAGTACACATAATGTGCTGCCTCTTTCCTCTTGGGCTTGCCTACTGGGTCATTGGGAAGTGTCTACGGCGAAGGCATTGTACGGGCATCTAACAGGTAGTGCACCAAGAGCTGCGGAACCATTTGGTCACAATGGGCACAGAGCTCCTCTCATGCCCGTTCAACAATCCACCAGTGGTGGGGAAATACCCTAAGCGTAGGCGGTGGTTTATGCACCATCATTTCCCTTGGACTGTGTCCGAATACTTGGGGGGGGCACCCTGTGGGTTGCCCTGACATACCAACAGAGGCTCTGTGAATCCCCAGGGTCAGGGAACGGGCACCTGGCCGCACAGGCAGCCCACAGTGCAATCTGGCTGAGGCTGATGGAGATCGCAGCACGTGGCTGTGCCTCGAGGGTTGCAGTCCTAGCAGCCTCATCTGCAGCATCATTGCCAGGGATACCCACATGGCTTGGGATCCAGTTGATGGTAGCCCTGCGACCCTGGGCCATGAGAGTCTGCAGGTCACCCCAGATGGATGTGATTAAGTGTATGTTGTCCTTTGGCTCTCTGTGCTAAGCATTTGGATCGCTGCCTTGGAATCAACGTGGATGATTGGGGGATGCTGATGGCCTGCAAGAGCATGCTGCAGAGCTTGTTGGATGGCAAAGAGTTCAGCCTGGAGGATGGTGCAATGGTCTGGGAGGCGCCAACCTGCTGTCAGATTGCTATGGAACATCCCAGCAGCTGTGCAGCCTGGCACTGGGTCTCTCGAGCCATCAGTATAATATGGCACACACCCTGGGCCTTCCGCACCCACAATGCTAGCCGAGGCAAGGTGGTGCAGAATGTCCCGGGTGCAATGCCTCTTGCTGCCTGGTAGGGTTGTCCAGGGCACCACAAACAGCTCTGGTGCCAAAGTGGGTGGCACCATGTAGTTCGCTGCCAGTCTGTCGCAGCCTCCCGCCTGGAGCAATGTCATGGGCAAAAGCTTCTGTGTGGCATCTGCTACCGACCACATCTATCGGCGGCCGGGATGCAGTGGAATGACCTGTCCCTGGCGGACCCGTAAATCTCTCATCAGTTTGTCAGCCCCTGGGAGTCGGAGATACTTTGCAATCCTCTTGGCAGCTACCAGTTGGATCCTGTCTTCAAGAGCCTGTAGCTGCACCTCAAGGTTCAGAGCCACTGCATTGGCCCACCTAGGAGCCCCGAGCATGGCCCGTACAGCTGTGTTCTGGATGACACAGAGGGATTTGATGTTTGTGGGTCTGGCGTGAACAAGAGCAAGTGCCCCATAGTCAACGAGGGAACGTATTGCCTGAATGTAAAACAACCTCATGACCTCGAGGCTGGCCCCAACCCTAGGGTTGGCCATGGCACTCAAGGCCCTGACCCTCTGCAGAGCTCTCTCTTTAATGTGGCACACATGTTTCTGGAAGGTGAGGTGCCTGTCAATGTAGATGCCAAGGTACCTATAACTGTAAACCTACTCCAGGTCAATGCCCAGGACCCACAGCCTCTGACTGGGCACCTTGGTGCAAAGGATCATGGCTTTGGATTTTGCCGCAGATATCTTGAGCCCCAAGTGACGGCAGGTGGAAGCCAGCAGATCGAGGTCCTCCTGGGCACGCTGCAAAAGCCGGCACTTCCTAGGTACGACAAGTGCCAGATCATCGGCATAGCTGAGGAGGATTGTGCCTCTGGAGAAAGGCAGGCACACCAGCTGGTGCATCAGTACATTGAACAGGGTGGGACTAAGCACCCTGCGCTGTGGAGTGCCGTTGTCCAGGGTCTTGAGAGAAGAGGCATGCCCCTGGTAGCGTACCTGGGCCCGCCTGTCCTGGAGATAGGAACGAAGCCATGAAAGCAGCCTGCCTTTAATCCCCCTGTGGGCCAAGAGTGAGAGGATGGCAGGTGCACTGGCTAGCTCAAAAGCTTTCTCGAGGTCAAGAAAGACAACAATGTGGGCTTGGGCGTCCGACCCAATGCCGGTCAGTAGAGTGGTAAGGCTTTCGAAAGTGCCCATGCCTCTGGTTTAAGCCATAGAGGGTTTATGAGGAGGGCCCAAACTTCCACCTCAGGCGCTCCCAACACCATCCTTTCAGACACCTTCGGATGCAACTGGTGAGGGAGATGGGTCTCACACTGCCAGGATCCCCAGGCATAGGAATTGGTATGTTGTCAGCCTCCTTCCATACAACAGGGAGTTTGCCAGCTCGCCAAGTCTGGTTGACGACCCCCAGGACAGCTGAATGTCCAGAATGGCCAGACCGAGTGATCATGCCATAGGTGATACCATCATGCCCCGGTGCAGTGTCTCGATGAGATGTGAAGGTTGCCTGGAGCTCCTGGTCGGTGAAGTCTTCATCTGTGACATCCTTAGCCTGGCATGCCGCTTGGATCACCATCACCCTTCTAGGAAGGAGGGTGGCTTGGAGGTCCTGAAGATTCTGAGGCAGTTGAGCCATGGCCGCTCTGGAGGTGAATAGGTCCACCAGACGTTCTGCCTCTGTTGCGGGGTCTGGGTGCAACCTAGCCACACTGCGACGCTGCCCAGTGGCCAAACGTAACTTGGTCCAAATCTCAGATAAGGTGGAGGAGTAGCTGAAGGAGGCACACCAAATCGATCCATTTAGCCTGCCGGACCCTGTGTGAGACATTTGGGGTGCATGCCGCACCCCTTCCTGAGCAGAGCATGGACTCGACCGTGGGGGGGTTACGCTGTGCATCTTGCGTTTTTTGACATTGAGCGGGGGCTCTGTTCCCTGATGTCCTCATTGTAAAACCACCAGTCACGTTTATATGACCCTCCGCCTGTAATCTTAGGTATGGCTGCCTCAGCTGCACACGTGAAGGCCACCTGCAAGCTTTGAGCCACCTCATCTGGGTCTTCTGGAAGAGGAGACTGCCCACCAGTGCTCAATGACCTCCTGGAAGCACTGCCAGTCGGCCTTTTTTAGATTCCATCTGGGGGTAGGTGTGGGGAGCGGGCACCATTGGACCATCAGTGTGGTGACCACTGCAAAGTGATCACTGGTGAGACAGGGGTGGATGGACCTCCCATCTCGCGCTCTAGAGCAACCGCCTAGAGATGAGTGTGACGTCCAAGTGGCCACCATAGTGATGGGTTGGCTCACCATTATTGAGGAGGGCGATCTCAGGGACCTCCTCCAGCACAGCCGCAAGATGCCTCCCAGCTGCGTTGGTAGGAGAGACAGAAGAAAGTATTGGGTATTGACATCCCCAGCCACAACAAGACCCTCCTGTGGGGAGAGTGCTGCCACTTTTGAAATGTCAAGGGTGTACCGAGAGCTTCTGCAAATATTGTAAACCACGAGAGGTCCATCTGGCAGTTGTAGGGTGACAGCCTGAACCTCTACGCCCTCCCCACAGTTGATGGGGTCAGTGGAGATTGAATGAGGGATAGTGGTCCTGACATAGATTGCCATGCCCCTGCCAGTCCCTTCCAGGCGCTGAAGGTAGGCAGAGAATCCTGGAATACGTGGCTGCATTTGACGTGATGAATCGGTGAGTGTCTCCTGAAACAGGAAGACATCAACCCTCATCCTGAACTGCAGCTTCAATCACCAAGTGAATTTTCCGCTACAGCCCACAAATGTTCCACTGGAGGATCTTCAAGGGCAGCAGAGGTGGCTCACTGATTCCATCTCTGCCTGGGACTCGTCGTCCATTGTTGGCGACTCCAGGGCCTCCTCTATAACAGACTGGAAGGACTCCTGGATGATGGCTTGAAGTTCCATTGAGTGTTTCCTGTCCAGTAGGACCATGCCCAATATCCATGACAGGAGCTTCCTGCTGGCGCCCCTGTCCTCTGCTGACGGCAGCAGGCGACAGAGGAGCGCTGAGATGACCCCGATGGTTTTCTTCAGTCGATCCGGAAAGGATTCGACCATTACCTCTGCAGGCATTGAGCTGGACGACCCGTCGAGTCGGGGCTGGGTCACTGGGTATGTCTGGGTGGCTGTCAACTCTGCAGCAGCATAAGCTGGGTGCACCCTGGGCCCGACCTGAGTGGCCATGGGCTTCCAGGTCCCCCGGCGGGGAACCTCTGCCTGACTCTGGCCACTCACAGTAGGGGCCTGCCCTTGGGAAGAGGCCTGCTGGCGGTATGGCAAGGAATGTTGGTGCCCAGCTGGGACCTGCTGGGGAATGTGCCTGGCCTGTGGCTGTTTTCCCAATGATTCTGTCTTCTCGGCCACCTTGCCATGTGACCCCGCAGTTGACCGCGCTGCTGCAAACCAGTGCCTGCCCCATGATGCCACTGCTGGGAGCCCAGTGCTGGGAACTCGCTGGTATTGCCCTCCTGCAGTATCCGGGGAACCATGATTGGAGCCCATACTGACTGTTGCTGGGTGGCATCGGGGCTGTTAGGTCGTTCCGATGACGAACCTGCTGCCAGTGCTACACCATCACAGGACAGCTCCGGTTCCAGGCATGGTGCCTCTTTGAGCAGTTGGCACACTTGGGCTCTGGCCGAAGGGCTTCGCCCTTGGCTGTTTGAGGATTGCTGCACCCCTTGATGTGTGCTGCACACACCACACTTCTTCTCTCGTTGGCGGTGGCTGCAAATGATTGAACCCCTGACAGTTAAGCATTGTACGGGCCTGACAGGTATGGTCGGGTCCTTAAATCTTCCCCAGCCCCCAAAGGCCCGGGGGCATGGGAAGGGGACCTTTTGGTGGATCAACACCTGGCAGGGGGGCCCCTTTTTCACCTTTTCAGTGGTCCTCGCCTTGACAAATTGGAAACTTCCAAAAGGGATCCATGGGGGGGCACAGGGAGTGAAAACCCCCCTTGTACACCTCCGAAGCAACCAGTTCCACCAGCTTGGATGGGTCAAAACCACCCCCTTTCAACTCCTGTAAGAGTCTTGCCCTCAGGAATGCCCAAAAACCTCGTTCCTGAAGTGAACTCACAGGGGAATTTGAGGGGGGGGTAGCCCCTTCCAGATACCTTCCCCCCGTATTTGGGAACCTTGAATTTGTTAAAGGGCCCTGGTTGTTTTGTCCCCGAGCTGGCGGGAATCCTCCTTCCATGTGGGTCAGCCAGCCCCTCCACTGGGGAGGCGGGCGCAACTGGTGTGGGGACCTGGATGGCTCTATCCTTGCCATTGAGGACTACATCCCCCTGGCTTTCCTTTCCACGACCCCTATGGCATTTGGGGGTGAAAGTTTTTTGTGATAGAAACACGGGCCTTATCCTAGCCTTTTTGAACATAGAATTTTTCTAGTACTTCTCAACAACAAAATATAATGACTAGTACATCTAATAATGGCTTCTACAGGGATGGTGTTTCTTGCATAGTCAACAAAAAAGTTATAATACGGGCCAATATTTAAACCACCATGAATCTGCATCGCTGATAAATGGATAAAGAAGGAGAAACCACACCATGTTTGGTGCCCAGACCACACCAAACGTTGTTGTTGTTGGGGGCCCCTAGAGGTGGTGCGTTTTAAACCTGCTGCTGCTCCCCACGGGACCATATCACAAACAACTCCCCCTTCTAAAATATCAGAGACAGTAATCTCCCAAACGTTTGGTGGGCGAGAACACTCCCGCCCTTTCGTAGCCCTTGCCTCTTCACCAGTTCGTATTTTCCCGATTTTTGTTTAACTCTGGAGCAGAACCCCCTCTATTTCCAAGGGGAGTTCAAGGGGCTTTCCGGGAGAAAAGAAGCATTTTCACATCTATTGGGGGTATTTGAGTTTCCCAACAAAAGGGGATTTCACTGGGGTAAATGTCTTGTAGTTTACTGTAGTCTCTTACCTTTTTGGTAGCGAATGTGGGCGTAAGGGGTTGCTTGCAGGAGCTCTACCTCTTCCACTAAAGGATCCTCTTGTTCACCCGGTGACTCTTCAGAGAACGGGTCCGGGATGACATCCCCAAGTGGGCACGGGGGCCCCCGAGGGAATGACGTGAATATTGAGGGAGTCTTTCAGGGGGGTTGCATAGTAGCTGTCACAGCAGTTTTAATAAGTGAAGGCATCAGGTAGGACTTTTTGCGTGTTGAACGGAGATTGCGCGATTTTTAAAGTCTTTGTAACTCCCTTCCCAAAAAGTACCATTGAACCGCTCCATTGACCATTCCCTTGAGGGTTGTAGTTTGTTGTTCTGCTGCGGCAAACCTTTGTAGCCAAAAACCCCTGAAGTTCGTTACCATGAACGAGGATCCCCGTCAAAATGGATATAACGGCATACCAAAAATAGAGAACAACTTAAAGAAAACTAATAACGTTGAAGCAGCCATATTGCCGGGGAAAATAAAAAGGGGAAACCCTTTGAATATTCATCACTTGTTAAGGAAATACCTATTCTGATTTGTGTTTGGGAAGGTCCTTTGAAATCAAATTTTCCAATTTTTCGAAAGGCTGGGTGGTTTTTATGAATGATCTTCTCTGCTGAGAAAGTTTGGTTTGCACTCTCACATACTCTGCTCTCTGTCACTTTCGCACATCTTCCACTGATGGGGTGTTTTTTTGTTTTGACAAAAGGGTACGGGCTGTAACTCCTGGGTGACACAAGCCTTGTGGGGGCTGAAGTGATTGAAAATCATGACATGCTGCTCCACAGGGGGGCCTAGAGAATGACAGGTGAGATGTTCTCTTGACCCGGGGTACAGAATATCAAAGTCTAACCGTAGCCCCATCCTCCGCGTAATATCTTGTCATTTTTTATCCTATTTTTGGGCCTCTTGTCGACAAATCATCACGGACCGTTGGTCAGCCCTTTATGGTAAATGTCTCCCCATTAAATAATGCCTCCAGGGGCGAACTGTTCTATGATGGCCGGGGCTTCCTTTTTCTACACCTAAATTTTCTCTGATCCTTGAAAAGTTCTCGAAAAAAAGGTCGGCCCCTCCTCCTGAGATAAGACTGCGCAAGGGCAATGTCAATGCATCCGTTTCCATTCGATGGTAGGGGCTCATCAATGGCTTGAAATACGGTTTTCAATGTCCTTTTGAGAGTATGGGAAAACGGCTTCTGCTTCCTTTGTCACAGGAAAAAGGGTAGGGGACTCAATGGGCGGGGCTTTTCTTTAATAGTTTAGATCCCATTTGAGTAAAAAACAAAGAGACCAAGATTCTTCGGAGTGACTTTTTGTCTTGAGCATTGGAAATTTTCCCCTAAGGGGGTAGTCGTTTAGGGTCTGGGAATATTGAACCTCCTTCCCCCACATAACCAAGGATGCTAAGCCTTTTTGTTTAAAAGTGCATTTTCCTCATTGTTAAAATGATATTTTTCTTCTTTGGGGGCTTCCAAAAATTTCAAGGTTTTCATCTTTCCTTGGGGCTTTCCCCAAAGGTAAAATTATCTAAATACCGTAGGTTCCCATGAGTTGCTCTTCCGAATGAGTGAAACCATAAATTTGTTGGAAACAGGCAACCCCCTTTGGGGACTCCAAAAGGGGCCTTGGGAAAAATATACAGGCCTCACTGCCGAAACCTTGTATGGTTTTATCTTTATTCCTTATAGGGGGTGATGATAGGCACTTGCAGATCAATTGTGCTAAACACGTAGTATGGCAATTTTGTTTTAAATGTATGTCAATTGAGGTAAGGGTACCCATCAAGAAGTGAAATTTGTTTATTGTCTCAGAGTAACGATAGCCTTCCCTTTCTATAACCCCTCTTTTAAAAACAACAACCTGTGCACGCCAAGGGGAATCACTCGGGTTTTTAATACCCTCCTTTAGCAGCCTCTGATTCTTTCTCAATGAACATCCGATCCTCATAAGAATAGCTGCGTGACTTAGTGATATAGGGTGGCAATCCCCGTAAGATTTGTAAACGTTTTGGGGTCTACCCTTAAAGTGCTAAGTCCCACAGACAACAAGAGGGGGCAGTTCCCCTCCATATTTAAGTGACACTACCATGCAGCTTCTGAAAGTCCTGACCCAAAGGGTAACATCAAACACGTTGTGGGAGAATGCTAAAAGTACATCTTGATAATCCTTTTCCCTTAACCTGAATTTTCCTTAAAAAAACCCCAAGGCTAATAGAGGAGATGTTATGGCCATGGAAACGGTACTGATGAGTGATGTAAGTCAAGGGGAGCGTTTAACTAATTAAGTTTATGAAACCCTGAGCTGCCAATCAAAAACCAACTACTTCGTTCCTTTAAAAATACTTTCACAAATGCCTTTGACAGTGAATTTGGAGACCGCAGAAATTTTGCTAGGTCCCCTGATCACTGGGGAAAGTGTGGAGGGACTGCTTTGTTGATGCATTAGCACACATACTTTACAAAGTGACCTTTTTTGGCATTTATGGGACTTGCTTCACGAGCAGGACACTTTGGACTGGATGTCTTGAAAAACCCAAAAAAACACACCCTACCCGTGCGCTGTCACGAGGCAGGTTTCCCCAGTAACTTCATTTCAAGGTCTTGGTCAGGAATTTCAGCACTTTCCACTCGAGAAGGCTGAGTGGTATGATACTTCAGAATTTTTTGGCGAAACTAGAGCTCTTGCCCGGTCAAAGGCAGCGGCTAAGTCGGAGTTTTTTCTCCAATAAACGCTGCCTTATTATTGGTGATTTCAGGCCCTGAAAAAAGTCCCGGGACCTTCCAATACTGAGCAGCTGTCACTGCTTGGAATGAAAAGTCCCTTACCTAAAAATTTTCAGGGTTTAAAATATTCCCCTAAGGACTCATCAATCTGCTGGCGGCGGTTGCAACGATAGCGTGCAAAGATTTTATTTTTGGTTTTTAAAATACTGAGACTTGGGGGGTTTTTTAGCACTTGTAGGTATTTCACTCGAAATAGCCTCATATTCTTTTGGTGACACAAAATTGATGAGCAGACTTGTTATCTAATCTTCTTTTGGGAAAGGGGCCCCCAAAAAGTTTTTTGAAAATCTTAAACCATGCTTCCATTCCTGAGCAGCCCTTAAAAAGCTGGGGGACATTAGCCTCCAGGGTTTTAGTAAGCTCCATGTTGTGATGAGTCTGCCAGGATCACCACCAATTTTTCCCAGGTTCTTGTTCAAAAAATTGTTGTGAAGAAAAGGGGTTATCTCTAGGGTTTATTAACAAGAATCTTCATAGTACTTTTTGAAAACAAAATAAATGATATACATCTAATAAGGGGTTTTTACAGGGATGGTGAGTCTTGCATAGTCAGAGGAAAAAAATTATAACTACAGGCCACATATTTTTAAATCACCATGTAATCTGCTCGTGATAAATGGATAAAGAGGGAGAAACAACACCAGTGTTGGGGCCCCTGACACACACCCAAAATGTTGTTGTTGTTTTAAAGGGGCCCCTAGGGTGGTGCGTATTATCCTGCGCTTTTCTCCCCACAGACCAGTATCACTACCCAAATCTCCCCTTTGGGGAGGGGCTGCCCACGGACCTATGGCAGATTGGTAGATACAGTAGTCCCCATGCACCTTGGGCCCTTTTTGGGGGGGGGCTCCCACCCCCCCACGTCGTCCTCCAAATTGTCCCCGCATTCCAAGGGAAAGTTTAGGCCCCTCTCCGGACGTCATAGTGACTGTAGGTATGGGAAAGAGCCAACAGCAGGCTGTGCTTGTACCTCACAGCCCCCCACACTGGGTCGACCTTGAGGCCCCAGAGCCCCCTCGGGGCCCCCTACCACCCCTCGTGGCTCACTGCTTGAACACGGGAACACAGTCCAAGGATCACCCGGAAGACGCTAATTGTGCGTAAACTAACACAGATTTGCAACACAACACACACTGTTTTCCCCTCTTGTCCAGTCGATAATCCTTATAAATCTCCTGATGATGTCGTCCCCTGGCAAAAGTATCGATCATTGGATTTTTTTTTTTTTTTTTTTTTTTTTTCCCGGTATTCTCCCGGCCCCGGGGCTCTTTTCCAAATATGGTGCCCGGCTTGGCTCCCTACTGGGGGGTGTCTCGAGACTTAAATCTCCCATGGGAGAGGACAGTAACCTCCTCATTTTGGGACCCAAGTTCCCCAGGCCAGCCACTTCCCCCCCGCCCTAGGGGGCTCGTAGGGAGAAGCTGGTCTCGGGTCTGCCACTACCTCCCCTAAAAGGGGGGCTCGTGGGTGGCATCTTATGAGCTGAGATGGTAGAAGTCGGGGCCTCTCTTGACCTTTAGGGATTGCATTATTATTATTATTTTTAAAAGATTACCCCGGATTCTCCCGGCCCGGGGCCTTTTCCAAGTGGTCCCCCGGCCTTGGTCCCCTTTAGGGATGTTGACCTAAGTCTCCCATGGGGGGGCCAAGTACCTCCTCATTTGGGACCCTGTCCCCAGGCCTGCCCCGCTAGGCCCTCTCGGTCGCCTCCCCGCCCCAAAGGGGGCTAAGGGTGAAAAGTCTTTGGCTTAAGGTCGGGCTCAGGCACCCACCCTACCCTAGAAGGGATGGGGCATGGTGTCGTGTTATTATGGTTGAATGCTGTCCCTTTGGTCTGTGTTGCGCACACACCACTTTGGGGTTTTTTTTGCGATGTAAGTGATTTCTTTGTTACCCGGTAAGTACGCCGTTTTCTGTATGTACCGGTAACATAGAAAATTGTCTCTTATAGGGGGTCTAAATGTAATTAATTATAAGGCACCACCACCCCCGGGTATAAATGCAAATATTTTTTTTGGCTGGTTTTTTTATGAATTTTTCCAAGTTATTTATGAAAACTATAACTATTGAATAAATGATATAAGCAAAAAAAGGGTATTAACAATAATACGTCATAAAGACATCTTGTGAGTTGTCAGGCTTTGTCACGGCAACTGGATGTTGCCCCCTCATCAAACTCCTCCCACCTTGAAAAAACTTAAACGACACCAGCCAACCCTCAAACCCCACCATGCCCAGCCCTTCTGGGTAGGGGAGTCCCCAGCCAGAGCTTTTCAGCTGGGGCGGGATGGCAGACCGAAGGGCCCGCTTGGGCAGGCCTGGGGACGTTGGCCCAAAAAAAGGAGGAAAAAGTGCCTCCCCCATGGGGGAAATTAGGGCTTAGAAACTCCCTTAAAGGGGAGCCAAATCCGGGGCCCCCACTTGGAAAAGGGCCCCGGGGCCGGGGGAATAACCCGGGGAATCTTTAAAAAAAAATAATAATGATAAAAGCTCCTCCCCAATGTAAAGATATAAGGTTATTTTATTATTTTAAAGTTGCCTATTCTCTTTTTAGGG
>NC_069480.1:13410009-13438836 GCF_026875155.1 Cherax quadricarinatus
ACAAACGCACCTACCTACAAGCAACCTACACAAATCCCTTATACGAACCTTTCTCAGTTCCCTAACCAACATCACGGCCCTCAATACGCTTTCGCATCCCCTCAGTTCCATTCCTCAATACCACATGCCCAACCTGTCGTGTATTCTTCCCAACTGCCCCGTGTTCACACCCTCACTCAACACTTCCCATTTAATAAACACACACTTAGCCCTCCGTTTCAAATCCATCAACCCCAACCCACCCTAACTTACAGTTAACATTACAACTTCTCTCTTCAACCAATCACAACGTGAACACCACAAAAATTTGTACACCCGTCTTAGAATTTCTGCAATCGTTGTCCCTGTAATTGGGAACACAGCTGCGATATGCCAAATCTTACTATATAATAAAATGTTTACAACTATCACTCACTGTATAAGAGTTAGGTGCTGGGGTCTCAAAACACCTAAACGCCCCATAATCCTTTCCACTAACCTATCCGAGTTTTCTACCCGCGCCGCAACCATGTCATCCCTATAAATAATACCACAAATCTGTACAGACACCGCCCATTCTTTAACAACATTACATCTCCCCCCCACACACCTCACCCAAGAACCCAACCCCATGCACCTTGACTTCGCACTATTTACCTGCATACCCGTGGCACTTCCAAATAATTGCACAACCTCGTCCAACACTCCCATTGACATCCCTTCACGAATGTGAACAGTGGTGTTGTCAACATATCCAATTAAACCTGGCCAGGCTCTCCCACCCCCCACACTTCCCTCACCTGGAGTACATAAGCTACAGTCAACCATTCTATAAAAGGGGTCCTGGAAACACGCAAACAGTATTTTGTACATTGGGCATCCCTGTCTAAGGCCTTTACCCATTGCAATCTCCCTCCCCATACATTCATTAATCTGTATCCTCATTTTCGCCCCCTTGTACAACATATTTACCCACTCGACTATTTCCTCCCCAAAACCCTGTCTCCTAAGTATAACCTGCAAAGCTCCCCTTTCCATTCTATCATATGCTCCCTGCCAATCTAGAGCCAACAAAGCCGCCCCTTCACCCCCACCCTTAGCTTCCACAAAACTTTGCAGTATCCCATGTCCTTCAGTCATGGACCTTCCCAGCAACCCAAACTGAGATTTTGACACCACCCTCCCCACAACACATTTGAACCTATTACCTAAAATTTTAGTAAAAACCTTATAGTCTGCACACATCAGCAATATGGCTCGGTGCTCCCGTAGAGTGGACTGCCCCTTGCCCTTCGGGACCAACACTACAACCGTTGGAGCCTGCTTCTCCCCCAACTTACCCTTCTCCTTCATACGATTAAATAACCTAACCATTAATCCCCGAATTAACGTCCAATGTTGTAAATAAAATTCTACCAGGAGACGGTCAATACCCGGAGCTTTCCCCTTCCTCATTCTCTTTAACGCATTCTCTATTTCCTCTGCCACCTAAAGCCTTTCTATCACTATTTCCTAAATTACACGTCACATACGTACACACCTTGTCTAACGCCACGTCACCCACCCCCCCACTTTTCCAGTACTTCTCGTACCAAGCCTCCGCATACTCACACATCTTCGTGATTCGTATCTCCTGCCCTGCTCTATAATTCCCAACCATCTCCGTTACCTCTAAACATGAGATAGCTGTCACCGCCTGCCTTTGCTTTTGATGCCACAAAACACATGCTGATGGCTTGTCGCCCCAAAGCACTTCTTCCACCCCTGCCTGCACCCTTACAGCTTGAAACCTTTCATTTTGCAACACCCTCAACCTCCCCTTTATTTCAGCTATTTCATCCATAGGAAAATTATTCCCAACCACCCCCTGCCAATGGCAACCTCTTAACCTATCCTCTAAATAGTTAGCTAATCCATATTTCAAATTATTAATACGTTTTCCTTCTCTCACGTAAAACTTTCTAATCCTTTCCTTTGCAACACAATCCTACCATGTCACAATGTCATCCACTCCCTGTTCTTCCACACTAAGGTCCCTCCATAGGACTGAAAACCCCTCCAACCCCTCCTCATCACCTAACGCACTTATATTTAATTTCCAATAACTTCTATATATGTCCGCGAGCGTCCCCCACCCAACCTCCACCACCACTGCCCTATGATCTGACATTGTAGCCTCAACAGTACTGAAAGATGTCACATCTACTCCCTGAGAAAGGTACACTCTATCTAGTCTCGCAGCATATCCACTCCTAATAAACTTATATTCAGTCTCCCACACAGCCCCCAAAGGCATCATGTAACCTAACATCCCTTAATAAATCCCTAAGAGCCACAGACATATATCCAGCCCCTTTTGGGTCCACATCAGCCACCCTGATTACACTATTCCAGTCCCCACCAACTATTGCCACCTCTGGCAGTGCACTTATGAAAAAAACAAGATCCTTACACACAAAATCATTCTTTACCTGTATGTTATTTTCCGCCGGAGCATACACACTCACAAAAGCCACACACTTACCCATCCACCACCCATCCACATGCAACACCCTCCCTCCCCCTCCCCTCTCGCTTCTCTGCAAAACAAACGGGCTCATCTCCCTTATTAAAATTTCCACACCATCTTTTAGACGGGAATTTGGCAGGGTAACTACTCGAAATCCTGTCACCTCCAAACCCAAAACCCCTTTTAAAAATGTGCCCTGCAGGAACACAACATCCCTCTAGATTTTTTCGGAAATTAAAAAACCCAATCTCTTTTCTACCCCAACATAACCCCATTACATTTACGGGTTTTACCCAAGGCCATTAAATTTTCCACCCCCCCTCCCTCATCACTTTTTAAACCCCAGAGGGGAAATTTAATTTTTGAGCCTTCAGATTTCTTTCCCCCCTACCTTCTTTTGGTGCCTTCTATCATGGCTCCACCCCCTACACCATTTCACACTTACCTCAGTCTGTTTCCCGGCCTTTGTCAGCTGTTAAGACTCATCAAATCTGATGTAGCCGCCCTCTTTTTGGCAGTAAGTTCCCCAAGTTTGGTCAGGTTGCCTCTTTTTTACCCCCACCTCCACCTGAGAATGTTTAATTTTCAACCGACCCCAAAACCATCACGTCCCAACATTCAGTCTTCGATTTCTGACACGACACTCCCCGATGACCCCCACGCTCAATGAACGTCCTCTCAGGCGCTGACAAAGTTTTCCCAAAACCCCGATTAAATTTCCCAATCTAAAGAACCTTCCCCTGTAATTGCTGCCCCCTTTTATCCACAGAGACGACATGATCAGGCACTGGGAGGGACTCCAACTCCCCCCAGTCCGTTGCCGGGATCCACATCTCGCTCCACAAGACACCACCCCCTCCACCCATTTTGTTCCTCCCCTGCCCCTTTGAAGCGGGGGCTGCGACATCCACCACAGGCCCAGTCCTGCTTTGCTTGTCACGGGCGCCATATTATAAAACTCACCACATGGGCGGCACTTACGACTTGCCCGGGTACATACCATTCCTGCGCCCTGAATTCTTGTAGATAAAAAGGACGGTTTTGGGGTGCCCAAAGTCTTTTGGGTTGAAAGAACCCTCTTGCAGACCAGCAAGGCGCCTCCCATCACGTCTGTTGACATAATGCACCGCCCCCAACATCTCAAAAACTTTCCCTGAACCACCTGTCCGCCTAAAAGGGAACATTGCGTAACAAAATCCTTAAATGGCTGAAACATCTATCATTCTTACACTAACAGCTGGTGGATCTTAGCTTACCCTAAAACCGGTGACTAACGATTATAAAAATGTTGCTGTTAGCAGTTTTTACAAAATTTTTTTGGCCTCCTTTAATGCTAACCATATAAGTCACTATCTTTTATGGTAGTCTCCCGGTGATCTTTGGGAAAAAAACTTTCGCAAATAGGGGTTTTTCGTTCCTTTTGTATCAATGCCTACAGTATTTTTCCCAGTCTCAGCTAACGCCATCTTTACAACACATGCCCAATTGTCAGCAGAGGAGTGCAGCACCATTTCCCAAAAGCACCAGGTAACTGACAAGGGAGCTCGCCTAAAACAGGAGGGGTGTAGACACAACCGCACTCTCCGTGGTGGGAGCGAATGTTTGGGGTTTTTAGGGGGATTTGCCTCTTCCGTCTTTGTAGGCTCCCCGGGGGTTGCCCGTGAGGGAAATGTCAAAAGCATTTTAATTGTACCCGTTCATTCTGCCTTATTCCCCCAGGGTTTTTTTGTTGGGAATTTTTGGCGATGTAGTGTGCAGCCCCTTTGATTCTGGCCTGAAGGGGGTTAAATTTTCCCCCCTTTTGCATTTCGGGGTGGTCTTCGAAGAGATGGTTTTATAATTTTCCTAAAAAGGGTCTAAAGGGTCAAACCTAGCGCTTCAGGTTGGGTTTGGGGGGTGGTGTACGGAACTGGTGGGGTGTACTTGATTACCCCATTTCCACCTGGAGAGACCTACGTGGAACAAGTCACAGTCTCTGTTGGTAGGACTACGCGGGTGTGGGTGGTGGCCACCAAACGACTTAAGAATGGGCTTTTGGGAAATTTTTGGTCTTTCGCGGCCCTTATGGGTATAGTTGTTTTTCCCCTTTTGGTCACCTTGTGGCAGGGTGGCTCCACAATTGAAAATTCCCCCCCGTCCCCGGTTGGGCGGTGGGGTATTTCTATTGAGAAGTCGGTGTAAAGGGGAAGATTCGAATAGGTTTTCTGGGAGGGAATTTTCCCCGTGATTATAATCTCCCGTGGAAGTTGGGGACTTTTTACCGTAGGAGTTGCCCCCATCGACATGTGTTGCGGGGAATTTATGCCCCCTTTACAAAAGCCACCCCACTTTTTTTCCCGGATTTCTCAAAATTGAGTACCCCGTTCTTTTTTGCTGGTCAGGTCTGGCTGTGTTTTTATTTTAAAAGGGTAATGTTGGGTTTGGTTGAGAGTTTTAAATTTAAAGGAGGGAACGTTTTGAAGAAGTGATGGATTTGATTTTCATATTGTGATCCCCATTATTGTACATGTTGGAGAATTTTGCCCCAGCAGATGGGTGTTTGGGGGGGACAGCACGTGGCGGGTTTTGTGCCTTTTGTTGGGAATGCGGAAGGGAGGGGGATTGAGTCCTTTGGGGGGACTTCTGAGTGGGAATTGGGTTTTCGTCTGTGCTTTTGGGGGCGGTGATTCTGAAGACGTCGAATCGTTTAATCTCATTAGACCCGGGGTGAATCAGGGGCGGATTGTTTTGGATGGTTAAAACGTCAGCCCATCGGTTGTCGTCGATGTCACATTGGGGACATGGGGGTGGAGAAAGTTTGGGTTTAAATCTTTATATATGTCTTGTTTCCGAGGGTATCCACATGGGTGGCGGGGACCCGTTGGCCCCTTGGGTACCCAGGGCAGTTGGTTGTGCATCGGCTAGTGGGGCAGATTCGGGATGTTGGTTCCCTGCTGTGAGGTTTGGCATGTGCTGGGATATTTGGGTCTTGGAGGGAGACCGCCCCCAGGGCTAAATCCCTTTGGAAGCACTGCCGTCAGCCTTTTAATTCCATCGGGGGGTAGGTTGAGGGGAGCGGGCACTCCCTGGCCCAACAGCTAGTGACCACTGCAAAGTGATCACTGGTGAGACGGGGGTGGACCTCCCATCTCGCGCTCGAGAGCAACCGCCTAGAGATGAGTGTGACATCCAAGCGGCCACCATAGTGATGGGTTGGCTCACCATTATTGAGGAGGGCGATCTCAGGGACCTCCTCCAGCACAGCCGCAAGGTGCCTCCCAGCTGCGTTGGTAGGAGAGACAGAAGGAAGTATTGGGTGGTGGGCATTGACATCCCCAGCCACAACAAGATCCTCCCATGGGGCGAGTGCTGCCACCTCTGAAATGTCAAGGGTGTACCGAGAGCTTCTGTAAATACTGTAAACCACGAGAGGTCCATCCGCCAGGTGTAGGGTGACAGCCTGAACCTCTACACCCTCCCCACAGTCGATGGGGTCAGTGGAGATTGAATGAGGGATAGTGGTCCTGACGTAGATTGCCGTGCCTTTGCCAGTCCTTTCCAGGCGCTGAAGGTAGGCAGAGAATCCCGGAATACGTGGCTGCATTTGACGTGACAAATTGGTGAGTGTCTCCTGAAACAGGAAGACATCAACTTCATCCTGAACTGCAGCTTCAATCACTAAGTGAATTTTCCACTGCAGCCCACAAACGTTCCACTGGAGGATCTTCAAGGGCCGCAGAGGTGGCTCACTGCTTCCATCTCTGCCTGGGACTCGTCGTCTGTTGTTGGCGACTCTGGGGCCTCCTCCATCACAGACTGGAAGGACTCCTGGATGATGGCTTGAAGTTCCATTGAGTCTTTCCTGTCCAGTAGGACCACGCCCAGCATCCATGACAGGAGCTGCTGCAGGCGCCCTGTCCTCTGCCGACGGCAGCAGGCGACAAGAGGAGCACTGAGATGACCCCGATGGTTTTCTTCAGTCGATCCGGAAAGGATTCGACCATTACCTCTGCAGGCATTGAGCTGGACGACCCGTCGAGTCGGGGCTGGGTCACAGGGTATGTCTGGGTGGCTGTCGACACTGCAGCAGCATAAGCTGGGTGCACCCTGGGCCCGGCATGAGTGGCCATGGGCTTCCAATCCCCTGGCGGAGGTACCTCTGCCTGACTCTGGCCGCTCACAGTAGGGGCCTGTCCTTGGGAAGAGGCCTGCTGGCGGTATGGTAAGGAATGTTGGTGCCCAGCTGGGACCTGCTGGGCAGTGTGCCTGGCCTGTGGCTGTTTTTCCCGATGATTCTGTCTTCTTGGCCACCTTGCCATCTGACCCCACAGTTGACCGCGCTGCTGCAAACCAGTGTCTGCCCCCTGATGCCTCCGCTGAGAGCCCAGTGCTGGGAACTCGCTGGTATTGCCCTAATGCGGTATCCGGGGAACTGTGATTGGAGCCCATGCTGACTCTTGCTGGGCAGTTCCAAGGCTGGGGGCGTCAGGGCTGTCGGGTCGTTCCGATGACAAACCTGCTGCCAGTGCTGCACCATCACAGGACAGCTCCGGTTCCAGGCATGGTGCCTCTTTGAGCAGTTTGCACACTTGGGCTCTGGCCGAAGGGCTTCGCCAGTTGGCTGTTTGAGGATTGCAATGCAGTCCTTCGAGTCGTGTGCCTTGCTGCACACACCACACTTCTTCTCTCGTTGGCAGGTGGCTGCAATATGATTGAACCCCTGGCAGTTGAAGCATTGTACTGGGCCTGACAGGTATGGTCGGGTCCTGAATCTTCCCCAGACCCCAAGATCCAGGTGCATGGGAAGTGGACCTTTGTGGTGGATCAGCACCTGGCGGGTGGGCACCTTGTTCACCGTTGCAGTGAGTCGCTCTGCCTTGACAATATTGGGCACTTCCAAAATGGGGTCCAGTGGGAGGGGCACAGGGACGTGTAAAAGCACCCCCTTGTACACCTTCTCCGAAGCAAGCAGTTCCACCATGATGGGATGGGTCACAACCAGCCCCTTCAACTCCTCGTAAGAGTCTTCGTCCCTTGGAATGACCAGAACCTCCTTCTGAGAGTGACTCGCAGCGGAACTGAGTGGGGGGAGACCTTCCAGATTTATCTATTTTTATTATAAATTTTAGCAACCAGGTGCTAAAAACCAGTAAGCAGCAGCATGCCCACTTATGCAGTCTTCGGCTGTGAAAAACTTAAGTTAATAAGCCAAGATGAACAGTGATAAGACATTATGGCTAAAATAACTATAAAATGCAAGAAGTATACAAAGAAGGTATGTGGTTGCTGCTGGTGTTCCTTCGGTAGTGGTTTAAAAAAATAAAAAGTTAGTTTACTTTTGTGTGATATAATTGGGGTAAATTTGGATATACATTTTGGTTCGTTATTCAGTAATATGTTTTGGTGTAAGTGAACTTTGAGAAGAGACTTGAATTTAAAAAAGAGTGTTATCTTTTTCAGGTACGAATTCCAGATTTAGTCCTTTATGTGCATTGAGGTTTAAGCGTGAGATGGACCGAGGAACATCAAGAGTGATCTGTGCCTTGTTATGCCTGTCTGTTAGGATGGCAAGGAGATTTGTTGAGGGAGGTTAAACAGAGTTAAGTGTTCTATGTATTAATAAGTGCAATAATTGTATGGATGTTTTGTTTGGGGAGTAGGTTGAGTTTTTGATTTTGGTTTTTAGTGATGTGCTGCCTGTACTTTAGAATTTGTTATCTTAACTGCAGGCTTTGTTGGGTAATTTTGTGGCTGAGATGGTTAGTTGTTGTTGAGCCCCATGCACAATATTTCCCTAGGTAGATAGGGTAAATAAGAGAGGATTTAGAGGGCCAGGAGGCTGACGTGGAAATAGTGCCGTATCTTTGATAAAATCTTTTTCTTGGAAACGGGTTCGAACTTCATCCAGCCCGGTTCTGGAGTGAGCTTGCGCAAACTTGGTGGGGGGCCCGTTAAGTTTTTTCTTTTTATTTTTCATTTTAATGGCCAGGGGAAAGGCCAAGCCCTTGAAGCTTCCGGGCTTAAAACTTAGGATTACAAGCCAATTAACTGTAAGATTTCGACGAGGATAACCAAAACTGTATAAACCGAGGGCAGTGGGGGGACTTCCAGGTATTTTAAAAACGAAGTTGGAAACCCTAATTTGTTGAAGCCCTGGTTGCTGTCAGTATGCAAAACTCTTCCTGGGTTTAAACATTTTGTCATGTGAGGAAAGCAACTTGGTAGAAGGACGGGTTGTCCTATTCCCTTGTAACTACATCGGTTCCATTTGACCCTTTGGCATTGTAAGTTTTTGGTTGGGCTGGACACAGTTGTGCCTTGTATGGTCATGTTCGTGATTGCCGGGTGCTCCACCTGCCGGTAGTCCTGTTAATGTCCTGATTAAGAAGTGAAAGGCGGGCCCCGTTGTTGGTGAGTAGTTAGGTGTGAAATGGTAGAAGTGCGCCTGTGCTCCGGCACCTGGTGGTTGTTTCTCAGGCCTGTGGGTTAGCCCTATTTGGTATGTTGGACCCTCACAATCCAGGAAAGGAAAGGGGTTTTAGGGCAGAAGGCAGATTTGGGAAAACCAAACCCTGTTTTCCCAAGTCTTAGCATTCTGAAATTATTTTGTGTATAATTTTTATATGATCCAGAATTTTCCCCTTTTGTGCACCTTGTTTGTCGCTAAGTCTCATAGAGGTTGATCCAAAATTGGGTTTGTCAAGTTTACTAAGTGTATCCTCTCCAGTGTCTTGATGGGTTTAGTATTCTGGAACTGGGTTGAAGACTGACGTTGGTCTTCAAATTGGTGCGAATTAGGTAGCTTAAGGGAGGGGGAAGCATTCCTGGGTCCATGTAATTGGTTTCGAAAACCCCCAATTTTTTTTTTGTTTTAATTATTTAGACTGATATTAGATATGCCTTAAACCAATTTGCATATTGGAACATTTCAACTATAAAGCTGAATTACATCCGGGTTTTTTCATCAGCAGCACCATTATTATTAACAACATGTGATACATCTAGATTTATATGCCTTATCCAACTGCAGGGTAATGTTTTAATGAGAGAGAGCATTTGCTTAAATTTCAGAAGATTCTCGCGTAATAAGGGCCCATATTTCAACCCGGACTTTATGGAGGTGACCTCTATTTGGAACAGGAAGTGGATATTAGATTTTTAAATTACATATTGTGATAGTTCTTGTCATACTTTTTAAAAAGGTATAGGTTTAAACCTCCTTTTTCAATCAATATGGGAATTTTGGTATCAACAGGGGTTTCGGTAACCCTGAGTATCTTTTGGGGATCTGTTTTATGAATCAAGGTTTGACCAGTAAAGCATGAAATTCTTGACAACAAAATTTCATTAAAAAAAATTTCCAGCCCCTAACCACCCAAAAAAAAAATTTCCCAATTTTTCTTAGTTTTGGGAAATTCTTTATTTTTGTTAAAAGGGATCCCTTTTTTACCCAAAAAAAGAAAATTTTTTCAATGAGGGTTTTTAAAATAGGTAGTTTTTCTGTAATCGGGGTTTCGTTTCTGGTGTGGCGGGGGGAACTTTTTTATCCCAAAGGGGGGTTTGAAAGGGGGAAATTTTGGGTTTTTTTAAAAAAGGAAACCAAGGCACCCCGGGGCACCCTTTTAAGGGGGGGGAAAGGGCCCCCCTTTGGGCCTTTTTTTCTGCTGGGTTTTGGGATTGGGGGTCCCCCCAAACCCAAAAAAATGGGCAAGTTGGTAACTGTTCAAAAGGGAAAATGACCCCCAGGGGCCCTTTTTTTTTTTTTTTTGGGGGAAAAAAAATTTAAAATTTTTTTTTAGGCCGAACCAAAATTGGCATGGAATGTTTTGGGAGGGGTGGGGGAAAATTTTTGTTAAATTTTTTAAAATTTTAGGGGTTAAAAAGGATTTGGCCATGGTTCAATTTTCCCCTTTTTGGGCGGGGTGCCCCCGCTATTTTTTTTTGGGAAGGTGGGGATTAAGAATTTTTTAAAATTTCCCTTTTTGAACTTTTGGGTTTTTTTTTTTTTTAATATTTTTCCTGTTGTTTTTCCTTGAAAAGGGGGCAATTGGGCGCTGGAAAAGTGTTTCTTTCCCCCTGAGGAGTCTTTGGGGGGGGGTATTTTGGGTATTTGGAAGGTTTTCCATGGGGGGAAAAAAAAAAATTTTTTCCTGGGGGGGGGTTGGGGTTCATTATTTTTCTAATTTTTTCCCCCGGAACCTTTTTTTTTCCCTAAGTTGGAAATTTTGTTTTTCAATTTTTTTTCCTTTTTTGGAAAGGGTTGCATGTTTTTTTGGGCTTGGTTTTGCCCTTCGTAACCTGTTTTTCCTACGTCGTTTTTGTATTTTGGGGTTTGAATTGCTGGGTTTTGCCAGGGACCTTTTCCTAAGTGGGACTCCGGTTTAGTTTTTTAGGGGCAGCCTTGTTATAAGTAATTTTCTTTTTTAGAAAATTATTAAAAACATTCGGGCAAACGTAAGTTTTAGCTAGTGGGGGGCCATCAAATGTTACTGCTGTTTTGAATATTAAGACTTCCTTTATTTGTGAAGTTCTGAAGGTGGTTTGTATGTGTCTTTGGTATTTTTTCAAGAGTTTATAATGGAAAGTTTTTTTTTTTTTTTTTTTTTTTTTTTATATTTTATTTAAACATGGACATTACAAAATATAATTTAGTTAAAAACTCATTTAATGTCGATAATTAACACAATCCTCCCTACAGCTTAATTTACACCACCACACTTACAAAACTCCCGTGTGGGTACAACCCCCCCCTATCCCTGTCCCTCATCCTTCAACTTAACCCAAACCTGTTGGAGGCTTACCCAAACAGAATTACATGATATGAACAACAACCTTTTATATACTCATCCCTCGAATTGGTACTTTATAATCGACTACAGACCATACAATGCATTGCACTGGAACATAATTATACAGACATATTTCCCCCCCACCCCCTCCGTGGTTATCCAACCACCCCACTATTTTACACCTAACATACTATAAAACATGAATGTTGCTAATCTAAAGTCACACAGCAATGATCCAACTTAAATTTATGTAATTGTCCTAATGGATCAGTTACATAATACAACTTTGTATTACATTACAATGGTGATATAGAAAAGTCACAAAGACATACAAATTACTACAAAACCATAAGAATAAACTTAGTCTCAAATCCAAAAAATGTAAGCCTTTTACCCATTTAACATGCAATTCCAGTGTTAAAACAATATCACATGATTCAACTATGTATTCAAGTCCCCGCCTATACTGCTTTTATGGACATTACATAGTGCTATTGACAACAGTCCAATAAGCATAAAATACTAATCCATGACATAAAGTAACACATAAAGACTGTGCCTTGCACGACCTAACCACAAAAAACTATAACAACCATGTTTTGCCCAACTTTATTACACTATCCTGACGTGCATTAACTCTTTACTCTCAAAACAAAACTGAATTGCAGAAACAAAGTGACGAACAATAATGCAAGACATTAATACAATTAAAATAAATCACATCATATCTCTGGACCACCGTGCATGATCACAGGCAATCAACACTAATGCAGTGCATGGCACCTAGAAAAACAAGTTGGAGCAAAATAAAATGCAATTATTATAGCAAATATCCAATTACATGTCATTACCGTAATTCAATATGACACACAAATATTATTATAAGTATAAAGTCCAGTCACACAAAAACTGGCCTGCTCACAGGTTGCTAGCACCGTGGTCCACATAATTATTCACTCATGCAATCAACTCAATCAACACTCTCGCAAATCTTTTGTTATCCCTTACCAGGGAGGCAACCCTGTTTGTCACCACCTGACTTCCCTACCCCATCAACACTTTCAATCATACCCTCCCCTCCCTGTCTATTACTGTCTAATAAAACCTGTAAACGTAAGTTGCCTATATCCTCTGAAAAATCTTCACCCACCTCCTCCCATAAATTTCCTTATTTCTACATACCGTTTTATAGAACGTTAACGCTAACACCCTCCTCTTCACCTCAGTAACCTGGTTTGCCCCGCCATATCCCCACACTTTATAGATTAATATGCCTTAATGTACCCCACAGCTCTATTACACTTTCCTCCCAACCCCCACGTCGAGACTTATGCTCTCAATACAAGAAATTCCTTTACCCCTATCCTAATTAATCTCCCTATTTAACCACCCCTTGTCACTCCTCAGTCCATCACAAAAATATATAACATGAAATAAAGCCCGACTATACCCACCTACATATCCCACACTCCCCCCGTCAACGGACTCGTTATCCCGTAGAACCACACCCGACGGTTAAAATGTCATGCAGAAAAACGATTCATTTTACATCCCGAACACGAGGTTGCAACCTCATCCTACTCAACCTATTCCAAATACATTCCCCATGGTGCATAAATGGGGATGTGTTAATTCCCTCTACAGGCGCTACAACCCTCCCGGTTACAATCTACACAAACCTACCTATTTTAAACCTTTGTGGCTTTCTCGATCCACGCAGGCCTCAACACAGTTACACACTCATGGAACTCAACTCCTGTGCATACATCCGTTGCAAATTGTTATGCGATCCTGGCAAACCCCCCCCCACCCCAACAACTTTCCCTCCATCACATCCCTTTTAATGAAGTCACTTTTGAACCTACGCTTTAAGTCAGCAATCCCAGCCACTCCCTACTTACAGGTATACAATTTCCAATCCCACTATTATATCCAATCACAGCTGACCCCACAAGAATTTAAAAACCTTCCTAAGTCTGTACGTTATTGCTGGCCCCAGTTATTGGGAACACGGCTGCCACGTGCACATACTTCTTTGCTATACAGTAAGATATTAACAACAATGGCACGCTGCACAAGGGTCAAATGATAAGGCGGCAATGCAACAAAGAATCCCTGAATCCTTTCTACCATCCTAAAAGGAGGAAGTTTTCCATGCGTTGCCACAGTAGATCGTCTGCATAATTAAGACCGCAGGATTTTATCAAATGCACCTGCCACCTCACAACCTGCCTACCCAATCATACCTAACCGCCCAAGCTCCTAACCCATGACCATCGATTTATCTGAAATTTACCCCTCATACCAGTTGCCCCTGCGTACATTTGTACTACCCGTCTAATGTGTCCATTGACATCCCCTTCCCTGATCAGAACAGTTGTATATCCACATACCCATTAAAACTGGCCAACCCTCGCACACCTAACAACCTGGTCCATCTACGTGACACATACGATGCCTCCTTTCAATCTATTAAAAGGGGTGTCCTGTACGCACGAAAACAATAATTGTGACTAGGACACCCCCTGCTAAGTCCCCTACACCAATACAATCTTCCACCAATCGACCATAATCTGTACCCTCCGCCCATTGCCACCTCCATTACAACGCCTCACCAGACCCATATTTCTTCCCCAAACACCTGACCTATGAGGATGGTTTTTCAATGCTTTCCCGATCCACTCTATCGTATGGAGCCCTTGCATCGAGCGCCACCAAACCTCCCTCCCTCCACCCCCCATTTTGCCTCAACGAAATCCCTAAGTAAACCATGCCCATCCACCATGACCTCCCTGGCAACCAAAACTGAGGTTTTGATACTACCAGCCATACCCACACACTTGACCCGATTTCCAAAAATCTTCGAAACATATTTATAATCGCGCATAACACGACGAATACGATTCGCCGATATCCCGAAAAGATATGCTGCCCCTTACCTTCCGAGTACCAATACAACGACAGCGTTGGCCTGCGTCTCACACCAGTCACCTCTCTCCTTCATGTAATTTACTAACCTAATCCAGAAAAGGCATCAATAATTCCCAATGCTGCTCGACTAAAACTCTGCCGGGAAGTCCATCAATTCCCTCGGTGCTTTGCCCTTTCGATTCACTTAAAGCCCTCATATTTCCCCCTCAGTTATTTCCCCCCCCCAAAGACCCACAGTCTTCCCTATCACTGTTCCGCACCACTGACATACCACACCATCCACACGACTGTTCTAAAACCCCATCTCTACCCCTTTCACGTTGCCAGTACTTCTCTTACCACTTGTCAGCCAAACGCCCCTTCCTTCCCGTAGCTTGTATTGACCTGCCCCTCCTGTACCCTCCTATCGATTCATTGAACCTCCAACCATGGAATAGGTCATTGCTGCTGTCTTTTGTTTCTGCCTACACAATATGCACGATGAGGTCTATCGCCCCATAAACACCTCTTCCACCCCCGCCTGTACCCTCACCGCTCTGGAACCTTTCATCTGTACCTCACGAGCCTCCCTTAATCTGCCATAATTTCATCCATTGGATATGTGCCAGCACCGCCCTCGCATAACAACCCGTAATCTATACTCCAATAGTTAGCAAGCCCATCATATTTGAAAAGAATTGATACGTTTCCCTTCCTTTACGTAATATGTGCTTAATCCGTTCTTTAGCCACACCATTCACCAAATAACACCACATCCTTCTTCCCATTTTTTCTCCTGCACGTATATACCCTCCACTGGTTCTGCAAATCCCTCTTATCCCCTCCTCATCACCTAACCACACTTGTTTTAATTTCAATATCCCTAGTTATACCTGCTAGTTGAACTCCCACACATCCTATGCTACTAACTAACCAACACTAATCCGCCCGATGATCCGGATAGCTATCTATTGTACGGAAAAATTGTCAACCCAACCCATTGAGCTATATACAGGACCATACAACTAGCAGCGTAACCCGTCTTACAAAAAGTGTGCTCTACTCCCACGCCCCTCTCCCACCGCCCATCCCGCAACTGAATATCCCTCAAAAGGTCTCGCAAGGCCGCCGCCACGTGCCCAGCCCCTTTTGGTTCCACGTCAGCCCCTCCTAATAACGCAGTTCCAGTCGCCACCAGCGACGGCCACTGCAGGTAAACACGTAAGATAAGAAAACTAAGTTTTTCAATACAAAATACCTTTTACCTCATCTTCATTTTCCGCTGGTGCATACACACATACAAAAGATACAGCTGTTCCCATCCACCACCCTCCACGCGCAATACTCTTCCCCTTCCCCCCCCCTATGCTTAGCAAAACACAAACGGGAGTGCCTTCCCTGATCAATAGTACACCACAACCAATCACCCACTCTTTCAACGTGCAGATGGCCAGAAGTCAGGACTGAAACACCTCCACCTCGAGCACTCTTCCCTCCCTTGAAATTGCTGTTCTTGCCAGGAACACTACATCCACCTATATTTATACAGAAACATTCGAAACCAATTACTTCTTCACATATTACACAGTCCATTTACGTTCACAGTCATACACCTAAGGCCTCTTTATAGGTTTCAAACCCTTCCTCCTCTCTTCATTCATCCCAGGGCTCCTCCTGCCCAGAGCCAGCACAAGGGCTTCACACCACAACCCTTCCCCCTTTTTTGCGATGCCTCTTATCGTGACTGCTCGGACCTATTGACTTTCCTTCCTCCCAGAACTCTGCGCCGGGCCGTCAGGACATCATCTGAGTTGACGCCGCCGCTCTCTTCCTCGTGATGCCTACAACATCTGTTCATCTTCAGAGGTTCCCTCACGATGACTTACCTCCACCACGACCCCGTTTCCACAGCACACGGCGAAAATCTTATCTTACTAGTTGGCCGTCAACCCTGCTCTGTCTTTTATATCCTTACATTCCTCTACAGGCACTGCGTTGTCTCTCACAAGCTCAGGAACAACATCCACTGCAGGCGGTGTCAATGTCCTTAACACATTCCGGAAGCTCTTCCTATAGAGCCTGCCACCTCCTCATGACACTTGCATTCTGTAACTTTCCTTTAGTGTAGTTACAAGTTCCTTTTTACATCACAGCTTACCTTCTCACATGCATTCTCCTCTTTGGAATCCTCCACCTCTTCACTCACAAGCGCCCAGGCCCTTGCTTTGCGCACCTGGGCTCTCAAACAGCTATCACACTGGTAAACTGGTGCTTCACAGTTTGCGCTGGCGCCTCCTCAGTTCACGCACTCTGCCGCCTTATGGTTCGTACGCCCCACATATTCTGCACGTACGTCTCTGTCGGCATACGATACCATAACTTGCGTCCTGTAGTCCTCCAACACGACGTAAGAAGGTATGGGATGTCTTATTCAAGAGTCCTCTTCAGGGAAAGGTACCCTCCGGACGTCCCATGTAAAGCCCTGCCTGTCCACTTGCCCTTTTGTGCCAGATGTACGGTTCACATATGTCTCAAAAACACTCCTTTTTTTTTTTTTTTTTTTTATGTCAGGCTCATCTGCCTTTCAAATGGGACATTACGTATCTAAACCCACGTAAAGTGTGCGTCGATACGTCGATCAAACGCCCTTTCACAGCCTGCGAGTAGCGTCGAGACTTCGTCTTGGAAAACCTCGTCGTCACAAAGACTCATACACGGACGTGGAATTCAGTTGACGAAGATTCTATAAGCCCCATTTCAGGCTACACAATACACCTCATCGTCGGATTCCTTAGGTCTCCCTAATGATTGTTTGGGCAGTAAGGACTTGCATGAAGAGGGTGAAATCGCCCACGAAAGCAGCTCAATACCAATGGTTATTTACGCGCCTCATCACCACTCAGCGGCCATGTTGATACAAGGTAGCTAGCCTGAACAGCGGGAGGGTGCAGCGCACAACCTCACTCGCCGTGGAGAGTCAGGCAGCGAATGTCTCTTTATCAGTGCTCCGAGTATGAGGAAAGTAGGGTAGTGGTCTGTGGTATATCTGGTAATTATGCCTGATTTTAAAGGGGATATGGTGTTGGTCTGATTCTAGATGTGGTCAAATAGGGAAAAACTAGTCTCTGTAACTCTTGTAGGTTTTGTTAATGTCGGTAGCTACATGCGTTACCTCATTGTGTTTTGTGAATTCAGTAACTGCTGGGAGTCCTGGTTTCTTGCAGGACATTTATATGAAGTCACCTGAGAGTAGTAAGTGATCTCTTGTTCATGGCGTGCGTCAGTTATCATACTTCCTAGGTTTTGACTAAAATTGGCTATGTTTGATTGTGGAATTCTGTAGATGTTGATCACTGTGGAGAGGTTTTGTAGGTATTTGGATTTGAAATTTAGATATAATATATTCCCCATGTTCATCCTTGTGAAGTATTAGCGATACCTTCTAGTTGGTACTGCAGTAGTATAATAGCTCTTGTGCCACCCCTGTTGGGTCTGACCTACAGTTGTGTTATGATGGTGTAAACAGGAAATTGGCTAGAATTAGAATCTGTAGTATCAGGATTTAGCCAGGTTTCAGTTAGTGTAATGATGGACATATTGGCATGCAAGGAATTTAGTGAATGCTAGGGGTATCATAATGCTTGCTTTAAAGTTTTGATAATATAGTAAAGATAGTTATGTTGTTGTTAGCTCTGATTAAGTGCATTTGATTGTTCTGCTGTTGTAGTAATTACAGTAACTGTTTGAATCATTTTCTAAGTCATTAAATAAGAGGTCGGTATCAAGATTCAATGCTTGTAACTTATCATAAGATTTGTAGTGAATCTATAGTTAGAATTAAGTAAAAAAATAAGTAAATTTCCGGAAGCTAAAAAAAAAAAAAAATAGCACTTGATTATTTAACAAATGTAAAAAAACAAAAAAAAATAATGAGCTAGGTAGTTTTTTTAAAGCTAAAATAAAGGAGGACCCAATTAATATGGACTAAATAATTTGTGGTGAAACAAATAAAAAGTGATGGATCAAATAATGGAGAGCTTGGGAAATGATAGTAGGTAGGTACTTTAAAGGTAATTCTTTAAAGCTTGAAATTATAATATAAAATTATTAATATAAAAGGGACTAATATAGTTGTTCCGTGAACAATAAAGTGGTAATCAAATAAATGAGCTTTGGGGAGTATAATGGCAAAATAGTGTGAACTTATTATCTTTAGCACCTGAGAATAGCACCTTGATTAGTTTAACAATTGGAATATTGATCTAAAGGTAGGTTATATAAAGCTAAATAAAGGTACAAAAAATATATATAAGGGAATACAATTTCAGTAAATGGTAAACAAGTTAAAATGGACAGATAGTCAATATGGAGATAATATTGGTTAAGAAGTAAGATCTGATTTGTTATATTAAAATATGTTGAGCATTTATTGCACAAAAAAAAGTAAAATAAAACAATGAGGTAGTTGGTTACTAGCTAACCAAAAGATAGTTTCTGTACTTGCAAAAAAGTAATTGGAATATAACACAATTGCATAAATTGTCATCATCACCTCCGAGCCGTGTGGACGAGCTGCGCAGGACGCTCTGTTTGGAGTTTGTTTTGCGCACGTTTGACCTGATTGAGCTGCCCTAGAGTTGGTTGTGAAACTTTATTTTCTCCAAACATGGCGCTGATTAGCAGAAGAAGAATCAAACACCTGTCTGTCATTGAGATGATCGTGGTGCTGTCACAGGATCCAACTTGGGGATTTATTATTACACTTCGCGATCATTCGCGATACCTTTGCGTTATAGGCAAAATGAGGAGATATGTGGTGTCGCGTTAAATGGATTGTCAAGATTCTTCGTTATGTTGGACGTCTGGCACAAGTCTACGAGGGCAGTGGTCGACAAGTATCAGGAGCCCACATACTGGTTAAATACAGCTGTGTCGGTGAGACTTCATGATGTATCTCGGAACATTAACACCTGGGTGAAAATCAGGATCAGTGCCTTTTGAGGCGACTGATTTTGATATTACCAGGATCTGCGTACTTATGGGACGGTTCACGTACGCCACCAGCAGGGAGATGGGTCAATGGACCGTATGCAGGTGCGCTGGGGAAGGGCGTTATACAGTTAAAATTGACTCTTCGGCACCCTATTCCTTCATATATGTGTTGAAAAGAAATAAGGACCTCAAGTCTATGTATCGGTATGCGGGGTCAACAACGTTCGTGTCGGCCTTATGTGGGTCATTTGTCCACATTCGCGGCGCAGATGTGAAGAAACGAAGTGGGTACCCGGACAACAGCAACGGCAACAGCTGCAACAGCAACAGCAGCAACAGCAGCAGGGTCGAGGTTGTCAGACATGAGCGAGAACAGTCTCTTCTACACCGCCCCAACAACGGTTGTCATGGAATAGTGAGGAGGTAGACCAAAGAAATGGAGCTTGAATCGCCAGTTGTAAACGTTTACAAGGACGAATCTCAGTCATGGGAACATACCATAAGGTTTTTGAGACGAGACTACCTAATATGGTGAAGAAGTGGCGGCGTCTTTGGTAAAAGGCGTTGGATGAATTGTTTTAGAGGAATCGGTCCTAGATCAGGTGGAAGGGACAAGGCTCAGTTCTGCGGGAAGGCTGTGGAATGATGATATGGCAGCAAGATGGACGGTTTGTCGACGAGAGAGTCCTACAGGATTGAAGGTGCTGCGTAGAGGTGGTGGTGAATCTAGGATGGTGCTTCAGATGTCAAAATGCAGGTGGAGGGTGGGACACGAAAGAGGGACTGCAGCATCATCGGATTCTGATGATGTGCTAACTCCTGCCCAACGCCCTGGGAAAAAGTATTGGTGGAGGTACAGAAGAGAGGGAATGGAGAACCCAAGGATCAAGGGATTGCAAAGGTGATTCCCAACAAAGGGGGGAGGGACAGAGGTCGTTGCAAAAAAACGAAACTGGGGTAAAGTCAATGCCGGGGACAAAAGGAAAAACCCATTTGTTGAATTCATGTGTTGTACTATAAAATATTAGACGGGGTTTAGAGAGTTGAGAGGAGCTTTAGTGGTTTAATGAGTATTTGGTGGCGACTGGTGTGGATGTGGGTTGTTTTTTATTCTTACAGGAACATAATTTTAGGCCTGGTTATGAGTTGGATATGAGTGGTTATAATGTGGTGACATGGAACATGCAGACACGTTTGAAGTGGTGGGGCTGCCATTTTGGTATATAAGGAAAACTAGCCCTTTATAGTAAGTAAGGCGTAGTGAAGGGGGGGAGGGGAGGGTAAATTAGGTGTGGATTGAACTTGGGGTTAGGGGTTCCCATTAGTTTAGTATGTGTTTATGGTCCGGCTGAGGGTGACGTGAGTATTAAAACTAAATTTGTTCGGGACTTGCTGGTCTATTTTTTTACGTGGTTTACAGAATGTTGCAATAAATAGGCGGAGATTGGAATTGCGTGATACGTCTTAAAGATGTGGAGCCCTGAGGTGGCAGGGGTGTTGTTTGGGTATATTGGGGGATATATTGACCGGGGTTTGGGGGGTTAAAATATAAAGGATACGTGTGGGGGGGGTAGGGGATGGTAGTGGCAATACCTTCATAAACGAGGGTTATGCGGCGAGGTTGGACGAACATGTACGTGCATTGTGCGGTTTCTGTGCTGGAGGGTGGATGTGATAGATGGTGGTTTTTTGGTCATAGGGAGTGTTAATAGATGTGGATATTGAGGGTGTGCCTCGGAGGGGTCCACATTTTGGATATTGAATGCTAAAGTTATTAAAGGAAGAGGATTAGTCTTTTGTCTTTTGGGACATATGTGGGTTAGTTTAGTGGTAGAAGCACCAGGGGAGTTGCCATGGTTCATTGGTGGGAAACAATAGCTAAAAAAACGTATTAAGGAATATTTATTATCGAGGGAGAGATATAATCAGTTTCCATTCGGTTTCAAAAATATTTAGAGGTGGCAGTTGCGCGACTGTTTTGCACATAATTACATGCTATTATCCTGTTATTGAAATTGAAAGTTTGAAGCGAAAATATCCGGAATTTACAAAATGTGGAGGTTTGATGGGGAAAGTGATTAAGGGCGGGATTGAGGAGGTTTTTTGGGGAGATCGGCCAGTGGCACGTGTGTGTTGCGGAAGTCACACACACGTTCGCTAAGGCCAATGGAGTTATGGGGTTGAATGTTTGGTAGGTATGCAAGGGTTATAAATTTGGACAGGCTGTTGACGACGGACTGAGGGTAATGTCCATTGGGTATAATTGATGCTTGGGTTAAGTTGAAAACGGCAAAGTGTTGGGAATAAAGTGAAATAGCATTACAGTTCAATTGGAAGGTTTGTGCTGTGTGAGTTGACGAGCATGATCGATTCGTTTTGGAAGGGACGATAAACGGAGTGCGAGGGGACATGGGTAGCTTTATCCGGGGCGCAATAGGAAAGAGCACCAGGAATAGTGATATATTTTTTTTTTTTTTATTGGGTTGACCCAGTGACTTTTATCTCCAAAATTGGAGCGTTTTAAAGAATTTTTGGTAAGACTTATTCAATATCATTAAGCGGGATCGGGTTTGTAGGGCACAGCAGCGGATGGCTGTTGGTCGTTTTTGTGCCTTAAAGGTGAGCCAAATTAACCAGTAAAGGATATCGGCTATTTCGTATTGTGATGGTGATTATAAAGATTTTTGCAAGGAATTAGCTAAACAGAATATAAAAAAAAAGGTCTGGGTTTAAGTGATCGATATGGGACATATGGCGGTGCCGGGGATGGTCTATGTATGACGGGCATGGTTTGATTAGAAGTTTTATTGAAGAAAGCGTTTTAAAATTGGAGGGGGGGGGGTGTTGGCTATAGATGGGAGGCCGCATATGATAGTGTAGAAAGGGTAGCGTTATGGAAGTTATGAGATGGCAGGGGTTTGGGAGGAAATTAAATCATGGGCCAAATTAATGTATCAAGATGCATCCTTGCGGCTGTGCAGGTGTTAAATGGATGGTTAGGAGAACAAATTCAGATGAGCAGGGTCTAGTCACGGTTGTCCCTTTCACAAATATTTTTTGCGTTTGTTGACAGGATCCCTTTTTATAGAGGAAATTCGTCTTATTGGCAGCAAAATGGGGTTGGTGACGAAAGGGGTGCGGGGGGCTGCATTGTTTGGGATATGTTGATGACACAACGATTTTAGTAGTGGTAACTGGGATTTGCCTCGGACCGTTGGAACAAGTTATAGTAAATGTTTTTGAAAAGGCTTCTGGGCATGTCAATTAATAAGGAGAAAACGAAGTAGATGGATCTTGGAGATAGGTTATAAGTGGAGAATGTGAAGTAGTTGAAAGGTGGAATAAAAGGTGGACCAATACTGATATGTGGGATCGTTATGTAAGTGATATCAGTTAGCACAACAAATAATTCGTGCGTATTGTTAGATCGGTGTACTGAAGGACTCAGTGGTTTTACGAGCTTGCACTCTTAACTTTGAATCAAAGAGTTAATTACAACGAATGTCCTATTTATATAGTAATCTTTGGCAGTAGCCAGCAATATAATCCTGATACTTCGTAGTGAGATACAAAGGTTACAAAGCGCGTTTTTAGATTCATTTGCGGATACTGGAAGCGAATGGTTAGGTAGAGCGGTTTGTCACACTCCCGGTTGCCGTGGAGGGATGGGTCTTATAGCTGGAAAGAGGGATTATGAGTGTTGTATTTGAAACGTAGTTATAAGCGGGGCGGGAGGAGGGCGGGGCGAGGAGGAGGCTGGCTTCAAAGATACGTCAGGATATGCAACGGTGGTGGGTGGGTAGGGAGTTCATTAACGGGTTGGAGGCAATGTTACGGGTCTCATCATTTAACATGAGCGATCCTCACATATTAAATTGGGAAACCTTTGATTGGGGTGGAAGGTAAGTCTGTGGTAGACAGTGGTTAGACGGTGTTTTCCGATGTTTGATTGGCGTAAGATCTGGGAGCGTTTTGAACAAAAATTACGTTTAAAACCTAAAGTACGAGAAGTAATGTATAGATTTTTACATGGGATCTTACCCGTCTGGAATGGTTTATTCCATAAGAGAAATACGGGAGGATGGGATATGCAAGGCTTGTGGTGGATGGGTGGATGTTTTTCATATAGGTGTATTTTGTGCGAATGGTATTGAACTAATAAGGGTTTGGTTGGGTAAGGTAATAAGGTTAGTGGGAGGGGGGGGTTTGCAGGTGTGAGGGTTTTAAGCTTAGACATAGGTGGGACCGTGAATCAGATGGTAGGGAATAGAATGCAGGTTGGGTATATAATTACAGATATATTTAAATGTCTTGGGCTATGAGACGAGCTGAACGTAGTGTGAAGAATTTAAGCATTAATAGCAAACTTTTTATAGGACAAAGTGTAGAAATAAGGAGGTGTATGGGGGGAGATGGGAGAGGGATTTAAGTTTGGTTAAAGGAAATTTCACATTTCGGGATTTTACGGGGAGTTGAAAGGCAGGTAAGGGGAAGAAATGGGCTGGTTTCTAGAATGGGCGGTAGATGATGAGTTTGATGAATGTTATATGAGGTATGTCTGGGTGGTGCTATTTTACATTACTTGTCCGAGTGTGTCAAGTACAATACAGTCTATATTTGGAATTATCGACTTATAAACTATGTATGTGTATGTGTGTATTATATATGAATGTGTTGTATGTGTGTGTGTATTTGTGTATGTATGTGTTTGTGTTATATGTAGATGTGTTTGTGTGTATGTATGTATGTATATATGTTGTGTATGTGTATGTATGTGTATATATATATATGTATATGTATTATATATATTGTATATGTATGTATATGTTTGTATTGTATGTATGTTTACTTTTTGTATTATACCATTAATGGTTTTTCTTCATGACATTTTTCAATGTTATACAATACTATTTTCCTATGCGCATTTATGATTTTGATTACAATGTTAAATGTCAAAATGGCTTTTTATGTTCCAGTTTAATGTACAATTATTGAAAAAAAAAAATTTTTGTAAGCATCAATTGATTTGGTGCCTATAGATGTATGTTGTTAAGAGTTTCGAACCATTGATGTTGTCAAGAATTGGATGAAGTTATTCAAGGTTGGAGTTGACGTAATAATATAAACTGACGTTGTAATTCTATTTCTTTCTATTCTATTTGATTCGCGGGGTAATCACGGCCCCGGGTCTCTTCCATTTTGGTGACCCGCATTGGCTCCCCGGGTAGGGGTAAGTGACATCCATCGTTACTTGCCACCTGTGTGGCCGGTCTTCACAGGGAAGGGGGGGCGGTAACCTCCACCGGCCCTATGGCCAGATGACGTACCAAACGTCAGTGTGCACTTACAGTGGTGGTGTGCAGTGCAATGGAGGCCCAAAGCAGGCCCTCGCAACAAACTTCAGCGGTGGGGGCACGTGGATGACATCGCAAGGAATGGGAGTAAGGTTTCCCAAGTCCCTGACAGCTAAGAACAAGATGTGCTGCCTCTTTCTCTCGGTTCTGCCCTACTGGGGGTCATTGGGAAGTGTTACGGCGAAGGGGGGGCATTCGTAGCCGGGCAGTCTAACAGGTAGTGCACCAAGGGCTGAGGAACCATTCGGTCACAATGGGCACAGGCTCCTCTCTTGCCGTTCAACAATCCGGGCAGTGGTGGGATACCCTGAGCGTAGGAGGTTGGTTTATTGCACCCTCAGTTCCCTGGACTGTGTCGAAGACTTGAGGGGAACCTGTGGGTCGCCATGACATACCGACAGAGGCTCCGTGAATTCCCAGGTTCAGGGACCATGGGCGAACTCGACTGCACCAGCAGCTAACAGCGCAATCTGGATGAAGGCTGATGGAGATCGCAGCATGTGGCTGTTTTGCCTCGAGGGTTGCAAGTCCTAGCAGCCCTTCATTGCAGCATCATTGTAGGGATACCACAGGGCTCGGGATCCAGTGATGGTATAGCCCTGAGACCCTGGGCATGAGAGAGTCTGCAGTCACAACGGATGGATGTGATTAAGTGAATGTTGTCCTTTGGCTCTCGGTGCATAAGCGCTTTGGATTGCTGCCTTGGAATCAACAGTGCGATGATGGTGGCGGATTGTGAATGGTCTGAATGAGCATGCCGCAGAGCTTGTTGGTTGGCAAGAGTTTCGGCATGGGGATCGGTTTAGCAATGGTCGGGAGGCGCCAACCTGCTTGTCAGATTGCGTGGAACATCCCAGCAGCTGTGCGGCCCTGCCACTGGGTCTCTGGAGCCTCGTGTTAATATGGCAACTCTCCTGGGCCTTCCGCACCCACAATGCTAGCCGCAGATGGACAGGTGTGGTGCTGATGTCCCGGGTTGGCAAATGCCTCTTGCTGTCTGGTCGGGTTGTACAGATCACGCAAAAGCTTGGTGCCAGGGGGTAGGCACCGTTGTAGTTCGCTCACTGCAGTCTGTCGACATCCTCCGCCTGGAGCCATTGTCATGGGCAAGAGATTCTGCTGTGTGGCATCTGCTTACGACCAACATCCTTCGGCGGCCGGCGATGAGTGGTATGACCTGCCCTGGCGGACCGTAAATCTCTCATCAGTTTGTCAGGCCCCTGGAGTCGGAGATAGTTACTTTGCAATCCTCCTGGCAGCTACCAGTTGGGATCCAGTCTTCAAGAGGCTGTTAGCTGCACCTCAAGGTTCAGAGCCACTTGCATTGGCACACTAGGGAGCCCCCCAGCAAGGGCCCGTACAGCTGTGTTCTGGATGAACAGAGGGATTTGATGTTTGTGGGTCTGCGTGGACCAGTGCAAGTGCCCCATAGTCACCGAAAGGGGGAACGTATTGCCTGGATGTAGAAACAATACTCATGACCTCGAGGCTGGCCCCAAAACCCTAGGGTTGGTCATTGGCACTCAATGTTTTTTTTACCCTGACCCTCTGCAGAGCCCTTCTTTAATGGTGGCCGCAATGTTTTGGAAGGTGAGGTCCTGTCACTGTCAATGTAGATGCCAGGTACCTATATCGTGAACCCACTCCAGGGTCGATGCCCAGGACCGCAGCCTCTGGACTGGGCCCTTGGTTCGAAGGAATCATGGCTTTGGATTTTGCTGCAGATATCTTGAGTCCACAAGTGACGGCCAGGGTGGAAGGAGCCAGCAGATCGAGGCCTCCTGGGCACGCTGCAAAAGCTCGGCGCTTACTTACGGTACGTCAAGTCGCCAGGTCATCGGCATAGCTGAGGAGGATGGTCTCTGGAGGAAAGGCAGGCACCCACCGGCTGAAGCATCAGTACATTGAAAAGTATACGGATAGGGTCTAAGCACCCACGCCCTGTGGAGTGCCTTTGTCCAGGGTCTTGAGAGAAGAGGAATGCCCACTGAAAGCGCACCCGGGCCCGCATTGTCCTGGAGTAGGAACCGGAAAACAAGCCATGAAACCAGCCCTGCCTTTTAATCCCCCTGCGGTGCCAAGAGTGAGAGGATGGCCAGGTGCACTGGCTAGCTCAAAGCTTTCTCGAGGTTCATGAAAGACAAACATATGTGGGCTTGGGGGCGTCCGACCAATGCGGTCACAGTTGGAGTGGTAAGGCTTTCGAAAAGTGCCCAACTCCTCTGCGTTTGAAAGCCCATAGAGGTGTTTATGAGGAGGGCCAAGCTACCACCTTCATGGCGCTCAAACAACCATCCTTTCAGACACCTTCGAGATGCAACTGCGTGAGAGATGGGTCTCACACTGCCAGGGATCCCCAGGCTTAGGAATCGGTAGATGTCAGCTCCTTCCATACGAAGGGGGTGTTTGCCAGCTCGCCATGTCTGGTGATGACTCCCAGGACAGCTGAATGTCCAGGAATGGCCAGACCGAAGAGTGTTCATGTCACCCTCCCCCCCCCCACTCCCTCACCACCCCCATAGGATACAATTTTTTTGCCATTCTTATAGGCTGGATAGGATTGACGAGTAACGTTTTGTTTGGTCCTTGGTTTATGTGTCCCATTCGTAACTGTTTTTTTCTAGATCGGTTGTTTTGTATATATGGATTCTGAGAATTGCTGGGGTTGTTAGCCAGGGACTGTTCGTCTCTTAAGCTGTCATCTGTTTAAGTTTTTTGTAGGGGCAGTGCTTGTTATAAAGGTATTGGGTTCTTTTTAGGAAAATTATTTAAAACATTCGTCGATATATGTATAGATTTCCTAGTCAGTGTGCCAGTCAATGTTTGTACTGCTGTGTGAAGTTATTAATAGCTGCCTATTGTGAAGTCTGAAGGTGACTTTAGGTAGTGTCTTGGGTTATATTTGTCCAGAGTTGATATGAGAAAGTTTTTTTTTTTTTTTTTTTTTTTTTATATTTTATTTAAACATGGACATTACAAAATATAATTTAGTTAAAAACTCATTTAATGTCGATAATTAACACAATCCTCCCTACAGCTTAATTTACACCACCACACTTACAAAACTCCCGTGTGGGTACAACCCCCCCCTATCCCTGTCCCTCATCCTTCAACTTAACCCAAACCTGTTGGAGGCTTACCCAAACAGAATTACATGATATGAACAACAACCTTTTATATACTCATCCCTCGAATTGGTACTTTATAATCGACTACAGACCATACAATGCATTGCACTGGAACATAATTATACAGACATATTTCCCCCCCACCCCCTCCGTGGTTATCCAACCACCCCACTATTTTACACCTAACATACTATAAAACATGAATGTTGCTAATCTAAAGTCACACAGCAATGATCCAACTTAAATTTATGTAATTGTCCTAATGGATCAGTTACATAATACAACTTTGTATTACATTACAATGGTGATATAGAAAAGTCACAAAGACATACAAATTACTACAAAACCATAAGAATAAACTTAGTCTCAAATCCAAAAAATGTAAGCCTTTTACCCATTTAACATGCAATTCCAGTGTTAAAACAATATCACATGATTCAACTATGTATTCAAGTCCCCGCCTATACTGCTTTTATGGACATTACATAGTGCTATTGACAACAGTCCAATAAGCATAAAATACTAATCCATGACATAAAGTAACACATAAAGACTGTGCCTTGCACGACCTAACCACAAAAAACTATAACAACCATGTTTTGCCCAACTTTATTACACTATCCTGACGTGCATTAACTCTTTACTCTCAAAACAAAACTGAATTGCAGAAACAAAGTGACGAACAATAATGCAAGACATTAATACAATTAAAATAAATCACATCATATCTCTGGACCACCGTGCATGATCACAGGCAATCAACACTAATGCAGTGCATGGCACCTAGAAAAACAAGTTGGAGCAAAATAAAATGCAATTATTATAGCAAATATCCAATTACATGTCATTACCGTAATTCAATATGACACACAAATATTATTATAAGTATAAAGTCCAGTCACACAAAAACTGGCCTGCTCACAGGTTGCTAGCACCGTGGTCCACATAATTATTCACTCATGCAATCAACTCAATCAACACTCTCGCAAATCTTTTGTTATCCCTTACCAGGGAGGCAACCCTGTTTGTCACCACCTGACTTCCCTACCCCATCAACACTTTCAATCATACCCTCCCCTCCCTGTCTATTACTGTCTAATAAAACCTGTAAACGTAAGTTGCCTATATCCTCTGAAAAATCTTCACCCACCTCCTCCCATAAATTTCCTTATTTCTACATACCGTTT
>NC_069480.1:13439336-13496836 GCF_026875155.1 Cherax quadricarinatus
AAGTGTGTATGCCCCAGAAAAAAATAAATGTGGGGTAAAAAAGGGATTTTGTTGTGAAGAAAGTTTTTTTTCCAGTGGTTTACCTGCAGTGGCCATCGTTGGTGGGGACTGGAACTGCGATATTAGGAGGGCTGACGTGGAACCAAAAGGGGCGGGGCACGTGTCGGCGGCCTTGCAAGATCTTTTGAGGGATATTCAGTTGCAGGATGCGGTTGGAGGAGGGGCGTGGGAGGTAGAGCACACTTTTGTAAGACGGGGTTACGCGGCTAGGTTGGATAGGCTGTATATATCTGAAGGGGTTTAGTTGACATTTTCTCGGATCTTCGGGCGGTGGTAGCAGAGGTGGGGTGGGAGTCACTAGCAGGTATATCTAGGGGTTATTGGAAGTTAAATACAAGTGTGTTAGGCGATGAGGAGGGGATAGAGGGATTTGCAACGCTGTGGGAGGGATTACATGCAGAGGTAAATGGGGAAGAGGATGTGGTGATGTGGTGGGATGGTGTGGCTAAAGAACGGATTAAGCAATATTACGTAAAGGAAGGGAAACGTATCAATTCTTTAAATTATGGGCTTGCTAACTATTTGGATGATAGGTTACAGGGTTGTTATGCGAGGGGGGGCAGTGGCGGGCACTTATCCAATGGATGATATTATGGCAATTAAAGGGAGGCTGCATGAGGTACAGGATGAGAGGTTCCAAGCGGTGCGGGTACAGGCGGGGGTGGAAGAGGTGTTATGGGGCGATAGACCTTCATCGTGCGTATTGCGTAGGCAGAAACAAAGACAACAGGCAATGACTATACCATGGTTAGAGGTTCATGAGTCGATAGGAGGGTACAGGGAGGGGCAGGTCATACAAGCTACGGAAGGAATGGGGGCGTTGGCTGATAAGTGGTATGAGAAGTACTGGCAACGAGAAGGGGTAGAGGATGGGTTTTAGAAACAGGTGTGTGGGAGTGTGGTATGTCAGTTGCATAACAGTGATAGGGAAGCACTGGGTGGGGAAATAACTGAGGGGGAAATATGGAGGGCTTTAAGTGGAATGCGAAAGGGCAAAGCACCGGGAATTGATGGACTTCCGGCTGAGTTTTATCAGCAGCATTGGGAATTAATGAGGCATTTTTTGGTTAGGTTATTAAATTGCATGAAGGAGAGAGGTGAGCTGGGTGAGAAGCAGGCAACGGCTGTTGTTGTATTGGTACCGAAGGGTAAGGGGTAGCATACGCTTCGGGATTACCGGGCGATCTCGTTGTTATGCGCAGATTACAAATTGTTTGCTAAGATTTTGGGAAATCGGGTCAAGTGTGTGGTGGGGCGGGTAGTATCAAAAACTCAGTTTGGTTTGCCAGGGAGGTCTATGGTGGAGGGGCATGGGTTACTTAGGGATTTCGTGGAGGCAAAAGGGAGGGAGGGGGGGCAGGTTTGGTGGCACTCGATTGGCAAGGGGCATACGATAGAGTGGATTGGAAAGCATTGGAAGCCATCCTCAGGGGTCAGGGGTTTGGGGAAGAAATAGTTGGTTGGGTTGAGGCGTTGTATGGAGGTGCAATGGCGAGGGTACAGATTAATGGTCGATTGGGTGGGAAGATTGTAATGGGTAAGGGACTTAGGCAGGGGTGTCCTATGTTACAATTATTGTTTGCGTGCGTACAGGACCCCTTTTATAGATTGATGGAGCAGCGTATGTGTCACATAGAGGGACCAGGGTGTGAGGTTGCGAGGGTTTGGCCAGTTTTAATTGGGTATGTGGATGATACAACTGTTCTGATCAGGGAGGGGATGTCAATGGACACATTAGATGGGGTAGTACGAATGTCCGCAGGGGTAACAGGTATGAGGGTAAATTCAGATAAATCCATGGTCATGGGGTTAGGAGCTTGGGCAGGAAGGGTTGATTGGGGTAGTGCAGTTGTGAGGAAGCAGGCGAATTCGTTAAAAAATTGCGGTCTTATTTATGCAGACGATCTAACTGTGGCACGCATGGAAAACTCGATTAGGATGGTAGAAAGGATTCAGGGAGGCTTGGGTGCATTGCGACCTTATCATTTGACCCTTGTGCAGCGTGCCATTGTTATTAATATCTTACTGTATAGCAAAGTATGGCACGTGGCAGCCGTGTTCCCATTAACTGGGCCAGCAATAACCAACATACTTAGGAAGGTTTTTAAATTCTTGTGGGGTTCGAGCTGTGATTGGATTAAAAGGGACGTGATAATGTTACCTGTAAGTAAGGGGGGGCTGGGATTGCTGGACTTAAAGCGGAGGGTCAAATGTGTCTTCATTAAATGGGAGGTGAGTTTACCTGGAGTTTACCTGGAGAGAGTTTCGGGGGTCAACGCCCCCGCGGCCCGGTCTGTGACCAGGCCTCCTGGTGGATCAGCGCCTGATCAACCAGGCTGTTGCTGCTGGCTGCACGCAAACCAACGTACGAGCCACAGCCCGGCTGATCAGGAACTGACTTTAGGTGCTTGTCCAGTGCCAGCTTGAAGACCGCCAGGGGTCTGTTGGTAATCCCCCTTATGTGTGCTGGGAGGCAGTTGAACAGTCTCGGGCCCCTGACACTTATTGTATGGTCTCTTAACGTGCTAGTGACACCCCTGCTTTTCATTGGGGGGATGGTGCATCGTCTGCCAAGTCTTTTGCTTTCGTAGTGAGTGATTTTCGTGTGCAAGTTCGGTACTAGTCCCTCTAGGATTTTCCAGGTGTATATAATCATGTATCTCTCCCTCCTGCGTTCCAGGGAATACAGGTTTAGAAACCTCAAGCGCTCCCAGTAATTGAGGTGTTTTATCTCCGTTATGCGCGCCGTGAAAGTTCTCTGTACATTTTCTAGGTCGGCAATTTCACCTGCCTTGAAAGGTGCTGTTAGAGTGCAGCAATATTCCAGCCTAGATAGAACAAGTGACCTGAAGAGTGTCATCATGGGCTTGGCCTCCCTAGTTTTGAAGGTTCTCATTATCCATCCTGTCATTTTTCTAGCAGATGCGATTGATACAATGTTATGGTCCTTGAAGGTGAGATCCTCCGACATAATCACTCCCAGTCTTTGACGTTGGTGTTTCGCTCTATTTTGTGGCCAGAATTTGTTTTGTACTCTGATGAAGATTTAATTTCCTCATGTTTACCATATCTGAGTAATTGAAATTTCTCATCGTTGAACTTCATATTGTTTTCTGCAGCCCACTGAAAGATTTGGTTTATGTCCGCCTGGAGCCTTGCAGTGTCTGCAATGGAAGACACTGTCATGCAGATTCGGGTGTCATCTGCAAAGGAAGACACGGTGCTGTGGCTGACATCCTTGTCTATGTCGGATATGAGGATGAGGAACAAGATGGGAGCTAGTACTGTGCCTTGTGGAACAGAGCTTTGCACCGTAGCTGCCTCGGACTTTACTCTGTTGACGACTACTCTCTGTGTTCTGTTAGTGAGGAAATTATAGATCCATCGACCGACTTTTCCTGTTATTCCTTTAGCGCGCATTTTGTGCGCTATTACGCCATGGTCACACTTGTCGAAGGCTTTTGCAAAGTCTGTATATATTACATCTGCATTCTTTTTGTCTTCTAGTGCATTTAGGACCTTGTCGTAGTGATCCAGTAGTTGAGACAGACAGGAGCGACCTGTTCTAAACCCATGTTGCCCTGGGTTGTGTAACTGATGGGTTTCTAGATGGGTGGTGATCTTGCTTCTTAGGACCCTAAAGAGAGAATGGTTGAGTATGTTTCTTATAGCTTTTAGTTCTTCCCGCGATTCCTGACTCCTAAAGGATTCTTTTAGCTTAAGTTCGATGCTTGCTATTTCTCTGACCAGTGTCTCCCTGCGCATTTCAGATATATTGACCTCTTTTAGCCGCTCTGTTATTCTTTTCCGTCGCCTGTAAAGGGAGCGCCTGTCTCTTTCTATTTTACATCTACTCCTCCTTTTTCTTAGAGGAATAAGCCTTGTGCATACATCGAGTGCCACCGAGTTAATCTGTTCTAGGCATAAGTTTGGGTCTGTGTTGCTTAGTATATCTTCCCAGCTTATATCGGTTAGGACTTGGTTTACTTGGTCCCACTTTATGTTTTTGTTATTGAAGTTGAATTTGGTGAATGCTCCCTCGTGACTAGTCTCATTTTGTCGGTCTGGGGCTCCACACATACATGTCTGAACCTCAATTATGTTGTGATCTGAGTATATTGTTTTTGATATGGTGACATTTCTTATCAGATCATCATTGTTAGTGAAGATGAGGTCTAGTGTATTCTCCAGTCTATTAGGCTCTATTATTTGCTGGTTTAAATTGAATTTTGTGCAGAGATTTAAAAGCTCGTGTGAGTGTGAGTTTTCATCAGAGCTGCCTCCTGGTGTTATTACTGCAACAATATTATTTGCTATATTCCTCCATTTTAGGTGCCTTAAGTTAAAATCCCCCAGGAGCAAGATGTTGGGTGCAGGAGCTGGAAGATTTTCCAGACAGTGGTCAATTTTTAACAGCTGTTCCGGGAATTGCTGGGATGTTGCATCCGGAGGCTTGTAGACTACCACAATGACTAGGTTTTGGTTCTCGACCTTTACTGCTAAAACTTCCACTACTTTCATTTGAGGCATTAAGCAGTTCTGTGCAAACAAGTGACTCTGCAATGTACAGGCCAACCCCTCCCCCCCCCTTTTGCCTGTTCACTCTGTCACATCTGTATAGGTTGTAACCTGGGATCCATATTTCATTGTCCAAGTGATCCTTTATGTGGGTCTCAGTGAAAGCCGCGAACATTGCCTTTGCCTCTGCAAGCAGTCCACGGATGAAAGGTATTTGTTGTTTGTTGCTGGCTTTAGACCCTGTATATTTGCAAAGAAGAATGTTATCGGACTGGTGGTATTGTTGGTACTGGGGGGGGATTTTTTTTCCGGCATTAGTATCTGTATCTGTTGGTTTGGAGTGGAGGCCATCGACTGTGGTTCCACTCCAGGAATGACTGGATTTGGTGTACGATTTCTGCCATTTCCTGCCAGTTTTTTTTCCTTCCTGGCACTAAAAAACCTCTCCCTCTTGAGTGGCTGTGGCTACCCAGGTTTTCCCATGGCCTGGATGTTTTGTATCTTTTTGTCCCCTTTAGATGGTATGCCTGGCAATTTAAGTTATAGCACAGTCTTTCCTGTACTGAAGAGGTACACATTTCAGGGTGGAAAAGCTTACATGAAGGGAGTTTGCATTTTCCTGTTGTCATATGGGCATGGCATTTTCTAGGGTGGTCATAGTTGCATGTCCATCTGTTTTTCCAGATTTCCCATGCCAGCAGATACCAAGTGCATAGTATGTGCACAGGCTTGGTTTCCGCTTGCCTTGGGTTTCTGTGACTGTATTCCCTGTTGGTGCATGTTTCCCTGTCTTACTTCTATCCTCCCTAGCACCAACAATGGAGCTCCCACCAGTTGTTTTTGGTAATTTATCCTCACTATTGCTATTGGGTGGGGGGGGGGGTTGGCCAGGATCCATAACAGATTGCAACGGATGTATACAGGAGTTGAGTTGCATGAGTGTGAAACTGTTTTGAGGGCTATGACATGGGATCGAGAGCCGGCAAAGGTCAAAATAGGTAGGTTGTGTAGATTGTTAGCCGGGAGGGTTGTAGCGCCTGTAGAGGGAATTTTCCCCATGTATGCATGCATGGGGAAGTATATGGAATAGGTTGAGTAGGATGAGGCTGCAACCTCGTGTTCGGGATGTAATGTATCATTTTCTGCACGGCATTTTACCGTCGGGTGTGGTTCTACGGGATAGACGGGTCGTTGACGTTCTATAAAACGGTATGTAGAAATAAGGAAATTTATGGGAGGTGGGTGAGGGATTTTTCAGAGGGATATAGGCAACTTACGTTACAGGTTTTATTAGACTTGTAATATACGAGGGAGGGGGAGGGTACGATTGGAAAGTGTTGCTGGGGCAGGGGAGTCATGGGTGAAAACAGGGTCGCCTCCCTGGTAATGGATGACAACAAATGTTTGCGTGTGTGTTGGATGAGGTGCTAGCACCACGGGTGCTAGCACCTGTGGAGCTGGCCAGTTTTTTTGTGTCATGGACTATACACTATTCTATGTACATACTAGTCTTAAGTCATATTATTATGTTGTTATCTATGTACATAGCAGTCTTAACCCTCTCCTCAAACATCTCCTTGCCAACCTCAACAGAACACATGACCATAACACAAGGCACAGATCACTCTTTGATGTTCCTCGTGTCCATCTCACACTATGCAAAAACTCAATGCACATAAAAGGCCCTAAAATCTGGAATTCATTACCTGTAAATATAAAAGAAACACTACCTGTTTATAAATTCAAGTCTCTTCTCAAAGATCACTTACTCACCCAAAACCAAATAAATACTGAATAACTGAACCTTATAAATTGTATATCTTAAATGTTTCTCACAATTATATCACATAAAATGTTAAACCTAAAACCCAATCTAACTTTATTATTTTTTAAATACACTACCTAACAGAATACTCCATACGACTGAATGTACAACAATGCATGCAACCATATGACCTGTCTTTGTAATACTCACTTGTGCTTTATAGTTATCTGTTTACAATAATGTATTATCACTGATTTCATCATTGCTTAGTTAATTTTAAGCCAGCCCGAAATGCTATGCATAGTATAAGTGGCTTTGGCATGCTGCTCTAATCTGTATTTTTTTGTACCTCTGTATGTATGCTCAAATTGTTAATAAATAAATAAATAAATAAATAAATGTTGTAGTGGCCAGGCTTAGTCTTGGTTACAAGTACTGACTGATGTTGTAGTGGCCAGGCTTAGTCTTGGTTACAAGTACTGACTGATGTTGTAGTGGCCAGGCTTAGTCTTCGTTGCAAGTACTGACTGATATTGTAGTGGCCAGACTTAGTCTTCGTTACAAGTACTGACTAATGTTGTAGTGGCCAGGCTTAGTCTTGGTTACAAGTACTGACGAATGTTGTAGTGGCCAGGCTTAGTCTTGGTTACAAGTACTGACTGATATTGTAGTGGCCAGGCTGGGACTTGGTTACAAGTACTGACTGAAGTTGCAGTGGCCAGGCTTAGTCTTGGTTACAAGTACTCACTGATGTTGTAGTGGCCAGGCTTAGTCTTGGTTACAAGTACAGACTGATGTTGTAGTGGCCAGGCTTACTCTTGGTTACAAGTACTGACTGATGTTGTAGTGGCCAGGCTTAGTCTTGGTTACAAGTACTGACTGATGTTCTAGAGGCCAGACTTAGTCTTGGTTACAAGTACTTCTGGTAGTTTGGGAGACACATAGATGATGATCAAACTAAATACAAATTATGTGATCAGACATATGGTCACTGTCTTGAACGCTGTGCTTAATTCTCCACTTATTGAGGAATACAGAGACAGACAGTATGCTAACCTATGTGACATGTTGCAATATGTTATTAATGAAAATAGGATACCAGATATACTAAGTAAATTTCCTAAATTTGCATGTAACATATTAGTAAACTTTAGATATGTAGATAATTAAAAACCCATATGTACACCTGTTAAACCTTTTGGGGCCTAGTTCCTATGCCTTTTGTGTATCCATATGCTCTTGTGCTACCGTCCACAGGATGGATATGCTCTTTGCTACCTTTCAAAGGATGGATATGCTCTTTGCTACCTTTCAAAGGATGGATATGCTCTTTGCTACCTTTCAAAGGATGGATATGCTCTTTTGCTACCGTCCACAGGATGGATATGCTCTTTGCTACCTTTCAAAGGATGGATATGCTCTTTGCTACCTTTCAAAGGATGGATATGCTCTTGCGCTACCGTCCAAAGGATGGATATGCTCTTGCACTACCATCCACAGGATGAATATGCTCTTTTGTTACCGTCCACACGATGAATATGCTCTTGTGCTACCGTCCACAGGATGGATATGAAATGCACAATAAACTAGCCATTTAGGTGGCAAAATCTAAAATCTAGCTCTTCGCTCTCTGGCCACGAGTATCTGCTTTGCAGACGCTCCTCAGTTGCCTGTCAGTGGTGGTGTGAGGAGGTGGTGTTTGCGCCTCTGTTGACACCTCAGGAAAATTACTGCTGTCAACATGGTAGTTTGTCATAGATGCCCGATTAATACTGTTGGTATTGAGTTTCTCTGGGGGACGATTTCGCCTAGTTCAGCGCAGGTTCTCTTACCTAAGATCATCAGAGAGACATATGGAATTCAAGATGGCGAATTATTTGATGAATGAACCATTCATCAAACCTGTCAGACACTGCAACTTCTTGGGATCTTAATACTTGGGAATTTCTTCGCTTGCCTAATTCTTGGGCACGACCTACTTCAACATTGAACAAATGTTACACGACCAATGACTGCTGCACCTCTCCTGCCAACGGTTTATAAGCTCCTTCTCAGCACGTATGCCGTATTCTATTCAAGATTGATGGACTGACCACATCGACTCAAGGTTGAGGGACTGATTACCTCATTCTCCTCCTGTTCTTCAAGATTCTCCTTTGTATGGACTGATGAAGCCACTGTGTGGCGAAATGTTTCCTCAATAAAGATACCCAAGAGTTGCACATGTGTCTAATTTATCAACATGGAGAATTATATAGAGTGGCTTTAAATGAAGCGCATAGAATCTTCGTGAAATTGCTCTCTGCAACTGTATGTGAATCGTTTTATAATCGTTTCCAGGACGTGAGTCTTGATGTTACTCCTGCTGTACGTGTGAGAATGAGTGATGTATCCAGGCATTATACCTGGATTAAGTTACGGATGAAGCTGTTATCAGAAAAGTCTGAGAAAAATTGGACAGTTCATTTTGCCCAGCAAGTTATGTGGGTAGCAGGCGCCTATGCAGATTTGCCAGAAGGTACTTTTAACCTTAAAATGACATTGAGACATCCCATACCGTCCTACGTTTATCTTCAGGAATTCAGGACACAGGTCATGGTTTTGTATCCCGGACAAAGGCGCACGTGTCGCCTATGTGGTGAGTATGACCACATAGCTGCAGCATGTGAAAAGAAAAGACGCATGCCTGAACCTGTGGTAGAGGACACAGGCCCTGTCTTACAGGTGGCAGGTGAGGATCAATCACCTGAGAGAGGGAGTGGTCGTTTGTTGAGTGAGATGGTGGAGCAAGCTTTTAGGACTGGGGGTGAGTCACCCCTCAGTTCCCTGCCCCAGAATCTCCTTCAGTGACTTATGCAGTGATGGTACCATGGGATGAAGTGTTGGAAATAGAGAAAGAATTGGAAGAAGCTCTGAAAACTTTGTCACCGCCTGAGGAGAACGTTACATCTGAGCAAGAAGTAATAGCTGGAGAGTTATTCCTTCCAGCTTGTCAACGATATGAGAATTTGAGGATTAATGATGTGACTGAGAAGTCAGTGGAATTAATAAATCATTTCAAGGTAGATGTTGAGGTTCACCGTCAGGCTTCCCCAGACCTTGTTATGGGGGACATGATTGTAACAAGGAAACGGGCAGCTATGTCAGACTAGGATGATGTCCTGATGCCAGCGCAGAGGCCTGGGAAACAGACTGGGATGGTAGGAGAGGGAAGAGGTGGCGATGGGGGAGGTCATATTAGGAGACCTCGGAAGAAGGGAGGGGGAAAGAAGGTATTGTGAAGATAACATACAGAAATACTAATTCTAGTGGTGAAGAGTGAAGAGAAGGGGCAGGGGTGGAAAATTTAAAAGGCCTTTGGTGTATGACTGTCAATGTTAATGGCTTATGTAGCAGAATAAAGAGAGAATGGTTGAGTATGTTTCTTAATAAATATAGAGTGGACGTTGTGTTCCTCCAGGAACCTAATTTCAAGGAGGGTAAGGTGTTAGACGTAGCAGGTTATCAAGTAATGACCCTGCCAACTTCCCATTTAAAAGGTGATGTGGGTATTTTAATAAAAATGACGAGCCCGATTGTTTTGCAGAGAAGTGAGGGGGGAGGGTGTTACATGTGGATGGGTCGTGGATGGGTAAGTGTGTATCTTTTGTGAGTGTGTATGCGCCTGTGGAGAATAGCATGCAGGTAAGGAAGGATTTTGTGTGCGAGGATCTTATCTGTTTTTTGCATGCACTTCCGGAAGTAGCAATAGTGGGGGGTGACTGGAACGGCGTTATTAGAGCGTACGAATGGTATATAATACCGACAAGATGACTTGTCAGACAACTTGTCAGACACTGCAACATCATGGAATCTTAATTCTGAGGACATGTACATAACCTTCACAACTACGACAACTACTACTACAACTAACCCATCTCTTTGGGAAGGACCTACTTCCACTGGGGAATCCCGCCTACCAGTGAATTTGCCCTCGTCTGCTTCACCTGACGTTACTATATAAGTGCCAGGATTCTTTCTTCTGCTTCAGAATCTCCACGACTATGGTGCTGTTCGCACCTACTCCTAGGTTGAGGGACTGATTACCTCATCTTCTGTACATAGTTCTACTGTCTTCAAGTCATGTCCTGGAATTTGTATTGATAAAGCCACTGGATGGCGAAACGTCTACAATAGAGATACCCAGATGTTGCACATGTGTCTTACTCTCATCACGTTATTAGAGCGGCTGACATAGAACCAAAAGGGGCAGGACATATGTCTGTAACTCTCATGGATTTGATGAGGGACGTTAGGTTATGTGATGCATTTGGGGGTGTGGGAAACAGAACATATTTTTGTTAGGAGGGGATACGCAGCGAGGTTAGATAGAGTGTATCTTTCTCAAGGGGTTGTTGTGAAATCTTTTAATACCGTTGAGGCGGCTATGTCAGACCATACTACTGTAGTGGTGGGAGTAGGGTGGGAGGAGCTGGCGGAAATATATAGGACTTATTGGAAATTAAACATTAGTGTGCTGAGTGATGAAGAAGGTTAGGAGGGTTTTTCTATTTTATGGAAATAGCTTTACAAGGAAGCTCAGGAGGTGGATGATATTGTAACATGGTGGGATTATGTGGCTAAAGAAAGGATAAGAAAGTATTATGTGAGGGAGGGTAAACGTATAAACAATTTAAAATATGGGCTTGCGAATTATTTAGGGGATCGATTAAGAGGTTGTTATGGGCAGGGGATGGTTGGTGGTGTTTTTTCCATGGATGAAATAGTTGACATAAAAGAGAGATTGTGAACGTTGCAAAATGATTGGTTTCAAGTGGTAAGGGTGCAAGCAGGGTTAGAAGAAGTTTTGTGGGGAGACAAGCCATCAGCGTGTGTGTTGCGACATCAAAAGCAAAGGCAGGCGCTGACGGCTATCCCGAGATTAGAGGTAAATGAGATGATGGGGATCTATAGAGCAGGGCAGGAGATAAGAAATACGATGGGTATGAGTGCATATGCGGATATGTGGTATGAAAAGTACTGGAGAAGTGGGGGTGTTGATGATGTGGAGTTAGACAGGGTGTGTACATACGCAACGTGCAGTTTAGGTAATAGTGATAAGACGGCTTTGGGTGGGGTTGTTACTGCAGAGGAAATAGAGATTGCTTTACAGGACATGAGGAAGGGAAAAGCCCCAGGTATTTATGGTCTACCATTGGAATTTTATTTACAGCATTGGGTGTTGATAGGAAATTTCATGGTTATTGTATGAAGCAGAAGGGTAAGTTGGGAGATAAGCAGACTACAGCAGTTGTGGTGCTGGTCCCGAAAGGTAAGGGGCAGCCCACCCTTCAGAAGTATCGGGCAATGTTGTTGCTATGTGTGGACTATAAGGTTTTTTGCAAAATTTTTAGGTAATAGGGTTAAACGTGTAGTGGGGAGGGTCGTTTTAAAATCGCAGTTTGGGCTTCCCAGAAGGTCGATGATTGAAGGACAGGGGATTCTGAGAAGTTTTGTGGAGTCAAAAGGAGGGGGCAGAGGGGGTGGCTTTACTGGCTTTGGACTGTCAGGCAGCCTATGATAGAGTGGAAAGGCATGCACTGCAGGTTATACTTAGGACACAAGGTTATGGGGAAGAAATAGTTGATTGGGTAAATACACTGTATAGGGGAGCACAAATGAGGGTACAAATAAATGGGTGTATGGAGTGGAACCACAGTCGATGGCCTCCACTCCAAACCAACAGATACAGATACTAATGCCGGAAAAAAAATCCCCCCCCAGTACCAACAATACCACCAGTCCGATAACATTCTTCTTTGCAAATATACAGGGTCTAAAGCCAGCAACAAACAACAAAATACCTTTCATCCGTGGACTGCTTGCAGAGGCAAAGGCAATGTTCGCGGCTTTCACTGAGACCCACATAAAGGATCACTTGGACAACGAAATATGGATCCCAAGTTACAACCAATACAGATGTGACAGAGTGAACAGGCAAAAGGGGGAGGTTGGCCTGTACATTGCAGAGTCACTTGTTTGCACAGAACTGCTAAATGCCTCAAATGATGTAGTGGAAGTTTTAGCAGTAAAGGTCGAGAACCAAAACCTAGTCATTGTGATAGTCTACAAGCCTCCGGATGCAACATCCCAGCAATTCCAGGAACAGCTGTTAAAAATTGACCACTGTCTGGAAAACCTTCCAGCTCCTGCACCCAACATCTTGCTCCTGGGGGATTTCAACTTAAGGCACCTAAAATGGAGGAATATAGCAAATAATATTGTTGCAGTAATAACACCAGGAGGCAGCTCTGATGAAAACTCACACTCACACGAGCTTTTAAATCTCTGCACAAAATTCAATTTAAACCAGCAAATAATAGAGCCTACTAGACTGGAGAATACACTAGACCTCATCTTCACTAACAATGATGATCTGATAAGAAATATCACCATATCAAAAACAATATACTCAGATCACAACATAATTGAGGTTCAGTCATGTATGCGCGGAGCCCCAGACCGACATAATGAGATTAGTCACGAGGGAGCATTCACCAAATTCAACTTCAATAACAAAAACATAAAGTGGGACCAAGTAAACCAAGTCCTAACCGATATAAGCTGGGAAGATATACTAAGCAACACAGACCCCAACTTATGCCTAGAACAGATTAACTCGGTGGCACTCGATGTATGCACAAGGCTTATTCCTCTAAGAAAAAGGAGGAGTAGATGTAAAATAGAAAGAGACAGGCGCTCCCTTTACAGGCGACGGAAAAGAATAACAGAGCGGCTAAAAGAGGTCAATATATCTGAAATGCGTAGGGAGACACTGGTCAGAGAAATAGCAAGCATCGAACTTAAGCTAAAAGAATCCTTTAGGAGTCAGGAATCGCGGGAAGAACTAAAAGCCATAAATGAAATCGAAAGAAACCCAAAGTATTTCTTCTCCTATGCCAAATCAAAATCGAGAACAACGTCCAGTATTGGGCCCTACTTAAACAAGATGGGTCCTACACAGATGACAGCAAGGAAATGAGTCAGCTACTCAAGTCCCAATATGACTCAGTTTTTAGCAAGCCGCTAACCAGACTGAGAGTCGAAGATCAAAATGAATTTTTTATGAGAGAGCCACAAAATTTGATTAACACAAGCCTATCCGATGTTATCCTGACGCCAAATGACTTCGAACAGGCGATAAATGACATGCCCATGCACTCTGCCCCAGGGCCAGACTCATGGAACTCTGTGTTCATCAAGAACTGCAAGAAGCCCCTATCACGAGCCTTTTCCATCCTATGGAGAGGGAGCATGGACACGGGGGTCGTCCCACAGTTACTAAAAACAACAGACATAGCCCCACTCCACAAAGGGGGCAGTAAAGCAACAGCAAAGAACTACAGACCAATAGCACTAACATCCCATATCATAAAAATCTTTGAAAGGGTCCTAAGAAGCAAGATCACCACGCATCTAGAAACCCATCAGTTACACAACCCAAGGCAACATGGGTTTAGAACAGGTCGCTCCTGTCTGTCTCAACTATTGGACCACTACGACAAGGTCCTAAATGCACTAGAAGACAAAAAGGATGCAGATGTAATATACAGACTTTGCAAAAGCCTTCGACAAGTGTGACCATGGCGTAATAGCGCACAAAATGCGTACTAAAGGAATAACAGAAAAAGTCGGTCGATGGATCTATAATTTCCTCACTAACAGAACACAGAGAGTAGTCCTCAACAGAGTAAAGTCCGAGGCAGCTACGGTGAAAAGCTCTGTTCCACAAGGCACAGTACTCGCTCCCATCTTGTTCCTCATCCTTATATCCGACATAGACAAGGATGTCAGCCACAGCACCGTGTCTTCCTTTGCAGATGACACCCGAATCTGCATAACAGTGTCTTCCATTGCAGACACTGCAAAGCTCCAGGCAGACATCAACCAAATCTTTCAGTGGGCTGCAGAAAACAATATGAAGTTCAACGATGAGAAATTTCAATTACTCAGATATGGTAAACATGAGGAAATTAAATCTTCATCAGAGTACAAAACAAATTCTGGCCACAAAATAGAGCGAAACACCAACGTCAAAGACCTGGGAGTGATCATGTCAGAGGATCTCACCTTCAAGGACCATAACATTGTATCAATCGCATCTGCTAGAAAAATGACAGGATGGATAATGAGAACCTTCAAAACTAGGGAGGCCAAGCCCATGATGACACTCTTCAGGTCACTTGTTCTATCTAGGCTGGAATATTGCTGCACACTAACAGCACCTTTCAAGGCAGGTGAAATTGCCGACCTAGAAAATGTACAGAGAACTTTCACGGCGCGCATAACGGAGATAAAACACCTCAATTATTGGGAGCGCTTGAGGTTCCTAAACCTGTATTCCCTGGAACGCAGGAGGGAGAGATACATGATTATATACACCTGGAAAATCCTAGAGGGACTAGTACCGAACTTGCACACGAAAATCACTCACTACGAAAGCAAAAGACTTGGCAGACGATGCACCATCCCCCCAATGAAAAGCAGGGGTGTCACTAGCACGTTAAGAGACCATACAATAAGTGTCAGGGGCCCGAGACTGTTCAACTGCCTCCCAGCACACATAAGGGGGATTACCAACAGACCCCTGGCAGTCTTCAAGCTGGCACTGGACAAGCACCTAAAGTCAGTTCCGGATCAGCCGGGCTGTGGCTCGTACGTTGGTTTGCGTGCAGCCAGCAGCAACAGCCTGGTTGATCAGGCTCTGATCCACCAGGAGGCCTGATCTCAGACCGGGCCGCGGGGGCGTTGACCCCCGGAACTCTCTCCAGGTAAACTCCAGGGAATTTGCGATAGGTAGAGGTCTCAGGCAGGGGTGTCCCATGTCACAGACCTTCTTTGCGTGTTTTCAGGACCCGTTTTATAGAATGGTTGAACATACTGTCAGTACCCGGGGTGAGGGCGGGGTTGAGGGAGGGATGTTTTGGCCGGGATTAATAGGTTATGTAGGTGATACGACTGTTCTGGTTCACGAAAGGATGTCTTTGAAAGTATTGGACGATGTTGTGCAAGTGTTTGAACGTGCCACGGGTATGAAGGTAAACAGTGAGAAGTCAATGATCATGTGGTTGGGCACTTGGAAAGGGGGGGGGTAAGGTGAGTTGCAATGTTGTTAAAAAGTTTGAGGTGTTGCTAAAGATTTGTGGTATTATATACAAGGACGACATGGATGTGGCGCGTGAGGAAAACTCGGATGGGTTGTTAGAAAGGATCGTGGGACGTCTGGGTGTTTTGAGGCCCCAGCATCTCACTCTGGCCCAACGTGTGATTGTCGTAAATGTTTTATTGTTTACCTGGAGAGAGTTCCGGGGGTCAACGCCCCCGCGGCCCGGTCTGTGACCAGGCCTCGAACAGAGTATACTACTGACTCCGGCCATACAATAGAGCGGAAAACTAATGTAAGGGACCTGGGAGTAGTAATGTCTGAGGATCTCACTTTCAAGGATCACAACAGTGCCACGATCGCACGTGCAAAGAAAATGATAGGATGGATAATGAGAACGTTCAAAACGAGAGATGCCAAGCACATGATGATCCTTTTCAAATCACTTGTTCTCTCTAGGCTGGAATACTGCTGTACATTAACATCCCCATTCAAAGCAGGTGAAATCGCAGATCTAGAGAATGTACAGAGATCCTTCACTGCACGTATAAGTTCTGTCAAGCACCTTAACTACTGGGAACGCTTGGAAGCACTTGACTTGTACTCGTTGGAACGCAGGAGGGAGAGATACATCATAATCTACACTTGGAAAATCTTGGAAGGAATGGTCCCAAATCTGCACACAGAAATCACTCCCTACGAAAGTAAAAGACTGGGCAGGCGATGCAAAATGCCCCCAATAAAAAGTAGGGGCGCCATTGGTACACTAAGGGAAAACACCATAAGTGTCCGGAGGCCCAAAACTGTTTAACAGCCTCCCATCAAGCATTAGGGGAATTGCCAATAAACCCCTGGCTGCCTTCAAGAGAGAGCTGGACAGATACCTAAAGTCAGTGCCGGATCAGCCGGGCTGTGGCTCGTACGTCGGACTGCGTGCGGCCAGCAGTAACAGCCTAGTTGATCAGGCCCTGATCCATCGGGAGGCCTGGTCATGGACCGGGCCGCGGGGGCGTTGATCCCCGGAATAACCTCCAGGTAACCTCCAGGTATTGAAAAATTGTAGAAATACTCTTAAAAGTTTCTAAAGACGCTTCATAATGCTGCACAGTGACTACCGTTTTTTATGACACATGAAACTGCAAGTCTGTTAAATGTATAAACATATATGTGAATACAAATAGAAATCGCGTCTCGTTCGCGCTTAGCAGACGGGTGATCAAGTCTCCACCACGTCTTGCGCTGAATGACCCACGTGGGTTTAGCGCTTAACATGAATTAAATGTAGAATGTACAGAAATCTTTTGTTCCCATGAATTCAAATGGATAAATTATTGTGAATGCTCAAGTCACTCCCTGGTACAAAAATAAGTATATATATCGTAATTTATACTCGGAAAACACTGGAGGGACAGATTCCAAATTTGTACACTGAAATTACCCCTGACGAGTAGAAGGCATAACTAACGGTTCAAAAATATTCTCAGTGAAGAGCAAAGATCCATTAAGTATATATAGAGACAATTCAATAAAGAAAGTGCCCGAGGCATTGTTAAACACTTCAGATATATAAGGAATTACCAAGAGACTGCCGACTCTCATTAGGACGGAAACTTGACAATTTTCTCCAGCCGGGTGACGCTTATGATGCATGATGTGGAGCCATCAAAAACAGCCTGACTGAGCAGGCCATCAGCCAGAAGGGCTGTTCCGTGAGCGGCGTGCGGGGGCGATGCTTCCCAACAAGATTAACAGGTTGTCAGAGAAGGTTAAACAGGGTAACAGAGTGAATGGTGAACGAGAAATCAAGTGGCAGTAAAGGATATAGTGGCAAAAAAAAAAATATTTCTGGTTGGCACCTCTCAAGATACCTCCATCTCTTCCTCCCTCCTTCCCTCCATTCATCCTTCCTTCCCTCCCTCTTGTACACACATTTCCTTAGCTTCCACCCTCCCTGTATGCCGCTTCCTCCTTGTATTCCACGAGAGCAGGGAGGAGGAGGAGGAAGAGGGAAGTAGAGAGAGGAGAAAACGGGTAAGAATGAAGTTCACAGTGACAGAAACACGAAGGATATGGAAGTAGATGAGTGGTGCTGGAGAGGGACAAGAGGAAGGCAGGAAAGGGGAGGGGACAGGAGCAGGGAAAACAGTGTGGACTAAGGCCAAGGTCACCAGAAGTGCCAATAACACGAGAGGAAGAACAGGAAGTGCTTGGGGGGGGGGGAGTTGGTGGTAAGGAAAGAAAAGGAGAAACAGGAGGTGGGGGAGGAGGAATAACGGGGACAGTTATGCCTGTAGTCTTCTTGAAGATTTCAACATTTTATTCCTCGCAGTACTTTTGCTGTTTGAACGTTGAAACGTCTGACCATGTGAACAGTTTTCATAACTTCAGTAAGTTGGTGAGTGTGCAGACAAGGTACCTGGGAACTGTGTATTTTCCATGAGTACATACACTGATATATCTTTTCCCCCATTTTAGAGTACACTGCGAGAGCTCCGAGGCAGTGCTGATACTTTGAAAGTTTTACCTATAGTCTATATGAGCAATAATTGTTTTTACTACATACAGATGGGGTGCGCCTCAGAGAAACATCTTTCCTTGGGGCTATACATGCACACATACAAAACAACCACAGAGGAGTTGGGTGATAGCTCCAGGCTTTTTGTGTTGCAATCAACACAGCAGGAGTTTGCAATGTTGCAGCTATGTGTAGGAAGTCCATGTAGATCCTTAGCCTTGGCTTCATTGTATTATCTAAATGTTGTTTTAACTGACATTAATATTGCTGGATATTCTTCCTGTTCCTTCCGTTATATGGCCAGATGTGACCATGTTTTATATCCTGTACTCGTTTTGAGTTTTCCTAGAGTTTTCTAGAGAGAGAGAGAGAGAGATGAATGGGAGGGTGTTGGCACCTGGAGAAGAAGTTGATATCCTTGGGGTGAAATCTGACTCCAAACTAACCATGAAGAACCATGTTGTAAATCTTGCAAACAAGGCAGCCAGGAAGCTTACAGCACTTCGCCGTATCTCGCATCTACTTGACAGTAGGGGTTGCAAGATTCTGTACGAGGCACAAGTACGCTCGCACCTTGAGTATGCTCCACTTTCTTGGTGGCATGTTGCGGCTGTGTTCCCGATTACAAGGACAGTGATTGTGGGAATTTTGAGAAGGGTGTTTAAATTTTTGTGGGGATCAAGTTGTGATTGGTTAAGAAGAGAGGTTGTTATGTTACCAGTGTGCCAGGGTGGGTTGGGACTCATGGATCTCAGATGGAGGGCTAAATGTGTTTCTTAAATGGGAGGTATTGCGTGTGGGCGTGATGGTGGGAAATATAGAACAGGTATATATGAGGTTGAAGAAGTGGTATGGAGGCATTGAATTGAGGGAATGTGAAATTGTTCTACAGGCCTTGCTGTTGGTTAGGAAACGGAGAAACATTCTAATATGGGTTTTGTGTGGGTTACTGGTGGGTAAGTGCGTTGCCCCTGTTGAGGGTTTGTTCCCCATGTTCTAGTGGAGAAACATTTGGTATAGATTTAGCAAGCTGAAATTATTGCCTAGGGTGCTTGACGTTATGTTTCGTTTTTTGCACGATATCTTGCCATCAGGGGCCATACTAAGAACCAGGAGGGAGGGGGGGGGGGGTTTTTCTGGAGTGGACAACACGTCGTTCCATATAGTTTATTTTTGTGAGGGGTTAGAAGATGTCAGGGGTTGGTTAGGTAGGTTGGTACAGAGGGTGGGAGGGAGTGGGGTGGTGGATCTGCATGCTTTAAGTCTTGGCTTGGGTGGTTTAGAAGAGAAAGTCATAAGAGCTTTAGATTATCTATATATTGTGGGTGATATGGGGGAAAGGGGTTAGTGAGGTGTGAAGGCGCATTCTTGTGATAACGTTTTATCGTACGATGTGTCGTAACCGGGAGTTGTACGGGAAAAGGTGGGATCAGGTATTTTCGGAAGGATATAGGAAGCTAACGTTAGAAATCCTCATGAATCTGTGAATGAATGTGAATGTACGAAGGGTAAGGTTCTTCTTAATTATGGGATTTAAATTGGTTGAGTGTAAGTCAGTGGGCAATAGCAGGCTCGTCTCCTGGGGAGGGGGGCATGAGAGTGTGGTGAATGTTGGTATGGATTGTGTTTCCTGGTTGTCTTGGAAATGTGGTTGTGGAGTTTTGAGAGCTCATTGATACTTATTGTTACTTTTGTGTAATGAATGAAATTGCAACCCCAAAGGTTTTGTGAAAAATTAAATTTACCTGGATGTAACTCATAAGATACATACCAGTAAATGGTAACAAAGATAATTATTCTTTATCAAGGTTACAGAGACAAGTAGGAATTTTAGGACACCTAGGTCACAAAAAATGTCCTCCTTTGATACCTACGATAATCTATCTCTTCACAAGTCACTCTGGACCTATATTAATTTCAAATGAAATATACACCACCAGGAATTCTGGTAAAAACATTAATATAAATATGTGGACTGTACATTAAATTTAAAATGTGAATGCATATACATTGAAGGGGAATTTATAATAATAAGACTCACAAATTTGTTTGGAGATTACTTAGTGCATCATACACAAACCCCTGCCTAAATATGAGGAAAATATTGGCCAGAATCTCAACATAAATAGACAATTTATCTGGGGTTCCAAAACTGTCCTGTCCATCTGCTTAATGCTCAGGTTATGCAGGATGGCAAATCCAACAATTTTGGCTCCAATTTGGGAAGTTTCAACCACAATTTAACTTCCAGAGCGTCAAAATTTATGCACATTTCACTAATGTGTCTTTACCACATTCAAAACAATGGCGCCTCCCCCATGCTCGTCAGCACAGCCGCAGAGCTTCCCTGTCGGTTCTCTTCTTTAAAATACACTTTAGAGCAATAGTAATGTAATAATCAGGTATACATACATTATAAAAAATATATAGCATAATTTTGGGAAATAATTTTCCACAGGTTTTGTCATGTATATGGAGGTATTCCTGTCTTGTACTGACCCGATACTTAAGTCACATGTCTTCAATGGTATATATATTTGGTTCTGTTTAATATCGGTTATGGGTTCATGATATGTGTTAGATTTTTGTAGATTAAAATATTTTTCTATACTGTTTTATTTGTGTACATGTACGCATATGCATGGGTTTTCCTTTTTTTGTGAAATAAATTATTTTTGTGTTACCCTATAAATATCTTTTTGAGCCTTTGTTCAATGTTAGGTTCTAGTACATTGCTAATATGGGTATATTAATGTTTTCTTTTTCGGGCCACCCTGCCTTGGTGGGAATCGGCCAGTGTGATAAAAAAAAAAAAAAATGTTGTTTTAAAGTTATATATGATAGATTAGTACTGTTACTGGTAGTTGTTAGTTAGTTAGTTAAAGATTAGCCGGTATTCTCCCGGCCCGGGCCTTGTCCAAGTGGTGGCCCGGCCTTGGCTCCCTCTTTAGGGAGTGTCTGAGACCTAAGTCTCCCATGGGAGGAGGCACAAGTACCTCCTCATCTTTGGGACCAACTGTCCAAATGACCAACTGGTCTGCCATCCCCGCCCCAAGGGGACTAATGGGAATGACAGTCTTATGAGCTAAAGGCTCGGGCTCAGGCACCTACCCTACCCTAGAAGGGCTGGGTATGGTGTCGATCACCCTTTAAATATCTTTTTGAGCCTTTGTTCAGTGTTAGGTTCTAGTACATTGCTAATATGGGTATATTAATGTTGTTTTAAAGTTATATATGATAGATTAGTACTGTTACTGGTAGATGTTTTGAGACGTTTTGTTGCAAGCTTTTGCTTTATGTATTAAATTTTTTTAGAGAGGTTATAGAGCCATTGTTCTGAGAATTTTATGTTATCTTTTTATGTCTATTTATATTCTGGAATTATGTTTTGATGTACTATTTTTAAATGAAATATATAAAAAAAACTACGATATGCTACACGAGCATAAAGATAGAATCAGAAACTATGTTGACATCCAGGATAACCTGGGGTCAGGTATGCTATCCACCCAGGATAACCTGGGGTCAGGTATGTTATCCACCCAGGATAACCTGGGGTCAGGTATGTTATCCACCCAGGATAACCTGTGGTCAAGAGTGTTATCCACCCAGGATAACCTGGGGTCAAGAGTGTTATCCACCCAGGATAACCTGTGGTCAAGAGTGTTATCCACCAGGATAACCTGTGGTCAAGAGTGTTATCCACCCAGGATAACCTGGGGTCAAGAGTGTTATCCACCCAGGATAACCTGTGGTCAAGAGTGTTATCCACCCAGGATAACCTGTGGTCAAGAGTGTTATCCACCCAGGATAACCTGTGGTCAAGAGTGTTATCCACCCAGGATAACCTGTGGTCAAGAGTATTATCCACCCAGGATAACCTGTGGTCAAGAGTGTTATCCACCCAGGATAACCTGTGGTCAAGAGTGTTATCCACCCAGGATAACCTGGGGTCAAGAGTGTTATCCACCCAGGATAACCTGTGGTCAAGAGTGTTATCCACCCAGGATAACCTGTGGTCAAGAGTGTTATCCACCCAGGATAACCTGTGGTCAAGAGTGTTATCCACCCAGGATAACCTGGGGTCAAGAGTGTTATCCACCCAGGATAACCTGTGGTCAAGAGTGTTATCCACCCAGGATAACCTGTGGTCAAGAGTGTTATCCACCCAGGATAACCTGTGATCAAGTGTTATCCACCCAGGATAACCTGTGGTCAAGAGTGTTATCCACCCAGGATAACCTGTGGTCAAGAGTGTTATCCACCCAGGATAACCTGTGGTCAAGAGTGTTATCCACCCAGGATAACCTGTGGTCAAGAGTGTTATCCACCCAGGATAACCTGTGGTCAAGAGTTATCCACCCAGGATAACCTGGGGTCAAGAGTGTTATCCACCCAGGATAACCTGGGGTCAAGAGTGTTATCCACCCAGGATAACCTGTGGTCAAGAGTTATCCACCCAGGATAACCTGTGGTCAAGAGTGTTATCCACCCAGGATAACCTGTGGTCAAGAACGTTATCCACCCAGGATAACCTGTGGTCAAGAACGTTATCCACCCAGGATAACCTGTGGTCAAGAACGTTATCCACCCAGGATAACCTGTGGTCAAGAGTGTTATCCACCCAGGATAACCTGTGGTCAAGAGTGTTATCCACCCAGGATAACCTGTGGTCAAGAATGTTATCCACCCAGGATAACCTGTGGTCAAGAGTGTTATCCACCCAGGATAACCTGTGGTCAAGAGTGTTATCCACCCAGGATAACCTGTGGTCAAGAGTGTTATCCACCCAGGATAACCTGTGGTCAAGAGTGTTATCCACCCAGGATAACCTGTGGTCAAGAGTGTTATCCACCCAGGATAACCTGTGGTCAAGAGTTATCCACCCAGGATAACCTGTGGTCAAGAGTGTTATCCACCCAGGATAACCTGTGGTCAAGAATGTTATCCACCCAGGATAACCTGTGGTCAAGAACGTTATCCACCCAGGATAACCTGTGGTCAAGAACGTTATCCACCCAGGATAACCTGTGGTCAAGAGTGTTATCCACCCAGGATAACCTGTGGTCAAGAGTGTTATCCACCCAGGATAACCTGTGGTCAAGAGTGTTATCCACCCAGGATAACCTGTGGTCAAGAGTGTTATCCACCCAGGATAACCTGTGGTCAAGAGTGTTATCCACCCAGGATAACCTGTGGTCAAGAGTGTTATCCACCCAGGATAACCTGTGGTCAAGAGTGTTATCCACCAGAATAACCTGTGGTCAAGAGTGTTATCCACCCAGGATAACCTGTGGTCAAGAGTGTTATCCACCCAGGATAACCTGTGGTCAAGAGTGTTATCCACCCACACATTATATTACCCGTAAGGGTATTCAAAAATATTATATTAAATCTTTAACCTTAGCAAGATATCATGAAAATTATTTGTTATAAATAAATTTTGAATTATTATTTTACAGACACTACATTTTTTATGTAAAATCTAATTACTATTTAAATACTTTTTAAATTTTCTAAAAAATATTAAAGATTTTAAAGGTATTTTAAATTTTCTTTATTTTTAAATATTTCAACATAACATTATGTCACTATTTTACTTCTTATTTTTTGTTTATTTTATTTTATTATAGTTTATGGTTAATATTTATCGACACCATGCCCAGCCCTTCTAGGGTAGGGTAGGTGCCTGAGCCCGAGCCTTTAGCTCATAAGACTGTCATTCCCATTTGCTCCCTTGGGGCGGGGATGGCAGACCAGAGAGGCCTAGCTTGTGGCTAGGCCTGGGGACAGTTGGTCCCAAAGATGAGGAGGTACTTGTGCCTCCTCCCATGGGAGACTTAGGTCTCAGACACTCCCTAAAGAGGGAGCCAAGGCCGGGCCACCACTTGGAAAAGGCCCGGGCCGGGAGAATACCGGCTAATCTTTAATAATAATAATTATAATAATAATGGTCAATATTAATTTTTTTGTCTCTACCTTGTGAACCTCAGGGAAGGTTTCTTGATGCTGGTGAGAGGCTCTTGATCCAGGGAATTGGATCTGTGCTTCAGTTCCCCGGATTAAAAGTCAATATAATAAAATATATCCATTCGTCTCTCAACCCTTGAGTAGAGAGGACGTGTGGTGGTGGTGCTGGTGGTGGTGCTGGTGCTGGTGCTGCTGCTGCTGCTGCTGCTGCTGCTGCTGCTGCTGTTGCTGCTGCTGCTGCTGCTGCTGCTGCTGCTGCTGCCACCTGGTGTTGACTGGGTGCAGTAATATTTTCACAACATGGCGCAGGCTTGCCGCCGTCGGGTTAATACAGTCACTATTGAATTAACCAGCATTCGCTGCCTGGCCACGGTAGAGTGTGGTTGTGCTCTGCACCCCTCTGCTGTTTGTAGGCGCGCTTCCATGTCGGTTACCTGGCTACAGTGGTGTGAAGTGGTGCTGTCACGCCTCTGTTAACAACATAGGTGCACTGTGATTGTCAAGATGGCGGTTAGTCTGAGACGCCGGATAAATACTGTAGGCATTGAGCTACTTAGAGGAACGATAACGCCTAGTTCTGCGCAAGTCTTATTGCCAAAGATCATCCGGGAGACGTATGGCATACAAGATAGTGACTTGTATGGAGTAGCATTAAATGGAGGCCAAAGAATTTTCATCAAACTGCTATCAGCTACGGTTTATGAATCGTTGGTCACCCGGTTTCAGGACGTAAGTCTTAACATCAAGTTACGCAATGTTCCCTTTGAAGCGGACGAGGCGGATATCAGGAAAGTTGTTGAAACATATGGAACGGTGCATTATGCTCAACATGGTACGTGGGTGGCAGGCGCCTATGCTGGTCTGCCAGAGGGTGCTTTCAGCCTCAAAATGACTTTGAGACACCCAATACTGTCCTATGTTTATCTACAAGAATTCAGGACGCAGGTTATGGTTATGTACCCAGGACAACGACGTACATGCCGCCTGTGGTGAGTATGATCACATAGCAGCGAGCTGTGACAAGCAAAGACGTGTGCCTGGACCTGTGGTGGACGTCACAGCCCCTGCTTCAAAGGTGGCAGGTGAGAAACAGACATCGGACAGAGGGAGTGGTGGCTTTTGGAGCAAGATAGTGGATCGGGCACACGGGACTGGCGGTGAGTTGGAGTCCCTCCTCCAGCTGCCTAATCAGCTGTCGCCTCCTGTGGATAAGGAGGAGCAGCAATTACAGGAGAAGGTTCTTGAGATTGAGGAGGAATTGGTCGAAGTTTTGAAGACTTTGTCACCGCCTGAGGGGGACGTTACATCTGAGCGAGGTGTCATCGGAGAGTCGTCGCTTCCAGAAAGTCAGGGACGTGATATTTTGGGACATGATGGTGGTTTGGAGTCGTCCATTGAATCACTAAACCATTCTCAGATGGAGGTGGAGGTTCATCGAGAAGCAACACCTGACCAAGACATGTGTAACGTGACTGTCACGAGAAAGACGGCGGCTACATCAGATTCTGATGATGTCCTAATGCCTGCACAAAGGCCTGGGAAACAGACTGAGGTGGAGAGTGAAGGTAGTGGTGTAGGTGGTGGTAGCCATGATAGGAGGCACCGGAAGAAGGGGGGGGGGAAAGAGAGAACTCTGAAGGTGTCAAACTTAAATTCAAGCCCTGGAGTTGTAAAGAGTGATGAGAGGAGGCAGGGGTGGAAACTTTAATAGGCCTTAGGAGTATGTCTGTAAATGTTAATGGGTTATGTACCAGTATGAAGAGAGATTGGTTTCGTAATTTCCTGAATTAATCTAGAGTGGATGTAGTGTTCCTGTAGGAGCACAATTTTAAAGAGGGTAGGGTGTTGGAGGTGACAGGATTTCGAGTAGTTACCCTGCCATCTCCCCATCTAAAAGGTGGTGTGGGTATTTTAATAAGGGAGACGAGCCCATTTGTTTTGCAGAGAAGCGAGGGGGGAGGGGGAGGGGGAGGGAGGGTGTTGCATGTGGATGGGTGGCGGATGGGTAAGTGTGTGTCTTTTGTGAGTGTGTATGCGCCGGCAGAAAATAACATACAGGTAAAGAATGACTTTGTGTGCGAGGATCTTGTGTTTTTCTTAAGTGCACTGCCAGAGGTGGCGATAGTTGGTGGGGACTGGAATAGTGTAATCAGGGTGGCTGATGTGGACCCAAAAGGGGCTGGATATATGTCTGTGGCTCTTAGGGATTTATTAAGGAATGTTAGGTTACGTGATGCCCAAAGGCATCACGTAACCTAACATCCTGAATATACGTTTGTTAGGAGTGGATATGCTGTGAGACTAGATAGAGTGTACCTTTCTCAGGGAGTGGATGTGAAATCTTTCAGTACTGTTGAGGCTACAATGTCAGATCATAGGGCAGTGGTGGTGGAGGTTGGGCGGGGAACACTCGCGGACATATATAGAAGTTATTGGAAATTAAATATAAGTTTGTTAGGTGATGAGGAAGGGTTGGAGGGGTTTTCAGTCCTATGGAGGGAGCTAAGTGTGGAAGAACAGGGAGTGGATGACATTGTGACATGGTGGGATTGTGTTGCAAAGGAAAGGATTAGAAAGTTTTATGTGAGAGAAGGATAATGCATTAATAATTTAAAATGTGGGCTGGCTAACTATTTAGAGGATAGGTTAATAGGTTGCTATGGGCGGGGGGTGGTTGGGAATAATTTTCCTATGGATGAAATAGCTGAAACAAAGGGGAGGTTGAGGGTGTTTACCTGGAGTTTACCTGGAGAGAGTTCCGGGGGTCAACGCCCCCGCGGCCCAATCTGAGACCAGGCCTCCTGGTGGATCAGAGCCTGATCAACCAGGCTGTTGCTGCTGGCTGCACGCAAACCAACGTACGAGCCACAGCCTGGCTGATCCGGAACTGACTTTAGGTGCTTGTCCAGTGCCAGCTTGAAGACTGCCAGGGGTCTGTTGGTAATCCCCCTTATGTGTGCTGGGAGGCGGGTTGAAACAGTCTGGGGCCCCCTGACACTTTTGTATGGTCTCTTAACGTGCTAGTGACACCCCTGCTTTTCATTGGGGGGATGGTGCATCGTCTGCCAAGTCTTTTGCTTTCGTAGTGAGTGATTTTCGTGTGCAAGTCAGTACTAGTCCCTCTAGGATTTTCCAGGTGTATATATACATGTATCTTTCCCTCCTGTGTTTCCAGGGAATACGGGTTTAGGAAACCTCAAGCGCTCCCAATAATTGAGGTGTTTTATCTCGTTATGCGCGCCGTGAAAGTTCTCTGTACATTTTTTAGGTCGGCAATTTCACCTGCCTTGAAAGGTGCTGTTAGTGTGCAGCATATTCCAGCTAGATAAACAAGTGACCTGAGAGTGTCATCATGGGTTTGGCCTCCCTAGTTTTGAAGGTTTCATTATCCATCCTGTCATTTTTCTAGCAGATGCGATTGATCAATGTTATGGTCCTTGAAGGTGAGATCCTCCGACAGATCACTCCCAGGTCTTTTGACGTTTGTGTTTCGCTCTATTTTGTGGCCGGGAATTTGTTTTGTACTCTGATGAAGATTTAATTTCCTCATGTTTACCATATCTGAGTAATTGAAATTTCTCATCATTGAACTTCATATTGTTTTCTGCAGCCACTGAAAGATTTGGTTGATGTCTGCCCGGAGCTTTGGCAGTGTCTGCAATGGAAGACCTGTCTGCAGATTCGGGTGTCATCTGCAAAGGAAGACACGGTGCTGTGGCTGACATCCTTGTCTATGTCGGTTAAGGATGAGGAACAAGATGGGGAGCGAGTACTGTGCCTTGTGGAAAAGAGCTTTTCACCGTGCTGCCTCGGACTTTACTCTGTTGACGACTACTCTCTGTGTTCTGTTAGTGAGGAAATTATTTGATCCATCGACCCACTTTTCCCGTTATTCCTTTAGCACGGGATTTTGTGCGCTATTACGCCATGGTCACAAATTGTCGAAGGCTTTTGCAAAGTCTGTATATATTACATCGCATTCTTTTTGTCTTCTAGTGCATTTAGGACCTTTTTCGTAGTGATCCCAATAGTTGAGACAGACAGGGCGACCTGTTCTAAACCCATGTTGCCCTGGGGTTTTGTAACTGATGGGTTTCTAGATGCGTGGTGATCTTGGGTTCTTTTGGACCCTTTCAAAGATTTTATGATATGGGATGTTAGTGCTATTGGTCTGTAGTTCTTTGCTGTTGCTTTTTGCCCCCTTTGTGGAGTGGGGGTATGTCTGTTGTTTTTAGTAACTGTGGGACGACCCCCGTGTCCATGCTCCCTCTCCATAGGATGGAAAAGGCCCCGTGATAGGGGCTTCTTGCAGGGTTCTTGTTGAACACAGAGTTCCATGAGTCTGGCCCTGGGGCGAGTGGGATGGGCATGTCATTTATCGGGCCCGTTCGAAGTCATTTGGCGTCAGGATACATCGGTAGGCTTGTGTTTAATCAAATTTTGTGGCTCTCTCAAAAATTCATTTTGATCTTCGACTCTCAGTCTGGTTAGCGGCTTGCTAAAAACTGAGTCATATGGGACTTGAGTAGCTCACTCATTTCCTTGCTGTCATCTGTGTAGGACCCATCTTGTTTAAGTAGGGGCCCAATACTGGACGTTGTTCTCGATTTTAATTTGGCATAGGAGAAGAAATACTTTGGGTTTCTTTCGATTTCATTTATGGCTTTTAGTTCTTCCCGCGATTCCTGACTCCTAAACGATTCTTTTAGCTTAAGTTCGATGCTTGCTATTTCTCTGACCAGTGTCTCCCTACGCATTTCAGATATATTGACCTCTTTTAGCCGCTCTGTTATTCTTTTCCGTCGCCTGTAAAGGGAGCGCCTGTCTCTTTCTGTTTTACATCTACTCCTCCTTTTTCTTAGAGGAATAAGCCTTGTGCATACATCGAGTGCCACCGAGTTAATCTGTTCTAGGCATAAGTTGGGGTCTGTGTTGCTTAGTATATCTTCCCAGCTTATATCGGTTTAGGACTTGGTTTACTTGGTCCCACTTTATGTTTTTGTTATTGAAGTTGAATTTGGTGAATGCTCCTCGTGACTAATCTCATTATGGCGGTCTGGGCTCCGCGCATACATGACTGAACCTCAATTATGTTGTGATCTGAGTATATTGTTTTTGATATGGTGATATTTCTTATCAGATCATCATTGTTAGTGAAGATGAGGTCTAGTGTATTCTCCAGTCTAGTAGGCTCTATTATTTGCTGGTTTAAATTGAATTTTGTGCAGAGATTTAAAAGCTCGCATGAGTGTGAGTTTTCGTCAGAGCTGCCTCCTGGTGTTATTACTGCAACAATATTATTTGCTATATTCCTCCATTTTGGGTGCCTTAAGTTGAAATCCCCCAGGAGCAAGATGTTGGGTGCAGGAGCTGGAAGGTTTTCCAGACAGTGGTCAATTTTTAACAGCTGTTCCTGGAATTGCTGGGATGTTGCATACGGAGGCTTGTAGACTATCACAATGACTAGGTTTTGGTTCTCGACCTTTACTGCTAAAACTTCCACTACATCATTTGAGGCATTTAGCAGTTCTGTGCAAACAAGTGACTCTGCAATGTACAGGCCAACTTGCCTGTTCACTCTGTCACATCTGTATTGGTTGTAACCTGGGATCCATATTTCGTTGTCCAAGTGATCCTTTATGTGGGTCTCAGTGAAAGCCGCGAACATTGCCTTTGCCTCTGCAAGCAGTCCACGGATGAAAGGTATTTTGTTGTTTGTTGCTGGCTTTAGACCCTGTATATTTGCAAAGAAGAATGTTATCGGACTGGTGGTATTGTTGGTACTGGGGGGGGATTTTTTTTCCGGCATTAGTATCTGTATCTGTTGGTTTGGAGTGGAGGCCATTGACTGTGGTTCCACCCCAGGAATGACTGGATTTGGTGTACGATTTCTGCATTTCCTGCCAGTTTTTTTTCCTTCCTGGCACTAAAACACCTCTCCCTCTTGAGTGGCTGTGGCTACCCAGGTTTTCCCATGGCCTGGATGTTTTGTATCTTTTGTCCCCTTTAGATGGTATGCCTGGCAATTTAAGTTATAGCACAGTCTTTCCTGTACTGAAGAGGTACACAGTTCAGGGTGAAAAAGCTTACAGGAAGGGAGTTTGCATTTTCCTGTTGTCATATGGGCATGGCATTTCCTAGGGTGGTCATAGTTGCACGTCCCATCTGTTTTTCCAGATTTCCCATGCCAGCAGATACCGAGTGCATAGTATGTGCACAGGCTTGGTTTCCGTTTGCCTTGGGTTTCTGTGACTGTATTCCCTGTTGGTGCATGTTTCCCTGTCTTACTTCTATCCTCCCTAGCACCAACAATGGAGCTCCCACCAGTTGTTTTTGGTAATATATCCTCACTATTGCTAGTGGAGTCCTCTTGTTTGCTATTTCCTGCGGTATTTCTAGTTTGCAATATTGGTTTTATCTTATCTTTGACTACACTTGTTTCCCTACTATGGCTCCTGTCCCCTATGAGGTCATTTATATGTATTCCTTCCTGCGTATAATTCCCGACTACCTGGACAAAATCTCCAGCTTCACCATTACTGTCTCCCAGGACAGCATCTCCAGCTTCCCCATTACTGTCTCCCAGGACAGCATCTCCAGCTTCACCATTGCTGTCTCCCAGGACAGCACCTCTAGCTTCACCATTACTGTCTCCCAGGACAGCACCTCCAGCTTCCCCATTACTGTCTCCCAGGACAGCATCTCCAGCTTCCCCATTACTGTCTCCCAGGACAGCATCTCCAGCATCACCATTACTGTCTCCCAGGACAGCACCTCTAGTTTCACCATTACTATCTCCCAGGACAGCACCTCCAGCTTCCCCATTACTGTCTCCCAGGACAGCACTATCAGCCCCCCATTTACTGACTACCAGGACATCATCTCCAGCCTTACAGTTTCTGACTACATGACCAGTATCAAGGGCAGTACCATTCAGCCCGGACTTTTTATGTTCCCATCTGTTGTAGAAAGCTTCCAGGTTTTCTATGAAAGCAGCTTTGATGTTGACCTCTTTTAATACCCTTGTGATTTTAGTCCACAGATTTATCTCATTTGGGCATACCCAAAAACACTTCCCTGTTTTAATACTGCTTGTAGCTAGTTCTTGGATATCTGCACAAGGGGCGTGACACCAATTTCCACAGAAATGACAATTTATGCATGTGGAAGCCCGTTTGTTTGACTGACCACAGACTACACACAGCTTCATAATGATTTGAATGGTTGATTTACTGCAATTCTACTAGCAACCTCTTGAATATTCTATTAATAACCTGCTAGGTAGTGCACAACGAAACCGTTTGAAACCAGTCCAGGGTTCGGACCAGTCAAGGGTTCGGACCAGTCAAGGGTTCGGACCAGTCAAGGGTTCGGACCAGTCTATCTGATCTGATCAGTGGGTCACTTATTTAAACCATACTGGTCGGTGATTTGAGCTAACACATGAAGGATCTACTGGAAATTATCTACCCGAGTAATATGTGATTTGATTGATACAAAAGTATAACTTGCGTGTTGAAGAGCCGGTGACTGCTGGCACTCCTACAATGACGAACGGTCGAGCCTCCACCCTTGTTTATCAATCGCTGTATCTAGCTTCTCTATTTTTTTTTCTTCTCCACCACAATAAATGCTATATTATCACTATAGTTGACTGGTGCAAATTTTGGAGGAAGGACGCTTTTTCTGTAGTAATAATTGCTACTCGTTGTGTATATTGCGACCGCTGGTAACTACAGGTTATATGAAATTCACAGTAACATCTGGTATTTCAAGAAAAAGAAACTAATGAAAGTCACTCCACTCCACTAAGTACCATTATAATACTGGTTAGATGCTACTACAACACTGTATTCTGCTATTCACTGGTATCACTAGATTATATGCGAGCACACTAGCAGACCAGGAAGATTATTAAAAACAGCTGACCTGTGGTAAGTTTCTGGCGACTTCTGGCACCTGCCTCTATAGGCTTATCACTTCATTTACAAATTCACCTGTTTTCAAATGACACTTTAGCCTTTATCATCAATATACTAGGGAGCCACTGTAGTATACACTATACACTATGTATACTCAATGCTTTCAGGGAGACTTTCTTTCCTCTGACACAAAGTTCAATTATTATTATTTTTTTTTTCACACGGGACACAGGCCTATGATTCCCCTCTGGCAGTAAACTCTGCTAGGAAGTGCACACTAATTCTCCTTTTTTGACTCAGTATATAATGTTTTCCGCCCAAGATTGGTTCCAGGCGCTAGAGGGATGTATCGTATAGGATTGATGACACAAATTAAAGTTCTAGCACGTAAGAGCGACCGTGAAAACACCAGAAAAGGTGAAAGGCTTCAAGCTTTAAGGATGCAGGCAGGGGTGGAAGAAGTGCTTTGGGGGGGACAAGCTGTCAGCGTGTGTTTTGCGACATCAAAAACAAAGGCAGGTGGTGACGGCTATCCCATGTTTAGAGGTAACGGAGATGATTGGGAATTATAGAGCAGGGCAGGAGATGCGAACCACGAAGAGGATGTGTGCATATGCGGAGGCTTGGTGCGAGAAGTACTGGAAAAGTTGGGGGGGTGGGTGACGTGTTGTTAGACAAGGTGTGTACGTATGTGATGTGTAATTTAGGAAATAGTGATAGAAAGGCTTTAGGTGGGACTATTACGACAGAGGAAATAGAGAATGTGTTAAGGGGAATGAGGAAGGGGAAAGCTCCAGGTATTGACGGTCTCTCGGTAGAATTTTATTTACAACATTGGACGTTAATACGGGGATTTATAGTTAGGTTATTTAATCGTAAGAAGGAGAAGGGTAAGTTGGGGGAGAAGCAGGTAACAGCAGTTGTAGTGGTGGTCCCGAATGGCAAGGGGCAGTCCATCCTATGGGAGTATCGAGTCATATCGCTGATGTGTGTACACTATAAATTTTTTGCAAAAATTTTAGGTAATAGGTTCAAATGTGTTGTGGGGAGGGTGGTGTCAAAATCTCAGTTTGGGTTGCTGGGAAGGTCGATGATTGAAGGACATGGGATACTGCGAAGTATTGTGGAAGCTAAGGGTGGGGGTGGAGGGGCGGTTTTGTTGGCTCTAGATTGGCAGGGAGCATATGATAGAGTGGAAAGGGGAGCTTTGCAGGTTATACTTAGGAGACAGGGTTTTGGGGAGGAAATAGTCGAGTGGGTAAATACGTTATACAAAAGGGCGAAAATGAGGATACAGATTAATGAGTGTATGGAGAAGGAGATTGCAGTGGGTAGAGGGATGCCCCATGTCCCAAATATTGTTTGCATTTTTCCAGGACCCCTTTTATAGAATGGTTGACCGTAGCTTATGTACTCCAGGTGAGGGAAGAGTGGGGGGTAGGAGGGCCTGGCCAGGATTAATTGGATATGTTGACACCACTTTTCTCATTCATGAAGGGATGTCAATGGGAGTGCTGGACAAAGTTGTGCAATTATTTGGAAGTGCCATGGGTATGCAGGTAAATAGTGCAAAGTCAAGGTGCATGGGGTTGGGTTCTTGGGTGGGAGGGTGGGGGGCAGATGTAATGTTGTTAAATAATGGGCGGTGTCTTTGCAGATTTGTGATATTATTTATAGGGATGACATGGTTGTGGCGTGGGTGGAAAACTCGGATAGGTTATTGGAAAGGATTGTGGGGCATCTAGGTGTTTTGAGACTCCAGCACCTAACTCTTATACAGTGAGTGATAGTTGTAAACATTTTATTGTATAGTAAGATTTGGCATGTCGCAGCTGTGTTCCCAATAACAGGGACAGCGATTGCGGAGATTCTAAGATGGGTGTACAAATTTTTGTGGTGTTCACGTTGTGATTGGTTAATGAGAGAAGTTGTAATGTTATCTGTAAGTCAGGGTGGGTTGGGGTTGATGGATTTGAGACGGAGGGCTAAATGTGTGTTTATTAAATGGGAAGTGTTGTGTGAGGGTGTGAACGCAGTGCAGTTGGGAAGGATACACGACAGGCTGGATATGTGGTATCGAGGAATGGAGTTGAGGGAATGCGAAATCGTTTTGAGGGCAGTGATGTTGGTTAGGGAACTGAGAAAGGTTCGTATAAGGGATTTGTGTAGGTGGCTTGTAGGTAGGTGCGTTGTAACAGTTGAGGGTTTGTTCCCCATGTATGCATGGAAGAATATTTGGTTTAGATTTAGTAAAATGAAGTTAAACCCTCGGGCGTGTGAGGTGATGTTTCGTTTTCTGCATGGGATCCTTCCATCTGGTGAGATACTACGAAACAGACAGGTTGTAGAGGGTGGGGGGTGTGGTATCTGTGGAGGGGATGAGACAGCGTTCCATGTAGTTTACTTTTGTGAAGGGCTAGAGGAGGTTAGGTGCTGGTTAAGTAGGTTGGTACAGAGGGTGGGGGGCCGTGGGGTGTCGGTTCTGTGTGCTTTAAGTCTAGATATGGGTGGGTTAGACGAGGGTGTCATAAGAGCTTTAGATTATATCATGATAGATTATATATATATGTCGTGGGTGATGAGGGGAGAGGGGATAGTGAAGAGTGGCCCGGTGGTCTGGTGGCTAAAGCTCCTGCTTCACACACGGAGGGCCCGGGTTCGATTCCCGGCGGGTGGAAATTCCGACACGTTTCCTTACACCTATTGTCCTGTTCACCTAGCAGCAAATAGGTACCTGGGTGTTAGTCGACTGGTGTGGGTCGCATCCTGGGGGACAAGATTAAGGACCCCAATGGAAATAAGTTAGACAGTCCTCGATGACGCACTGACTTTCTTGGGTTATCCTGGGTGGCTAACCCTCCGGGGTTAAAAATCCGAACGAAATCTTATCTTAAGAGCGAAGGAAGGTTCTTGCGGTAACGTTCTATCGTACGATGTGTCGTAACAGAGATTTGTATGGGAGGAGGTGGGATCAGGCTTTCTCAGAGAGGTATAGAATGCTAACGTTAGGAATTCTTGTAAATCTGTGAATGATAATGAGTGAGTGAAGGGGTTTTCATAGGTTGGAGGGAGTCAGGGGGTCACAGCGGGCTCGCCTCCATTTGGGGGGGGGCTCGTGAGAGTGTTGTGAATGTGGGTTTGGTATGGTTTCCTGGTTTTCATTGAGACATTATGGCATCCACCTTGTGGTTATCTTGCCAAGTGTGGATGTAGAGCTCAAGGTTTCGTTATGATCTATATAACATATTTCAGGATTGTAGGTATAATATAGTAGGTTTTTTTATGTATTATTTTGATTCTTGAGTAATAAGTTCTTTGCGACATGAAGTGTGTTTTAGTTTGTATTTATGTTACGTGCTGAGTTTTTGCATGATGAGATATACTTATATACTGTTTTGCATTGTGCATACAGTGCTTCTGGTTAATGTGATTTTGTGAAATATTTTGCGTGTATGTGTGTGTGTGTGTGTACTCACCTATTTGTACTCACCTATTTGTGGTTGCAGGGGTCGAGTCCTAGCTCCTGGCCCCGCCTCTTCACCGGTTGCTACTAGACCCTCTCTCTCCCCACTCCATGAGCTTTATCAAACCTCGTCTTAAAACTGTGTATGGTTCCTGCCTCCACTACGTCATTTTCTAGGCTATTCCACTGCCTTACAACTCTATGACTGAAGAAATACTTCCTACTATTCTCTCTGACTCATTTGTGTCTTCAACTTCCAATTGTGGCCTCTTGTTTCTGTGTCCCCTCCCTGGAACATCCTGTCCTTGTCCACCTTGTCTATTCCACGCAGTATTTTATTATGTCGTTATCATGTCTCCCCTGACCCTCCTGTCCTCCAGTGTCGTCAGGCGATTTCCCTTAATCTTTCTTCATAGGACATTCCCCTTAGCTCTGGAACTAACCTTGTTGCAAACCTTTGTACTTTCTCTAGTTTCTTGACGTGCTTTATCAAGTGCGGGTTCCAAACAGGTGCTGCATACTCCAGTATGGGCCTGACATACACGGTGTACAGTGTCTTGAATGATTCCTTACTAAGGTGTCGGAATGCTGTTCTCAGGTTTGCCAGGCGCCCATATGCTGCAGCAGTTATCTGATTGATGTGTGCTTCCGGAGACATGCTCGGTGTTATACTCACCCAAGATCTTTCTCCTTGAGTGAGGTTTGCAGTCTTTGGCCACCTAGCCTATACTCTGTCTGTGGTCTTCTGTGCCTTCCCCTATCTTCATGACTTTGCATTTGGCAGGATTAAATTCGAGAAGCCATTTGCTGGACCAGGTGTCCAGTCTGTCCAGGTCTCTTTGAAGTCCTGCCTGGTCCTCATCAGATTTAATTCTCCTCATTAACTTCACATCATCTGCAAACAGGGACACTTCTGAGTCTAACCCTTCCGTCATGTCGTTCACATATACCAAAAATAGCACTGGTCCTAGGACCGACCCCTGTGGGACCCAGCTCGTCACAGGTGCCCACTGTGATACATCATTACGTACCATGACTCGTTGTTGCCTCCCTGTCAGGTGTGTGTGTGTGTGTGTGTGTGTGAGTGTGTGTGTGTGGGTGTGTATATATATATATCCCTTTCTATTGTATTGAGCCTTTGTCATGGGTCAGACGTTATGTAATACTTTATATATGTATGATTCGATTCTTTTTAAAGTTTATAATTATGGTCTGTACCCTGATACCGGTTTGGTGTCAATGCTAAGTTCTTGATGTTAAGTTTTAGTCTGTATGGTATACAGACATATCTAGACAGTTTAGTCTGTATGGTATACAGACATATCTAGACAGTTTAGTCTGTATGGTATACATACATATCTAGACAGTTTAGTCTGTATGGTATACAGACATATCTAGACAGTTTAGTCTGTATGGTATACAGACATATCTAGACAGTTTAGTCTTTATGGTATACAGACATATCTAGACAGTTTAGTCTGTATGGTATACAGACATATCTAGACAGTTTAGTCTGTATGGTATACAGACATATCTAGACAGTTTAGTGACGTAGTCCATTTGTGTCAGAGATTTTGTATATGGGTTTATTGTAACAGTATAGCGCTTCAGTTTTTGTGTTCTAAGCTGTATTCTTTTTCTGTTTATTCGTATGTTGGTATATGTAAAGCTGTATTGTTAGGGATACGTATGTAGATGTTCTAGTAAGATTATGATGTTAGGTTTTGGTTTTTTGATTAATGCGAAGGATGGGATTTAATTGATATAACTTCTTTGTATATTTTCTTTTCTAGTGTATTGAGCCTTTGTCAGATGTCATGTTATATGTAAAATTTATATATATGTAAGGTTTTGAATCAAGAATGTGTATATATGTCAGTTCACGACCCTGTGACCGTATTTTTTTTTTTTTTTTTGTAGACGATGTGTTCAGTCCATCAAGATTGATGGACTGAACACATCGACTCCAGGCTGAGGGACTGATTACCTCATACTCCTCCTCTCCTTACGCCTTCCTCTTTGTATTGGACTGATGAAGCCACTGTGTGGCGAAACGTTTCCTGAATAAAGATTCCCATATGCTGCATAAGTGTCTCAATCTTCAACTTGTCGGTTTTTCAAACCATTCATCACAGCTATGTTCTTGCCGTAAGTTATTGTTGTATGTTTTGCAGCAATATCTTGCGAGTATATAGGTGCAATCCGTTTGTCAGTTAATTTGATTGACATCCATACTGTTTCATTATTTTTCATTTTTATGTCAAACTGTATTGGTTTTAAATAAAATATAAAAAAAAATTAAACGTGGAGCTTAACGGGCCGTCTTGGAGTTATTTACCAGCAATAACAGAGATACTACGACTAGTAATGAGGGATTTGTGGACTCGCATTGAATGGCACGAAGAGAATATTTCTTTAAATTCAACTCGGCGAGTGTGTACGAGGCTGTGGTGAACAAGTTCCGGAAGGGCCCATACCTGTGATCATGCTGTGGGGTGAGGATGCATGATGTATCAAGTTATTCCCTTTGGGTAAGTAGGAATGTGCCATTCGAGGGGGATACTGACATACGGTTCGCCTGAGTAAATCGGGGATACACACGGTCACTGCGGGAAAGGTGGTAGCTGGTCCGTAAAAGGGGGATATGAGGGTGTACTCTGTGAAGATGGGTACGACACCCTTTCGTCGATTGGTGATGGATACTTCAAAAACTCAGGTATTTGTGACAACGCAGGGCAGGAGCACTTTTTTTTTTTGGGGGGGCGTATGCCCACCTGGCCGAAAATGTGGTAGGGGACGTGGGGGAAAAGCCCAGAAAAATGAGGGGCGTTGAGGAAAAGAGGGGATCAAGAGCAGCCGTTTCGACATTGCCTTCGAGGTGTCATGGGTAGGAGGTGAGAGGGGAAGAGAAGATGGCAGGTTTCTACAAGTGGGGGGGCCCCCCCTTCCTTGGATGTGGGTTTAAGCGCTGGAGGAATCATACGGAAATGAATGGCGCAAGGAGGGGGAAAAAAAAGTAAGCCCTCATTTGTGGGAAATTTTGGGCAACAAGAGCCCTTGTCAGGAAAATGGCATTGACCTGGATCTTGGGTCTGCTGTAGAGGACAGCTGGGCAAAGGTAGTTCGTCCTAAGGTGCGTGACAAGACTGCCTTGTCGGTGAATATGGTGGAGGTAGAAGTTCATCATGGTGATGAGCAGGATGACGGGATGCAGGTTGAAGGTGCACCGCGAAAGCGTGCAGCAGTGCTTTATGATTCAGATGAAGTGCTTATGCCCACACAAAGCTCAGGGAAGAAAACATGGGCAGATGCAATGCAGAGGGGTTCAAAAGGCCCTCAGGGACAGGGGTTAGGTAAGAGTGCGCAAAAAGGGGGGGAAGGATAGGGGTGCATTGAGGCGATCAGGTGACAAAATGGTAGTGTCAAGAGGGAAACTCCCTTTGTCGGTTTTAAGTGCTTGACATTGAACCCCAATGGTTTGAGGTCATAGAGAAAGTGTGAGTGGTTTAGGGAGTTTTTGGTGCGTCATGGTGTTGATGTTGTGTTCTTGCAGGAGCACAATTATAGACATGATTATGAGTTGAAGGTGAATGGATATAAGGTGTATGTTGAGCATGCAGTCAGATTGAAAGGAGGTGTGGCTCTCTTGGTAAAGGAAACTAACCCATTGGTTGTCAGGCATTTTGAAGGGGGGGAGGGGAGGGTGATACGTGTGGATGGATTATGGGGTCAGGTACAGATGATGCTGGTGTGTGTGTATGGCCTGGCAGAGGGTGATGTACGTGTTAAGAATAAATTTTTGAGGGACGTGCTGGTTTACTACTTGCGTGAATTGCCGGGGGTAGCCGTGATAGGAGGTGATTTGTACTGTGTGATAAGACGTAAGGATTTGGAACCGAGGGGGGCAGGGCATTGTATGGGAATATTGGAAGAATTGTTATCCGGGGTGGGTTTGATCGATATTTGTGGAGGGGGAAGGTTGAGCACACATTTATTAGACATGGGTATGCTGCTAGGCTTGATCATTTGTACATCCACAGAACGGTAGTAATACATAGTGTGAGGGTGTTGGATGTGGTATTTTCTGATCATAGGGGTGTTTTGGTGGATTTAGGTTGGGAGGGGTTGCCACGAAGGTGTACGGGGTATTGGAAGTTAAATGTAAAGTTGTTGCAGGAAGAAGACTTTAGACAGTCATCTAAACAATTTTGGGAGGAGTTGGAGGCAGAAGCGCCTGGAAATGGTGATCTGGTTAGTTGGTGGGACTCGGTGACGAAATCAAGTATTAAGGATTTTTCTGTACATAGTGGGAGGGAATATAATAGGTTAAAGTATGGGTTTCAATCTTATCTTGAGGGGCAGTTAAGTGCTTGCTACGAACGTGGGAGTGTTAGTTATCCGATGGGAGATATTGAGAAATTAAAGGAGAGTATTAGGGATTTGCACAATGAAAGATTTGATGGTGCACGAGTTTTGGCGGGGCTGGAGGAGGTGTTATGGGGTGATAGGCCTTCAGCGTGTGTATTGAGAGGACAGCGTAAGAGAAGAGCAACTATGGAGATGATGGGATTAACTGTTCATGTGGGGATGGGAGGGTATAGGGAGGGGCAGGTATTATTGTCAACTGAGGGTATGAGTGTGTGATGAACACATCGACTCCAGGCTGAGGGACTGATTACCTCATACTCCTCCTCTCCTTATGCTTTCCTCTTTGTATTGGACTGATGAAGCCACTGTGTGGCGAAACGTTTCCTGAATAAAGATTCCCATATGCTGCGTAAGTGTCTCAATCTTCAACTTGAGGGTATGAGTGGATATCTCGATGCATGGTTTAGGTCATAAGCCAACATGTGGGTATACGAGATGCTGCTTTAAGGGAAATTGGAGGTTATGTGCAATGTGAACTTGATGGTACAGACAGTGAGACATTGGAAGGACAGATTATGGAAGGGAAAATTTGGAAAGCTATAGCTCGTGCAAGTTTAGGTTAGGCACCAGGTGTAGACGGGTTGCCTAATGATTTCTATGTTAGGAACTGGGAAGTTTTGAGATTTTTAGTCAGATTGTTCATTGTAATGAAGGAAGATGGGGAAATGGGTGAGCAGCAAAGGACTGCTGTTGTTGTATTAGTGCCGAAGGGTGGACAGACCACGGTAGAAGATTACCGTGCAATATCGCTTATGCGTGGTGCTTATAAGTTATTTGCAAGGGTATTAGGGAATAGAATCAAACAGGTCTTAGGTAAAGTAATTGATAGAGGACAATATGGAATACCGGGTAGGTCAATGTATGAAGGGCATGGAGTTATTAGGAGTTTTATAGAGCAGCGGGGGGAGGGGGGCGGGGGTGTTTTGGCATTGGATTGGAGAGCTGCTTAAGATAGTGTAGAGAGGGGTGCATTATGGAGTTTCATGCGTTGGTTGGGTTTTGGGAGGGAAATTGTTTCTTGGGCAAAAACTTTGTATCTGGGTGCAGTTATGAGAGTACAGGTTAATGGAAGACTAGGTTTTAGCATACAGATGGGAAGGGGTTTGCGACAGGGATGCCCTCTGTCACAAATGTTGTTTGCATGTCTTCAGAAACCCTTTTATAGGGCAGTTAGGTGGAGTATAGCGAGAGGGAGGGTTGGTATTGCACGAGAAGGGGGAGCAGGTATAGTGGGCTAAGTGGATGATACAACTGTTTTGGTGAGGGATATGAGGGATTTACATAAGGTAGGTAGGGTGATAGACGTTTTTGGTGAGGCTACGGGGTTGAAAATTAATGTTGTAAAGTCCAAGTATTTGGATCTAGGGGATAGCGTACATAATGGTGGGACTGTAGAGGGCGGGTGGAGTGTGGTGGATCAGCTGCTGATATGATAGTGTACATGCAGAATGATAGGGATGCACAAGAGGCAAATTTGAGGCGCACCGTGGATGGGGTTTTGAAAAGATTGGAAGGTTTGAGGGCGGCGCAGCTTACATTGCATCAGAGGGTTATAGTTACAAATGTCCTGTTGTATAGCAAGCTATCGCACGTGGTGGCAATATATCCGTTGGGGCGGTGTGAGGTGCAACGGTTTCAACTGCGGGTATTTAGATTTATATGGGGATCGGGTTGTGACTGGCTAAGTAGAGGGGTGGTGTCGCTTCCCGTTAGCCAGAGGGGGCTGGTGCTTATACCTCTTGAAAAACATATGTTGAGTGTTTTTAAAAAGGGGGTTTTTAAGGGAGGGGGGCTTGAAAGACTGCACAAGGATATGCAGCGGTGGTGGAGGGGTAGGGATTTAATGTTTGGAGAGGCTACATTGCGAGTTTTACTGACAGTGAGGGATCCAAATCTGCTTAAATTGAGGGTTCTTGAGAGGGCCGGGGCGAAGGGGGGGTCTGTGGTGGCGGCAGTTGAGGGGGCATACTCTATGTATGCGTGGGGGAATATATGGAAATGTCTTCAGCAACTACGTGTAAAACCAGGTGTTAGGGAGGTTATGTTTAGGTTCTTACATGGGATCTTGCCAACTGGGGTTGTGTTATTTAATAGGAGATTAAGGGAGGGTGGGGAGAGCAAAGCGTGTGGATGACCGGAAACTATATTTAATGCCGTGTACTTTTGTACTTGTTTAGAAGAGGTTAGGGTATGGTTAAGTAGGGCAGTTACGTTAGTGGGTGGGGAAGGGTTACAGGTGTTGAGGGTGAAGTTTAGATATAGGTGGGAGGAGTCAGATGGTGGTGAATGCGGTTGCGTATGTGGCTACTGATTTCATTTATACATCTTGGGCCATGAGGGAGGTGGGTGTAGAGGAAAGGATAAAAGTGTTAGGGGCTTCAATATATAGAACTAAGTGTCGCAATAGGGATCTTTATGGGGAAGATGGGAGACAGCATTTACAGAGGGTTATCGTAGATTTAGGTTGAAGGATTAAGAGATTTAAGTATAAAGTAAGGGGTAGCTTATTATTATTATTATTAAAGATTAGCCAGTATTCTCCCGGCCCGGGCCTTTTCCAAGTGGTGGCCCGGCCTTGGCTCCCTCTTTATGGAGTGTCTGAGACCTAAGTCTCCCATGGGAGGAGGCACAAGTACCTCCTCATCTTTGGGACCAACTGCCTCCAGGCCTAGCCACAAGCTAGGCCTCTCTGGTCTGCCATCCCCGCCCCAAGGGGGCAAATGGGAATGACAGTCTTATGAGCTAAAGGCTCGGGCTCAGGCACCTACCCTACCCTAGAAGGGTTAGGCATGGTATCGATGTAAGGGGTACCGGCGGGCTAGTTTCTTGAGTGTGGAAGTGTGTTTGGGTGTTAGCGTGTGAGGTATGTCTTGTAATATAACAAATATGTTTCTTTTGTGGTGTGTGTGTGGTTGTGTAAAATATGTTTTCACATTGCTTTTAGACGGTTTTGAATAAAATATGTAAGTAGTGTTGTTGCACTACATTATTGTGTGTATAAGGTGTGTGAGGGCACTTCATACAGTATGTGCGTGTTTGATGGTATGAGGTGACACAAAGCATGACTTAAGTCTGTCTGGATTCTCCTATTGTCTTCAAAGGTGCTATTTATTTATTTATTTATTTATTTATTTATTTATAATTTGAGCACACATACAGAGGTACAAAAAAATACAGATAAGAGCAGCATGCCAAAGCCACTTATACTATGCATAGCATTACGGGCTGGCTTAAAATTAACTTAAGATTAACTAAGCAATGATGAAATCAGTGATAAAACATTAATGTAAACAGATAACTATAAAGCACAAGTGAGTATTACAAAGACAGGTCATATGGTTGCATTCTGTTAGGTAGTGATTCTGTTAGGTAGTGTATTTAAAAAATAATAAAGCTAGATTCGGTTTTAGGTTTAACATTTATGTGATATAATTGTGAGAAACATTTAAGATATACAATTTATAAGGTTCAGTTATTCAGTATTTATTTGGTTTTGGGTGAGTAAGTGATCTTTGAGAAGAGACTTGAATTTATAAACAGGTAGGGTTTCTTTTATATTTACAGGTAATGAATTCCAGATTTTAGGGCCTTTTATGTGCATTGAGTTTTTGCATAGTGTGAGATGGACACGAGGAACATCAAAGAGTGATCTGTGCCTTGTGTTATGGTCATGTGTTCTGTTGAGGTTGCAAGGAGATGTTTGAGGGGAGGGTTAATATCAGAGTTAAGTGTTCTATGTATGTAATAGGTGCAGTAATAAGTATGGATGTTTTGTATGGTGAGTAGGTTGAGTGTATTGAATATTGGTGGAGTGTGCTGCCTGTAGTGAGAATTTGTTATCATTCTAACTGCAGCCTTTTGTTGGGTAATTAGTGGTTGAGATGGTTAATTGTTGTTGAGTCCCATGCACAAATTCCATAGGTGAGATAGGGGTAAATAAGAGAGTGATATAGGGCCAGGAGGGCTGACTGTGGAACATAGTACCGTATCTTCGATAGTATGCCTACAGTCTTGGAAATTTTCTTAGAAATTTGTTGTATATGTGTATGAAATTTGAGTCTATTATCAAGGTGGATTCCTAAGAATTTTCCCTCTGTTAGCTTTGTGATTGGTGATCCGTTTATCATTATGTTAAGAGGGACATCTGTAGGTCTGTTACCAAACTGAATGAAGTAGGTTTTGTCAATGTTTAGTGTAAGTTTGTTAGTCCTCATCCAGGTAGATATTTTCTGTAATTCGGTATTTACAGTATTGGCTAGCGTGACTGGGCTCGGGTGAGAGAAGACGTATGTAGTGTCATCTGCAAATAGTGTGGGTTTGAGTAATTGCGAAGCATTTGGAAGGTCATTTATGTATAGGAGAAAGAGAAGAGGGCCAAGGACACTTCCTTGTGGGACACCAACTGTAAATGGCTGTGTGGAAGAGTTTGCCCCATTTGCGTACACATATTGGCTTCTGTTGCTGAGGTAAGACTTGAGGTAGTTGAGGGAGTGCCCTCTTATACCATAGTGTGACAATTTTACGTGGAGCAAGTCATGGTCAACTGTATCAAAAGCTTTACGTAAATCAATGAAGATCCCCAGTGGGACTTCTTTTTTCTCTATTGCAGTGTATATATGTTCTAGCATGTGTATAATAGCATCATTAGTATTTTTTTTAGGCCTGAATCCAAATTGGCAGGGGTTGAGTATATTTTGGGAGATAAGGTAGGAGTAGATTCGTTTATGAATTAATTTTTCGAAGATTTTTGAGAGAGGGTGTAAGTTGGATATTGGCCTATAGTTATTCAACTCTGTTTGGTCTCCTCCTTCGTGGATCGGGGTGACCCTTGCTATTTTGAGTACTATACAAAGATAGTATAATCTGGTTGTATGTGAAGTGAAGTTTTTATATATTAAATACATGCTTGTTGTATGTTCCTTTTTGTTACTTTGTTTCAATTGTAATTTAAGTGTATTTCGTATAGCATTATAAAAATGTATTATTTTATGTAAATATATAATTTGCAATACATTTTGTTGGAACGGGAGTGGTTAATGATTTGCAGTAGCAGTGTGCATCTTGTTATCACCAGCGATATATGGTAGGCTGCGCATAGGGGGTTTTTAATTTTTTAGGACCATTTTTGAGAATTGGTGTATGTTACCTTTGAAATTAAGGAATTGGGATGAAGGTTATAAAGTATAGATTTTTACTTAAGTACTTGTATGTAGTGATACTGCTCCTGTGGGGAGCAGCAGCAGGATAATACTGCACCACCTCTCGGGGCCCTTAACAACAACAACAGTTTGGTGTGTGTCATGGGCGCCAACACATGGTGTGTGATTCTCTTCTCTTCTATCCCTATATTAGTGATGCAGATTACATGGTGAGTTTAAATATGTGGCCTGTAGTTATTACTTTTCTCTTGACATATGCAAGACATCACCATCCCTGTAGAAGCCGTTATTAGATGTACTAGTCATTATATTTTGTTGTTGCAGAAGTACTATGAAGATTCTATGTTCAATAAAGCCTAGAGATAAGGCCTGTGTTTCTATCACAACATTGTATGAGTGTATTTTGTAATTAGCAGATGAGAAGGGGTTTGGGGATTTCTGTATAATGGTATTATACATCTATCTGTGGAGTGACGTGTATTTAAATGCCTATTAAAGCATATTGCAAAGTATATTATTTGATAGATGTATTGTTTAAAATTGTATACATTTTTATTTGGCATCGATGTAACGGGACAATCTGTACAGGTGATGAGGAATTTTTTGTTTGTGTTCGCGCAGAGTTAAATGTGCAGTGAGTTTATTATTTGTGACACTGTAGCTTTTATATTGTATGTGGAAGATCAGATACTGTGTTCTTCTATTAATATCAATTGTGAGTAGTTAATTAAATGAACAATGGTGAGTTTTTGTAAAATATGGTGAAATGGGGTTAAGGGGGGTAGGATTACTGTTTGAATTTTTACTGAATGCAGTTATTCAGTGTGTATATTGTAATTCTATTCTATTCTATTTGATTCGCCAGTATGGTATCCCGGCCCGGGTCTCTTCCATTTTGGTGACCCGGCATTGGTTCCTTGGGTAGGGAAGTGTCATTTAACTTTTCTTGCACATGCGGGGCAGTTTTTCAGTGGGAAGGGGGGTACTTCACCGGCTCTATGGCCAGATGACGTACCAAACATTAGTGTGCACTAACGGCGGCTGGTGTGCGGTGCAATGGAGGCCCAAACAGGCCCTCACGGCGACTTCAGCGGAGGGGCGGATGACGTGCAAGGACTGGAAGTAAGGTTTCCAAGTCCCTGATGGCTAAGTACCCAAGATGTGCTGCCTCATCCTCTCGGGCCTGCCCCACTGGGGTCATTGGGAAGGAAGTGTCTACAGCGAAGGGGCATCATAGCCGGGCAGTCTAACAGGTAATGCACCAAGGGCTTCAGAACCATTCGGTCACAATGGGCACAGAGCTCCTCTCGTGCCTGTTCAACAATCCGTGCAATGGTGGGATACCCTAAGCGTAGGTGGTGGATATGCACCCTCAGTTCTTTGGACTTCGAGGGGGCGCCCTGTGGGTCGTCCTGACATACCAGCAGAGGCTCTGTGACTCCCCAGGGTCAGGGAGTGGGCGCCTGGCCGCAATGGCAGCCAACAGCACAATCTGGCTGAGGCTGATGGAGATTGCAGCACGTGGCTGTGCCTCGAGGGTTGCAGTCTTAGCAGCCTTATCTACAGCATCATTGCCAGGGATACCCACATGACTCAGGATGCAGTTGATGGTGGTCCTGCGACCCTGGGCCATGAGAGTCTGCAGGTCACCCTGGATGGATGTGATTAAGTGTATGTTGTCCTTTGGCTCTCTGTGCATAATTGCTTGGAGCGCTGCCTTGGAATCAACGTGGATGATGGGGGGATGCTGATGGTCTGCAAGAGCATGCTGCAGAGCTTGTTGGATGGCAAAGAGTTCAACCTGGAGGATGGTGCAATGGTCTGGGAGGAGCCAACCTGCTGTCAGATTGCTGTGGAATATCCCAGCAGCTGTGTGGCCTGCCACTGGGTCTCTGGAGCCATTGGTGTAAAATGGCACACACCCTGGGCCGTCCACACCCAAAATGCTAGCTAAGGTAAGTCGTTGCAGAATGTCCTGGGTGCAATGCCTCTTGCTGTCTTGTAGGGTTGTCCAGTGCACTGCCAACAGCTCTGGTGGCCATGGGGCGGCACCATGTAGTTCGCTGCCAGTCTGTCGCAGCCTCCCACCTGGAGCAATGTCATGGGCAGGAGCTTCAGTGTGGCATCTGCTACCGACCACATCCACCAGCTGCTGGGATGCAGTGGAATGACCTGTCCTTGGCGGACCCGTAAATCCCTCATCAGTTTGTCTGCTCTTGGGAGTAGGAGAAACATTGCAATTCTCTTGGCAGCTGCAAGTTGGATCCTGTCTTCAAGTGGCTGCAGCTGCACCTCAAGGTTCAGAGCCACTGCACTGGCCCACCTAGGAGCCCCCAGCATGACCCGGACAGCTGTGTTCTGGATCACACAGAGGGATTTGATGTTTGTGGGTCTGGCGTGAACCAGAGCAAGTGCCCCATAGTCAACGAGGGAGCGTATTGCCTGGACGTAGAACAACCTCATGACCTCGAGACTGGCCCCAACCCTAGAGTTGGCCATGGCACCCAATGCCCTGACCCTCTGTAGAGCCCTCTCTTTACTGTGGTGCACATGTTTCTGGAGGATGAGGCGCCTGTCAATGTAGATGCCAAGGTACCTATAACTGTAAACCCACTCCAGGTCGATGCCCAGGACCCACAGCCTCTGGCTGGGTACCCTGGTGCAAAGGATTATGGCTTTGGATTTTGCCGCAGATATCTTGAGCCCCAAGTGGCGGCAAGTGGAAGCCAGCAGATTGAGGTCATTCTGGGCACACTGCAAAAGCTGGTGCTTCCTAGGTACAAGTGTCAGGTCATTGGCATAGCTGAGAAGGAGGGTGCCTCTGGAGAAAGGCAGGCACACCAGCTGGTGCATCAGTACATTGAACAGGGTGGGACTCAGCACACCACCCTGTGGAGTGCCGTTGTCCAGGGTCTTGAGACAAGAGGCATGCCCCTGGAACCATACCCAGGCCCACCTGACCTGGAGATAGGAATGAAGCCATGCAAGTAGCCTGCCTTTAACCCCCCTGTGGGCCAAGAGTGAGAGGATGGCAGGTGCACTGGCTAGCTCAAAAGCTTTCTCGAGGTCAAGAAAGACAACAATGTGGGCTTGGGCGTCCGACCCAATGCCGGCCAGTAGAGTGGTAAGGCTTCCGAAAGTGCACACTCCTCTGGTGAAGCCATAGAGGTGTTGATGAGGAGGGCCAAGCTTCCACCTCAGGCGCTCCAACACCATCCTTTCAGACACCTTTGAGATGCAACTGGTGATGGAGATGGGTCACACACTGCCAGGATCCCCAGGCTTAGGAATCGGTATGATGTCAGCCTCCTTCCATACAAAAGGGAGTTTGCCAGCTCGCCAAGTCTGGTTGATGACCCCCAGGACAGCTGAATGTCCAGCATGGCCAGACCGAGTGATCATGCCATAGGTGATACATCATCATCCCGGTGCAGTGTCCCGATGAGATATGAAGGCTGCCTGGAGCTCCTAGTCAGTGAAGTCTTCATCCGTGATGACCTTAGCCTGGCATGCCGCTTGGATCACCATCATCCTTCTAGGAAGGAGGGTGGCTTGGAGGTCCCAGAGATCCGGAGGCAGTTGAGCCATGGCCGCTATGGAGGTGAAAAGGTCCACCAGACATTCTGCCTCTGTTGCAGGGTCTGGGTGCAACCGAGCCACACTGCGACACTGCCCAGTGGCCAATCGTAACTTGGTTCAAATCTCAGATAAGGTGGAGGAGTAGCTGAAGGAGGCACACCACTCGAACCATTTAGCCTGCCGGACCCTGTGTGAGACATGGCGTGCATGCCGCACCACTTCCCTGAGCAGACGCATGGACTCAACCGTGGGATTACGCCTGTGCATCTTGCGTACAACATTGATGCGGTGGTTCTGTTCCCTGATGTCCTCATTGTAAAACCACCAGTCACGTTTATATGACCCTCCGCCTGTAATCTTAGGTATTGCTGCCTCAGCTGCACATGTGAAGGCCACCTGCAAGCTTTGAGCTGCCTCATCTGGGTCTTCTGGAAGAGGAGACTCCGCCCACCAGCGCTCAATGACCTCCTGGAAGCACTGCCAGTCGGCCTTTTTTAGATTCCATCTGGGGGTAGGTGTGGGGAGCGGGCACCGCTGGACCGTCAGAGTGGTGACCACTGCAAAGTGATCACTGGTGAGATGGGGGTGGACCTCCCATCTAGCGCTCGAGAGCAACCGCCTAGAGATGAGTGTGACATCCAAGTGGCCACCATAGTGATGGGTTGGCTCACCATTATTGAGGAGGGCGATCTCAGGGACCTCCTCCAGCACAGCCACAAGGTGCCTCCCAGCTGCGTTGGTAGGAGAGACAGAAGAAAGTATTGGGTGGTGGGCATTGACATCCCCAGCCACAACAAGACTTTCCCGGGGGGCGACTGCTGCCACCTCTGAAATGACAAGGGTGTACCGAGAGCTTCTGTAAATGTTGTAAACCATGATAGGTCGATCCTGACAGCCTGAACCTCCACACCCTCCCCACAGTTGATGGGGTCAGTGGAGATTGAGTGAGGGATAGAGGTCCTGACGTAGATCGCAGTGCCCCTGCCAGTCCCTTCCAGGCGCTGAAGGTAAGCAGAGAATCCCGGAAAACGTGGCTGCATTTGATGTGACATATTGGTGAGTGTCTCCTGGAACAGGAAGACATCAACCTCATCCTGAACTGCAGCTTCAATCACTAAGTGAATTTTCCGCTGCAGCCCACAAATGTTCCACTGGAGGATCTTCAAGGGCCGCAGAGGTGGCTCACTGATTCCATCTCTGCCTGGGACTCGTCGTCCATTGTTGGCGACTCCGGGGCCTCCTCCATCACAGACTGGAAGGACTCCTGGATGATGGCTTGAAGTTCCATTGAGTCTTTCCTGTCCAGTAGGACCACGCTCAGCATCCATGACAGGAGCTGCCTGCAGGCGCCCCTGTCCTCTGCCGACGGCAGCAGGCGACAGAGGAGCGCTGAGATGACCCCGATGATTTTCTTCAGTCGATCGGGAAAGGATTCGACCATTACCTCTGCAGGCATTGAGCTGGACGACCCGTCGAGGCTGGGCTGGGTCACTGGGTATGTCTGGGTGGCTGTCGACACTGCGGCAGCATAAGCTGGGTGCACCCTGGGCCCAGCCTGAGTGGCCATGAGCTTCCAGGTCCCCTGGCAGGGAACCTCTGCCTGACTCTGGCCACTCACAGTAGGGGCCTGCCCTTGGGAAGAGGCCTGCTGGCGGGATGGCAAGGAATGTTGGTGCCCAACTGGGACTTGCTGGGCAGTGTGCCTGGCCTGTGGCTGTTTCTCCCAATGATTCTGTCTTCTTGGCCATCTTGCTATCTGCCACTGCTGGGAGCCCAGTGCCGGGAACTAGCTGGTATTGCCCTCCTGCGGTATCCGGGGAACCGCGGTTGAAGCCCATACCGACTGTTGCTGGGTGGTTCCAAGGCTGGGTGCCATCGGGGCTGTCGGTTCATTCATATGACAAACCTGTTGCGAGTGCTGCACCATCACAGGACAGCTCCGGTTTCAGGCATGGTGCCTCTTTGAGCAGTTGGCACTTAGGCTCCGGCCGAAGGGCTTTACCACTTGGCTGTTTGAGGATTGCAATGCAGTCCTTCGAGTCGTGTGCCTTGCTGCACACACCACACTTCTTCTCTCGCTGGCAGGTGGCTGCAATATGATTGAACCCCTGGCAGTTGAAGCATTTTACTGAGCCCAACAGGCATGGGCGGGTCTTCAATCTTCCTTAGACCCCAAGGTCCAGGTGCGTGGGAAGTGGACCTTTGTGGTGGATCTGCACCAGGTGGGTGGGTACCGTGTTCACCGTTGCAGTGAGTCGCTCCGCCTTGATAATATTGGGCACTTCCAAAATGGGGTCCAGTCGGAGGGGCACAGGGACGTGTAAGAGCACCCCCTTGTACACCTTCTCCAAAGCAACCAGTTCCACCATGCTGGGATGGGTCACAACCAGCCCCTTCAACTTCTCATAAGAGTCTTCGTCCCGAGGAACCTTGAATTTGTTGAAGGCCCTGGTTGCTTGTGCCCGAGCTGAGCAGGAATTCCTCCTTCCACGTGGAGTGTGTGTGTGTGTATGAGTGTGTGTGTGTGTGTATGAGTGTGTGTGTGTGTGAGTGTGTGTATGAGTGTGTGTGCGTGTGTGTGTATGAGTTTGTGTATGTGTGTGTGTGTGTGTGTGTGTGTGTGTGTGTGTGTGTGTGTGTGTGTGTGTGTATGTGTGTGTGTGTGTGTGTGTTTATGTGTGTGTGTGTGTGTGTATGAATTTGTGTATGTGTGTGTGTGTGTGTGTGTGTCTCAACAATCAATATTTGCACCAATAACTCACTACAGTTGTGACCGGGTGTGGAAGTGTGAATTGCTCATTACACTATAATTTGTTCATGATTGTAGCCATGTATAAACGTAAGTAACCATTCTTACAGGATTCATTACCTTTGTAACTTGTGAGTTCATTACCTTGTACCTAGTTCAGCCATCACAACTTTGGGAGCCCAGTCCCTGGACCCATTACGTACCTCTGCAATCTGTAAATACCTTTGTAACTTGTCATGATTGTGACTAGACCTACCTGGAGTTCATTACCTTTGTAAATTGTGAGTTCATTACCTTTGTAAATTGAGAATTCATTACCTCTGTAACTTGCTCAACTATCAAAACTTTGGAGTCCAGTCCCTGGACCAATTATGTACCTCTGTAATCTTTTGACTACCGCCCACAGGATGGGTATGGGGTGACTACCGCCCACAGGATGGGTATGGGGTGCATAATAAACATATTAAACTAACACGTGGAGTCAGCCAGTCCCCGTCCACTGTGGAGGCCGACGCAACTGGGGTAGGGACCTAGGATGGCTGTATCCTTGCCAGTCGAGAAGCAACAGCCTCCTGGCTTCCTTCCACGACTCCTATGGCCATCTGGGGGTGCAAGTCTCCTTGGGTAGCTGCTGCCGACGGATCTAGTGGCAGATTAGCAGATACAGTAGTCTCCACTGCATCCTTGGCCTTCTTGGTGGGGGCTTCCACCTGCCCCACGTCGTCCTCCAACTCGTCCCCGAATTCCAATGAACGTTTAGGCCGCTCTCCTGGATCTGTCATGGTGACTGTAGGTGTGGGGACAGAGCCAGCAGCAGAGCTGCTGCCTGTGACCTCACAGCCGCCCACACTGGGTGCAGAGCTGTGAGGCTCAGAGCCCCAGTCGGGGCCCGTAGCCACCCTCTCGTGGCTCACTGCTCTGAAGCACTGAACACAGTCCAAGGATCACCAGGAACGACGCTAATCTGTGCGTGAACTAACACAGATGTATATTTCCAAGTTAACACAACACACTCTCTGTTCCCCAACCTCCGTCCAGTCTGTGAAGTGATGTGACTGCGTTTGTCATCACCTCGGTTGTATATTGTAATTATTATTATTATTAAAGATTCGCCGGTATTCTCCCATCCCGGGCCTTTTCGAAGTGGTGGCCCGGCCTTGGCTCCCTCTTTAGGGAGTGTCTCAGACCTAAGTCTCCCATGGGAGGAGGTACAAATACCTTCTCAGCTTTGGGACCAATTGTCCCCAGGCCTAGCCACAAGCTAGGCCTCTCTGGTCTGCCATCCCCACCCCAAGGGGCAAATGGGAATGACAGTCTTGTGAGCTACAAGCTCGGGCTCAGGCACCTACCCTACCCTAGAAGGGTTAGGCATGGTATCGATGTGTATTGTAATTTGCATATGAGAAGGCGTAAGAGGATTGTCTTTATTTTGTATTAATTACATAGTTCTATATTGTTTTAATGGAATTATGTTTAATGGCATAATACATCTGTAAGTTGAGTGAATTGTTTTAACATATTACTGAGTATTGCGTTGTTTTTTATTGATGTCATGTATAATGTTGTGTAAACTTGTTAGTTAGTTAAATATTAGCCGGTATTCTCCCGGCCCGGGCCTTGTCCAAGTGGTGGCCCGGCCTTGACTCCCTCTTTAGAGAGTGTCTGAGACCTAAGTCTCCCATGGGAGGAGTTTACCTGGAGTTTACCTGGAGAGAGTTCCGGGGGTCAACGCCCCCGCGGCCCGGTCTGAGACCAGGCCTCCTGGTGGATCACAGCCTGATCAACCAGGCTGTTGCTGCTGGCTGCACGCAAACCAACATACGAGCTACAGCCCGGCTGATCCGGAACTGACTTTAGGTGCTTGTCCAGTGCCAGCTTGAAGACTGCCAGGGGTCTGTTGGTAATCCCCCTTATGTGTGCTGGGAGGCAGTTGAACAGTCTCGGGCCCCTGACACTTATTGTATGGTCTCTTAACGTGCTAGTGACACCCCTGCTTTTCATTGGGGGGATGGTGCATCGTCTGCAAGTCTTTTGCTTTCGTAATGAGTGATTTTCGTGTGCAAGTTCGGTACTAGTCCCTCTAGGATTTTCCAGGTGTATATAATCATGTATCTCTCCCTCCTGCGTTCCAGGGAATACAGGTTTAGGAACCTCAAGCGCTCCCAATAATTGAGGTGTTTTATCTCCGTTATGCGTGCCGTGAAAGTTCTCTGTACATTTTCTAGGTCGGCAATTTCACCTGCCTTGAAAGGTGCTGTTAGTGTGCAGCAATATTCCAGCCTAGATAGAACAAGTGACCTGAGGAGTGTCATCATGGGCTTGGCCTCCCTAGTTTTGAAGGTTCTCATTATCCATCCTGTCATTTTTCTAGCAGATGCGATTGATACAATGTTATGGTCCTTGAAGGTGAGATCCTCCGACATGATCACTCCCAGGTCTTTGACGTTGGTGTTTCGCTCTATTTTGTGGCCAGAATTTGTTTTGTACTCTGATGACGATTTAATTTCCTCATGTTTACCATATCTGAGTAATTGAAATTTCTCATCGTTGAACTTCATATTGTTTTCTGCAGCCCACTGAAAGATTTGGTTGATGTCTGCCTGGAGCTTTGCAGTGTCTGCAATGGAAGACACTGTCATGCAGATTCGGGTGTCATCTGCAAAGGAAGACACGGTGCTGTGGCTGACATCCTTGTCTATGTCGGATATAAGGATGAGGAACAAGATGGGAGCGAGTACTGTGCCTTGTGGAACAGAGCTTTTCACCGTAGCTGCCTCGGACTTTACTCTGTTGACGACTACTCTCTGTGTTCTGTTAGTGAGGAAATTATAGATCCATCGACCGACTTTTCCTGTTATTCCTTTAGCACGCATTTTGTGCGCTATTACGCCATGGTCACACTTGTCGAAGGCTTTTGCAAAGTCTGTATATATTACATCTGCATTCTTTTTGTCTTCTAGTGCATTTAGGACCTTGTCGTAGTGGTCCAATAGTTGAGACAGACAGGAGCGACCTGTTCTAAAACCCATGTTGCCCTGGGTTGTGTAACTGATGGGTTTCTAGATGCGTGGTGATCTTGCTTCTTAGGACCCTTTCAAAGATTTTTTATGATATGGGATGTTAGTGCTATTGGTCTGTAGTTCTTTGCTGTTGCTTTACTGCCCCCTTTGTGGAGTGGGGCTATGTCTGTTGTTTTTAGTAACTGTGGGACGACCCCGTGTCCATGCTCCCTCTCCATAGGATGGAAAAGGCTCGTGATATGGGGCTTCTTGCAGTTCTTGATGAACACAGAGTTCCATGAGTCTGGCCCTGGGGCAGAGTGCATGGGCATGTCATTTATCGCCTGTTCGAAGTCATTTGGCGTCAGGATAACATCGGATAGGCTTGTGTTAATCAAATTTTGTGGCTCTCTCATAAAAAATTCATTTTGATCTTCGACTCTCAGTCTGGTTAGCGGCTTGCTAAAAAACTGAGTCATATTGGGACTTGAGTAGCTCACTCATTTCCTTGCTGTCATCTGTGTAGGACCCATCTTGTTTAAGTAGGGGCCCAATACTGGACGTTGTTCTCGATTTTGATTTGGCATAGGAGAAGAAATACTTTGGGTTTCTTTCGATTTCATTTATGGCTTTTAGTTCTTCCCGCGATTCCTGACTCCTAAAGGATTCTTTTAGCTTAAGTTCGATGCTTGCTATTTCTCTGACCAGTGTCTCCCTGCGCATTTCAGATATATTGACCTCTTTTAGCCGCTCTGTTATTCTTTTCCGTCGCCTGTAAAGGGAGCGCCTGTCTCTTTCTATTTTACATCTACTCCTCCTTTTTCTTAGAGGAAGGCACAAGTACCTCCTCATCTTAGGGACCAACTGTCCCCAGGCCTAGCCACAAGCTAGGCCTCTCTGGTCTGCCATCCCCGCCACAAGGGGGCTAATGGGAATGACAGTCTTATGAGCTAAAGGCTCGGGCTCAGGCACCTACCCTACCCTAGAAGGGCTGGGCATGGTGTCGATGATATAAACTTGTATTTAGCATAAGTGTTAAGGGATGAACTGTACAGGTGATGAGGGAAATTTTGTGTAAGGGTAAAGTAAAACATAGTGTGTTTAGATAATGAAGAATTTATACTGGCTGTGTATGATCCGATACTGTACACTGTGGCCTGGGTGGCCTGGTGGCTAAAGCTCCCGCTTCACACACGGAGGGCCCGGGTTCGATTCCCGGCGGGTGGAAACATTCGACACGTTTCCTTACACCTGTTGTCCTGTTCACCTAGCAGCAAATAGGTACCTGGGTGTTAGTCGACTGGTGTGGGTGGCATCCTGGGTGTTAGTGGACTGGTGTGGGTGGCATCCTGGGTGTTAGTGGACTGGTGTGGGTGGCATCCTGGGTGTTAGTGGACTGGTGTGGGTGGCATCCTGGGTGTTAGTGGACTGGTGTGGGTCACATCCTGGGTGGTAGTGGACTGGTGTGGGTGGCATCCTGGGTGTTAGTGGACTGGTGTGGGTCAAATCCTGGGTGTTAGTGGACTGGTGTGGGTCACATCCTGGGTGGTAGTGGACTGGTGTGGGTCACATCCTGGGTGGTAGTGGACTGGTGTGGGTGGCATCCTGGGTGTTAGTGGACTGGTGTGGGTCACATCCTGGGTGGTAGTGGACTGGTGTGGGTAGCATCCTGGGTGTTAGTGGACTGGTGTGGGTCACATCCTGGGTGGTAGTGGACTGGTGTGGGTAGCATCCTGGGGGACAAGATTAAGGACCCTATGGAAAATTTTCTAGGGTGTTTATCTGTATGTACCTCAACATTATGTACATACAAGTAATCTCATTGGGAGACAACCATATTGTTTACCGTAGTCACCCCGTGTAGACATGTGAGAAAACTTAACCACCTCTGGTCACTACAGGTGGCCCCTCGACCCTCACAATCTTGTCCATATCTATCCGAGACCAGTATGGATTGGATAGCACCCACAAGTACGGTGCTACTAATTAATTGTGGACTGTATAGATTATAGTAGTTTCGCTGAATGAAGGGGGGGGGTAGGATACACATGGATACATCCATCAAGGAAAAACACTTGTACATAATCCCACCACTTACCAGATATTCTCTGGTGGTCACTTGATGTAGCTGGATCACACATAACCTATCCGATTACAACATACCTAACTGGCCAGTATCAGTCTGCTATAACTAGAAGGGTTACTTAACTGTGGGTGATTGATGCTCCTTATTTCCACCATTCACCATCTCATTTCGATGTCCTGCTACACCGACATGGTTCTCATTCCAGCAGGACGAGGTATCCGCCGGTTTGTCCCGGTTTAGAAGTCGTGATACCATAAAACTTCACTATCCTCGGTACGATAATCACGCGTTCACTCGGAGCAGGGCGATCTATTTCACATCCCGCATTCTCTTAACTTAATGTTATTATCACTGATTACATTACCATTCACAAGACGATTTAACGTCTCATAACTATTATACATATTAGAGGTCACTCCATTAAGATCTGAGGCCGATGAGTGAGGATTAACACACGGGTATTTCCCCTGGACACACACCATGGCCGTGCATCTGCCACCCCGTCGAACATTATTCACTAATTTTACCACCCCTTTACGGTGGTCCCGTAAATCACGTTCCCTCACTCTTCACTAGGGACAGTCACGACACTTCCTATTATGAATTGAGGCCTATATTAATCCTTAGGCCGCCATGAACGCCAATTTCCTAGTTCCATGCTTTCCCAGCCTCCTCACCACATTCAAAACACTCCCGCCTCCCCCATGCCCCAAGTTGACCTATACCCCCGCACATCCGCGCATGCGCAAAGGGAACTCTTGGTTCTACCCTATTGTCAAATACATTTTTGACTCACATCGACACATCAAACACCTATTAGGCGCTATAGCTTCGGAAAATCAAAAAATTTTCCACAGACCCCAATGGAAATAAGTTAGACAGTCCTCGATGACGCACTGACTTTCTTGGGTTATCCTGGGTGGCTAACCCTCCGGGGTTATCCTGGGTGGCTAACCCTCCGGGGTTAAAAATCCGAACGAAATCTTATATAATGTATGTTTTAAATAAAATATAAAAAAAATATATATATATTAGTTATACTTCAAAATATATATTTTTTAAGCCTACTAGGTAAACTTTAATATTTCTTTCGTTTTCTTAAATATTTATATCCAATGTTATATAAATATTTAAAAATACCTCAA
>NC_069480.1:13504336-13523918 GCF_026875155.1 Cherax quadricarinatus
AGTTACAAAGGTAATGAACTCCAGGTAGATCTGGTCACTAATCATGGCAAGTTACAGAGGTAATGAATCAGCTTCACTCCTATACATGGTTACAGTCATGAACAAATTACAAAGTAATGAACCACTGATACGTCCACACCTGGTCACAATTGTAATGAGTTATAAATACAAATATTAAGTGGTGATCTCTGCTAAAATATTGTTTGCTATACTCCTCCATTTTAGGTGTCTCAGGTTGAAATCTCCTAGTAGTAAGATGTTTGGGGCAGGAGTTGGGAGATTTTCCAGACAGTGGTCAATTTTCTCAAGCTGCTCCTGGAATTGCTGGGTAGTTACATCTGGAGGCTTGTATACTACCAAAATGACAAGGTTATGGAAAATTTACTAGGGGTGTTATCTGTACGTACCTCAACATTACATACATACGAGTAATCTCATTGGGAGACAACAACTATGTTGTTTACCGTAGTCACCCCGTGTAGACATGTGAGAAAACTTAACCAACTCTGGTCACTGCTGGTGGCCCCTCGACCCTCTTTCAGTCTTATCCATATCTATCCGAGACCAGTATAAATTGGATAGCACCCTCAAGTACGGCGCTACTAATTAATTGTGGACTGTATAGATTATATTAGTGTAACTGAATGAAGGGGGGAGGGGGTAGGTTACACATGTATATAACCATCAAGGAAAAACACTTGTACATAATCCCACTACTTACCAGATAGTCTCTGGTGGTCACTTGATGTAGCTGGATCACCCATAACCTATCCAATTACAACATACCTAACTGGCCAGTATCAGTCTGCTATAGCTAGAAAGGTTACTTAGCTGTGGGTGATTGATACTCCTTATTTCCCCATTCACCCCTTCATTTCGATGTCCTGTCACCGACACGGTTCTTATTCCAGCAGGACGAGGTATCCGTTGGTTTGTCCGGTTTAGAAGTCGTGACTCCATAAAGCCTTCACTATCTCGGGGCAGGAACAACGAGGTTAAACATGTGCACACACACTCTAGGAATGGCAGTTCATATCGCTTCAACGATTCCTTACTTGTGTTATTATCACTGATTACATTACGATTTTTCAAAATGGTTTAATGTTTTCCCTAATTATTATAACATTGGAGGCCCCTCCATTAAGATTTGAGACCGATGAGTGATGATTAAATCACGGGTATTTTTCCCAGGGACAGAGTCCATGGCGACGCTCCAGTCACCACTGGTCCTACCATTATTCACTCATTTTACCACCTTATTTACAGTGGTCCCGTCAATCACGTTCCCTCACTCTTCATCAGGGACAGTCACGACACTTCCTATTATGAAGTGAGGCTATTTTAATTTTAGGGCAGCCGTTTAAACGCCAATTTCCTGGTCCCTGTTTTCACAGCCTCTTAAACCCATTCAAAAAAACAACACTCCCCGCCTCTCGCATGCCCTTCAGCCGACCTCCCTCCCCGCACATCCGTGCAGGCGCAGGGGGATCACTGTTGGTTCTATTCAAATTTCAAATACATTTTGACTCAAATCAACACATTAATCACCTATTAGGCATTTTAGCTTCGGAAAATTAAATATTTTCCACGAAGGTTTTGGTTCTCGAACTTTACCACCAAAACTTCATCATACATTATTTGTGTATTTAGTAGTTCTGTGCAAATGAGCGACTCTGTGACATATAGGCCTACCCCCCCTTGTTGCTTGTTTAGTCTGTCGCATCAGAATAGGTTGTAACCTGGGATTCATATTTCGTTGCCATAATGATCCTCTATGTGGGTCTCTGTGAATGCTGCGAGCATTGCATTTGACTCTGTGAGCAGTCCCTTGATGCAAGGAATTTTGTTGTTTTTTGACTACATTAGAACCTGTATGTTTGCAAAGACAAATGTCGTATTGGTGAAATTTAAGGGGAAGTTATTTGCTAGCTCTAATATCTGTTGTTCTGGGGTAGAGGCCAATGTCCGTGCCTCTGCTCCAGAAGTGTTTTCAGGTGGTGTAGGCACTATCGCTGTGGGGGGAGGGGGAGGGCGTGTGTAGTAAACAGTGACCCTCTCATAACGCCTCACCCCTGCGTGGTCTCCGCCTCACCCACCAACCTACCAGCGCCACCCCATCCTGTTTTACCTGGAGTTTACCTGGGAGAGAGTTTCGGGGGTCAACGCCCGCGGCCCGGTCTGTGACCAGGGCCTCCTGGGGTTCAGCGATGATCAACAGGCTTTGGTTGCTGCGGGCTGCACGCAAACAGCGTTCGAGGCCACAAGCACGGCTGATCAGGAAAATGACTTTAGGTGCTTGTCAGTGCCAGCTTGAAAGACTGCCAGGGGTATGTTTGGTAATACCCCTTCATGTGTGCTGCGGAGGCAGTTGGAACAGGTTTCGGTCCCCTGACACTTATTGTATGGGTCTCTTACGTGCTAGTGACACCCCTGCTTTTCATGTGGGGGGATGGTGCATCGTCTGCCAAAGTCTTTGGCTTTTCGTAGTAGTGAGTGATTTGTGTTGCCAAGTTCGGTATAGTCCCCTCTAGGATTTCCAGGTGTATATAAATCATGTATCTCTCCCTCCTGCGTTCCCAGGGAATACAGGTTTTAGCAAACCTCAGACGCTCCCAGTAATTGAGGTGTTTTATCTCCGTTATGCGCGCCGTGAAAGTTCTTGTACATTTTCTATGGTCGGCAATTTCACCTGCCTTGAAAAGTTGCTGTTAAGAGTGCAGCAATATTCAAGCTAGATAGAACAAGTGACCTGAAGCGTGTCTCATGGGCTTGGCCCTCCCTAGTTTTGTAAGCGTTTCCTCATTATCAATCCTGTCATTTTTCTCAGCAGATGCGATTGATACAATGTTATGGTCCTTGAGGTGAGATCCTCCGACATAATCAATCCTGCGTCTTGACGTTGGTGTTTCGCTCTATTTTGTGGCCAGATTTGTTTTGTTTCTCTGATGATGATTTAATTTCTCATGTTTTCCATATCTGAGTAATTGAAATTTTCTCATCGTTGAACTTCATATTGTTTTCTGCAGCCCACTGAAAGATTTGGTTGATGTCCCCCTGGAGCCTTGCAGTGTCGCAATGGAAGACACTGTCATGCAGATTCGGGTGTCATCTGCAAAGGAAGCACGGTGCTGTGGCTGACATCCTTGTCTATGTCGGATATGAGGATGAGGAAAAAGATGGGAGCTAGTACTGTGCCTGTGGAACAGAGCTTTTCACCGTAGCTGCCTGGGACTTTATTTCTGTTGACGACTACTCTCGGGTTTTCTGTTAGTGAGGAAATTATAGACCCATCGACCAACTTTTCCTGTTATTCCTTTAGCGCGCATTTTGTGCGCTATTACGCCATGGTCACACTTGTCGAAGGCTTTTGCAAAGTCTGTATATATTACATCTGCATTCTTTTTGTCTTCTAGTGCATTTAGGACCTTGTCGTAGTGATCCAGTAGTTGAAGACAGACAGGAGCGACCTGTTCTAAACCATGTTGCCCTGGGTTGTGAACTGATGGGTTTCTAGATGGGTGGTTGATCTTGCTTCTTAGGACCCTTTCAAAGATTTTTATGATATGGATGTTAGTGCTATTTGGGCTGTAGTTCTTGCTGTTGCTTTACTGCCCCCTTTGTGGGGGGGCTATGTCTGTTGTTTTTAGTAACTGAGGGACGACCCCCGTGTCCATGCTCCCTCTCCATAGGATGGAAAAGGCTCGTGATAGGGGCTTCTTGCAGTTCTTGATGAACACAGAGTTCCATGAGTCTGGCCCTGGGCAGAGTGCATGGGCATTCATTTATCGCTGTTCGAAGTCATTTGGCGTCAGGTAACATCGGATAGGCTTGTGTTAATCAAATTTGTGGCTCTCTTTATAAAAAATTCATTTTGATCTTCGACTCTCAGTCTGGGAGCGGCTTGCTAAAACTGAGTCCCTATTGGGACTTGAGTAGCTGACTCATTTCCTTGCTGTCATCTGTGTAGGACCCATTCTTGTTTAAGTAGGGCCCAATACTGGACGTTGTTCTCGATTTTGATTTGGCATAGGAGAAGAAATACTTTGGGTTTCTTTTGATTTCATTTATGGCTTTTAGTTCTTCCGCGATTCCTGACTCCTAAAGGATTCTTTTAGCTTAAGTTCGATGCTTGCTATTTCTCTGACCAGTGTCTCCCTGCGCATTTCTGATTTATTGACCTCTTTTAGCCGATCTGTTATTCTTTTCCGTCGCCTGAAAGGGAGCGCCTGTCTCTTTCTATTTTACATCTACTCCTCCTTTTTCTTAGAGGAATAAGCCTTGTGCATCATCGAGTGCCACGAGTTAATCTGTTCTAGGCATAAGTTTTGGGTCTGTGTTGCTTAGTATATTTCCCAGCTTATATCAGTTAGGACTTTGGTTTACTTGGTCCCACCTTTATGTTTTTGTTATTGAAGTTGAATTTGGTGATGCTCCCTCGTGACTATCTCATTTTGTCGGTCTGGGGCTCCAACGCATAATGTCTGAACCTCAATTATGTTGTGATCGAGTATATTGTTTTTGATATGGTGACATTTCTTATCAGATCATCATTGTTAGTGAAGATGAGGTCTAGTGTATTCTCCAGTCTAGTAGGCTCTATTATTTGCTGGTTTAAATTGAATTTTGTGCAGAGATTTAAAAGCTCGTGTGAGTGTGAGTTTTCATCAGAGCTGCCTCCTGGTGTTATTACTGCAACAATATTATTTGCTATATTCCTCCATTTTAGGTGCCTTAAGTTGAAATCCCCCAGGAGCAAGATGTTGGGTGCAGGAGCTGGAAGATTTTCCAGACAGTGGTCAATTTTTAACAGCTGTTCCTGGAATTGCTGGGATGTTGCATCCGGAGGCTTGTAGACTACCACAATGACTAGGTTTTGGTTCTCGACCTTTACTGCTAAAACTTCCACTACGTCATTTGAGGCATTAAGCAGTTCTGTGCAAACAAGTGACTCTGCAATGTACAGGCCAACCCCCCCCTTTTGCCTGTTCACTCTGTCACATCTGTATAGGTTGTAACCTGGGATCCATATTTCGTTGTCCAAGTGATCCTTTATGTGGGTCTCAGTGAAAGCCGCGAACATTGCCTTTGCCTCTGCAAGCAGTCCACGGATGAAAGGTATTTTGTTGTTTATTGCTGGCTTTAGACCCTGTATATTTGCAAAGAAGAATGTTATCGGACTGGTGGTATTGTTGGTACTGGGGGGGGATTTTTTTTCCGGCATTAGTATCTGTATCTGTTGGTTTGGAGTGGAGGCCATCGACTGTGGTTCCACTCCAGGAATGACTGGATTTGGAGTACTTCTCCCCTAACCCACGATGTCAGCGATGGCACTGCAGGGAGTGCCGGGCTCACGGGAACCTCCACTACAGGGACAGCATCGTGGAGTTCGACCGCGAGGCAGCTGCCAGGTGTGCCACAGGCAGTGTGTACTCAGTTCCTCAAGCTTCCATATCCGTGCACACGAGGGCCTGGGATCTTCAATCAACTTGGCGTCCACCAGGACGCTGACATGTCCCTAGGACAGCTCTCCATCGGGTTGCTAACGGAGTCACTGGCTTCTTGGACCTCTTGGGGAGGGTCGATGGTGCTCGTGCAAGCAGCAGATCCCTGGGCAACTTGCTGCTGTTTGCAATGGCTGTTTGCCGAGGAGAGACAGGCACCTAGCAACATCTGTTGTTGGGGCAATGGATGAATTCCCTACTATGTTTGTTAACTGCTCATTACTCTGTAATTTGTCTATGATTGTAATCATGTCATAACGTGTTTATCATTCATTACCTTTGAAACTTGTCATGATTGTGACCAGCTCTATCTGGAGCTCATTACCTTTGTAAATTCTCATGATTAATGTGTTTATGATTCATTACCTTTGCAATTATTCATGAGTGTGACCAGCTCAACCTGGAGCTCATTACCTTTATAACTTGGTCATGATTATGACCAGATCTAGTTCATTACCTTTGTAACTTCCTCAGCTATCAAAACTTTGGAGTCCAGTCCCTGGATCAATTATGTACCTCTGTAATCTTTTGACTACCGCCCACAGGATGGGTATGGGGTGCATAATAAACATATTAAACTAAAACCTGGAGAGGATGATGTTCCTCTTTTTAGTTTCCCATAGTCTGGCTTGTCTGTGTCTTCTAGTCCCCTTGAGATGATATACCTGGCAGTATGCATTGTAGCATTTTCTTTCATGGATTGATGAGTGACACATTTCTGGGTGAAATAAGTTGCATGAAAGGAAGTTGCACTCTACTGTTGTCATGTGGGTGCGGCATTTTTTGGGATGGTCAAAGGTGCATGTCCAACCTGTTTTACCAGATATACCGTGCCTGCAGATACCCAAGGCATAGTAGAGTATTTACGTAGATTGTTTTTCTGTTTGCTAGGATTTATTGTAGCTGCGTTCACTGCTGGTGCATTTATTTTTCCTGTTTCCTCAATATCTTTTACCCCTGTATGGACATCAGTGTTTCCACCAGGTTTTGCTGGTAGTGTGTCGACACTATTCCCTGAGGCCTCATCCCATTCTGATCCATCACCAGAAGTATCTCTATTTTGAACCTCTGTGGACTGAGTAAGGTGGCCTTCAGTGTCCTCCAGGATAACATTAGTACCCACACGAGCTCTATCTTCTAATACTTCACTAGGACCCTCTGGAGCACTTTCCTCCAGGACAACACTAGCACCCTCAGCACTGTTCTCTAGGACAGCACTAGCACCCTCAGGAGCACTGTCAAAGACAGCCCCGTCCCCGCCATCCATCTTTTTTACCCAGCTGTCATACCATGCTGACATGTCTTTCAAGAAGGATGTTTTATTGGTGTTCTGGTCTTTTAATATAGATGTCATTTCCTCATACAGGTGTATCTTGTTTGGGCAAACCCGAAAACCTCTCTATGAGTTTATGTCAAGTGTGGCCACTAGTTTAAAATCCCTGCATATACTGTGGGACCACTGACCACACAGATGGCAAGCAATCCAGGCCTGTCTTCGTCCTTTGCCCTTACCTGGAGTTTACCTGGAGAGAGTTCCGGGGGTCAACGCCCACGCGGCCCGGTCTGTGACCAGGCCTCCTTGGTTACAAGTACTGACTGATGTTGTAGTGGCCAGGCTTAGTCTTGGTTACAAGTACTGACCGATGTTGTAGTGGCCAGACTTAGTCTTGGTTACAAGTACTGACTGATGTTGTAGTGGCCAGGCTTAGCCTTGGTTACAAGTACTGACTAATGTTGTAGTGGCCAGGCTTAGTCTTGGTTACAAGTACTGACTGATGTTGTAGTGGCCAGGCTTAGTCTTGGTTACAAGTACTGGCTGATGTTGTAGTGGCCAGGCTTAGGCTTGCTACAAGTACTGACTGATGTTGTAGTGGCCAGGCTTAGGCTTGGCTACAAGTACTGATTGTGTTGCAGTGGCCAGGCTTAGGATGGTTACAAGTACTGACTGATGGTGTAGTGGCCACAGACTCTAGTTTGGTAACAAGTCTGACTGATATTGTAGTCGCCAGGGCTTAGGGCTTGTTACAAGAACTGACTGATGTTGTAGTGGCCAGGCTTAGTTTGGTTACAAACACGACTATGTTGTAGCCCGGCCGCACATCCCGGGCCCATCACTTGGCTTGGTTACAAGAAACTGAGTGATGTTGTAGTGGCCAGGCTTAGGTTTTGGTTACAAATACTGATGATGTTGTAGTGGCCAGGCTTAGGGCTTGGCCTACAAGTACTGACTGATGTTGTAGTGGCCAGGCTTAAGGGCTTGGTTAACAAGTACTGACTGATGTTGTAGTGGGCAGGCTGTGGTTTGGTTACAAGCTGACTGATGTAGGGCCTGGGCTTAGTCTTCGTTAAAGTTTTGGACTGATGTAAGAAATGGCCCAGGTTAGTCTGGCAAAAAGACTGAACTGATGTAGTGGCCAGCTTGTCTTGGTTACAAGTACTGATGATGTAGTGGCCAGGCTTAGTCTTGGTTAAAGTACTGGATGATGTAGTGGCCAGGCTTAGTCTTGGGTACAAGTACTGACTGATGTTGTAGTGCCAGGCTTAGTCTTGGTGCAAGTACAGACTTGTTGTAGTGGGCCAGGCTGAGTCTGGTTAAAAGTACTGACATGATGATGTAGTGGCCTGGTTTTGTCTTGGTTACAAGTTCTGACTGATGTTGTAGGTGGCCAGGCTTAGTCCTTGGTACAAGTACTGATGATGCTGTGTAGTGGCAGCTTAGTCTTGGTTACAAGTACTGACTGATGTTGTAGTGGCCAGGCTTAGGTCTTGGTTACAAGTACTGACTGGTATGTTGTAGTGGCCAGGCTTAGTATTGGTTACAAGTAATTGACTGATGATGATTGTGGCCAGGCTTAGGTCTTGTTACAAGTACTGACTGATGTTGTTAGTGGGGGGGCCCCCAGGGGGGCTTTTTTTAGTCTTGGTTTACAAAGTACTGACTGTGCGTAGTGGCCAGGCTTAGTCTTGGTTACAAGAACTGACAGATGCTGTAGTTGGCCAGGCTTAGTCTTGGTTACAAGTATGGACTGTGTTGTAGTGGCCAGACTTAGTTTGGTTACAAGTATGACTGATGTTGTAGTGCAGGGTTATTCTTGGTTACAATTACTGACTGTGCTGTAGTGGCCAGGCTTAGTCTTGTATTACAAGTACTGACTGATGCTGTAGTGCCAGGCCTTAGTCTTGTTTACATGTACTGGTTGATGTTGTCTAGTGGCAAGGCTAGTCTTGGTTACAAGTACTGACTGAGGTTGTAGTGGCCAGGCTTAGTCTTGGTTACATGTATGACTGATGCTGTACTGGCCAGGCTTAGTCTTGGTTACAAGTACCTGATGAATTGCTTGTAGTGGCCAGGCTTAGTCTTGGTTACAAGTATGACTGTGATTGTAGTGGCCAGGCTTAGTCTTGGTGTACAAGTACTGATGATGTTGTAGTGGCCAGGCTTAGTCTTGGTTACAGTACTGATTGATGCTTGTGTAGTGGCCAGGACTTAGTTTTGGTTACAGTACAGACTGATGTTGTAGTGGCCAGGCTTAGGCTTGGCTACAAGTACTGATTGATGTTGCAGTGGCCAGGCTTAGGATTGGTTACAAGTACTGACTGATGTTGTAGTGGCCAGACTTAGTAAGTTTGGTAACAAGTACTGCTGATATTGTTTAGTCGCAGGCTTAGGCTGGGTTACAAGAACTGACTGATGTTGTAGTGGCCAGGCTTAGGTTTGGTTACAAACACAGACTGATGTTGTAGTGGCCAGGCTTAGGCTTGGTTACAAGAACTGACTGATGTTGTAGTGGCCAGGCTTAGGTTTGGTTACAAATACAGGACTGTTGTTGTAGTGGCAGGCTTTGGCTTGGCTACAAGTACTGACTGATGTTGTAGTGGCCAGGCTTAGGCTTGGTTACAAGTACTGACTGATGTTGTAGTGGCCAGGCTTTGGTTTGGTTACAAGAACTGACTGATGTAGTGGCCAGGCTTAGTCTTGGTTACAAGTACTGACTGATGTAGTGGCCAGGCTTAGTCTTGGCAACAAGTACTGACTGATGTAGTGGCAAGGCTTGTCTTGGTTACAAGTTACTGACTGATTGTAGTGGCCAGGCTTAGTCTTGGTTACAAGTACTGGACTGATGTAGTGGCAGGCTTAGTCTTGGTTAAAGTACTGGGCTGATGTTGTAGTGCCGCTTAGTCTTGGTTGCAAGTACTGGACTGTGTTGGTGGCCAGGCTTAGTCTTGGTTACAAGTTACTGACTGATGATGTTAGTGGCTGGTTTAGTCTTGGTTACAAGTTCTGACTGATGTTGTAGTGGCCAGGCTTAGTCTTGGTTACAAGTACTGACTGATGCTGTAGTGGCCAGGTTTAGTCTGGTTACAAGTTAATGACTGAGTGTTTGTAGTGGCCCAGGCTTAGCTATGGTTACAAGTACTGACTAATGTTGTAGTGGCCAGGCTTAGTCTTGGTTACAATCTGGACTGATGTTGTAGTGGCCAGGCTTAGTCTGGGTACAAGTATGGATTGATGTTGTAGTGGCCAGGCTTAGGCTTTGCTTACAAGTAGACTGATGTTGTTTGTGGCCAGGCTTAGGCTGGCTACAAGTACTGATTGATGTTGCGTGGCCAGCTTAGGATTGGTTACAAGTATGACTGATGTAGTAGTGGCCAGACTTTAGGTTTGGTAACAAGTACTGACTGATATTGTAGTCGCCAGGCTTAGGCTTGGTTACAAGAACTGACTGAAGTGGTAGTGGCCAGGCTTAGGTTGGTTACAAACACAGGATGAGGTTGGAGTGGCCACGTTCAGGCTTGGTTACAAGAACTGACTGATGTTGTAGTGGCCAGGCTTAGGTTTGGTTACAAATACAGACTGATGTTGTAGTGGCCAGGCTTAGGCTTGGCTACAAGTACTGACTGATGTTGTAGTGGCCAGGCTTAAGTTGTTACAGTAATGACTGATGTTGTAGTGGCCAGGCTTTGGTTTGGTTACAAGAACTGACTGATGTAGTGGCCAGGCTTAGTCTTGGTTACAAGTACTGACTGATGTAGTGGCCAGGCTTAGTCTTGGCAACAAGTACTGACTTGATGATGTAGTGGCCAGGCTTAGTCTGGTTACATAGAGTACTGAATGATGTAATGGCAAGGCTTAGTCTTGGTTACAAGTTACTGACTGATGTATGGCAGGCTTAGTCTTGGTTACAAGTACTGACTGGGATTTTGTAGTGCCAGGGCTTAGTCTTGGTTGCATGTACTGACTGTTGTTGTAGTGGCCAGGCTTAGTCTTGGTTACAAGTATACTGACTGATGAGTAGTGGCCAGGGTTTAGGTCTTGGTTACATGTTCTGACTGTTGTATGTAGTGCAGGCTTAGTCTTGGTTACAAGTACTGACTGATGTTGTAGTGCCAGGCTTAGTCTTGGTTGCAAGTACTGACTGATGTTGTAGTGGCCAGGCTTAGTCTGGATTACAAGTATGACTGATGTTAGTAGTGGCCAGCTTAGTCTTGGTTACAAGTACTGACTGATTTGCTGTAGTGCCAAGCGCTTTGTCTTGGTTACAAGTTACTGACTGATGTTTGTTGGTGGCCAGGGCTTAGTCTTGGTTACAGTACTGATGATGCTGTTGGTGGCCCGGACTTAGTCTTGGTTACAAGTATCTGACTGATGCTGTAGTGGCCAGGAATTACTCTTGGTTACAAGTACTGACTGATGTTGTAGTGGCCCAGACTTAGTCTTGGTTACAAGTACTGTACCTGTGTTGTAGTGGCCAGGCTTAGTCTTAGGTTACAAGTACTGACTGATGCTGTAGTGCCAGCTTAGTCTTGGTTACAGTACGATGATGTTGTAGTGGCCCCGGATTCGTCTTGGTTACAACGTACTGACTGATGCTTTAGTGGCAAGGCTTAGTCTTGGTTACAAGTACGACTGTGCTGAGTGGACAGGCTAGTCTTGGTCGTTACAAGTACTGGACTGATGTTGTAAGTGGCCAGGCTTAGTCTGGTTACATGTACTGACTGATGCTGTAGTGGCCCAGGCTTAGGTCTTGGTTACCAAGTACTGATGATGTTGTAGTGGCCAGTTAGCCTTGGTTACAAGTACTGACTAGTTGTTAGTGGCGGGCTTAGTCTTGGATACAAGTACTGAATGATGTTGTAGTGGCCAGGCTTAGTCTTGGTACACAGTACTGGCTGATGTTGTAATGGCCAGGCTTAGGCTGCTACAAGTACTTGACTGAGTTTTGTAGTGGCCAGGCTTAGGCTTGGCTACAGTATGATTGATGTTGCAGTGGCCAGGCTTAGGATTGGTTACAAAGTACTGATGATGTTGTAGTGGCCAGACTTAGGTTTGGTACAAGTACTGACTGCTATTGTAGTCGCAGGCTTAGGCTTGGTTACAAGAACTGACGGATGTCTGTAGTGGCCAGGCTTAGGATTTGGTACAAACACAGACTGATGTTGTAAGTGGCCAGGCTTTGGCTTGGTTAAAGACTGACTGGATGTTGTTTCTAGTGGCCAGGCTTAGGTTTTGGTTACAAATACAGACTGATGGTTGTAGTGGCCAGGCTTAGGTTGGCTACAATTACTGACTGCTAATGTTGTAGGGCCAGCTAGGCTTGGTTACAAAGTACTGACTGATGTTGTATTTCAAGGCTTTGGTTTGGTTACAAGAACTGGACTGATGTTGTAGCCAGGCTAGTCTTGGTTAAAAGTACTGAATGATGTGATGGCCAGGCTTAGTCTTGGCAACAAGTACTGACTGATGGTAGTGGCCAGGGCTTAGTCTAGGGTTACAAGTACTGACTGATGTCGTGCCAGGGCTTAGTCTTGTTTACATTGTACTGACTGATGTAGTGGCCGGCTTAGTTCTCCTGGTTACAAGTAATGACTGATGTTGTATGCAGGCTTAGTCTTGGTTGCAAGTTACTGACTGATGTTGTAGTGGCCCGGTTTGTCTTGGTTACAAGTACTGCCGCATGATGTAGTGGCCAGGTTTAGTCTTGGTTACACGTTCTGATGATGTTGTAGTGGGGGCCCCAGGGGGGCTTAGTTCTTGGTTACAAGTACTGACTGATGCTGTAGATGGCCTGGCTTAGTCTTGGTTACAAGTACTGACTGATGCTGTAGAAACTGGCCAGCTTTGTCTTGGTTACAGTACTGACTGATGCTGTAGTGGCCAGGCTTAGTGGGTTACAAGTACTGGACTGAGTTTGTAGTGGCCAGACTTAGTCTTAGTTACAAGTATTGACTGATGTTGTAGTGGCCAGGCTTAGTCTTGGTTATAAGTACTGATGAAGCTGTACGTGGCCAGGCTTTAGTCTTGGGTACAAGTACTGACTGATGCGTAGTGGCCAGGCTTAGTCTTGGTTACAAGTATGACTGATGTTGTTGTTGGCCAGGCTTAGTCTTGGTACATGTACTGACTGATGTTGTTGTGGCAGGCTTAGTTTGGTTAAAGTACTGCATTGATGCTGTAGTGGCATGCTGAGTCTTGGTTACAAGTACTGACTGTGCTGTAGTGGCCCAGGCTTAGTCTTGGTTACAAGTACTGACTGATGTTGTAGTGGCAGGCTTAGTCTTGGTTACAAGTATGACTGATGTTGTAGTGGCCAGGCTTCGTAGTCTTGGTTACAAAGTACTGACTGATGCTGTAGTGGCCAGGCTTAGTCTTGGTTACAAGTACTGAATGATGTTTGTAGTGCAGGCCTTTGTCTTGGTTACAAGTACTGATGATGTTGTAGTGGCCAGCTTAGTCTTAGTTAAAGTATGACTGTTGATGTAGGGGCCAGGCTTAGTCTTGGTTACAAGTACTGACTGATGTTGTAGTGGCCTGGCTTAGTCTTGGTTACAAGTACTGACTGATGTTGTAGTGGCCAGGCTTAGTCTTGGTTACAGTTCTGATGATGGTTGTAGTGGCCAGGCTTAGTCTTGGTTACAAGTTTATGACTGTTGTGTTGTGGCCAGGCTTAGGCTTGGTTAACGTACTGACTGATGTTGTAGTGGCAGACTTAGTCTTGGTTACAAGTACTGATGATGTTGTAGTGGCCAGGATTAGTCATGGTTAACAAGTATGACTGATGCTGTAGTGGCCAGCTTTTAGTCTGTTACAAGTACTGATGTGTTGTAGTGGCCAGGCTTAGTCTTGGTTAACAAAGTACTGACTGATTGCTGTATTGGCCAGGCTTGTCTTGGTTTCATGTACTGTGATGCTGTAGTGGCCAGTGCTTAGGTCTTGGTTAAAACGTACGGACTGATGTTGTAGTGGCCAGCTTAGTCTTGGTTACAAGTATTATGAATGATGTTGTAGTGGTAGGCTTAGTCTTGGTTACAAGTCTGAACTGATGCTGTACGTGCCAGGCATAGTTCTTGTTACAAGTACTTGACTGGTGTGCTGTTGTGGAACAGCTTAGTATTGGTTACAAGTACTGACTGTGTTGTAGTGGCCCAAGCTTAGTCTTGGTTACAAGTACTGACTGATGTTTGTAGTGGCCAGGCTTATCTTGGTTACAGTACTGTCTGAGTGTAGTGGCCCAGGCTTGTCTAGGTTACAAGTACTGACTGATGCTGTAGTGGCCAGGCTTAGTCTTGGTTACAAGTACTGACTGATGGTTGTAGTGGCCAGGAATACGCTCTTGGTTACAAGTACTGACTGATGTTGTAGTGGCTGGCTTAGTCTTGGTTACAAGTTCTGACTGATGCTGTATGTGCCAGGCTTAGTCTTGGTTACAAGTACGGACTGATGTTGTAGTGGCCAGGCTTAGTCTTGAGTTACAATACTGACTTGATACTGTAGTGGCCAGGCTTAGTCTCTGGTTACAAGTACTGGACTGATGCTGTAGTGGACTAGCTTAGTCTTGGTTACAAGTATGACTGATGTGGTATTTTTTTTAAAAGTGGCAAGGCTTAGTCTTGGTTACAAGTACTGACTGATGTTGTAGTGGCCAGGCGTAGTCTTGGTTCAAGTACAGGATATGTTGTAGTGGCGGCTTAGTCTTGGTTACAAGTACTGACTTGATGTTGTAGTGGCCAGGCTTAGGCTTGGTTACAAGTACTGACTGAGTTGTAGTGGCCAGACTTAGTCTTGGTTACAAGTATGACTGATGTTGTTAGTGGCCAGGCTTAGTCTTGGATTACAAGTACTGATGATGGCTGTAGTGGCCAGGCTTAGTCTTGGTTACAAGTTCTGACTGATACATGCGTAATAGTGGCCGGGTTAGTCCTTGGTTACAGTTACTGACTGATGTTGTAGTGGCCAGGCTTAATTAGTTTGGTTACAAGTACTGACTGATGTTGTGTGGCAAGGCTTAGGCTTGGTTAAAGTACTGGACTGATGTTGTTGTGGCCAGACTTAGTCTTGGTTACAAGTACTGATGATGTTGTAGTTTGGCAGGCTTAGTCCTTGGTTACAAGTACTGACTGATGCTGTAGTGGCCAGGCTTAGTCTTGGTTACTAAGTGACTGACTGTGCTGTGTGGCCAGGCTTAGTATTGGTTGCCAAGTACCGACTGGGTTGTAGTGGCCAGTCTTAGTCTTGGTTACAAGTAATGTCTGATGTTGTAGTGGCCAGGCTTAGTCTTGGTTACAAAGTACTGACTGATGCTGTAGTGGCCAGGCTTATGTCTTGGTTACAAGTACTGATGATCTGTTGGTTAGTGGCAGGCTAGCTTTGTTCAAGTACTGATGATGTTTGTATGCAGGCTTAGTCTTGGTTACAAGTACGACTGTTGCTGTAGTGGCCAGGTTGTCTTGGTTACAGTTCTGACTGATGTTGTATGTGGCCAGGCTTACGTCTTGGTTACAAGTTCTGACTGATGCTTGTAGTGGCCGACTTAGTCTTGGTTACAAGTACTGATGATGCTGTAGTTGCCGGTTGTCTGGTTACAAGATACTGCTGATGTTTGTAGAAATGGCCAGCTTAGGTCTTGGTTCCAAGTACTGATGATGTTGTAGTGGCCAGGCCTTGTCTGGTTACAAGTACTGACTGATGTTGTTGTAATAGTGGCCAGGATTAGTCTTGGTTACAAGTACTGACTGATGTTGTAGTGGCCAGGTTTGGCTTGGTTACAAGTATGACTGATGTTGTAGTGGACCAGACTTAGTCTTGGTATCAAGTATGACTGTGTTGTAGTGGCCAGGCTTAGTCTTTGGTTACAGTACTGACTGAGGCTGTAGTGGCAGGCTTAGTCTTGGTTACAAGTATCTGATGATGCTTGTAGTGGCCAGGCTTAGTCTTGGTTACAAGTACTGGACTGATGTTGTAGTGGCCAGGCTTAGTCTTGGTTACATGTACGGACTGATGTTGTAGTGGCAGGCTTAGGCTTGGTTACAAGTACTGACTGATGTAGTAGTGCGCCAGACTTAGTCTTGGTTACAAGTATGACTGATGTTGTAAGTGGGCCAGGTTGTCTTGGTTACAGTACTGACTGATGCGTAGTGGTCTGGGCTTAGTCTTGGTTACAGAGTACTGACTGATGCTGTAGTGGCCAAGGGCTTAGTCTTGGTTTAACGTACTGACTGTTGTTGTAGTGGCCAGACTTAGTCTTGGTTACAGTACGACTGATGTTGTAGTGGCCAGGACTTAGTTCTTGGTTACAAAGTACTGACTTATGCTGTAGTGGCAGGCTTAGTCTTGGTTACAAGTACGGACTGATGCTGTGTGCCAGGCTTTGTCTTGGTTAAGTACTGATGTGTTTGTAGTGGCCAGCTTAGTCTTGGTTAAAAGTACTGCTGATTTGTAGATGGCCCGGAGGCTTAGTCTTGGTTACAAAGGTCTGACTGATGCTGTAGTGGCCAGGCTTAGTCTTGGTTACAAAGTACTGACTGATGTTGTAGTGGCCAGGCTTAGTCTTGGTTTCAAGTTCTGACTGATGTTGTAGTGGCCAGGCTTAGTCTTGGTTCAAGTACTGTACTGATGTTGTAGTGGCCAGCTTAGTCTTGGTTACAAGTACTGATGATGTTGTAGTGCAGCTCAGTCTTGGTTAAGTACTGCTGATGTTTGTAGTGGACCAGGCTTAGTCTTGGTTACAAGTACTGACTGATGTTGTAGTGGCCAGGCTTAGTCTTGGTTACAAGTTACTGGCTGATGTTGTAGTGGCCAGGCTTAGTTGGGTTACAAGTAGCTGAACGGATGTTGGTAGTGGGCCGGCTTAGTCTTGGTTACAAGTACTGACTGATGTGTAGTTGGCCAGGCTTTGTCTTGGATTACAAGTACTGACTGATTGTTGTAGTAGCCAGGTTAGTCTTGGTTACAAGTACTGGACTGATGTTTGTAGTGCCAGGATTACTTAGTCTTGGTTAAAAGTCGGACTGCTGATGTTGCAGTGGCCATGGGCTGAGTCTTGGGTACAAGTACTGACTGATGTGTTGTGGCCAGGGCTTGGTCTTGGTTACAAAGTACTGAATGATGGTGTTAGTGGCAAGGCTTAGTCTTGGTACAAGTACTGACTGATGCTTGTAGTGGCCTGGCTTGGTACTTTTAATAATAATATTAAATCCTTATTTACTTACAAGTACATGTAAAAGGTATGCAGTCCTAGCTGACATCAATGACATACTAATACATAGAAAGAGGTCCTTGTTATGCTCCGCAAAATTAGGTCAGTGTCCAGGATGCGACCCACACCAGTCGACGAGCACGCAGGTACCAATTTTACTGAGGGAGGAATCATAGACAACAGGTGGGAAAGAAACTCGTCCTGTGTTTCTAATCTGGCTGGGATCGAACCCAGGCCCTGCGGCCGTGTGTGAGCGAGAGCGTTAGGCCACACACGCCATCAGAGCTTGGTTACAAGGACTGACTGATGGCCAGTTGTGGCCCGACTTAGTCGTGTTTACAAGTACTGACTGATGCAGTAGGGCAGGCTTAGTCTGGTTAAGTACTGACTGATGCAGTAGTTGGCCCAGGCTTCAGTCTTGGTTACAAGTACTGATGATGTTGTAGTGGCCAAGGCATAGTCTTGGTTACAAGTACTGACTGTGTTAGTTAGTGGCCAGCTTAGTCTGGTTTACAAAGTAATGACTGATGTTGTTAGTGGCCTGAACTTAGTCTTGGATACAAGTACTGACTTGATGTTGTAGTGGCCAGGATTAGTCTGGTTACAAGTACTGACTGATGTGTAGTGGCCGGGCTTAGTCTTTTTTTCAAGTATCACTGATGTTTAGTGACCGGGGGCTTGTTTTGGTTTATAAGTACTGCCCTGATTTTGTAGTGGCCAAAATTAGGGTTCTATCCTCGGATTTCTAACTCGATGTTTTAAATTATGCGAAAAATGTGATTTTGGATTTGTTTACGAAAACTAGTGTAATATCGGGAAACATTTTGGTGAAAACCCAACTTAATACGTTTTTTTTTAAAAGAAAATTTATAGCTGTTTTGAAACTGTCAGGTGAACCCTCCAAGTAAATATATGTGTAGTTGGGGTAAATTTTTTTTATGTTTTTTTGGGGGGGGGTTTTTTTTTCTGTCTATTTTTCTTTCTAAACACTAAATTTACCACTTAATATTTACGACACCATGCCTAGCCTTCTAGGTATGGTAGGTGCCTGGGCCCGAGCCTTTAGCTCAAAAGATGTCATTCCCATTTGCCCCCTTGGGCGGGGATGGCAGACCAAGAGGCCCTAGCTTTGTTTAGGCCGGGGGACTTTGGTCCCAAAGATGAGGAGGTACTTGTGCCTCCTCCCAGGGGAGATTTAGGTCTCAGATACTCCATAAAGGGGGACCAAGGCCGGGCCACCACTTGGAAAAGGCCCCGGGCCCGGGAGAAGGGTTGTGATAAAACACAGGCCTTTCTCGGGGGTTTTATTGAACAAAAATCTTAAGTACTTCTGAAACAACAAAATAAAATGATTACACTAATAAGGGCTTCTACGGGGATGGTAGGGCTTGCATAGTAAAGAGAAAATTTAAACTACAGGCCAATATTTAAATCACCCTGAATCTGGGCCCTCACTGATAAAGGATATATAGGGGGAATCCACACCATGTGTTTGGCGATGGGAATCACCAAACGTGTTGTTGTTAAGGGCCCCAAGAGGGTGCAGTATTATCCTGCTGCGCTCCCCCAAAGGGCCAGATCACTACAATCTCCCCCTTCTAAAAAAATCAGAGACAGAACCTCCCAAATGTTGGGGGCGGGTTACAGTCCCGCCTTCGTACCCCTTGAGCCTCTTACCAGGTTCATATTTTCAGCGGGGTTTATTAACTGCGGGAGAATCCTCTATTTCCATAGGGGGGTCTCAAAGGGGCTTTCCCCGGGAAAACGAAGCATCTTTTACATTATTGGTGTTTTTTGAGATTCCACACTAATAGGGATTTCAACTGGGGCTAAAAAGTTTGTAGATACTGTAGTCTCTTCACCATTTTGGGGGGGTTGGGGGGGGGTAATGGTTAGCTTGCAGAGCTTACCTCTTCCACTAAAGGTCCGTCTTGTTCTCTACGGTGATCTTCAGGGGGAACGGGTCCGGATCATAACCAAGTGGGGACGGGGCTCCCCCTAGAGGGAAAGAGTGAATAGTTGAGTAGTCTTTCTAAAGGGGTTGCATTTTTGCTGTGCACAGGGGGAGGATCTAATAGAGGAAGGCACAGGAAGGACAGTTTGCCCTGTTAACGGTGATTGCGCGACTTCAATGTCATTGTAACTGCCTTCCATATAGTACCATTGAACCGCTCCACTTGCCTTTGCCTTGAGGGGGTTTGGGGGTTTTTTTTTCTGCAGGCAATACCTTTGCTAGCCCCAAAAAACCCGAAGTTCGTTACTCATAACGAGGATCCCCTGTCTGAAAAGGATATAACTGGCATACAAAAATAGAGAAAAACGTGAAAAAACAAAAATAAAAGTTTAAGCAGCCATATTTGCAAGGGGAATACAAAGGGAAACCTTGAATATTCATCTACTTGTTAAAGGGAAAAATATTTGATTTGTGTTGGTAGAGGTCCTTTTTAAATCTATATTCAAACTTTCGAAAGGGTGGGGGATTTTATAGCGATCTTCTCTGGCTGATGAAAATTTGGGTGCACTCTGCACTACTCTGCATGCTCTGATCACTTGTCGCACATCTTCCACTGGGGGTAGGGCATGTTCTTTGATTTTTACAAAAAGGTA
>NC_069480.1:13524418-13558328 GCF_026875155.1 Cherax quadricarinatus
CCCGCGGCCCGGTCTGTGACCAGGCTCCTGGTGGATCACCCCTGATAACCAGGCTGTTGCGCGGGCTGCACGAAAAACCAACGTACGAGCCACAGCCCGGCTAAACAGGAACTGACTTTGGTGTTTGCCCGGGCCAGCTTGAAGACGCCAGGGGTCTTTTGGAAAATCCCCCTTATGTGGCTGGGGGCATGAACAGTCCGGGCCCCTGAACTTATTGTATGGTTCTTAACGTGCTAGGACACCCCGCTTTTCATTGGGGGGATGGGCTTTCTTTGCCAAGTTTTTTTTTTCGAAATGAGTGTTTTTCTGTGCAAGTTGGGTCTATCCCTCTAGGATTTTCCGGGTGTATAAAAATCATGTATCTCTCCCCTCCGCGTTCCAGGGAATACAGGTTTTAGAAACCTCAAGCGCTCCCAGTAATGAGGTTTTTATCCCCTTTATGCCGCCGGTGAAATTCTCTGTACATTTCTAGGTGGGGCAATTTCACCTCCTTGAAAGGTCGTTAAGTCAGAAAATTTCCAGCCTAATAAAAAAAAAGTGACCTAAAAGGGGTGTCTATGGCTTGGCCTCCCTAGTTTTTAAGGTTCCATTATCCACCTGTCATTTTTCTAGCAGATGCGATTGATAAAAAGTTATGGTCCTTAAAGGGTGAGATCCTCCGACAAATCACCCCCGGGTTTCTTGACGTTGGTGTTTCGCTCTATTTTGGGGCCAGAATTTGTTTTTACTCTAAAGTAATTTAATTTTCCCTCATGTTTCCAATCTGAGAAATTTTAAAATTTTTCTACGTTGAACTTCAATTGTTTTCTGCAGCCCACGAAAGTTTTGGGTTTGATGTCCGCCTGAGCCTTGAGTGTCTGCAATGGAAGACACTGTCATGCAATTCGGGTGTATCTCAAAGGGGAAAACACGGTGCTGTGGCTGACATCCCCTTTTCTAGTCGGTATGAGGAGAGGAACAAAGAGGGAGCTAACTGGCCTTGGGAACGAGCTTTTCACCGTACTGCCTCGGACTTTACTCGTTGACGACTACTCTCTGTTCTGTTATGGGAAATTAAGATCCACGACCGACTTTTTTGTTTTTCCTTTAGCGCCTTTTTTTCGCTATTACGCCAGGGCCACTTTTCGGGCTTTTGCAAAGTCTGTAAATTAAAATCGCATTCTTTTTGTCTTCAGTGCATTTAGGACCGTTTGTAGTGATCCGTAGTTGAGACAGACAGGCGACTGTTTTAAAAACCCATGTTGCCTGGTTGTGTAAATGATGGGTTTCAGATGGTGGGGATCTTTTCTTTGGACCCTTTCAAAGATTTTTTTGATTGGGGTGTTAGTGCTATTGGCTGAGTTTTTTTTGCTTTCTTTTTCGCCCCCCTTTTTGGGGGTGGGGGGCTATGCTTTTTTAGTAACTGAGGGACAACCCCCGTGTCCATGCCCCCTCCTGGAAGGAAAAGGCCTGTAGGGGCTTCTTGCAGTTCTTGATGACACAGGAGTTCCATGAGTATGGCCCTTGGGGCAGAGTGCTAAATCCCATGGGCATGTCATTTATCCGCCTGTTCGAAGTCATTTTCGTCAGGATAACATCAGATAGGCTTGTGTAATCAAATTTCTGTGGTATTTCATAAAAATTCATTTTGTTCTTCGACTCCAGTTGGTTTTGCTGCTTGCTAAAAACTGAGTTCATATTGGGACTTGAGTAGCTCACTATTTTCCTTGCTTGTCATCTGCTGTAGGACCCATCTTGTTTAAGTAGGGCCCAATACTGGGCGTTGTTCTTCGTTTTGATTTGGTTAGGAGAAGCAAAATACTTGGGATTCTTCGTTTCCCCCCAATGAAAAGCAGGTATGGAAATTTCTAGGGTGGTTTATCTGTATGTACCTCAACACTTACATAAATATTTTAACAAGTAATCTCATTGGGAGACAACCATTATTCCGTTTACCGTAGTCACCGTTGTAGACATGTGAGAAAACTTAACCACTCTGGTCACTACAGGTGGCCCCCTTTCGACCTCACATTTTATCCATAATCTATCCGAGACAGTATGGATTGGGCTAGCACCCACAAATTCGGTGCTACTAGTTAATTGTGGACTGTATATATCATATTAGTTTAGCTGAATGAAGGGGGGGGGGGTAGGATTACACATGGATACATCCATCAAGGAAAAACATTTGTACATAATCCACCACTTACCAACTGTTTCTCTGGTGGCCCCTTGATGTAGCTGGATCACTCATAACCTATCTAATTACAACCATAACCACAACTGGCCAGCAAAGTTTGTATAACTTGAAGGGTTTATTAATTGTGGGGTGATTGCTACTCCTTATTTTTCCATTCACTATCTCAGTTTCGATGTACTGCCTACACGACACGGTTCTCATTTCCGGCAGGACGAGGTTATCCGTCGGATTGTACAGGTTAGAAGTCGTGATTCCATAAATCTCCATTATCCCCGTTACGTGGAGTCACACGTTCACTCGGAGAGGGCGCTCTATTTCACATCCCACCTTTCTTAACTCAATGTTTATTATCACTGTTTACATTACCATTCACAAGACGAGTTAGTCTCATAAACTATTATACATATTAGAGTCACTCCATTAGATCTGAGGACCGATGAGCGATGATTAAACAAGGGTAATTAAGACCCCTCCGACACAGTCATAGTGAAGCATCCGTCACCCGGTCCTACTCTTATCACACATTTTACAACTCTATTAACGTCGAGTCCCGTAAATCACGTTCCCTCACTCTTCCACCAGGAACAGTTCTACGAACACTTCTTATTATGAAATGAGGCCTATATTAATCCTTAGGCCGCCGTGAATGCCATTTCGTGGGTCCATGCTTCTCAGCCATTCCTCACCGCATTCAAAACAATCCGCGCCACCCCCCCCCGCACATTCCGCGCATGCGCCACAAAGGGAACTCTTGGTTCTACTCTTATTTTCAAATACCATTTTGACCATAAGACACATTAAACACCTATTAGGCACTATAGTTTCGGAAAATTAAAAATTTTCCACCACTGCGGCCGGGGCTGGAGGTCGTTGCCTAGAACAACTTACATAATGTGGAGTACAATTTTCCCATCTCCACTGGCACCATATTTATTGAACCCTCAAAATGGACTAATTACGTGTTACATTCTCTCAGGGGCATAAGCCTATGCTCCCTGGTTTAATTTATTGGGCATACTGGAAATTATGAAACTTTATCAATTAACAAAGTCTCTTCACGTATCCAAGTACGCCCAGCACATTTACTGCATATAGGCACCAACTCCATGGCCCATCCATATTTATTGAACCCTCCAAAATGGACTTAATTAGTGTTCCATTCTCTCAGGGGCCATAAGCCTTGCCTCCATGGATTAATTTATGGGGCATACTGGAATTATGAGGACTTTTTTAACAATAACAAGTCTCTCTCAGTATCCCAAGTCAGCCCCAGCCACATATTACTGCATATAGGTACCAACTCCATGGCCATCATATTATTGAACCCACATAAATGACTAATTAGGTGTTCCATTTCTCTCAGGGGCATAAGGCTATGCTCCTGGATTAATTTATTGGCATACTTGGAATTATGAGACTTTTAAATAACAAGTCTTTCTCATTTATCCCAAGTCAGCCCCAGACATTACTGCATATAAGGCAACGACTCCATGGCCCTTCTATTTTATTGATCCCTCAAAATGGAATAATTAGTGTATCCATTTCTCTCAGGGGATAAGCCTTATGCTCCTGCGATTAAGTTATTGGGCATACTTGGAATTTTGGAGACTTTTAAACAATAAACAAGTCTTCTTCCAGTATCCCAAGTCAGTCCAGCCACTTTACTCATATTCCGGTAACCCCTTCACATATCTCATTAGTTCCTCTTCAGTTGGACGTCACACCCGGAAATTGTCCACAATAAGATTATTTATTCAATTACTTCGCTCAGTGGACCACCTGTGCACTTAAGGTGTGCATTTATCGTCAGCCTGAAGTAAGACAATTTATTATTTAACTGTTTATTAATTATTCATTATTAATAAGAGTCAACAATTTTGGTGCTCTTGCTCAGTTCGCCCGAGCTGGGCCCTTTAATGTCCATACGGGCCATCCTATAATTAGTAGGTAATTCTGGACGGTAAGCTTCCACGGAAGTCGCACCCAGTAATGTCCAGGATTCCATTTAACATCATTCAGGGTATGTTCTGAGTAAAGGAATCAATTTGGGACTTTCCTCATTTATATTATATCCCTATGCGTCCAAGGCTCCCAAAATTAGACTGGTTCAACATTATTCTCGATAGTAGAATACTTGTACTGGGTTGACTTTTATGAGTAAAGACACCACGACTGTATTCACTACTTCTATAGTCATTATTACTAGGCGGTAGTTTTGCATATATTGCATGGCCTTACAGTGTTGAGGAGGAGTGACGCCACATGTTTTTGGATTTTTAGCCCTTTATCCTTGACATTTTTACATCCAACGCGGCCAAGGCATAGCCCTCAGCTAGGCACCATCATTATTGCCATTTAGCTGCAACCTTTACATCAGTCACTGTAGTGTCAGGGTATTAACATTACAATTTATTGTCACCAGTTATTATAAGATCAACATACAACTCCTGCACATAACTGTATGGTGCTTTCCCTTGTTGCATGATAGCAAACTGTTCAATTTGGTATGACAATCCTTTAAATATGATTGCTCTAGACATCTGATAAAATCTGTCAAGTTCTTTCATTCTTTCCACTTAATTATCCCATGAAATTACAGGCATTACAATTTTAGTGAAATGAGTACCCTGGCAGAAGAGACAGTCTCTCTTTCCTAGCCTGACCTCCTTATTAAACTGGGTTACTTTACTTAGGTACTTATATTATTCCTCTTACCTTGAAGTGAGGAACACTATTACTGATTCCTGTCACTTGTTGTGCCTATTTTAACTCTTAACTATGATATATTACCACTGGGATTATTTTTCCCTTTTGAGTCTTGCAGATACTTCAGAGTCATTATGTGTTATTCCTTAGATCTATTTGCGCTGGAACCTGGGTCTGCAATATTGAACAATTATTCCTGCTGACCTAGTCTGATTTCCTCAGGACCGTACTATGGAGGTTTGGCAAACCCAACCTTTGCAATTAATTAGGTTGATCAACCTCGCCTTGCTTACACCCATTAATTTATTCAAAGCCTTACTTTTAACAAGACAGTTTTTTCTTCCAATTCGTAATGTCGTATTAATTACAAACATCTTTCCATTTCCATCTGCACAATTCTCTAGCAGATCTCTTTCACAGTCTTTAAACCACAATTTTGTACCAATTCTCTAAAGCATCTAATTATAAACCTTTAATCATTAGGGTTCACGGGTTCTTGATTCACTAAATCAAATGCCTTCGTCACATGGGCTTTTTCATAGCTGTAATGATGCTTTCATTACTCTATATTCACGACTTGTCAGCCACATAACTCCATTAGATCCAGTCATGGTTAGAGAATTATTAAATAACTGATTATACAATTAAGTAAGGGCGCCTTACAAGAGTAATTCTTGCACTTTACTTCTTGTAGAAATCCTAGCACCGATGTGCTAGCAATTTATGGGGTCTAATTATAATCCCATCACACGATCGATTAATATCTTGTCACCCTACACACCACTTCCTTCAATCAGTCACATAATTATAAGTAAATGATTAATTAATTTTTTCCAATGATTGAGCGGTTTCACGAAGGACAGCGGGCAGATATGGAAAATTTTCTAGGGGTGTTTATCTGTATGTACCTCAACATTATATACATACAAGTAATCTCATTTGGGAGACAACATATTGTTTACCGTATGTCACACGTGTCAGACATGTGAGAAAACTTAACCACTCTGGTCACTACAGGTGGCCCTGCGACCTCACCATCTTTCATATCTATCCGAGACCTGTATGGATTGGGTAGCACCACAAGTACGGTGCTATGGTTAATTGTGGACTGTTTTATCATATAGTTTAGCTGAATGAAGGGTGGGAGAGGGGTAGGATACACATGGATTACATCCATAGGGAAACACATTGTACTAATCCCACCACTTACAACTGTTCTATGTGGGCCCCTTGATGTTGCTGGATCACCATAACCTATCTAATTACAAACATAACACAACGGCAGCATAAGTTTGTTATAACTAGAAGGGTTACTTAATTGTGGTGTGATTGATACTCCTTAATTTCTTCCTTCACTTTCTCCGTTGCGATGTCTGCTACACCGACACGATTCTCATTTCCGGCAGGACGAGGTATCCGTGGTATTGCCCGGTTAGAAGTCGTGATTTACATAAATCTAATTATACCCGGTACGAGAGTCACCACGTTCACTCGGAGCAGGCGCCGCTCTATTCACATCCCGCCTTTCTCTTAATCTCAAATGTTAATTTATCACTGATTACATACCCTTCACAAGACGATTTAACGTCTCATAACTATTATACAAATTAGAGGTCACTCATTAAGGATCTGAGACGATGAGCGATGATTAACCAAGGGTAATTTTCCCCAGGACACAGTCCCTTAGTTGACGCGTCAGTCAACCCCCGGTCCTACTCTTATCACACATTTTACCACTCTCTTTGTGGTCCGTAAATCACGTTCCTCACTCTCCACAGGAAACAGTTACGACACTTCTTATTATGAACGAAATGAGGCCTATATTAATCCTTAGCCGCCGTGAATGCCAATTTCGTGTTCCATGCTTTTCAGCTTCCTCACTGCATTCAAAACAATCGCGACTCCCCCCCCCCCCGCACATCCGCGCATGCGCCGGTAGTAGGGAACTCTTGGTTCTACTCTTATTTTTCAAATACATTTATGACCCTTATAGACACATTAAACACCTATTAGGCACTATAGTTTCGGAAAATTAAAAAATTTTCCACAGCAGGGGTGTCACTAGCACGTTAAGTGACCTACAATAAGTGTAGGGGGCCCGAGGGACTGTTCAACTGCATCCACAGCACACATAGGGGTGATAACCAACAGACCCTGGCGTCTTCAAGCTGGCACTGGAAAAGCACTAAAGTCAGTTCCTGATCAGCCGGGCTGTGGCTCGTACGTTGGTTTGCGTGCAGCCAGCAGCAACAGCCTGGTTGATCAGGCGCTGATCCACCAGGAGGCCTTGTCACAGACCGGGCCACGGGGGCGTTGACCTCGAAACTCTCTCAGGTAAATCTCAAGGTAGATAATATGACTCTGAGACTGCTATGTACATAGATAACAAATAATAATATGGACTTAAGACTGCTATGTACATAGATAAAAACATAATAATATGACTTAGGATGCTATGTACATAGTTAAAAATAATAATAATTGACTGTAGACTGCTATGTACATAGATAACACATATATAATATGACTTAAGACTGCTATGTACATAGATAACAACATAATAATATGACTTAAGACTGTATGTACATAGATAACACATAATAATTGTCTATTAAGACTGCTATGAACATAGATAACAACATAATAATATGACTTAAAGACTGCTATGTACATAGATACACAAACATAATAATATGACTTAGACTGCAATTTATACATAGATAAAACAACATAATATATGGACTTAAGGGACTGCTATGCATAAGATAACAAATAATTATTTGACTTAGTCTGCTATGTACATAGATAACAACATAAATATATGACTTAAGATGCTATGTACATAGATAACAACATATAATTGACTTAAGACTGTATGTACATAGAGTACAACATAATAATAGACTTAAGACTGCTAGGTACATAGATAACAACATAATAATATGAACATTATAGACTGCACAATGTTACATAGATAACAACATAAAATTATGACTTAAGATGCTATGTACATAGATAACAACATAATAATATGGGGGGGGGGGGGGGGACTTAAGACTGCATATGTACATAGATAACACACATAATTACTATGACTTAAGAATGCTATGTACATAGATAACAACATAATATAGGACTTAAGGATGCTGTGTACATAGTCAAACAACATAATAATATTATGGAAAATTTTTATAGGGGAGATTACCTGTATGTACTCAACTTATATAAATACAAGTAATCTTCTTTGGGAGACAAACCATTATTGTTTCCGTAGTCACCCCGAGTAGACTGTGAGAAACTTAACCACCCCTGGTCACGGCTAGTTTACCTGGAGTTTACCTGGATGAGGAGTATCGGGCGTCAACGCCACCCGCGGCCCGAGTCTGTGACAGGCCTCCTGGTGGGATGTCAGCGCTTGATCAACCAGGGCTGTTGCTGCTGGCTGACGCAAACAACGTACGAGCCACAGCCCGGCTGATCAGGAACTGCCTTTTAGGTGCTTGTCCAGTGCAGCTTGAAGACTGCCAGGGGTCTGTTGGTAATCCCCTTATGTGTGCTGGGAGGCAGTTGAACAGTCTCGGTCCCCTGAAACTTATTGTATGGTTCTTAAACGTGCTAGTGACACCCTGCTTTTTCATTGGGGGGATGGTGCTCGTCCTGCAAGTCTTTGCTTTCGTATGTGAGTGATTTTAGTGTGCAAGTCGGTACTGTCCCTCGGATTTTCCAGGTGTATATAATCATGTATCTCTCCCTCTGGTTCAGGGAATAAGGTTTAAGAATACTAAGCGCTCCCAGTAATTGAGGATGTTTTATCTCCGTTATGCGCGGCCGTGAAAGTTATCTGTACATTTTCTAGTTCGGCAATTTCACCTGCCTAGAAAGGTGCTGTTAGAGTGGCGCAATATTCAGCTAGATAGAACCAAGTGACCTGAAGGTGTATCATGGGCTTGGCTCCAGTTTTGAAGGTTCTATAATACATCTGTCATTTTTCTAGCAGATGCGATTGATACATGTTATTGGTCTTGAGGTGAGATTCCTCGACATAATCACCTACCCAGGTCTTTGACGTTGGTGTTTCGCTCTATTTTGTCGGCCAGGAATTTGTTTTGTACTTGAGAAGATTTAATTTCCTCATGTTTACCATATCTGAGTAATTGAAATTCTCATCGTTGAATTATTATTGTTTTCTGCAGCCCACTTGAAATATTTGGCTTGATGGTCCGCCTGGAGCTTGCCAGTGTCTGCAATGGAAGACACTGTCATGGTTCCTTCGTGGTTCCTTTCGAGTCCAATCTTAACCATTATCTATCCGAGACCGTATGGATGGATAGCACCCCACAAGTACGGTGCTACTAATTAATTGTGGACTGTATAGATTATATTAGTTTAACTGAATGAAGGGGGGGGGGTAGGTTACACATGGATATATCCATCAAGGAAAACACTTGTACATAATTTCACCACTTACCAGATATTCTCTGGTGGTCACTTGATGTAGCTGGATCACCCATATTATTATGTTCATGGGGTCAGAAGGACAAGAATTTCCATTCATAAGGATTATCGACTGGACGAAGATTGGAAAACAGTGTGTGTTGTGTTCGCAAACCTGTGTTAGTTTACGCACAGATTAGCGTCGTTCCTGGTGATCCTTGGACTGTGTTCAGTGCTTCAGAGCAGTGAGCCACGAGAGGGTGCTACGGGCCCCGAATGGGGCTCTGAGCCTCACAGCTCTGCACCCAGTGTGGGAGGGCTGTGAGGTCCAAGGCAGCAGCTCTGTGACTGGCTCTGTCCCCCCACCTACAGTCATCATCGACAGATCCTGCTGGAGAAGAGCGGCCTCAAACGTTCATGGAATGCGGGGACGAGTTGGAGGACGACGTTGGGCAGGTGGGAGCCCCCACAGAAGGTCAAGGATGCAGTGGACAAACGACGAATAATCGTCCTGCTGGAATGAGAACGTGTCGGTGTAGCAGAACATCGAAATGAGATGGGAATGGAGGAAATAAGGAGTATTATCATTCACCACAAGTTAAGTAAATTCTAGTTATAGCCAGGACTGATATGGCCAGTTAGGGTATGTTGTAATGGTTAGGTTTTTGTTTGATCAGCTAAAATCAAGTGACACCAGAGAACATCTGTAAGTGGTGGGATTATGTACAAATGTTTTTCCTTGATGGATTGTATCCATGTGTTCCTACCCTCCCCCTTCATTCAGCTAAACTAATATAATCTATACTGTCCTCAATTAATTAGTAAGCACCGTATTGTGGGTGCTATCCAATCCATACTGGTCTCAGATAGATATGATAAGATTGTGAGGTGAAGGGGCCACCTGTAGTGACCAGAGGTGGTTAACGTTTTTTCAATGTCTACCACGGGGGTGGGTGACTACGGAAAACAATATGGTGTTCCCAATGAGATTATTGTATGTATTTTAATGTTGAGGTACATACAGATAAGCACCCTAGAAAATTTTCCCCACATATCCCGGTGGCTCCTTCCTGAACTGGATGCAATCAGTGAAAAAATTAATTGTATTAATTAACTTAGTAATTAAGTGACTGATTGAAGGAAGTGGGTGTAGGGTGCACAAGTTTAAATCGCTCGTGTGATGGATGATTATTAGCCCAAAAAATTGCTTGCACATGGGTGGTAGGAATTTATACAAGAGTAAAGTTGCAGGTATTATCTTAATAAGGCGCTTTACTTAAGTTGTATAATCCGTGAATTATAATTCTCTAACCATGACTGGATCTAATGGAGTTAATTTGGCTGACAAGTCCGTGAATTTTACGATTAATGAAAGCATCATTACAGGCTATTAAAGGCCATGTGACGAGGCATTTGATTTAGTGAATCAAAGAACCGTGTGAACCTTAATGAATAAAGTTATGTTTAGAGGTTTTGAGAGTGATATTGTTGGGTACAAATTGTGGTTTAAAGGACTGTGAAAGAGAATCTGCTGGAGAAATTGTGCAGATGGAATGGAAATGAATGTTTTAATAATCAACATTCGAATTGGAAGAAAAAATGCCTCTGTAAAGTAGGTGGCTTTGAATTAATTAAAGGGTGTAATCCAGGCAGTTGGTTCAACCTATTAATGCAAAAGGGTGGGTTTGCCCAGGCCGGTGGCCTGGTGGCTAAAGCTCCCGCTTCACACACGGAGGCGCCCGGGTTCGATTCACGAGCGGGTGGAAACATTTAGACACGTTTCCTTACACATTGTTGTCTGTTCACCTAAGCAGAAAATTGGTACCTGGGTGTTAGTCGTTGGTGTGGGTCGCATCCTGGGGGACAAGATTAAAGGACCCCAATGAAATAAGTTAGACAGTCCTCAGATGCGCACTGACTTTCTTGGGGTTATCCTCGGGTGGCTAACCCTCGGGGTTACAAATCCGAACGAAAATCTTATCTTATCTTTCTGATCTTCGGTCTGGAGGAAATCAGACTAGGTCGGGCAGGAATTAATAGTTCAATTTGAGACCAGTCCAGCCAAAAACAGTTCTTAGGACTATAACACATAATGACTCTTAAGTATCTGTTCAAAGATCCCCTTTCCCCCAATCCAGTGTTATAATCATAGTTAAGAGTTAAATAGGAACATTTCAAGTCAGGAATCAGTAATAGTGGTTCCTCACATCAAAGGTAAAGAGGAATAAGTACTCGTAGATGTAATCCCATTAATAGAAGAGGTCAGGCAAGGACCAGCGCGACTGCCTCTTCTGGCCAGGGTACTCAGTTTTTAGTTTAATATGTTTATTATGCACCCCATACCCATCCTGTGGGCGGTAGTCAAAAGATTACAGAGGTACATAATTGGTCCAGGGACTGGACTCCAAAGTTTTGATAGCTGAGCAAGTTACAGAGGTAATGAACTCACAATTTACAAAGGTAATGAACTCACTATTACAAAGGTAATGAATACATATCTTTTGTACAAAGGTAATGAAACTCACAATTTACAAAGGTAACTCATTTCACTAAAAATTGTAATGCCTATAATTCATGGGATATTAAAGTGGAAAGAATGAAAGTACTTGACAGATTTATCAGATGTCTAGACAATCATAATGTAAAGGATTGTCATACCAAATTGATCAGGTGCTATCAATGGCAACAGGGAAGCCACCATCGTTATGTGCAGGGTTGTATGTGATCTTATAATAATGGTGAACATTAATGATATGTTAATAACCCTGACCACTCAGTGACTGATGTAAAGGTCCGCAGCTAATGGCAATAAATGATGGCCCCTAGCTGAGTAGCCTTGCCGGCGTTGGATGTAAATAATTCAGGATAAAGGGCATAGATCTAACAGCAGCGGAGTCACTTCCTCAGCACTGGTACGGGCCCTGTATACCATATGGCAGACTACGCCTAGTAATAATGACTAGAGTAGTGAATACAGTCACGGTGTCTTCTTGCTTCATGAAGGTCACCCAGTACAAGTATTCTTCTATCACGAGAATGATGTGAACCAGTTATAATTTGTTGGGGAGCTGGACAGCATAGGGATTAATTATAAATGAGGTAAGTCCAAGTGATTCCTTTACTCAGGAACAATTACTGAGTTGTTAAATTTGAATCTGGACATACTGGGTGCGACTTCCGTGGCACAGATCAACCGGGTCCAGAATTATCTACTAATTATAGGATGGCTCTTGAGATCTGAGCAGACACCCAAAATTGTGACTGCTTATAATGATATAATGAATAAACAGTTTAAATAATAAAATTGTTCTTAATTCAGGCGACGATAAATGCAACCTTAAGTGCACAGGTGGTCCAAACTGAAAAAGTAATTGGGTAAATAATTTATGTGGACAATTTCCGGGTGTGTCGTCAAACTGAAGAGGAACGAAGAGGATATGTGAAGGGTAATGAAATAATGCAGTAATGTGTTGTGGGTGACTTGGGAAGGATTCTGAGAGAAGACTTGTCATTGTTAAGTCTTCATAATTCCAGTATGCCCAATAAAATTAATCCAGGGAGCAATAGGACTTATGCCCCAGAGGGAATGGAACACTAATTAGGGGGGGCCATTTTGAAGGATCAATAATATGGAATGGCCTTGGAGTTGGTGCCTATATGCAGTAATGTGCAGGGGCCTGGACTTGGACTACTGAGAGAGACTTGTTATTGTAAAGTCTCATAATTCCAGTATTGCCCAATAAATTATTCCAGGGAGCAATAGGCTTATGCCCCTGAGAGGAATGGAAACACTTATTAGTCCATTTGAGGGTTCAATAACACAAACAAAATATGGATGGCCATGGAGTTGGTGCATATCATGCAGTAATGTGATGGGGCTGGACTTGGGATATGAGGAGAGATTGTTATTGGAAATTCTCATAATCCCAGTATGCCAACAAATTAGCCGAGAGCATAACGACTTAGTGTCTTCCTTACATAATGGGAAATTGTTAATACCAGAAGCTATGGAGGCTTGAGCATGCTTTTGGATGGAGCCTCCTGACGGAGTTAACAGTGGAAAGAATTAATGGTGATTATGTAAAAATATCAATGTTGGAGTTCCCAAGCCAGGTGGCCAGTGAAGATGGGAAAATTGTTTATCCCCTTATGGTAAGTCGTAAGCAACGACTTCAGCCCGGCCGCAGTGGGAAAATTTTTTTGAATTTTCCGAAGCTGTGGTGCCTGGTAGGTGTTTGATGTGTCGATGTGAGTCATTAATGTATTTGACAATGGGTAGAACCATGACGTTCCCTTTGCGATGTACGGTATGTGCGGGGTTTGGGGCGGACTCGGGCCCATTGGGGGGGGTGCGTGTGTTTTTGAATGTGGTGAGGAGGCTGGAAAGCATGCGAACCACGGGAAATTGGCATTCACGGCGGCCTATAGGATGAATATAGGGCCTCATTTTATAATAGGAGTGTCGTAACTGTTCCTGGTGGAGAGTGAAGGAACGTGATTTACGGACCACCGTAATAAAGTGGTAAAATGGCGGAATAAGGGTAGGACCGGGTGATGGCGCGTCATATGGACTGTGTCCTGGGGAAAAACTTACCCTTGGTTTAATCATCACTCATCGCGTCTTAGTCTTATGAGTGATCTCTAATGTTGTATAATAATTATGAGAGGTTTAAATTCGTCTGTGAATGGTAATGTAATCAGTGATAATTAACATTGATTAAGAGAATGCGGGATGTGAAATAGATCGCCCTGTCCGAGTGAATGTGTGATTTAGTTACGGGATAATGAACTTTTATGGAAATCTCGTTTCTAACGAAGACATACCGACGGATTACCTCGTCCTGCTGGATGGAGAAACCGTGTCGGTGTGTAGCAGAACATCGAAATGAGATGGTGAATGGATGAAATAAGGAGTATCATCACCACAGTTAAGTAACCCTTTAGTTATAGAGACTGATATGGACCAGTTAGGTATGTTGTATTGGATAGGTTATGAGTGATCCAGCTACATCAAGTGACCACCAGAGTTCATCAGGTAAGTGGTGGGATTATGGTTCAAATGTTTTTCCTTGATGGATGTATCCATGTGATATCCTACCCCCCCCTTCATTCAGCTAAACTAATATAATCTATACAGTCCACAATTAATTAGTAGCACCGTACTTGTGGGTGCTATCCAATCCATACTGGTCTCGGATAGATATGGATAAGATTGTGAGGTCGAAGGGGCCAGCTGTAGTGACCAGAGGTGGTTAAGTTTTCTCACATGTCTACACGGGGTGACTACGGTAAACAATATGGTTGTCTCCAATGAGTTTAATTGTATGTTACATAATGTTGAGGTACATACAGATAAGCACCCTATAAAATTTTCCACAGATGTATAGAATAGTTGTACTCGACCAGTCTGACGATATTCCATCAATATACTCAGATAGTTATGTAATAATTATTTACTGACATCAATTACAGTTTTCAGTAGTCCACCAGTCTGTCCACATTCTTTATCTCACTCAAACTTATAATAATATATTTCGGCTATCACAAAAATATTTCTTTACTAACATTATTATACATATTTAAACCTCATTTTATACTTTGTTTGGCATTATAGTAATATGTAGTGTTTCAAATTATTTAAAGTTTTTTAACTGTTACCATAAAAATTGTGAATTATAGAAAGTAAACTTTTTCCATTCTCATCAAATATTCTATATTTCTTCCATATGTCGATCGACACCATGCCTAACCCTTCTAGGGTAGGGTGGTGCTGGAGCCCGAGCCTTTAGCTCATAAGACTGTCATTCCCTTTGTCCCCTTGGTGGCGGTGATGGCTAGACCCGAGCCTTTAGCCTCATAAGGACTCATTCCCATTTGTCCCTTTAGGGGCGGGGACGAGGCAGACCAGAGGGCTAGCTTGTGGCTTAGGCCTGGGGACAGTTGGTCCATAAGATGAGGAGGTACTTGTGCTCCTCCCTTGGGAGACTTAGGTTCAGACCACTCCCTAAAGTGGAGCAAGGACGGGCACCACTTGGAAAGGGCCCGGGCCGGGAGTATACCGGCTAATCTTTACCTAACCTAACCAACTTCCATATTGATCGCACCATGCCTAAAAACCCTCTAGGGTAGGGTAGGGTGCCTGAGCACCCGAGCCTTTAGCTCATAAGACTGTCATTCCCATTTGTCCCCTTGGGGCGGGGATGGCAGACCAGAGAGGCCTAGCTTGTGGCTAGGCCTGGGGACAGTTGGTCCCAAAGATGGAGAGAGCGTACTTGTTGCACTCCTCCATGGGAGACTTAGGTCACAGACAAACTCCCTAAAGAGGAGCCAAGGTGGGCCAACCACTTGGACAAGGCCCGGGCCGGGAGAATACCGGCTAATCTTTAACTAACTAACTAACTTCCATATTGACTATTAGTGTAATAAATATTTAATGATATTTTGGATACCCGTCAGGGTAATAACACCTTCAGTTACATTATTTCAATATCATTATTTAAAACACAGAAGGAATACAAGGATGTGTAAGAGTATAATAAAACTAAAAACTACACTGGATATTAACAATAACTTCCAGTACAGAAAATATACACTGTCAGCTATGGTCATTTTTACAACCGCTGATACACAAACCCTCAAATGTCTACAAAACTCCTTGGAGTTTACCTTTAGTGAGTTCCGGGGGTCAATACGCACCCGTCGGCCCGGTCTGTGATCAGGCCTCTTGGTGGATCAGAGCCTGATCAACCAGGCTGGTACTGCTGGCTGCACGCAATCCAACGTACGAGCCACAGCCCGGCTGGTCAGGTACCGACTTTAGGTGTTTTTACAATATTTATTATTTTTACAATAATTATTATTGCCAGTGCTGACACTTCTCCCCCTCCCTTAAAATAGTTACATTCACCGTTCTAAGAAACATACCTTAATTATCCTAACATTTAGGATCATACACTGACCTCATCAAAAACTTAATGAATATTTACCAAAAGTTGGTGATGCATGAACAACAAAACACAATAACATAAAATTACAGACTAAAACAGATATGAACATTACATTCCTATACACATACAACTTTATAAGCAGAAGAATATACACCAACAATATCAATATTAATGTAAAAAACCATGAAAATCAAAACTTTTATAACAACATTGTATAACGTGAAGTTCACACTTAAAATGCAAGAAAATACACCACATGCTACATTACAGTAAAATACTCGATATGTAAATATTTTAAAAGAATCCAAGACTAAGACATGAATAAGATTATCCAAATGTTTCATATTGATTTTAGTAAGATAACAACACCATAACAAACTCCTTATAACATCTAACACACCACATACAAACATAGTAAGATAACAACACCATAACAAACTCCTTATAACATCTAACACACCACATACAAACATAGTAAGATAACAACACCATAACAAACTCCTTATAACATCTAACACGCCACATACAAACATACCAAAACTTAACACACATTCCACCAGACTAGACTTTCTCTGTGCCTTCTAGCACGTGCCTAACTAGTATTACATACAAATAATTATACAATGAATATTAATTTAGGTTACTAATCCTTATTCACATATGAGTACATAATAAGTAAGTACTTCAAAAATGATGCAGGAACACGTTACAAAAATTGCAAAAAAACCTCTATGCTTCAGGGAACATAGTGAAAGGAATACCCTCTTAAGAAAAGTTAAAATTCACTTGCAAGACCAGTACAAGCGGGACATAATTCGCTACTAAAGTAAATATTCATGTTATATATTTCATATGTTATATATTAATAAATGTTATATATTTAAACTGTCATTTATACCTTCCCCAACAAGGGCACTAAACAAAACAGATCTTTCACACCATCATATCCAGTTTCACACGTGTACCTCCAGTCACACCCATCCACCCATCACTTCACACCCAAGGAGGTCAGCCCGTTGAATACCCCTGACTCCCCCACATTTTACCAACATACTCACCCCGGCAATTAAAAACCCATTATAACGCCAGTAAATTCCCTATCGTTAGTCCTCTATAACCTTCAGAAAAAACCTCATCCCACCTTTTCCCATATATGTCTCTATTGCGACACAAAGTTCGATAAAACGTCGCCGCCAAAATCCTTCTCAGCACGTCCCCACCCTCCTTCCCCCTTATACCCCACAAAACATATATGAAGTCCACGATTATATATGCTGAACCCCTTGCCACACCCTCATCCACTACACTCATATCAAGACTCAACGCTCGCAATACCGACACACCTTGGCCCCCCCACCCTTGCCACGACCTTACTCATCCATACATACCCTGAAGCACTCCAAACCTTCATAAAAATAGACAACATGATAGGCAATCTCTTCCCCACTGCATCTGCCAGACCCCCACCCTCGATGACCCTCTATCTCGGAGCATCACTCCCATTGGCAAAATACCATGTCCTAAACGATACATAACCTCACGCGCCCTAGGTCGTATCCTTAATTTACTAAATCTTTTCCTTATTACATCCCAAGATACATGGGGTAGATCCCTTCAAACGGCGCCACTACAGGGTGAAATTGCCGACCTAGAAGAATGTACAGAGAACTTTCACGGCACGCATAACGGAGATAAAAACCTCAATTACTGGGAGCGCTGGAGGTTCCTAAACCTGTATTCCCTGGAACACAGGAGGGAGAGATACATGATTATATACACCTGGAAAATCCTAGAGGGACTAGTACCGAACTTGCACACGAAAATCACTCACTATGAAAGCAAAAGACTTGGCAGACGATGCACCATCCCCCAATGAAAAGCAGGGGTGTCACTAGCATGTTAAGAGACCATACAATAAGTGTCAGGGGCCCGAGACTGTTCAACTGCCTCGCAGCACACATAAGGGGGATTACCAACAGACCCCTGGCAGTCTTCAAGCTAGGCACTGGACAAGCACCTAAAGTCAGTTCCTGATCAGCTGGGCTGTGGCTCGTACGTTGGTTTGCGTGCAGCCAGCAGCAACAGCCTGGTTGATCGGCTCTGATCCACCAGGAGGCCTGGTCACAGACCGGGCCGCGGGGGCGTTGACCCCCGGAACTCTCTCCAGGTAAACTCCAGGTAAACATGTCCCTCTAACAATTTAGACAAGTTCTCACCTTTACATTTCACGGTTCCCTGGCTAACACTAAGGCACATAACACTTTTTTCACATTCCTTCTTTTCCGCCCCTCCATCCCATTTCCGTAGGTGATCATGTACCTTAACTAGCTGCCCCCCGTCCATCCACCTGCACGCATCACTTCCCTCTTAATGAACACACATTTACGCGCTTTCTCAAGTCCAATAAACCCCAAAACCTCCCTTCATACCAGCAAAGCCACTCCTCCCTTCGCAACAGTTGCACCTGAACCCCACAAGAATTGAACACCATTCTAAGAATACTCGTGATTGCCATTCTGTTAATGGCAACAATGCCGAGCAACCAGACTTTACTAAATAGAAATACATTGATGACAATTGCTCATCCCTAAGGGTTAAATGGTGAGGTCGCAGCTTTTCCAAATGTCACTACACCTGCTCCACCATCCTTTCAAATTGTTGACCATTGCAGCACTCAGGTCAGCCTCATATATAACACCACAGATTTTCAGACTCCCAGTCTGATGCTGCACGACATCACATCCCATTCAAATTCTCCCTGCCCATTCTCCCAGCCCCTTATCACTGATTTTCTCCAGATTTACCTTCATCCCAGTAGCTCTCCAAATATGTGTACAACTTCCCCCAAAACTCCTAACCTGTCTCCTCACACACCCGAATAGTTGTATAGTCAACATAGCCCACCAAACCATTCCAAGGCTTCTGCTCACCATCCCTTCCTCAGTCCTTAGACGATCCTCCCACCATCCTTAAAAAGGATCCAATGGAAATAAGTCACTCTGTTGACTTTTTTGGGTTATCCTAGGTTCTCTCCCACATATGCTGCTATGTATGATAATTTATGTAACTGTATTTGTGTATTCCTGAATATACTTACTTACTTACTTAATTCTGAGCACATGCAAACAATAGTGTGATAATGGAATCACTGCCGAAGACCTCGCTCCTTTGTTGACTCCTCCCCCACACACACTTTGATTAGCACCCTTACCATCGCCCCTGAGTACAACATATTCACCCCCCCCACTATTACTTCGCCAAAACCCCCTGTCTGAGGAGAATATCCCTCAAAGCTCTTCTTTCTACACTTATAAGCCCCTTGCCAATTCCAATTGCCAACAATGCCCTTTTTCCCCCTATCCATGTCCTCCAGGAACCCTTTATGATCCATGGCCCTCGACCATTGACCTACCTAGCAACCCAAAACTGAGACTCAAACACCACCCTCCCCACAACACATTTAAGCCTATTCCCAAACATTTTCACGAACAGTTTAAAATCAGCACAAAGAAAACGAATGGCTTGGTAACCTAAAGGGTATCTGCTTTTTACCCTTCGGAACCAACTCCCATCTTACCCCCGTCTTTCATGGCATTCATTAACCTTACTAGGAAAACCTCTTAGCAGACAACAGTGTTGTACATAAAATTCGCTTGGTAAAACCATCTTTTCCCGGGTTTGCCTTTCCCTTCCTCATGTCCATAAGAGCTCTCCATATTTCCTCCTCCTCAATGCCCCCACCCAGTGCCTTCCGATCACTTTCCCCCCAGTTTGCACGGCACATACTCACTTTACCTGCTCAAAAAACCTCGCCTTCACCCCCTACTTTTCCCGTATTCCACAAACCATCTATCTGCATACGTACTCTTTCCCGTTGTTTCCACAATACCTGACCCTTTTGAAGCCCGCGACCAAAGAATGACTAGCAACCCTGATATTGTAGGCATTTGCGGGTTTTTCCCTTCTGTCCTCGCAGCACACAAGCCGATGGCTTGTCTCCCAGAGTGCTTCGTCCAACCCTGATTGTACCCGTACCACTGCAAAATACTCTTCTTGCAAATTCTTATCCTGTCCTTCAACATTTGTATACCCTCTACTGGGAAAACCTTCGCCCCCCCCCTCTAACAATCCCGTAATCTAGATTCTAAATTAATTTGACAAACCATACTGCAATTGATTAATGCGTTTGCCCACCCTCACATTAAAACTGATGTATTCTTACCTTACCCCACACTATCCCACCATCCTACCACATCCTCCTCAGTCCTTCCCCCTGCACAGAGCTGTTCCAAAATACTGCAAAACCTTCCACTCCCTTCCCACCCCCAAAAACAATCATATCAGTTTCCCAAAAGCTTCCCTGCCTACGAGCGAAATTTTTCCCACCCCCCCTGACTATTTACTGCCCTATGATTGAAGGACATCATCTCAATAGTTTTAAAAGACTCTACCAAAACCCTCTGATATAAATATATCCTGTCCAAACGAAACTGCATTCCCTGCCTTTTAAAGTATGTTCCACCTCACACAGACATCCCCAAAAGCATCCACATAACTGAAGATCTCTAAGCAGGCCCCCCAAGACTGAGGAAAAATATCTCGCTCCCCTGGGTTCCATGTCTGCCTCCTGGACTACACAATTCCTATCCTTCCCCCACAATTGCTACAGATGGTAACTTGCGTAGGAAGTACACAAGTCTTCCCTCACTAAATCCATCTCACATTTCACTTCACTTTCTGCTGGGGCATACACACACCCCAAACTCCACTCTCTCTCCCCTTCACCCTCCTTCCACAACATAATCTCTCCCTCCCCCCCCTCTTTCCTGTGGAATACAAACGGGCTCACCTCCATGATCAACACACCCACTCTACCCCCCTGAATTTCACCTCCATGTCTTCCGTGGCCTCGCACTGTCCATCACAGGTGCCACCTGGTCCTCCCTCCTCCCCCACACACCTCCTTCCTCCTCAATCCCCGGTTCCTGCTCACTGCGACTCTCCACCTCCGTAGACTGTCCATATCTTTTGAAAACACATCTCATTTTCTGCTTTATCAGCCTCAAAAGGCACTTTGCATTTGTTTGACCCATGAATAACATCTTGATACATCCCTCAACCCGAACCTCACTGCCGGTGTTACGTTAAAGCTGACATCTTGATAACCATCCACCCAACGCCTCATACATTTGAGCTGTTAGCATTTTCACGAATATTCTATAAACCACCATTTAGTGCCACTCCCTATAAATCCTCGTCTTTGATGCCTAAGTTTCTCTTATAATTTTGGGCAATAATCCCTCGACTAAACGTAGGAATTAAAGCCTCACTAATGAATTAAAATGCCCACAGTATTCACTCTCCGGTGAAACTAGCGTTATATTGTTTTCTGGGTAGCTCGTCTGGGTAAACAGTAGAGGGGTGCAAAGCATGACCGCACTTTACCTCATCAGGCAGCGAATGACCAGTTACATTATTATCGATTTTTAAATTCTGTTCCTTCCAGACTGTTTATCCCCAAATTTTCCCCCTCTTCATTACTGTATGTGATAGTTTATAGACCAAGTAGATGTTGTGAGACTGCACATGTACATCTATCTTGGTTGATGCCTATTGTAGACAGCCTGTACTGTCTGCACAGACACCCCATGCTGTTGCCAGCTTAGTTCATATTTCTTTGCCATTTCAGGTGCTGGCCTCTGTAGCCAGGCCTCTCGGTGGGCATGCCAGCCTGCCCAGATTGCCTCACCCTCACTCACACAGGGGCCCTAGCAGGAACACCAAGGCCTCCCAGCTCTCTCTCGTGGGAGGGCCCCTGCCGGGCCATGGGCACACACAAGCCTGTGTACCCACCACGACATTAACAATAAAGAAAAGAAGCCTCCGAAGATGTATATTCATTCACACCTGTACCATACTACCAAACAAGCCCTTTATAAATGGTGACATCGGTGCTCGCAGCAGTTGTGTTTGCCGGGGAGAGAGGGAGGAAGAGGTATGAAGTCATCTTCACTTCATCACCCTACACAAGAAGCACCCGTCTCTCAACGAGTTATCCTGATGTCGTATCTGCACGTTTGAGCATCCAGACACAGGTACAAGCAGGATCCAGGCCGAAATTTGCCAAAAATTCCCCGAGAATTGTAAGTGGTTCACCAGTGACCCCACGCTACAGCGTCCACGCTACAGTGTCCCACGCTGTTTCTCAAGCCACGTGTTCAGCGTCACTTGTATGTTGCTGTTGTTGTTCAGCTAGCACAGCTGTTTCAGCAAGCCAGAGGTGAGTTTTGTGGTGATTTTGCGTCCAGTGTGTTTCCGTGTTTGTGGGTGAGAGGAGGAGGAATGGCCAGATGCTCACCCTCCCAAATACACTCACCATGCTCCCCCGCCACCACACTACCATACACTCACCACTGCCCACTCCCTCTGCTGTGTTTTTTTGTTGTTTTTCGTGTGATTCATTGCCAGAGCTGTGTATCTGAGTGCCGAGGCCACTCGAAGCTTACGTGGATCAGCATGCCACGTGGATCACGACGCCACGTGGGTGGTGGGCGATGCCACATAGTTCACGATGCCACATGGATTGCGACACCACGTGGGTTGTGGGCGATGTCACATAGACCTACGAGCTACGTGAGTTACCAGATGTCCCAGGCACATGCTGTGGTCTGTGCCTGATCACATCGACGTCACCGACGATGCTTGCCCGACTTCATGACGTCACGATGTCTGCCTGACGTCACCTCGAGATGTCTGCTGATGTCACCTCGAGATGTCTGCTGACTAAACGATGTCTGTCTGACGTCACCTCGAGATGTCTGCTGACGTCACAGTCTGCTGACGTCACTCACAACATCACACCTGACATCACATGATGTCACCATCGAGTGTTCAGTAATTGTTTCAGTATTGTCGAGAAGATTGAGAGAAGATATTTTGTTGTATGTTAATTAATTCCCCTCAGTCAGTGTTCTCACATTTTAGTATATGTCTTAGTGTCAGTTTGTGCACAGAAAAGCATCATTTGCTAGTTTAAGCCATGTTGTACCGCGGTGTGTTTTTAAAGTTTTTCCCTTGTGTCCAGTGAGGTCTGAGCCAGACCTGAGTAGCACCACGTGCTAAGTCACCCGTGTGACCAGTTTCGTTTGACAGCTGATGTCAAGACAGTCCAAGTGACCGAGCCCTCTTGTACAGAAAGCTTGTATGCTCGTCGCTCGTGTTTTTCTGCAGAATCGTTTCCTGCTACGATTTCCATCGAGATTTGTTTCACTTCACCTCCAGCCGTCAGAGTGTAGTTATATGTAGAGAAACAAGTCTGGGGACGTTAGGACTAACCTCTGCTATAACTCCAACTGTCGAGAGATGATATCGTCAAGCCGCAGTCAGGCCTGTCGGCACGCGCTGTGTCAGCCTCGTGTCACAAGCTTCAGTGAGCAGCCTGCACAAAGAATGTCACTTTGATGCTAGCCTCTCACTGCAGTCTGGTGTTTGATGTTACGACTCCCAGATGTTTCGCCCAGTCGTCTCTGCCATGAATTGTTCCACAACTCGCTCCACGCTTGCCGGCAGTGACAGCCCCGCGACAGTACCAGTCGAGAAGTGTCCTCCTGAGTCGCTTGCCAGAAGTCCTGCCCAGTTGCCGAGTTTTGTCGACGCCTCACTCGAGGGCACCAGCATGTTTTTGCCCCAGGGTGAGTGAAAACCTGCAGCGACTCCTACGATGACTGCTTCACCGTTCCAGAGGAGACCGTAACCCGTTACGTCACAGCTTTAGCCGCGCGATGTCTCCGGTGTTGCAGTATCTGTCCAGACGCAGGAAGGCGTGCGTGATGCCCTTCGCGCTCACTGCCTTTGACCACGATGTTAGCACACCCCCATGTTTTTTTCTTCCCTCCCCGTAGGAAGTTTTTTTTCCATGTCATATGTATATATATGTTTTTATTTTGTGTTCTGTGCCCTGTTCCTACGAGAGAGAGACCGAGTTTCTTTTACCACCAGTATTGTCGCGTCGGGACGATGCGCGGTAGGTGGCCGAGCATATGTAGACAGCCTGTACTGTCTGCACAGACAGCCCATGCTGTCTGCCAGCTTAGTTCATATTTCGCACCACTCAGGTGCTGGCCTCTGTAGCCAGGCCTCCTGGTGGGCACGCCAGCCTGCCCAGACTTGCCTCACCCTCACTCACACAGCGGCCTAGCAGGAACACACAAGGCCTCCCAGCTCTCTCTCGTGGGATGGCCCTGCCCGGGCCATGGGCACAACACAAGCCTGTGTACCCACCACGACATTAACAATAAAGTAAGAAGCCTCCGAAGAAGTTTATCATTAACCACCCGCTTGCAGCACCTACAAACAAACCCGTTATACCTATCTCCAGGACACCAGGGAGGAAGGAGGGGCAGTTGCCAAATCCAGGGAGTCCCAGAAGTCTAGAAAATACAGAGAAGTTGACCATCATTAAATGTTGGATCCCATAGGCATTCATTAATGATTTACCGGTACTTCCGGCAAAGCATTAGTCTTCTCCATCCCTAGGCTCGAAGCCCCGGGGAGAGGGTTCCGTGGTAAATTTGCCCCTGCGGCCCAGTCTGTAACCAGACTTCTTGGTGGACTAGGGCCTAATCAGTCATGCTGTTACTGCTACCCGGAAAGGGGAAAGAGTGTCTAAATTCCTTATGAAGCTAAGCCAAAGACTCATCAGGGTAAATAAAGATCCCAGGGCATCTAGTTTTCTATTTCAAAGACTCAGCACTGCTGTTCAGAGGGGTAATGCCTGCTGTATCTTGGGCATGCACCCCAGTTCTGAGGAGCTGGATGAGATTTTCGCATTATAATCAGTGACAAACTCATAGCAGTATGTACTAAACATATATCTGACACACCTCATGTACTGTAAATGTCATCTTTATACCAACAATGTATCTCTTAAATCTATTGTATCACATCATTTAAAAAAAATATAGATTATTTGGGAAAAATGAATGAAAACACTGGGTATACCTGGAGAGGGTTTCAGGGGTCAATGCCACCGTGGCCAGGTCTGAGACCAGGGCTTGTGATGGATCAGGGTCTGATCACAGGACTGTTATTTGCTGGCCGAAGTAAACCAACATACCAAAAACACAGCCCGGCTGATCAGGAACTGAATTTAGGTGCATGTTCAGAGCCTTGTTGAAGATAGCCAGGGGTCAATTGGTAATCCTCCTTATGTATGCTGGGAGGCAGTTGAACAGTCTTGGATCTCTGATACTTAATGTGTTGTCTCTCAGTGTACTCTTGGCACCCTTACTTTTCATTGGATGACTGTTGCATCTCCTGTCGAGTCTTTTGCTTTCAAAGGGGAGTGATTTTAGTGTGCAAGTTTCGTACCAATCCCTCTATGATTTTCCAAGTGTATATTATCATGTATCTCTCTCTCGCCTGCTTTCCCAGGTAATACAGTTGTTTAATATGTTTATTATGACCAATACCCATGCTGTGGGCGGTTAGTCAAAAGATTGCAGAGATACATAATTGGTCCAGGGATGGACTCCAAAGTTCTGATAGATGAGCAAGTTACAGAGGTAAGAAACTCACAATTTACAAGGTAATGAACTCCAGGTAGGTTGGTCACCAAATCATGACAGTTACAAAGGTATTTACAGATTACAGAGGTACGTAATGGGTCCAGGGACTGGGCCCCCAAAGTTTTGATAACTGAACTACGTACAAAGGTAATGAACTCACAAGTTACAAAGTTAATGAATTTGTAAAAATGGTTACTTACGTTTACAGGGTTTTACAATCATGAAAAATTATGGGAGTATGGAGTGGTAAAGGCTCACTCACCCCTGTTACAGCTTTAGACAGTATTACCAAGGCTGGCTCCTCCTCAGGAAAAGTAATGAATAAAAAAAGAACAAAAACTGACAAACATAAACACTTTATTATTTAGAAAATATGAAACATAAAACACTTAAATATGAAATATTAATCCTACATTAAAGAAAATGAAAAATGAAAAATATAAATGAGATCTGAATTCAATGCTAATATAAATACATATATATTAAACTTGGGTGTCTGGTGTTGGTGACACTGCGTGTTGTTGAAATCGTAGCCATTGCCAATGATGGGGGGTCGCAGGTGTTGATGACAACCCACCAGCTCGTTCTTCACAGATTTTATAGCCATCAATAATCCGTCCAGATGACAGGAAAGCAGGTTTTTTTCCACTGCAATGATGAGGGGTTATATCCTGCTACTTGCATACACAAACAGGTTAGTGGATCAGAAATTGGGACATCTCAGAACGTTAACCCATCTCCTTCAATTCTACTCGTTGATTGGCAGGTGACCCTCTCTGTCATTTCAAGCTGTAAAGAGAGACAGATTACCCACTGCTTTAGAAATCACTCTCCATGATAAGTACAATACCTAAAAGATGTGGTGATTATTAAAACATTTAACTTATCAAGACTGAAAGGACTAAGTTAATTATTGGTCAAAAGTGAAGCTTTCAACCAGTAAGTCCACTAAAATATGATCAGGCATGTACTTACAGTAGTGTTGGGAGCTGTGAGTCGAGGGATTTACTATTTGACCGGAGCCCCATACGTCACCTTTCGGGGAGGGGGGGAAGAGGGAGGGGAAGTGATAGCGGGAGCTAGACTGACCCTACCTTAACAAGCAGCCGGCAATCAAACTATCACTTTCGGGGAGGGGGAAAAAGGGGGGGAATAGTGTGAGCTGGACTTACCCTACCTTAACAAGTAGCCGGCAATGAAACTATTGTTACTATATACTCCCTCGCTACTCCTGTCTATTGAACTTTTCCCTCACACTCCCCCATACCAAGACTTATAGTCAAGGAGTATAAGAAGAATAGGCGAGGAAAAAGTTCTGACATGTGGAAGTCGTGTAAGGCAACAAATCTTCTACTGACTGTCACGACTTAACCAGCCAGAGAAATAATTAGATGAACCGTTTCTAAAATGAATTCTTTTCCCTGTAGATAAAATTTAAGCTTGGAGATACCCCACACAAGGGCCAAACATTCCTTTTCTATGGTGGAGTATCTCGTTTCTGCAGGAGGGAAGTTTTAGATTTAATAAATATACAGGATCTAGGAGTGTGTGTATTTTGTGCAGTAAGCACCTGACACCTATTGCAAGAGCTATACTTCTTTGTAACCTGTAATTACATGCTTGGCCAAAAATAAGTGTGCTTGAGTTTATGCCACGTCTTACGATGGGCCAAGTGTTCGGTCACTGGCAAATCATGAGCCATTTGAAGAACAGTCTCTCGGCATGGTTTAGGAACAACAAGGAGGGAATAATCTATCACTGAAGAATGAGATTTAAAGACCGACTTATATAAGATGCCATTAATATATTCAAACTTATGAGATACGTATCTCCCGTGGATAACTTTGTTGTTAAAAGCTTGATTATGACAATCCCGAAGTGAAGGGCAATTGCACTGTATATTGACAAAGTCATCCTTGGACATAAAATCTGGGAAAATAAAAGGACTTACGGTGGGAGAAGAGGAGGTAGGAGAAGGCGGGGTTATGGTCTGAGCCCTAGTCAAGACATTGAGAGTGCCGGAGGCAATACCCTTACTTTCACCCAACGAGTGGACAGGTGATCCTGCTATTTCACTATCGAGAGAAGTATCATCTGTTTCCACCCCCAAATGAACAGTAAGAGACAATGCAGCTTCCCGTGCGAAATTGTTAAGGTGATTATTTAACTTGCAAGGAAGAAGAGCTGGAAAACTTAGATCCACGGGTGGTGACGAAATATCCGCCTCTGAAGGAAGAACGGCACCTTTAATATTACCCACTATTATAGAACAAGTAATTGGGGCTAGTACCGCATTAGTCCAACCGGTGAACCATTTAGTTTTCAAGTAACAATGTATTGTAGGGAAAGTATTTTCACGTCCCAAGTAATCTGAAAGAATAGTGGACACACGAGAGGTTTTAAAGTAAGGGAACAGTTTGTCCGAAATTACGAGGCAGTAATCCAAGCGCTTATGCACAGAGAGCCAAAGGACAACATTCACTTAATCACATCCATCCGGGGCGACCTGCAGACTCTCATGGCCTAGGGTCGCAGGGATACCATCAACTGGATCCCGAGCCATGTGGGTATCCCTGGCAATGATGCTGCAAAATGAGGCTGCTAGGACTGCAACCCTTGAGGCACAGCCAGTGCTGCAATCTTCATCAGCCTCAGCCAGATTGCGCTGTGGGCTGCCGGTGCGGCCAGGCGCCCACTCCCTGACCCCGGGATTCACGGACCCTCTGTTGGTATGTCAGGGCGACCCACAGGGTGCCCCCTCCGAGTATTCGGACACAGTCCAGAGAACTGAGGGTGCATATCCACTGCCTACACTTAGGGTATCCCACCACTGCGTGGAATGTTGAACGGGCATGAGAGGAGGTCTGTGCCATTGTGACCGAATGGTTCCGCAGCCCCTTTGGGGCACTACCTGTTAGACTGCGCGGCTGCAGTGCCCCTTTGCCGTAGACACTTCCCAATGACCCCAGTGGGGCAGATCTGAGAGGATGAGGCAACACATCTTGTGTACTTAACTGTCAGGGACTTGGAAACCTTACTTCCAGTCATTACACGTCATTCCCCCCCCCCCCTCTGAAGTTGTTGCGAGGGTCTGCTTTGGGCCTCCATTGCGCTGCACACCAGCCACTGTTAGTGCACACTAACGTTTGGTACGTCATCTGGCCATAGGGCCGGTGTGGTACCCCCCCTTCCTGCTGAAGACCTGCCACGCAGGTGCAAGTAACGATAAACGTCACTTCCCTACCCGGGGATCCAATGCCGGGTCACCAAAATGGAAGAGGCCCGGGCCGGGATACCGTACGGCGATTCAAATAGAATAGATTAGAATGCTCACAAGATATTGCTGCCAAACTTACAATAAGAACTTATGGCAAGAATATAGCTAAAAAAAAATACTGTCACAGGGTCATGAATTGACATATATACACATTCATTGATGCAAAACCTTGCATATATATAAATTGTACATATAACATGACATCTGACAAAGGCTCAATACACTTGAACATAAAATATACAAATAAGTTATATCACTTAAATCCCATCCTTCGCATTAACCAAAAAACCAAAACCTAACATCATAATCTTACTAGAACATCTACATACGTATCCCTAACAATACAGCTTTACATATACCAACATACGAATAAACAGAAAAAGAATACAGCTTAGAACACAAAAACTGAAGCGCAATACTGTTACAATAAACCCATATACAAAATCTCTGACACAAATGGACTACGTCACTAAACTGTCTAGATATGTCTGTATACCATACAGACTAAACTGTCTAGATATGTCTGTATACCATACAGACTAAACTGTCTAGATATGTCTGTATACCATACAGACTAAACTGTCTAGATATGTCTGTATACCATACAGACTAAAACTTAACATCAAGAACTTAGCATTGACACCAAACCGGTATCAGGGTACAGACCATAATTATAAACTTTAAAAAGAATCGAATCATACATATATAAAGTATTACATAACGTCTGACCCATGACAAAGGCTCAATACATTAGAAAGGATATATACACACACACACACACACACACACGCACACACACACACACGCACACACACACACACACACACCCACACACACACGTACACACAAAAGGTTTCACAAAATCACATTAATCAGATGCACTGTATGCACAAAGCAAAACAGTATATAAGTATATCTCATCATGCAAAAACCCAGCACGTAACATAAATACAAACTAAAACACACTTCATGTCGCAAATAACTTATTACTCAAGACTCATGTCATACAAGACTGATACACATCATAATTATACATAAAAAAATCTACTATATTATACCTACATTCTGAAAAATGTTATACCTTGAGCCATAAAGTCTCAATGAAAACCAGGAAACCATTCCAAACCCACATTCACAACACTCTCACGACCCCCCCCCCCCCAAGGAGGCGAGCCTGCTGTGACCCCCTGACTCCCTCCAACCTATGAAAACCCCTTCACTCACTCATTATCAATCACAGATTTATGAGAATCCCTAATGTTAGCATTCTATACCCCTCTGAGAAAGCCTGATCCCACCTCCTCCCATACAAATCTCTGTTACGACACATCCTATGATAGAACGTTACTGCAAGAACCTTTCTTCTATCCTCGCTATCCCCTCTCCCCCTCATCACCCACGACATATATATATAATCTACCATGATATAATCTAAAGCTCTTATGACACCCTCGTCTAACACACCCATATCTAGACTTAAAGCACGCAAAACCGACACCCCACGGCCCCCCACCCTCTGTACCAATGTACTTAACCAGCACCTAACCTCCTCTAGCCCTTCACTAAACGAAACATCACCTGCAGAAAACGAAACATCACCTCACGTGCCCGAGGGTTTAACTTCATTTTACTAAATCTAAACCAAATACTCTTCCCCGCATACATGGGGAACAAACCCTCAACTGAGATAACGCACCTACCTACAAGTAACCTACACAAAACCCTTATACGAACCTTTCTCAGTTCTCTAACCAACATCACAGCCCTCAAAGCGATTTCGCACTCCCTCAACTCCATTCCTCGATACCACATACCCAGCCTGTCGTGTATCCTTCCCAACTGCCCCGCGTTCACACCCTCATGCAACACTTCCCATTTAATAAACAAACATTTAGCCCTCCATCTCAAATCCATCAACCCCAACCCACCCTGACTTACAGGTAACATTACAACTTCCCTCCATAACCAATCTCAATGTGAACCCCACAAAAATTTGTACACCCGTCTTAGAATCCCCGCAATCGCTGTCCCTGTATTTGGGAACACAGCTGCAGCATGCCAAATTTTACTATACAATAAAATGTTTACGACTATCACTCGCTGTATAAGAGTTAGGTGCTGGAGTCTCAGAACACCTAGACGCCCCACGATCCTTTCCAATAACCTATCCGAGTTTTCCTCCCGTGCCGCAACCATGTCATCCTTTTAAACAATACAACAAATCTTTAAAGACACCGCCCATTCTTTAACTACATTACTTCTCCCCCCCACACCCCCCACCCAAGAACCCAACCCCATGCACCTTGACTTCCCACTATTTACCTGCATTCCCGTGGCACTTCTATATAATTGCACAACCTCGTCCAACATTCCCATTGACATCCCTTCACGAATGAGAACTGTGGTGTTGTCAACATATCCATTTAAACCTGGCCAAGCCCTTCCACCCCACACACTTCCCTCACCTGGAGTATATAAGCTACGGTCAACCATTCTATAAAAGGGGTCCTGGAAACACGCAAACAATATTTGGGACATGCGACATCCCTGTCAGTGAGGGAAAAGTTCAATAGACAGGAGTAGCGAGGGAGTACATAGTAACAATAGTTTCATTGCCGGCTACTTGTTAAGGTAGGGTAAGTCCAGCTCCGGCTATTCCCCCCCCTTTTTCCCACTCCCCGAAAGTGATAGTTTGATTGCCGGCTGCTTGTTAAGGTAGGGTCAGTCTAGCTCCGGCTATCCCTTCCCCTCCCTCCTCCCCCCCGAAAGGTGACGTGTGGGGCTCTGGTCAAACAGTAAATCACTCGACTCACAGCTCCCAACACTACTGTAAGTACATGCCTGATCATATTTTACTGGACTTATTGGTTGAAAGCTTCACTTTTGACCAATAATTAACTTAGTCCTTTCAGTCTTGATAGGTTAAATGTTTTAATAATCACCACATCTTTTAGGTATTGTACTTATCATGGAGAGTGAATTCTTAAGCAGTGGGTAATCTGTCTCTCTTTACAGCTTGAAATGACAGAGAGGGTCACCTGCCAATCAACGAGTAGAATTGAAGGAGACGGACTAATGTTCTGAGACGTCCCAATTTCTGATCCACTTACCTGTTTGTGTATGCAAGTAGCAGGATATAACCTCTCATCATTGCAGTGGAAAAAAAACATGCTTTCCTGTCATCTGGATGGATTATTGACAGCTATAAAATTTGTGAAGACGACCCGGTGGGTTGTCATCAACACCTGCGACCCCCCCCCATCATCGGCAACTGCTACGATTTCAACAACACGCAGTGTCACCAACACCAGACACCCAAGTTTTATATATATATATATTAGCGTTGAATTCAGATATCTTTTATATTTTTCTTTTTTTCATTTTCTTTTAGGTAGGATCAATATTTCATATTTAAGTGTTTTATATTTTATATTTTCTAAATAACAAAGTGTTCATGTTTGTCAGTTTTTGTTCTTTTTCTATTCATTAATTTTCCTGAGGAGGAGCCAGCCTTGGTAATACTGTCTGAAGTTGTTACAGGGCTGAGTAAGCCTTCACAAGTGGCGACCTTGCCAGGATCAACTCTACTGAATCAAGATTCAACTCCATCTCGAATCTACCATTGGAACTTCAACGCCACATACCACAGATGGTTACCACCAGCCATGAGTAATCATTCTCTATGGTAGGACTACAGTACAGGTGTTTAAAAGATTTGGTGATTGTTATAGTCTCAATTTATTTTAAGTCAAGTCAGGCAGGATATAATGTTTTAATTCTGCCACCTTTTTGTTCGAGCTTGAAACACTTTGGAGGATTAGATTCTAGGGACCCGAGATTTTCCAGTGACAATTTGTTTCATTGAGCTCTTTATTTTATCAAGGGAACTGTCGTAGGACACTCTTGATTTGTTGAAGTAGGGATCGAGCCCTATGGTTTATTTTTAGTTTGAGCAGAGCAGGAATTGAACCCTCCATTTTCTTTAATACCCGTTTCATTTCCCTGATAGTTTAAGTTATTCTTGCAAGCATGAAGGAATACCAGTTTTGGATGAACGCTGGAAGTAAGTTAGGAATAACAGGGAAAAATTTAGAATCTTTCATTAGTGCTAAGATCCAGGAAAGACTTGAAAGAGAGAGAACTGAGAGAGAAGAATGACAGTTAGAAAGGGAAAGAGAAGAGAATAAGGAGAGAGAAAGAATAGAGAGAGAGAATCAAGAAATACAGTTAGATAGAGAAAGAGAGGATAAAAAGGAGAGAGATCGAATTGAAAGAGAAAACCAAGATAGACAGTTAGAAAGGGAGAGAGAAGACAAAAAGGAGCAAAGGATAGAGAAGTTGAGGAAAAAGCTAGAGAACGTGAGGAAAAGCTAGAGAACTTGAATTAATAGAGAGAGAAATGGATCGCAAGCTCGAAAAAGCTCGCCTTGAATTAGAGAATAAAAAGTTAACTCTTACACAACAACAATTAGAGGAAGGAGTAATTGAACATCATGTAGCTAGTGAACATATTCCAACACCTAATTTACCTCCCTTCACAGAGGGTGAAGACATTACTTCATACATCATGACGTTTGAAAATACCGCTACCCTCTGTGAATGGCCTGCTGACACCTGGGCTACCAAGTTAGGAATGTTATTTTCTGGTACAGCTTTGAATATCTATGCAACTTTGTTGCAGGATATCATATGTAATTATAACCTACTGAAGAAGCATCCTTAAAGCATCAAAAAACCACTAATTCTTACAGAAAGATTTCAGTATGCCACCTTACAGCCTGGCCGAATTTCAGAACAGGAC
>NC_069480.1:13558828-13734269 GCF_026875155.1 Cherax quadricarinatus
GCCGGGGTTTGGAAGCCATGGCCACTCTCCGGGCCCGGGTTGCACCGTTTAGCTACTGTAGCGTCGACATCCACCCAAAATTACCCTGTGACCCAGCCCCCTACTCGACGGGTCGTCCAGCTCAATGCCTGCAGAGGTAATGGTCGAATCCTTTCTGGATCGACTGAAGAAAACCATCGGGGTCATCTCAGCGCTCTTCTGTCGCCTGCTGCCGTCGGCAGAGGACAGGGGCGCCTTCAGGCAGCTCCTGTCATGGATGCTGGGCGTGGTCCTACTGGACAGGAAAGACTCAATGAAACTTCAAGCCATCATCCAGGAGTCCTTCCAGTCTGTGATGGAGGAGGCCCCGGAGACGCCAACAACGGACGACGAGTCCCAGGCAGAGATGGAAACAGTGAGCCACCTCTGTGGCCCTTGAAGATCCTCCAGTGGAACATTTGTGGGCTGCAGCGGAAAATTCACTTAGTGATTGAAGCTGCAGTTCAGGATGAGGTTGATGTCTTCCTGTTTCAGGAGACACTCGCTGATTTGTCACGTCAAATGCAGCTACGTATTCCGCGATTCTCTGCCTACCTTCAGCGCCTGGAAGGGACTGGCAGGGGCACGGCGATCTACGTCAGGACCACTATCCCTCATTCAATCTCCACTGACCCCATCGACTGTGGGGAGGGCGTAGAGGTTCAGGCTGTCACCCTACACCTGGCGGATGGACTTCTCATGGTTTACAATATTTACAGAAGCTCTCGGTACACCCTTGACATTTCAGAGGTGGCAGCACTCGCCCCACGGGAGGGTCTTGAAGTGGCTGGGGATGTCAATGCCCACCACCCAATTCTTTCTTCTGTCTCTCCTACCAACGCAGCTGGGAGGCACCTTGCGGCTGTGCTGGAGGAGGTCCCTGAGATCGCCCTCCTCAATAATGGTGAGCCAACCCATCACTATGGTGGCCGCTTGGATGTCACACTCATCTCTAGGCGGTTGCTCTCGAGCGCGAGATGGGAGGTCCACCCCCATCTCACCAGTGATCACTTTGCAGTGGTCACTACGCTGATGGTCCAGCGGTGCCCGCTCCCCACACCTACCCCCAGATGGAATCCTAAAAAGGCCGACTGGCAGTGCTTCCAGGAGGTCATTGAGCGCTGGTGGGCAGAGTCTCCTCTTCCATACGACCCAGATGAGGCGGCTCAAAGCTTGCAGGTGGCCTTCACATGTGCAGCTGAGGCAGCAATACCTAAGATTACAGGCGGAGGGTCATATAAACGTGACTGGTGGTTTTACAATGAGGACATCAGGGAACAGAACCATCGCATCAATGTTGTACGCAAGATGCACAGGCGTAATCCCACAGTTGAGTCCATGCGTCTGCTCAGGGAAGTGGTGCGGCATGCACGCCATGTCTCGCACAGGGTCCGGCAGGATAAATGGTTCGAGTGGTGTGCCTCCTTCAGCTCCTCCTCCACCTTATCTGAGATTTGGACCATGTTATGATGGGCCACTGGGCAGCGTCGCAGTGTGGCTCGGTTGCACCCAGACCCTGCAATGGAGGCAGAGCGTCTGGTGGACCTATTCACCTCCAGAGTGGCCATGGCTCAACTGCCTCAGGATCTCCAGGACCCCCCAGGCCACCCCCCTTTCCTAGAAGGGTGATGGTGATCCAAGCAGCATGCCAGGCTAAGGACGTCACGGATGAAGACTTCACCGACCAGGAGCTCCAGGCAGCCTTCACATCTCATCGAGACACTGCACCGGGGCATGATGGTATCACCTATGGCATGATCACTCGGTCTGGCCATTCTGGACATTCAGCTGTCCTGGGGGTCATCAACCAGACTTGGAGAGCTGGCAAACTCCCTGTCGTATGGAAGGAGGCTGACATCATACCGATTCCTAAGCCTGGGGATCCTGGCAGTGTGAGACCCATCTCCTTCACCAGTTGTATCTCGAAGGTGTCTGAAAGGATGGTGTTGGAGCGCCTGAGGTGGAAGTTTGGGCCCCTCCTCATAAACACCTCTATGGCTTCACCAGAGGAGTGGGCACTTTCGAAAGCCTTACCACTCTACTGACCGGCATTGGGTCGGACGCCCAAGCCCACATTGTTGTCTTTCTTGACCTCGAGAAAGCTTTTGAGCTAGCCAGTGCACCTGCCATCCTATCACTCTTGGCCCACAGGGGGATTAAAGGCAGGCTGCTTTCATGGCTTCGTTCCTATCTCCAGGACAGGCGGGCCCGGGTACGCTTCCAGGGGCATGCCTCTTCTCTCAAGACCCTGGACAATGGCACTCCACAGGGCGGGGTGCTTAGTCCCCCCCTGTTCAATGTACTGATGCACCAGCTGGTGTGCCTGCCTTTCTCCCAGAGGCACCATCCTCCTCAGCTTATGCCGATGACCTGGCACTTGTCGTACCTAGGAAGCGCCGGCTTTTGCAGCATGCCCAGGAGGACCTCGATCTGCTGGCTTCCACCTGCCGTCACTTGGGACTCAAGATATCTGCGGCGAAATCCAAAGCCATGATCCTTCGCACCAAGGTGCCCAGTCAGAGGCTGCGGGTCCTGGGCATCGACCTGGAGTGGGTTCACAGTTATAGGTACCTTGGCATCTACATTGACAGGCACCTCACCTTCCAGAAACATGTGCGCCACATTAAAAAGAGGGCTCTGCAGAGGGTCAGGGCATTGAGTGCCATGGCCAACCTAGGGTTGGGGCCAGCCTCGAGGCCCATGAGGTTGTTCTACATCCAGGCAATACGCTCCCTCGTTGACTATGGGGCACTTGCTCTGGTTCACGCCAGACCCACAAACATCAAATCCCTCTGTGTCATTCAGAACACAGCTGTACCGGCCATGCTGGGGGCTCCTAGGTGGGCCAATGCAGTGGCTCTTAACCTTGAGGTGCAGCTACAGCCTCTTGAAGACAGGATCCAACTGGTAGCTGCCAGGAGGATTGCAAAGTATCTCCGACTCCCAGGGGCTGACAAACTGATGAGAGATTTACAGGTCCGCCAGGGTCAGGTCATTCCACTGCATCCCGGCCGCCAATGGATGTGGTCGGTAGCAGATGCCACACAGAAGCTCTTGCCCATGACATTGCTCCAGGCGGGAGGCTGCGACAGACTGGCAGCAAAACTACACGGTGCCACCCCCTTGGGCACCAGAGCTGTTTGCGGTGCGCTGGACAACCCTACCAGACCGCAAGAGGCATTGCACCCGGGACATTCTGCACCACCTTGCCTCGGCTAGCATTGTGGGTGCGGAAGGCCCAGGGTGTTTTGCCATATTACACTGATGGCTCCAGAGACCAGTGGCAGGCTGCACAGCTGCTGGGATGTTCCACAGCAATTTGACAGCAGGTTGGCGCCTCCCAGACCATTGCACCATCCTCCAGGCCGAACTCTTTGCCATCCAACAAGCTCTGCGGCATGCTCTTGCAGACCATCAGCATCCCCCATCATCCATGTTGATTTCCCAAAGCAGCGATCCAAGCGCTTATGCACAGAGAGCCAAAGGACAAAAATACACTTAATCACATCCATCCGGGGTGACCTGCAGACTCTCATGGCCCAGGGTCGCAGGGCTACCATCAACTGGATCCCAAGCCATGTGGGTATCCCTGGCAATGATGCTGCAGATGAGGCTGCTAGGACTGCAACCCTCGAGGCACAGCCACGTGCTGCGATCTCCATCAGCCTCGGCCAGATTGCGCTGTGGGCTGCTGGTACGGCCAGGCGCCCATTCCCTGACCCTGGGGATTCACAGAGCCTCTGTTGGTATGTCAGGGCGACCCACAGGGTGCCCCCTCCAAGTCTTCGGACACAGTCCAGGGAACTGAGGGTGCATATCCACCGCCTACGCTTAGGGTATCCCACCACTGTGCGGATTGTTGAACGGGCATGAGAGGAGCTCTGTGCCTATTGTGACCGATTGGTTTCACAGCCCTTGGTGCACTACCTGTTAAACTGCCCGGCTACGATGCCCCTTCACCGTAGACACTTCCCAATGACCCCAGTAGGGCAGACCCGAGAGGATGAGGCTGCACATCTTGTGTACTTAGCTGTCAGGGACTTGGAAACCTTACTTCCAGTCCTTACACGTCATCCGCCCCCCCCCGCTGAAGTTGCTGCGAGGGCCTGCTTTGGGCCTCCATTGCACTGCACACCAGCCACTGTTAGTGCACACTAACGTTTGGCACGTCATCTGGCCATAGGGCCGGTGAGGTACCCCCCCATTCTTGCTGAAGACCTGCTACACAGATGCAAGTAACAATAAATGTCACTTCCCTACCCGGGGAGCCAATGCCGGGTCACCAAAATGGAAGAGACCCGGGCCGGGATTACCGGCGAATCAAATTGAATAGAATAGAATTATTATGTTCATCGACACCATGCCTAACCCTTCTAGGGTAGGGTAGGTGCCTGAGGCCGAGCCTTTAGCTCATAAGATTGTCATTCCCATTAGCCCCCTTGGGGCGGGGATGGCAGACCAGAGAGGCCTAGCTTGTGGCTAGGCCTGGGGACAGTTGGTCCCAAAGATGAGGAGGTACTTGTGCCTCCTCTCATGGGAGACTTAGGTCTCAGACACTCCCTAAAGAGGGAGCCAAGGCCGGGCCACCACTTGGAAAAGGCCCGGGCCGGGAAATACCGGCTAATCTTTAGTAATAAAATAATTATTATGTTGTTATCTATGTACATATCAGTCTTAAGTCATTTGATGTGAGTTGTGTTTAGGTGCAGTAGTCACAAAATTTTGTTTTGTTTTATCTGTGTTAGGGAAGTATGTGGAATTTTTGCGTGTAGCCGCTACATGGCTGCGGTTTATACTTTATACCTTTGTATTCTGTGATGGTTTTCATAATATTAAGTTTTTATTTATATACTGTGTTGAATGAATAGGGTTTACATGGTAAGATAATTGCACATAAGTTGCCTTCGGGAGTTGACATTCATTGTTGCAACCTTCTTAGAAAATTAAACTTTTGCGGGTTTTTCTTTCACCAGGTTGAGGTGTCATTGTGTTAAGTAAAGACATGTATCCCATTTAATTGTTATTAATATTTTTGTCTCCAAGTTGTTACTGCATCACTCATGATAGTGTAATTCCTATGTATCCTTTAATGTTAAGTTAAGATGCAATCAGGTTGGTGATGGTTATATTTTGCGGAAGGGGGGGGGTGAAATTATGACAAAAGTTTCAGCCTTCACAGGTATATAACTCTGGTATAACTGGGTGTATATGGTGTGTGGTATTAGGGTGTCACAGGTATATAACTCTGGTATAACTTGGTGTATATGGTGTGTGGTATTAGGGTGTCACAGGTATATAACTCTGGTATAACTGGGTGTACATGGTGTGTGGTATTAGGGTGTCACAGGTATATAACTCTGGTATAACTGGGTGTATATGGTGTGTGGTATTAGGGTGTCAGAACACTTTTGTCTGTTGTAATCATTTTTGTAAGGGTGAATTGGGGATTTGTGATTATTATTATTAAATATTAGCCGGTATTCTCCCGGCCCGGGCCTTTTCCAAGTAGTGGTGACGCGGCCTTGGCTCCCTATCTGGGGAGTGTCTCGAGACTTAAGTCTCCCATGGGAGGAGGTATAGTACCTCCTCATCTTTGGGACCAAGTGTCCCCAGGCCTAGCCACATTCCCCGCCCTCACGGGGCTCGTAGGGAGAAGCTAGGCCTCTGGTCTGCCATCTACCCCGCCTCAAAGGGGCTCGTGGGGATGGCAGTCTTATGAGCTGCAGATGGTAGCAAGCTCAGGCTGTCGGTGTACTATTCTATTCTATTCTATTTGATTCGCCGGTAATCCCGGCCCGGGTCTCTTCCATTTTGGTGACCCGGCATTGGCTCCCCGGGTAGGGAAGTGACATTTATCGTTACTTCACCTGTGTGGCAGGTCTTCAGCAGGAAGGGGGGGGGGGGGTACCGCACCGGCCCTATGGCCAGATGACGTACCAAATGTTAGTGTGCACTAACAGTGGCTGGTGTGCAGTGCAATGGAGGCCCAAAGCAGGCCCTCGCAGCAACTTCAGCGGGGGGGCAGATGACATGCAAGGACTGGAAGTAAGGTTTCCAAGTCCCTGACAGCTAAGTACACAAGATGTGCTGCCTCATTCTCTCGGGTCTGCCCTACTGGGGTCATTGGGAAGTGTCTACGGCGAAGGGGCATCGTAGCCGGGCAGTCTAACAGGTAGTGCACCAAGTGCTGTGGAACCATTCGGTCACAATGGGCACAGAGCTCCTCTCGTGCCCGTTCAACAATCCGCGCAGTGGTGGGATACCCTAAGCGTAGGAGGTCATATGCACCCTCAGTTCCCTGGACTGTGTCCGAAGACTTGGAGGGGGCACCCTGTGGGTCACCCTGACATACCAACAGAGGCTCCATGACTCCCCAGGGTCAGGGAATGGGCGCCTCGCCGCACCAGCAGCCAACAGCGCAATCTGGCTGAGGCTGATAGAGATCGCAGCATGTGGCTGTGCCTCGAGGGTTGCAGTCCTAGCAGCCTCATCTGCAGCATCATTGCCAGGGATACCCACATGGCTCGGGATCCAGTTGATGGTAGCCCTGCGACCCTGGGCCATGAGAGTCTGCAGGTCACCCCGGATGGATGTGATTAAGTGTATGTTGTCCTTTGGCTCTCTGTGCATAAGCGCTTGGATTGCTGCCTTGGAATCAATGTGGATGATGGGGGGATGCTGATGGTCTGCAAGAGCATGCCGCAGAGCTTGTTGAATGGCAAAGAGTTCGGCCTGGAGGATGGTGCAATGGTCTGGGAGGCGCCAACCTGCTGTCAGATTACTGTGGAACATCCCAGCAGCTGTGCGGCCTGCCACTGGGTCTCTGGAGCCATCAGTGTAATATGGCACACACCCTGGGCCTTCCGCACCCACAATGCTAGCCGAGGCAAGGTGGTGCAGAATGTCCCGGGTGCAATGCCTCTTGCTGTCTGGTAGGGTTGTCCAGCTCACCGCAAACAGCTCTGGTGCCCAAGGGGGTGGCACCGTGTAGTTTGCTGCCAGTCTGTCGCAGCCTCCCGCCTGGAGCAATGTCATGGGCAAGAGCTTCTGTGTGGCATCTGCTACCGACCACATCCATCGGCGGCCGGGATGCAGTGGAATGACCTGTCCCTGGCGGACCCGTAAATTTCTCATCAGTTTGTCAGCCCCTGGGAGTCGGAGATACTTTGCAATCCTCCTGGCAGCTACCAGTTGGATCCTGTCTTCAAGAGGCTGTAGCTGCACCTCAAGGTGCAGAGCCACTGCATTGGCCCACCTAGGAGCCCCCAGCATGGCACGTACAGCTGTGTTCTGGATGACACAGAGGGATTTGATGTTTGTGGGTCTAGCGTGAACCAGAGCAAGTGCCCCATAGTCAATGAGGGAACGTATTGCCTGGATGTAGAACAACCTCATGACCTCGAGGCTGGCCCCAACCCTAGGGTTGGCCATTACACTCAATGCCCTGACTCTCTGCAGAGGCCTCTCTTTAATGTGGCGCACATGTTTCTGGAAGGTGAGGTGCCTGTCAATGTAGATGCCAAGGTACCTATAACTGTGAACCCACTCCAGGTCGATGCCCAGGACCCACAGCCTCTGACTGGGCACCTTGGTGCGAAGGATCATGGCTTTGGATTTTGCTGCAGATATCTTGAGTCCCAAGTGATGGCAGGTGGAAGCCAGTAGATCGAGGTCCTCCTGGGCACGCTGCAAAAGCCGGCGCTTCCTAGGTACGACAAGTGCCAGGTCATCGGCATAGCTGAGGAGGATGGTCCCTCTGGAGAAAGGCAGGCACACCAGCTGATGCATCAGTACATTGAACAGGGTGGGACTAAGCACCCCGCCCTGTGGAGTGCCATTGTCCAGGGTCTTGAGAGAAGAGGCATGCTCCTGGAAGCGTACCCGGGCCCGGCTGTCCTGGAGATAGGAACGAAGCCATGAAAGCAGCCTCCCTTTAATCCCCCTGCAGGCCAAGAGTGAGAGGTTGACAGGGGGCACTGGCTAGCTCAAAAGCTTTCTCGAGGTCAAGAAAGACAACAATGTGGGCTTGGGCGTCCGACCCGGTCAGTAGAGTGGTAAGGCTTTCGAAAGTGCCCACTCCTCTGGTGAAGCCATAGAGGTGTTTATGAGGAGGGCCAAGCTTCACCTCAGGCGCTCCAACACATCCTTTCAGACACCTTCGAGATGCAACTGGGAGGGAGATGGGTCTCACACTGCCAGGACCCCGAGGCTTAGGAATCGGTATGATGTCAGCCTCCTTCCATACGACAGGAGTTTGCCAGCTCCCCAAAGTCTGGTTGATGACTCCCGGGACAGCTGAATGTCCAGAATGGCCAGACCGAGTGATCATGACATAGGTGATACCATCATGCCCCGGAGCAGTGTCTCGATGAGATGTGAAGGCTGCCTGGAGCTCCTGGTCGGTGAAGTCTTCATCCGTGACATCCCCAGCCTGGCATGCTGCTTGGATCACCATCACCCTTCTAGGAAGGAGGGTGGCTTGGAGGTCCTGGAGATCCTGAGGCAGTTGAGCCATGGCCGCTCTGGAGGTGAATAGGTCCACCAGATGCTCTGCCTCCGTTGCGGGGTCTGGGTGCAACCAAGCCACACTGCGATGCTGCCCAGTGGCCAATCGTAACTTGGTCCATGTTATGACCAAGGTCATAATGTGATTAATTTATATGTATTATCCACTTAATATTATACTCTGGGTTTCTTTAATATTAGCTAAATTAAAGATTCCACTAGTTTATAATATTATCTGATTTAGGAATATACCCGGGTATGATGAATATATATATATATTGAGTAATGTGTTAGATAGGTACTCCTGGCTAAGGTTTATAACAAGGTATCTCCATTGGTGGGTAGTTTGCACCGCTCTACCCTCTCCCCCTTTTGACGAGTTGATGTCATGAAGAAATTTTTACTGTATATGGCAGTTCACTCTCTCTGCTGACTCAGTGTGCATTGACTGAGCTACCCTCCTAGTACTCCGCCTTATTCTCACTTGGATAGAGAATTGGGTTATAGAAACTCCTGATCCAGCTTGTGGTTTATTGTGAAGTCTGCTGACAATCATATACAGTTATCTTCAGGTTACGATGTGACGACCAGTGTCAAACTTAGAACTTTGTGATATTTCCTTATGCCAGGGAGTTACTCAGAAAAAGTGTTAATTCTCAATATAGGGTATTTACACACAAGTAATATTATATTGAGGAAGCGATAATATTCCCTCTGATCATTGTCAAGTGTAGTGACCATATTGACATGTACATTTCTATTTAAGTTTTCTTGTGTGAAGGAAAGTTTCTGACATTGATATTTAATAGATATTTATGAAAAATCTAAAGTATTTAAGCTTTTAAATAAAAAGAACTTGGAAAGACTGAGTAACTATTATTTGTGCCTTACATTTCTAAGTTTGGAAACATATCTTTTCATTCTATGAAGTGTTTTGTTAGGAATGCACAAAACCTGGCTAAAAATTAAGATTTGAACCGTAACAAGTGGGGGCCTGTTTCGGGATCTTTGAATTTTCTTGACCATGGATCGTGACATATCACAGTTGGTGAAAGACCTGACTCCAGATACGCTGAAGACTTTACCACTACAACAATGCTGGCAAGTTGCTAGATTTTTAGGAGTTTCATATAACAATCGTTATATAGCGAGTACTGTCCGTTCTATAATACAAAACATACTTTTTTTCTCGGGCCTTGACACTGTCCCAAGGTTGGATCGCCTGACAAAACACCCTCGGAGGAATCTTTGTCCCGTGGAGTAGCTCATTTGGTGGCTTCATTTGAAGGCCTCACTTTGGGAGCAGAGGCTGTGTCTCGGGACAACGTACCGCTGATTCGTGTAATGAGAGCCCATTAGCTAGCCCTGGTCATGTGGGGGCGACCGGAGGTGGAGCTCGCCCCAAGCTTCGTCTAGAGGGACTCTCTCCCCCCACTCCTCCAGTACCTTTGACCCCTCTCACACTCGAACACTTTAAAACGTCTTGAAATCTTATAAAGTTGCAAACAGAGCAACTGGAATCCCAGCGCCTGCTGTATAAGAAGAGTTCGAGAGGGAAAACATCAGATTCGAGAGGCAAAAGAAGAAAAAGAGAAAGTCGCTGCTACTCAAAACCTTGACCTTTGACCTGCACAGGGCTGCCTCATTAGTCCCCAGGTTTTGTGAAACAGACTTGGACACTTACTTCGACACATTTGAGAATCAGGCACGAGGGATGAGATGGCCTCGTGAACATTGGGCTACCTTACTTCACACCACACTTAAGGGTAAGGCTAAATCTTGTACTGAGCTCTCCCGTATGATAAGTATGCAGATTACGAGGCAGTTAAGAAGATCATTTTAAAGGAGTATGACTTACTTCCTGTAAGTTATCAGCGCACCTTCCGCTCTTACGAAGACTGCCCGGCCAAACCTGGGTAGAATTTGCCCGGCAAAGAAGGTGGCTCTAGAGCGATGGTTGAGGTCATCTGAGTGTGATACTATGGAGCGTCTGATGCAGTTGATCTTGCAAGAAGAATTTCAGAACTCTCTGACGGGCGATTTTACGCTCCTTTGTTATCGAACACCAGCTGCAGATGTGTTGGGCCTCTGCTTCTTAGCTGATCACTTTGAGATAAACCTCTCAATTGACCAAGGAAAAAGGGTCTAGAGAGAAAGCCGGTTATGTTCTCCTAAGAGTCAGTCTTTCTCTCCTGGGAAAAATGGATCAGCAAAACCTCTCCTCCTCATTCAGTAAAAGCCTCCCAGAATGTCGTCTACAGTAATGGTAAAGGGAAAAACATCTTACGAGGGAAATGCATCAAAAAGAGGCCCAACTTGCTCTTATTGTCAGAAACCAGGCCATTGGAGGCGCTCATGTTTCCAATTAAATCGAGACCGTAGGGGGTTTCAGGTTCTGAAACATTACTGTACAGATGACGTCTTCCTCAAAATCGAAGTGCCTAATTTCCTCTGAGTTGTTCGCAGACAAAGTTTCGGAAGCCATGTTGCCTTACTTCTTTAAGGGTAAGGTGGTGTTTCAGAGGACCAAATGGTGGACATAGTATCCTATCGGGATACGGGAAGCTACTGACCTTACTGAGAAAAGGTGTACTTCCTCTAAATGATGACACTTATATTAACCTGGATGTTTTGCTAAAAGGGTTTTATGGTGGCACTATCACAGAGTACCCCTTCAAAAGGTATATGGGGAACGTAGATTCATATCAAGGTGAAGCTGTTGTGGGCCTTTCTGAAACTGATTTTCCCATTAAGAGTGTGGACCTATTGGTGGGAAATTGATTTAGGAAGAGGAGGGAATTTGCCAAGAGCCTTATGTTATAGAGAAGTTCTCTGGAGAGAATTATGCCTTGAAGGGTGTAAGGAAGGTCCTCGTCTATTCCCTCTTACAGCCATAACCAGGGCTATGGCTAAAAATTTTGGGAAACCCACTGCCTACTCCTGTGAACCCTCAGATTGGGGTTTGGATGCTCGTTCAGTGCCAGTGATCAACAAGAAGTCGAAAATCAGCCTCCAAAATCCCAAGTGGTAGATTTTTTCCCATTAGGGAAAGTAGGAACTTTAATCGTGAAAATTTTAGTAAAAGAACAGCTTGAAGACCCGTTTTTGAAACAGGCAAGGGATCAAGCGCTTACTGAGATGGAAGCTGAGGGTAAGGAAGAATGTTTTTATTACTCTGACGGTATCCTGATGAAGAAATTTCCGTCGACTTCAGCTAATTCATGTCTCAAGCCAAAACAGCTTTTGGTTTTACCTTTTCCGGTTTCGGGAGTTAGCATTGGAAGTGGCACATTCTAGCCCCATGGGCGGACACTTGGGAATAAGAAAGACTTTAGGAAAATTAGCCCCGATTTTTCTTCGGGCCCCAAGATGAAGGATACCGTCACTGAGTACTTGAGAAACTGTGCTATTTGCCAGCTCATTGGGAAGCCTGCGCATAAACCTCCTCCTGCACCCCTCTTGCCTATTGCCGTAGAAGGCGAAACCCTTCTCTCGGCTCGTAATAGACTGTGTGGGACCTCTCCCAAAAACTAGGCTTGGCAATCATATCTTCTTACGATAATGGAAAACGACTACTCGGTACCCAGAGGCTGTGCCCTTCGCAAGATTAGTCCCAAGGCTATTGTGAGCCCTATTTAGATTCTTCGCACAGTTCGGATTCCCCTAAGGAGGATTCAATCTGACCGAGGACGAATTCACATCAAAAATTTTCCGTTTAAGCTATGTCCAGGGTTTGGGGTTAAACCCATTGTTTCAACGCATATAGGGCCCCAAACCAGGGTGTTATGAGAGGTTTCACCAAACCCTGAAGATCATGATGAGGGCAAAACTGTGAGCAGTTCTCAACGGACTGGGATGAAGGTATTCCTTTCCTCCTCCCTTTCCTTAAAAGAGAGCGAACAGGAGAGTTTAGGATTTAGTCCTTTTTTAACTCATTTATGGTCATGCGGTCCCAGGACCCTTTGGGAATGTTAAAGGACGTATGGTCTGGGAAAATGGAGCCTTCTTTATGTTTATCCCCCTCGGCAATGCAAAAAACTTGGCCCTTTTTCTCAGCAATTGGCCGCTGACAACCTCCGACAAGCTCAAAACCGTATGAAACAACAATATGACAAGACTGCTGTTGAGCGTCATTAAATGTGGGAGACAAAGTTTTAGCGTTAAAGCCCGGGGCCAGGCCATACCTTGCAAAACCCAAGTAGAGGGTCCAATGGGGGTGATTAAGAAGCTGAGTAAGGTAAATTACGTGGTAAGAACACCAGGAAGAAGAAAGTCGACCCGAACTTACCATATAAATAGCTAAAGAAATACTACGAGGGACTTGTTCCTGTGGCTGCGGTTTGAGGTCACCAGAAGGTGACTCGAGTAAAGAAGATTGTTCACGTGGAGTAGAGATAAGACTGAAGAACTCGGAAATAATGGAAACTTAGATGAGTATCTCGGTAACTTAGAAAAGGAAAGATCAAGTGAAATCGAGACTTGATTTCCACTTATGGAAGTCTCTTTGGAGTGTCCCCAGACAGTGCACCATGGGGATCCACGATGTTGAGTGCAAGGAGCTGCTCCGATTAAACAAGCTCCATATAGAGTCAGCCACTAAAGAATAAAGCGTTGCGGGAGGAAATAAGTTTCTTGTTCGATATGGTTTGATTGAACATAGCAAAGCCCTTGGGCTTCACCCTGTGTCCTTGTACCCAAAATCGGACGGTTTTATTTAGAATGTTTTACCGACTTCGGAAAGTAAATTCCCTAACAGTGCCTGACGGATTCCCCTTCCCAGGGTTGACGACCCAAAAGACAGCGTTGCCAGTGCTAAGTATGTCAGTCGTTTGGACCTCCTGCGTGGTTATTATCAAGTGCCTTATCGCCTCGAGCGCAGGAGATTTCTTCTTTCACCGTGCCTGGAGGCCTGTTCAACTACAGGGGGATGCCCTTGGGCTCTGCAAACGCTGCCTCGACCCTTCCAGAGGCTTATGAATCGGCTAACGTATGACTTGGAAGGAACGGAAGCCTACCTAGATGATCTAGTAGTATTCAGCGATGACTGGCCTCAACACCTGATTCGGCTGGAAGCTCTCTTGAAAAGGCTAGATGAACACCATTTTACCCTCAACCTTGCCAAGTGTGAGTTTGGTCAGGCCCGGATAAAATATCTGGGATTTAATATTTGGGCAAGGCACGGTTGCCCCCCTTAATGCAAAGATTCATGCTATTGTGGATTTTCCTGCTCCACAGGACAAGAAAGGTGTACAGAGGTTTTAGGGATGGCCGGTTACTACCGCCGGTTTGCCCTAATTTTTCGCAATGGCAGCACCGCTGTTTGAACTTACAAGTTCTAAAATTTTCCCTTTTAAATGGACGACTACAAGTGAGTTAGCCTTTACTCGTCTAAAGCTTTTACTTGGTTCCTCTCCAGTTCTACAGAGTCCGGTGTTTGATGTTCCCTTTACTTTACAAGTGGATGCCAGCGAGTATGCAGTCGGTGCTGTCCTTCTCAACCTTCTCCTCTTCTGATCTTTTACACCCAGTCTGTTATTTTTCTGCAAAAATTTAAACCCCATCAATTAAGTTATGCAACCGTTGAAAAAGGAGGCACTAGCATTGGTCTTAGCCTTGGAACACTTTGAAAGTCTATTCTCGGGACTACCCCTCATAAAATTAGAGTAAAAACAGATCATAATCCCTTAACCTTTTTAAACACCATGAAGCCTAAGAATGCTAGAATACAAAAATGGTCCCTTAGGATACACCTTTTTCTATAAGCATTAAACCCTATTTAGAGGAGCTGATAATTTTTATCGCTGACACTCTGTCCCGTCCTTAAGACTGTAATTAAATTTGAATTTATAAAAGAGGATTTTTTAGTGCACTTTTATAGGTATGTATTTGTTTAATGCATTTTCTTAATGGGTATTTGTTTACTTACAGTTATCTGATTCTTGTAACCACTGAGGAGACCTGTCACGTAAGGGCCCCCATATGGTATCCAGAACTTATTTCTGTGGTGGCAGTCTCCTGTTGTCTTACCTGACTTCTCCTGCTACCAATGGTCCTTAAGGCCTCTTTATGAGAAACACCTCTATCAGAAGCTCTGTTTACCTGGTGTCTACACATACGTGGTTTGGAGACACCAGACTTTTAATTTTCTTGTTGGAGAAGCAAATTTTGTCATCAGGGTCTTTGTCAGAGGAATGACTTATATTCTGGCTTATATTCTGTTTTTGAAGTCCTCTTTTACGGCGAAGTTTAGTCCCCGAAAGGGGGGGGTGTGTTATGACCAAGGTCATAATGTGATTAATTTATATGTATTATCCACTTAATATTATACTCTGGGTTTCTTTAATATTAGCTAAATTAAAGATTCCACTAGTTTATAATATTATCTGATTTAGGAATATACCCGGGTATGATGAATATATATATATATATTGAGTAATGTGTTAGATAGGTACTCCTGGCTAAGGTTTATAACAAGGTATCTCCATTGGTGGGTAGTTTGCACCCTTACCCTCTCCCCTTTTGACGAGTTGTGTCATGAAGTAATTTACTGTATATGGCAGTTCACTCTCTCTGCTGACTCAGTGTGCATTGACTGAGCTACCCTCCTAGTACTCCGACTCAGTGTGCATTGACTGAGCTACCCTCCTAGTACTCCGCCTTATTCTCACTTGGATAGAGAATTGGGTTATAGAAACTCCCGATCCAGCTTGTGGTTTTTTTGTGAAGTCTGCTGACAATCATATACAGTTTCTTCAGGTTACGATGTGACGACCAGTGTCAAACTTAGAACTTTGTGATATATTCCTTATGCCAGGGAGTTACTCAGAAAAAGTGTTAATTCTCAATATATGTACTTACACACAAGTAATATTACTATTGAGGGAAACGATTTAAAATTCCTTGATCATTGTCAAGTGTAGTGACCATTTGACATGTACATTCTATTTAAATTTTTTTTGTGTGAAGGAAAGTTTCTGACATTGATATTTAATAGATATTTATGAATATCTAAAGTATTTAAGCTTTTAAATAAAAAGAAACTTGGAAAGACTGAGTAACTATTATTTGTGCATTACATTTCTAAGTTTGGAAACATATCTTTTCATTCTATGAAGTGTGTTGTTACGGAATGCACTAACCTGGCTAAAAATTAAGATTTGAACCGTAACAGTCCAAATCTCAGATAAGGTGGAGGAGTAGCTGAAGGAGGCACCACTCGAACCATTTAGCCTGCCGGACCCTGTGTGAGACATGGCGTGCATGCCGCACCACTTCCCTGAGCAGACGCATGGACTCAACCATGGGATTATGCCTGTGCATCTTGCGTACAACATTGATGCGGTGGTTCTGTTCCCTGATGTCCTCATTCTAAAACCACCAGTCACGTTTATATGACCCTCCGCCTGTAATCTTAGGTATTGCTGCCTCGCTGCACATGTGAAGGCCACCTGCAAGCTTTGAGCGCCTCATCTGGGTCTTCTGGAAGGGGAGACTCCCCCCACCAATGCTCAATGACCTCCTGGAAGCACTGCCAGTCAGCCTTTTTTATTTTTCCATCTGGGGGTTTGTGTGGGGAGCGGGCCCGTGGGACCATCAGCGTAAGTGACCACTGCAAAGGGGGATCACTGGTGAGATGGGGGTGGACCTCCCATCTCGCGCTCGAGGCAAAACCCCTAGAGATGAGTGTGACATCCCAAACGGCCACCATAGTGATGGGTTGGCTCACATTATTGAGGAGGGCGATTTTAGGGACCTCCTCCAGCACAGCCGCAAGGTGCCTCCCGCTGCATTGGTAGGAGAGACAGAAGAAAGTATTGGGTGGTGGGCATTGACATCCCAAACCACAACAAGACCCCCAGGGGGCAAGTGCTGGCACCTCTGAGATGTCAAGGGTTTTACCGAGAGCTTTTTGTAAATATTGTAAACCATGAGAGGTCCTCCCCCAGGTGTAGGGTGAAGCCTGAACCTCTACGCCCTCCCCACAGTCGATGGGGTCAGTGGAGATTGAATGAGGGATAGTGGACCTGACGTAGATGGCCGTGCCCCTGCCAGTCCCTTCCAGGCGCTGAAAGTAGGCAGAGAATTCCGGAATACGTGAGTGTCTCCTGAAACAGAAAGACATCAACCTCATCCTGAACTGCAGCTTCAATCACTAAGTGAATTTTCCGCTGCAGCCCACAAATGTTCCACTGGAGGATCTTCAAGGGCCGCAGAGGTGGCTCACTGATTCCATCTCTGCCTGGGACTCGTCGTCCGTTGTTGGCGACTCCAGGGCCTCCTCCCTCACAGACTGGAAGGACTCGGGAAGATGATGCTTGAAGTTCATCATATGAGTCTTTCCTGTCCAGTAGGAACCCACGCCCAGCATCCATGAAAGGAAGCTGGCCTGCAGGCGCCCTGTGCCTCTGCCGAACAGGCGCATGCAGGCAGGCCGACAGAAGCGGGAGCCGCTGCTCGATGAACGTGAGAGGGCTTGTCTTCAAGCTCGATCCGGAAAGGTTCGATCAATTACCTTGCTGGCATTGATGGTGAACCCGTCGATGCGCGGGCGGGGTATGTCTGGTGGTTGGTTGACATCGTGCGCAGCGATATTGATGGGTGCACCCTGGGCCACGGCAGGTGTGGCCATGGGCTTTCACTTAAGTCCCAGTGGCGCGGGGTACCTCTGCACTGACGTGGCGCTCTAAGAAGGTGCACTGTCCTTGGGAAGAGGCCTGCATGGGCCGCGAGCCGCGGACCGTCATTGTTAATGGCAAAGGTATGTTGGTGCCCAGCTGGGCGAACTCTGCTGGGGCAGTGGGGCCTGGCCTGGTGGCTGTTGTTTCCCGATGATTTCGGCCTTCTGGGCACATCAGCCTTGCCATCTGGTTGCCCTGCTGTGTTCGCGCTGCTGCAGAACCAGTGTCAGAGACCCTCTGATGGCACACGCTGGGGCCCAGTGCTGGGAACTCACTGGTATTTGCCTCCTGCGGTACTCTCGGGGGAAACGTGATGTGGATGCCACAGTGCTGGACTGTTGCTGGGCCAAGTTCCAAGGGGGGTTGGCATCGGGTGTCGTCGGTTCTGTTCCTCGATTGACGAAACGCTGCAGTGCGTGCGCACCAGGTCAGGACTGCAACTCCGGTTCCCCAGGCATGGGCTGCCTCTTCGAGCTCAGTTGTCATCTTGGGCTCTGGCCGAAGGGCTCTTTGCCAGTTGGATGTTTTGAGGATGGCAATGCGGGTCCTTCGTGTCCGTGTGCGCTTGCTGCTCAGCGCCCACACTCTTCTTCTGTCGATGGGCATGGTGGCTGCAATAGTGATTTGAACCGCTGGGCAGTTGAAGCATTGTAATGGGCCTGTCAGGTTGCCCAGGTTTGGGCGGGGTCAGGTATCTCGGCCTCCAACAGGACCCAAGGTCCAGGTGCGTGGGAGGGGACTGAGTGGTGGATCAGCAACCTGGCGGCTGTAGGGCACCTGGTTCACCGTTGCCTTGACAATATTGGGCACGTTCCAAAATGGGGGTCCAGTGGGGAGGGGGCAAAAGGGAAACGTGTAAAAAGCAGCAACCTTGTTATCACAATCTCCGATGCAAGCAGTTCCAGATGGGATGTGGTCTACAACCAGCCCCTTCAAGCTCCTCGTAAGAGTCTTCGGCTCCAGGGACAATGAGCCAGACTCGTTCCTGAAGAGTGCAACGTCGCCAGCGGAAGTTGAGGTGGTGGGAGACCTTACCAGAGTTACTTACAAATGCGTAGTTGGGAACTTTCTTAATATTTGTTGAAGGCTCACGGGTTGCTTCGTGCCGCGCGGGGCTGAGCGGGAATAACTCTCCTCACATTCACACGTGGAGTCAACCAGTCAACCAGTCCTCTCCAGCTGTGGAGGCCAGGCAACATGGGTGTAGGGACCTGGTGATAGGTTGGTCCATCGCCGTGCCACTTGAGGAGATCTATATCCTCTGGCTTCCTTCACGACCCCTGATGGCCGAATGGGGTTTGAGCTATGTCTTCGTTGGGTAGGGGCTTGCGGACTGACCTAGTGGCAGAATTGTAGGTACAGTAGTCATCACTGCAGCTAGGCCTTCTGGTGGGGACTCCTCACCTGACCACACGTAGAGCATCCAACTCGTCCCTTCATTTCAAGGAACGTTTGAGGACCGCTCTCCTCGGGTTCTGTGATGGAGTGACTGTAGAGTGTGGGACACAGAGCAGCAGCAGAGCTGCTGCCTGTGACCTCACAGCGCCCCACTGGGTGCAGAGCTGTGTAGAGCTCAGAGCCCAGTCGGGAGGCACTAGCACCTCTCGTGGCTGCCACTGCTCTTGTGAAAGCACTGAACACAGTCCAGTGGGGGTTCACAGGATTGTCGCTAAATCTGTGCGTTAAATTAAACAGATTTGCGAACAAAAAACAACACGCAACTGTGTTCCAATGCTTCGTAACCGGTTGATAATACTTATTGATTTGAAATTCGTTTATGTCATCATGTGTTGTGGCAGAGTGTTACAAAACCTTCAGGATTGAGATCGCCAACCATGTATTCTGATTTTTTTAAGTTTTATGTTTAAACGTGCTGGTTTTGTCAATTAAAATTATAAAAAAGACATTCTACATTGAGCGTCTCAATGGATAGGGTTGAATAACACAAATATATGTAAACTCATTTTGATGTTTTGTTAAATATTAGATAATTTATTGAGGTTGTGGAGAGAATATTTGATTTTCGATGCAGTTCTGTGGCGCGCATGCGTAGGGTTGAAGTTGATGTCACGTATAGGGAAGTCAAAAAATTATGTGTGATACTATAGTGGTAGATACCAAGAGATGTTCTCTGATTTGCGCACCATGCTGCGGAATGTGCGGGGGGTTTGGGACGAATCGGGCCATGGGGGGGGCGGGAGTGTTTTGAATGTGGAGTGTAGGAGAGACATAGGACGCGATGGAAGCCCAACGAATTTGCAGCATTTTCACGGCAGCCGGGAGATTAATGTAGGCCTCATTCTAATATATTATAGGAAAGTGTCGTAATACGTTCCTGGTGCTGAGAGTTGAAGGAACGTGATTTAGGAACACCGTTAAAGAAAAGTGGTAAAGACCGTGAGAAGGTAGGACGGAAGTGATGGCGCATGTCACTGTGGAATGTGTCCTGCGTGCTAGGAAAATTCCTTGTTTTTTCATCCTCCATCAGGTCTATCGATTCCTTACGTGCGAGCAGTGATCTCTAATGTGTATAATAATTTATGAGAGGTTCAATAGTTCTTGAGAGATTAGGGAATGTAATCAGTGAATAATACACAATTGAGTGATGTGAATAGAATCGCACCTGCTCGACGTGATGAATGTGGTGATTGCGTTGCCGAGGATAATGAGAGGTTTATGACGCAAGATCACGTATATTCTAAACGGGACCTAAACCGACGGATATCGCGTTGCTGGAATGAGTATCCCGTTGTGGTGTAGCATGAACCTTCGATATGAGATGGATGAATGGAGGAAATAAGGATGTTACAATCACCACAGTTATCTCGTAACCCTTCTAAATTATAGCAGATGTATACTGAGCCTCAGTTAGGTATTATTTTCTATTATTAGAGATTCGCCGGTATTCTCCCGGCTCCCGCGGGCCTTTGTCAAAGTGGTGGGGGCCCCGGTCCTTGGTTCCCTCTTTACGGATGTCTGCAGCAGCTAGGCCTTTCTCTCCATTAGGGGTGGAGAAACAATGTACCTCCTCATCTTTGGGAACCACTTGTGTCCCCAGCGCCTTGCCTACATGCTAGGCCTCCTCTTGTCTGCCATCTTGCCGCCCTACAAGGGGGTTAATGGGATGACACCGTAGTCTTATGAGCTTAAAGGGCGGATATTAGGATAGAACATGAACTTTTTTTTTTTATATTTTTACGTTCGATTTCTTTCTCATTTGTTTTTGTACGTAAAAGAGAGCACCTTTCAATAGTAATGTGACCAAGTTTCAATAAGATAGCTCAAAAAAGTGAGAATCCTGAGAAATCAAGATTATTTACATATGATATATGTAGACATATTGAATTATTATTAAAGATTAGCGGTATTCTCCGGCCCGGGCCTTTTCCAAGTGGGGGCCACAGCTACTTGGCTCTCCCTCCTTTAGAGAGTGTGTCTGAGACCTTAAGCTCCCCATGGGAGGAGGCACAAGGACCTCACCCTATCTTTCGGAGACCAACTGTCCCCACTGCTCACCTAGCACAACACACCTAGCCTTCTCTGGTCTGGCCATCCCCCGCCCAGGGGTGCGAATGGGATTGACAGTCTTATGGAGACTATAGCTAGGGCTCAGGCACCTACCCTACCCTAGAAGGGTTAGGCATGGTGTCGAATGATTACATATTGAATATGTAACTTGGACTCATGGGTACTTGGAGAATGTGTTTTGCATATCTACGCATAAAACAATGCTAAACTGTATCTTAGCGGTTAGATGTTCTGTTGATTTATCCTTTCTTACATTCTTAAAAAAATTAAATGGTGTTTGGTTTTGTCTTTCAGCCAAATACTTGAACTTTTGCCCCCTCACATAAATCAAAAACAAATTATGATATCTTCGAGAATGTAAATTGTAACCCGGCTAGTTTAGCTTGCTAAAATAATCTTTCCTTTTATTGTTCTCTGTGCATTTCATTACGATTCCGTGCTATTATTAAACGAAGTTACTTGCTCATTATATGTGAATGAACTTACTTCCGAGATAATCCTCGTCGAAAAGGCCGGACACACCTTTTTTTTTTTTTTTTGAGAGAAAATAAATTTTCTCCTCTTATACTGCATTACGAGTGTTTATCAATAGTTAACCAAGGTTGTTTCTTTAATATTAGGACCCCCCTGGAGGTGTTGAAAGAAAAGAGATGAAGCCCCTCTCTGAGAATGGGAATCTATAGATTGTCCCGAGGGAGACTCGCTTGGGAATAATTTCCAATATATTATCATTCTGGAATATTTACCATACTTCTTTGTTATTTATATTGTTTATTGATGTCATATTAGAGTCAAATTTGTGAAGATAAATTCGCCGTAGATGCTCTCGTAATAGCGTTATATGTGCTCCATGTTCTTCGGTCCACTCCGAGGGCAGACGGGAGTGTTCACACTCTCATGACGTCAACAAAATGGCATCTGTCGGAGAGGTTCCTGGTTGGTTGGATTCTCTACGGTATAAGTCCCGCAATGTGATTACTGTGTGCACACTCAAATTCGTCAATTTTATCTTTGTGAGAAAAGATTAATACTTTCAATTCACGAGAAGAAAAAACGGAAGAAATGAAATAGTACATAATATGCGACGGGTGAGCACTATCCCTGCCATCGTGCACAGTGGTGACGTCACCCAGGTGTATTTGTAAATTGACATAATTCCTTGTTGGTATGTCGCAGAACAAATTGATTCTGGTACCATTGTGGTTGCCAGACAGTTAAGCTATTTCTTCTATAAAGATTAACTCAGTTTAGTGAATTTTTTCGACAAAAATTTTCGTTCGCCGCTAGGGGAACCTGAGCGCTCGTGCGCCTCACGGAGCCTATCCCTACCCTAGTAGGATTTAGGCATGGTGTCGTGTCAGTTAGGTTATGTTTTATTTAGATAGGTTATGAGTTGATCCAGCTAACATCAAGGTGGACCACCAGAGTAACCATCTCGGTAGTGTGGTGTGCGGATTCATGTACATTGTTTCCTCCATTGATGGATAATATCCATGTTGTTATCCCTACCTGCTCCCACCCCCCTTCATTCAGCTAAAACTACTTATAATCAGAGATACGAGCGATAGATGAATTAATGTAGTTCCTCGCCTCCCGTTACTTCGTAGGTGCGCCATATATCTCACAACCATACTGTGTGTCTCGCGCTCGTTGTAGAGAAAGAGGATAGAGATGGAGTAGTAGTGCAAGGGCGGTTAGTTAGTTAGTTAAGATTAAGGCAGTAGTATTACTCTCCGGCCCGGGCTCCTGTTTCCCTCAAGTGGTGGCCCGCCTGGCGCCATCATTTAGGGCAGGGTTTGAGACCTAAGTCTCCCATGGAGGAGCACAGTACCTCCTCTCTTTTGGGACCATAAGGTCTCTCAGGCCTGAGCTCGCCTCCAAGCCTTAGGCACCATCTTCCTCCTGGTCTGTCATCCCATCAAGGTATGGTTCTCCTTGATGTTGGTGAGGGGCTCTTGATTTAGGGGAATTGGATCTGTGCCTCAGTTCCCGGAATTTTTAGAAGCCTGGAATGCCTGTCCACATTATCCCGCCCCCCACCAGCGCTGTAATATCCTCCGGAGTGTAGCGCTTCCCATTGATTATATGAATAGTGTAATACAAGGCTAGGTGTGTCATCCCCGCCTCAAGGGGGCAAATGGGATGGTGACAGTGACTTATGAGTCTAGGAAAGACTGGAGCTCAAGGACCCTACCCTACCCTAGAAGAGGGTAGGCTTTGTGTCGATGGGATTCGACAGATATCGAAGGAGGCGCCTATGTAGTGACCAGATCGGTGGTGAAGTATGTGTCTCACATCGATCACTACAAGGGTGACTAACTCGGTAAACATTATGGTTGTCTCCAAGGAAGAGCTACTTGAGTATGTATATAATGTTGGACTTGGTACATACAGAAGAGCACCTAGAAAGACATTTTCCACGATGATACTAGAATCTCGTTGTATCTCGTACCAGTCTGACGATATTCTCCCTATCATTTATCCTCACCAGATAGTAGTTATTGTATACAATTATTTACTCTGACTATCAATCTGTAGCAGGTTTCAGTGAGATCACATCAGGTACTGTGCCTAACATTCTTGTATGTGCACCTCCTAACTTATTAATTAAATATAGTTCTGTGTTCAACAAAAAGGAGTTTCTTTACTAACATTATTATGGATATTTAAAAACTCGATTGTTAACTTCTGTAAAAAGTTAAAATTTTTATTGAGGAGTTCTTTTAATGTTACCTTAAAATTAGTGAAAATTTGAGTAGTAATTTTTCACATTCCTTCACTCAAATATTTATAATTCTCTGTCCATATTGATGATACACCATGCTCCTAACTCGTTTAGGGTAGCGGTAGGTGCCTGGGCCCGAGCTTTACAGCGTCAACAAGACGTCAGTCCATTTCCCCATCTAGCCCCTTGGGGCGGGGATGACAGACACAGCACGCTGGCCACTCGCAGCATTGTGGCTGGCCTCGGGGACAGTCTGGTCACAAAGATGAGGACCGGTAACTTGTGCCTCCCTCCTATGGAGACTTAGGTCTCAGACACTCCCTAAAGAGGGAGCCATGCCGGTGCCACGCGCCACTTGGGAAAAGCAGCCAGTGGCCGGGAGACTACCGGTCTAGTCTTTAACTATACTTAACTATACTTCCATTATTGACTATTAGTGTACATAAATATTTTAATGATTATTTTGGGATACTACCGGTCAGGGTAATATACCACCTTCAGCGTACATTATATTCTAGAATATCATTATTAAATAGACACAGAAGGAATAGCGTAATGATGTGTAACAGTTATAGTTTAAACTAATAAACCTAACCACTGGATACGTTAAGTCAGTAAAATTCAGTACAGAAAATAAACACTGTTAGCATAATGGTCATATTACAACCTGCTTACACAACCACACAACATGTCCCTACAAAAACTCCTAGGAGTTTACCTTTATTGAGTTCCGGGGGGTCAACGCCCCCACGCGGCCCGGTCTGTGATCAGACTCTTGGTGATCCAGAGCAAGATCAACCAGGCTGTTAATGCTGGCGGCACGCAAGCACAACGTAGAGCCACCGAGCACCGGTCTGCGTCAGGTACACGACTTTAGGTGTTTTTACAATATTTATCTACTTTCTTTACGCAATAATTATCTATGTTGGCCAGTGCTGTCACATCGCTGCATACAGCTTCTCCCTCCCATTACAAACTGGTTACATTCACCAGTTCTAAGATAACATACTTAATTATTCCACATGTTAGGATCATACACTGACCTCATCCAAAAAACTTAATGAAGATTTACCAAAACGTGAGTGATGCAATGAACAAACAAAACACAAATAACATAAAATTACAGTACTAAAACATGATATGAACACTACTCATTCCTGCATACACATACAACTTTATAAGCAGATAGAAGTTATGACACCAACAATATCTAAATATTTTATAGATTAAGACAACATGAAAATCAAATTACTTTTACTTAACAACTCGGATTGTATAACGTTGAAGAGATTCACAACTTAGAAAATGCAAGAAGAAATACACCACATGCTACATTATTCAGATGAGTAAAATATATCGAATGATTGTTACATAATTTTAAAAGAAATCAAGATAAGAACATGAATAGATTATCCAATGTTTCTCTATTGATTTTAGTAAAGATATACCAACACCATAACAAACTCCTTCGATAAATCTAACACACCACATGAGACAAAATCATAAGTAGATAACAACACCATACATCAAATCCGGTTTAACATCTATACACACGACATTACTCAAACATTGTAAGATACAACACCATAACAAACTTCTTATAACATCTAACACACCACATACAGAAACACCGTTAGATTTAACAACACATTGTAACAAACTTCTTATAACCATTAAGCTCACAACATACAACACTTAGTAGATACAACCACCATAACTCAAACTTCTTATTGACTATTGCTTAACACACCACATATCAGAACATAGGAACGGATTGAACTAGTCTCCTAAAACTCTCCTATAAACATCTAACACACCCCTTACTCAAACATAGTAAGATAACAACACCATAACAAACTTCTTATAAACATCTAACCACACCACTCTATTCCAAAATATCGATAGATATCCTTAATCTGACACATTCGCCACCAGAATTGGGACTTTCTCTGCTGCCTTCCTAGCATCGTACCATAAACTAGTATTACAATATCAAATGAATTATACAATGAACTTTTTAATTTAGGTTACTAATCCTTATTCACATATGAGTACTTAATATAGGTAAGTACTTCAAAATGATGCAGGAAAGAACACGTCTATTACAAAAATTGCAAAAAAACCTCTATGCTTCGCGGAATCCATGAGTGAAAGGAATACCCTCTTACGAAAAGTTTAAAATTCACTGTGCGCAAGACCTGTACAGAGAGAGACATAATTTCGTTAGTAAAGTAAATATTCATGGTAGTATAGTTCTTATGTTATTTATTAATAAATGTTGGATATATTTAAACTGTCATGTTATACCTTCCCCAACAAGGACACTACTACAAAGTGAACAGATCTCTTGTCTCCCATCACATCGTTTTCACACGTGTACCTCAGTCACACCACCATCCCACTCATTCAGCACCAGGTGGTCTCAGTCCGCTTGAATACCCTGGTCTCCCCACATTTTACCACCATACTCTCAGCCTCGGTGCTCAATAAAATCCCATTTATGCTCCAGTAAATTCTCGTATCCTTAGGCCTCTATGACCCTTCGTAGAAAAAAGAACAAACTAATCCCGCCCTTTTCCCATTTATTGTCTCGTTATTGCGAGACACATAAGTTCAGATAATCGTCCGTCAGCCAAATACCTTCTCAGCTAACGTTAGACAACCTCGCTACCGCCTCGCCTCTGCTCCCTCATACCCACATCTAAATCATATATGAAGTGCACTCACATGTATATATGCTGAACCCTATGCCCTCCCACCCTCATCCACTACACTAATATCATGACTCAACGCTCGCACGCTCATTACCGACCACCTGCCCCCCACCCTTGCCTCACGACTTTCTCATCCATACATACCCTGAAGCACTCAATCCTTCATAAAAATAGATAACATGTAGTAGGCAATCTCTTCCCACATGCATCTGCCAGACCCCCCACCCTCGGCATGACCACATCCTATCTCGGCGCCGCACGCTCCAATTGGCAAGAAATATACCATGTCGGAAAAGATAATAACCTCACCGCGCCCTAGGTTCGCTTTCCTTAACTTTACTAAAGTCTGTTTTCACATATTACATCCATAAGCTATACATGTGGGTATATCCCTTACAATTGGTTCGCATACAGGTGTTGAAATTGATCGACCTAGAAATGTACAGAGAATTTCACGGCACTGCATAACCGGAGACTAAACACTTGCAATTACTGGGGAGCGCTGGAATAGTTTCCTATGAGTACTGTATCCCTGGAACGCACCCAGGAGGTGAGAGATACATAGATTATTTACAACCTGGAACAATCTCCTAGAGGGACTAGGTACCCGAACTTGCACACGAAGAGAAATCACTCAGTGGCCATGGGAAAAACTGCGGTAGCCACAGCCACTCAAGAGGAAGGGAGAGGTTTTTTTAGTGCCAGGAAGGAAAAAAAAATCTGGCAGGACAATGGCAGAATCGTACCACCAAATCCAGTCATTCCTGGAGTGGAACCACTTAGCGCGATGGCACCTCACTCCAAACACGTGAACAGATCTACAGATACTGTTGACTCTGCGGATAAAAAATCCCCCCCCAGTACCAACAATAACCACCAGCCCGATAACATTCTTCTTTGCAAATATAAGGGCTCTAAAGCCTCCGCAACAAAACAACAAAATACCTTTCATCCGTGGACTGGTGCAGAGGCAAACGGCACTTTGTTCGCGGCCGTTTCGCATGAGACCCAACATAAAGGATCACTCTGCGACAACCGAAATATGGATCCCGGTGTACAAACCTATAATCAGATGCGTGAGACAGCTACGTTGAAAGGCTAAAAAGGGTGGGGGTTGGCGTTTACAGAGTGCAGAGTCACTTGTTCGCACTCAGAACTGCTTAATGCCTCAATATGTGTAGTGGAAGTGGTGGCTCCAGCTACAAGGTCCGAGAACTCCAAATAGAAACCTGGTCGATTGTTGTGTGAGAGTGTCTACAAGCACTCGGATGCAACTCATCACCTCAGCACAATGTCCCAGGAACCGCCTGTTGTAAAAATTGTCCACCGCGCGCTTAGCGAGATATAAATCTTCAAGCTCCTGCCAACCCAACATGGCTTGCTCCTGGGGCGATTGTCAGAACTTAAGGCACTAAAAGGAGGAAGTTGGCATAAATAAGATTGTTTGCTGTATAATCACCAGGAGGGAGCTCTGATGAAAAGACTCACACACGAGCGTTTTAATATCCTGCTGCACAAACATTTCTATTTAAACAGAGCAAATAATACGGTCTACGAGACTGGAGATATACACTAGACCTTATCCTTCACTAAACTAATGACAATGATCTGATAAGAAATGTCAACCATATCAAAAACAATATACTCATAGATCACAACATAATTGAGAGTTCGACATGTATGCAGTGGAGCCCCAGGACGACCACAAATGAGATAGTCACGTGGGAGCATGCACCACAATTTCAACTTCTAGAATACAAAAACGTATCGTAAAGTCGGGTCCATCGTAACCAAGTCTTACCGATATGTAAGCTGGGAAGAATGTACGACTTAAAAGCTGTGTCTCCATGACTGTAATACGCACAAAATGCGTGCTAATAGGAAAGAGAAGGGGAAAGTCGGTCGGATGGATCCTTTTAATTTCGTCTCGACACTACAAGAACACAGGTGCTAGCCTCACAGAGTGAAAGTCCCGAGGGCAGCTACGGTGAAAAGAGGCGACTCTCTGTTGCCTAACAAGGCACAGTACTAGCTGCCATCATTGTTCCTTCATCCTCATATCCGACATAGACATGGATGTCAGCCACCATGCTCCCGATGTCTTCCTTTTCAGATGACATCCGAATCTGCATGCATGTCTTCCATTGCAGGACACACACTGCAAGGCTCCAGGCGTGGACATCACCAAATCTTGCAGTGGCGCTGCGGAAAACTAAGAGTATGAAAGTTCAACGCATGAGAATTTCGCTACAGTTGTTCTCAGATAATGGTAAACATGAGGAAATTAAATCTTCATCTAGAGTGCAAAACAATTCTGGCACAATATAGATGGCTGAAAATAACACCAACTCGTCAAAGGACCTGGGTGTGTGATTATTGTCGGAGGATCTCACGCCTTTCAAGACCATATACATTGTTGCATATCGCATACTGGCTAGAAAATGGACATGGTATGGTATTGAGAGAACCATCAAAACATGTGTGGGAGAGCAAGAATAGAGGCTCCATGAGGACACTACTTCAGGTCATTGTTGTTATACTAGGCTGGTATATTATGCTCTCAATCTAACTGCACCCTTTTCTCAGAGGCAGGTGAAAATTGCCGACCTAGAATTGTCAGTAGAACTCTCTCGGCGCGCCTAACGGAGATAGAATGAACACACTCGCAATTAACTGGGGGAGTGCGTTTTGAGGTTCTTAAATCCTGTTATTCTCTCTGGTGTACGCATGGAGTGTGAGATGATACTATGTTATTATATACACTTGGGAAAATCCTAGAGGGACTAGTAACGAGTCACTTGCTACACAGGCAATTCAGTCACTACGAAGCAAAAGACTTGGCAGGACGATGCACCATCCCCCCAATGAAAAGCAGGGGTATTGTCCACTTAGCACGTTAAGAGACCATACAATTAAGTGTGCTAGGGGGGCCCGAGAAATGTCGCAAGAACTGTCACCTGCCCAGCTACGCAGACCCCTGGCATGTCTTCTAGCTGGACACACTGACAAGCACCTAAAGCAGTTCCTGAGTCAAGCCGGGCTGTGGTATCGTACGGTTGGTTTGCGCGCATCGTCCAAGCAGCAACACAGCCTGGTTGATCAGGAGGCTGATCCACAGGAAGGCCTGCAACAGACGGCCGCGAGGGCGTTGACCCCGAAACTCTCTCCAGGTAATCAGTAAATTTGTTATGCCCTACGAAGTTGCAAAAGGATCTTGGCAGACGATGCTACCAATCACCCAAAATGCAAGGAAGCTAGGGGTTGTCACACACTAGCTACTGCACGTTTACTCGAGGACCATACAATGAAGTGTCAGTGGCCCGAGTGATTGTGTCAACTTGCCTCCGTCCGTGTACGTGACTATAAGGGGGGGCATATACCAAACAGACCCTCTGGCAGTCTTCAAGTGCACTGGACAAAGAACCTATAGAGTCAGTTCCTGATTGCAGCCGGGCTGTGGTGCTTCGTTACGTTGTGTTTTTGCGGGCAGCCAGCAGTCAACAGCCTGGTTGATCATGGCTCTATATCCAACTGGAGGCCTGGTCACAGTACCGGGCCGCGGGGCGTTGACCCCACGGATCTCTCTCCGCAGGTAAACTCCAGGAAAACAATGTCCCCTTTAACATTTAGACGAAAGTTCTTCACCTTTACTTTTCGCGGATCCATTGGCTAACCACTAAGGGCACGTATACACTGTTTCACATTCCTTCATTCCTGCCCTCTGCCATACCATTTCGTAGGTGATCATGTACTTTATCTAGCTGACCCCCCCTTCCATCCACCTTGACTCTCGCCACATCACTTTCCTCTTAATGAACACACATTTCACGCGCTTTCTCAAGTCAAATAAAACCCAACCTACCACCCTACATACCGATGCATAATTGTCACTAGCTCCCTTCGCAACCAGTTGCACCCTGAACCCACTCGAATTGTGATACACCATTCTTAAGTAATACTCGTGATTTGCCTGTTTCCGTTAATATTGTCAACGAATGACCGAGACAAACCAGGACTTTCACTAAAGATAGTAAGTACATGATGACAATTGCTCATTGCGCAAGGGTTTAGTGGTGAGTCTGCAGCGTTCCCAAAATTTGTTCATCTACACCTGCTTTCCACTCATCCTATTCGAATGTTGCACCATTGCAGCCCTCAGGTCAGCCTAGATAATAGTAACACCACAGATTTTCAGACTTCCAGTCTGATTGGCTGCCACGAACATCCATCCCCATTTCTAATCTCTCCTCATCCATTCTCCCAGCCCGCATTATCAACTTGACTTCTCCAGATTTGACTTCATGCCCAGTTGGCTTCTCCACAAAATATGTGTACATACTTCCCCAATACTTACCTATTCCGTGTCTTCTAGTACATCTCGCCAGAATAGTTGTATTAGTCAACATAGCCCCACCAGAACTAGGCCAAGGTTCTGTCTACCAATTCTCCTCATCCTTAGACGATCAGTCCTACATTCCTATATAAAGGATCAATGAAAAGATGTCAGCTCTTGTTCGTCTGACTTTTTTGTGGTTATATCCTAGGTTCGTTCGTACAGTATATGCTGCTATGTATGATAATTCTATGTAACTGTATTTAGTGTTTCCTGTAAATAAAGTGTATTTCGTTTAATCCTTGAGCTACTGTGCAAACAATATGTTGTGTGATAATGGACATCATTTGCCGAAGAGTCTTCGCTCCATTGTTGACTACCTACCCACACTCACACAGTGATTTTGCACCCTTTACCTTCATTCATTCGCTTGCCTGACCTGGTTTCGGAGTGAGGTTGTGCGTGCACCCACCGTCTGCTGTTCAGTGCGGCTACCTTGGTATCAACATGCGCCTGAGTGTGAGGGGCTTGCGTAAAGACCATTGGCATTGAGCGGCTTCGTTGGGGCTCGAATTTCACCCCTCTTCAGTGCAAGTCTTACGTCCGAGACAATCATTAGGAGACGTTATGGAATCCAGGACGATGTATGGTGTATGGTTTGTATCCTGAATGGGGCATTATAGAATCTTCTGTCAACTGAATTCGCACACGTTCCTTGTATGAGTCTTTGGTGACGAATGTGTTCGCCCATAGTCGTGACGTCTGACGCTACTCCAGTGCTGTTATTGAGGTGCGTGTTTGATCGACGTTATCTCGCCACTTTACGTGTGGTTACGATACGGTAATGTTTCCCATGTGAGGCAGATGTAGGCTGAGACATAAGTGGAGTGTTTGTTGTGAGGACTATTGAACCGTTAGTGTATCTGGCACAAAAGGGCATAAGTGGGACTGGCATGTGCTTACATTGGGACGTCGGCTCGGGCTACCTTTTCCCCTGAAGATGACTCTAGAGACCATCCACATACCGTCTTATCCGTCGTGTTGTGTAGGCTTCAGGACGCAAGTTATTGGTATCGTATGTTGACAGAGAGGACTGTACGTTGCAGATATGTGTTTATCTATGTGGCGGCATACGACCCATATGGCGGGCAGTGAGTGCGTGGTGTGAGCTAAGGATGGGCGCTCAGCTGCTAAAATGGTTGACAGCACCAGTTACCAGCGTGATACGCATGTTGAGAGCCCACGTGGGCAAGCAAGCGGCTCCTGGGTCGCTTGTGTGAGTGAAGGGTGAGAGGATTCAAAGTGCGAGAAGATGGCATGTTGTGTGATGGTAAGCTTGACTGTGAAAAGGATCTTGTTACATACACAAAGGACAAGTACAGAAGTGCAAGATGCAAGGAGGAGGTGCAGGCTGCTTAGTAGGAAGAGCTTCTGGACAGGTGGTTTAAGGACATTTGACATCGCCTGCAGAGGATGTTGAAGAGACCTGAGCTGGTGTGAGACAGCGGTGCACTGTAGGAGGAATGTATTGGCATAAAAAAACTAGCAGGGCTTGAGAACCAAACTTAGTAAGGAGAGATGTTGTCGAAGTGTGCTGTTGTGGAACGGGGCGTGGTGCGAGGTTGTGGTTCATCGTGAGGGATCCTCAGAAGATAAACATGGATGTTAGAGGCATCACAGAGGAAGAGAGCGGCGGCGTCAGACTCAGTGATGTCTGACGCCGGCGCAGATGGTCTAGGAGGAAAGAAAGAGCTCTATGCGTGAAGGGGGGGGGGGGCCCTGAGTATCCGATATAGAGGCATCACATAAAAAGGGGGAGGGCGTTGATGGCTCTTTGAAGCTTGTGCTGGCTCTGGGGCAGGGAGGCCCTGTGGATGAATGAAGAGAGGAGGGAGGGGTTGGAAAATATAAAGACGGCCTCAGGTGTATGACTGCTGGAACGTAATGGACTGGGTGAATTGTGTGTGAAAGAAGGGATAAGGTTCGATACCCCGATCTCGCGCTGCCAATGAGACAACCGCGTTGAGATGAGTGTGAGAATCCAAGCGGGCCACCAATAGTGGATGGGTGGGGCTCACGTTATTGAGGTGAGGCGTTCTCAGCGACATCCTCCAGCACAGTCCGCAGGTGCCTCCAGCTGCATTGTAGTGAGGAGACGACAGAAGAAAGTATTGGTGGTGGGCATTGACTCCCCTGCCTACAACAAGACCCTCCCAGGGGGCAAGTGCTTGCCACCCTCAGAGATGTCAAAGGGCTGTACTCGAGCTTTCTCGTAATGTATATGTAAACCATGAGATCGGTCGCCATCTCCGCCAGGTGTAGCGGGTGACAGGCCTGAACCTCTACGCCCTGACCCAAAGTCGATGGGGGGTCAGATGGAGCTATTGAAATGAGGGGGTATTGGTCCTGAGTAGTGGCGGTGCCTCCCTGCCAGTCCGCTTCCAGGACGCTGAAAGTGAGGCAGAGGAAGATTCCGGAATACGTGAGGGTATCCTGAAGAAAAACATGAAAGAATCAACCTCATTCCCTGAGACTGCTAAGCTTCAATCACCTCTCTCTCGTGAAGATTTTCCGTGGCAGCCACAAATGTTCCACTGGAGGAGCTTCAAGGGCCGCAGAGGTGGGTCAAGGAATTCCCATCTCTGCATGGGGGACTCTGTCGGTGGGTGCGACTCCAGGGCCTCCTCCATCACAGACTGGAAGGACTCGGGAAGATGATGCTTGAAGTTCATCATATGAGTCTTTCCTGTCCAGTAGGAACCCACGCCCAGCATCCATGAAAGGAAGCTGGCCTGCAGGCGCCCTGTGCCTCTGCCGAACAGGCGCATGCAGGCAGGCCGACAGAAGCGGGAGCCGCTGCTCGATGAACGTGAGAGGGCTTGTCTTCAAGCTCGATCCGGAAAGGTTCGATCAATTACCTTGCTGGCATTGATGGTGAACCCGTCGATGCGCGGGCGGGGTATGTCTGGTGGTTGGTTGACATCGTGCGCAGCGATATTGATGGGTGCACCCTGGGCCACGGCAGGTGTGGCCATGGGCTTTCACTTAAGTCCCAGTGGCGCGGGGTACCTCTGCACTGACGTGGCGCTCTAAGAAGGTGCACTGTCCTTGGGAAGAGGCCTGCATGGGCCGCGAGCCGCGGACCGTCATTGTTAATGGCAAAGGTATGTTGGTGCCCAGCTGGGCGAACTCTGCTGGGGCAGTGGGGCCTGGCCTGGTGGCTGTTGTTTCCCGATGATTTCGGCCTTCTGGGCACATCAGCCTTGCCATCTGGTTGCCCTGCTGTGTTCGCGCTGCTGCAGAACCAGTGTCAGAGACCCTCTGATGGCACACGCTGGGGCCCAGTGCTGGGAACTCACTGGTATTTGCCTCCTGCGGTACTCTCGGGGGAAACGTGATGTGGATGCCACAGTGCTGGACTGTTGCTGGGCCAAGTTCCAAGGGGGGTTGGCATCGGGTGTCGTCGGTTCTGTTCCTCGATTGACGAAACGCTGCAGTGCGTGCGCACCAGGTCAGGACTGCAACTCCGGTTCCCCAGGCATGGGCTGCCTCTTCGAGCTCAGTTGTCATCTTGGGCTCTGGCCGAAGGGCTCTTTGCCAGTTGGATGTTTTGAGGATGGCAATGCGGGTCCTTCGTGTCCGTGTGCGCTTGCTGCTCAGCGCCCACACTCTTCTTCTGTCGATGGGCATGGTGGCTGCAATAGTGATTTGAACCGCTGGGCAGTTGAAGCATTGTAATGGGCCTGTCAGGTTGCCCAGGTTTGGGCGGGGTCAGGTATCTCGGCCTCCAACAGGACCCAAGGTCCAGGTGCGTGGGAGGGGACTGAGTGGTGGATCAGCAACCTGGCGGCTGTAGGGCACCTGGTTCACCGTTGCCTTGACAATATTGGGCACGTTCCAAAATGGGGGTCCAGTGGGGAGGGGGCAAAAGGGAAACGTGTAAAAAGCAGCAACCTTGTTATCACAATCTCCGATGCAAGCAGTTCCAGATGGGATGTGGTCTACAACCAGCCCCTTCAAGCTCCTCGTAAGAGTCTTCGGCTCCAGGGACAATGAGCCAGACTCGTTCCTGAAGAGTGCAACGTCGCCAGCGGAAGTTGAGGTGGTGGGAGACCTTACCAGAGTTACTTACAAATGCGTAGTTGGGAACTTTCTTAATATTTGTTGAAGGCTCACGGGTTGCTTCGTGCCGCGCGGGGCTGAGCGGGAATAACTCTCCTCACATTCACACGTGGAGTCAACCAGTCAACCAGTCCTCTCCAGCTGTGGAGGCCAGGCAACATGGGTGTAGGGACCTGGTGATAGGTTGGTCCATCGCCGTGCCACTTGAGGAGATCTATATCCTCTGGCTTCCTTCACGACCCCTGATGGCCGAATGGGGTTTGAGCTATGTCTTCGTTGGGTAGGGGCTTGCGGACTGACCTAGTGGCAGAATTGTAGGTACAGTAGTCATCACTGCAGCTAGGCCTTCTGGTGGGGACTCCTCACCTGACCACACGTAGAGCATCCAACTCGTCCCTTCATTTCAAGGAACGTTTGAGGACCGCTCTCCTCGGGTTCTGTGATGGAGTGACTGTAGAGTGTGGGACACAGAGCAGCAGCAGAGCTGCTGCCTGTGACCTCACAGCGCCCCACTGGGTGCAGAGCTGTGTAGAGCTCAGAGCCCAGTCGGGAGGCACTAGCACCTCTCGTGGCTGCCACTGCTCTTGTGAAAGCACTGAACACAGTCCAGTGGGGGTTCACAGGATTGTCGCTAAATCTGTGCGTTAAATTAAACAGATTTGCGAACAAAAAACAACACGCAACTGTGTTCCAATGCTTCGTAACCGGTTGATAATACTTATTGATTTGAAATTCGTTTATGTCATCATGTGTTGTGGCAGAGTGTTACAAAACCTTCAGGATTGAGATCGCCAACCATGTATTCTGATTTTTTTAAGTTTTATGTTTAAACGTGCTGGTTTTGTCAATTAAAATTATAAAAAAGACATTCTACATTGAGCGTCTCAATGGATAGGGTTGAATAACACAAATATATGTAAACTCATTTTGATGTTTTGTTAAATATTAGATAATTTATTGAGGTTGTGGAGAGAATATTTGATTTTCGATGCAGTTCTGTGGCGCGCATGCGTAGGGTTGAAGTTGATGTCACGTATAGGGAAGTCAAAAAATTATGTGTGATACTATAGTGGTAGATACCAAGAGATGTTCTCTGATTTGCGCACCATGCTGCGGAATGTGCGGGGGGTTTGGGACGAATCGGGCCATGGGGGGGGCGGGAGTGTTTTGAATGTGGAGTGTAGGAGAGACATAGGACGCGATGGAAGCCCAACGAATTTGCAGCATTTTCACGGCAGCCGGGAGATTAATGTAGGCCTCATTCTAATATATTATAGGAAAGTGTCGTAATACGTTCCTGGTGCTGAGAGTTGAAGGAACGTGATTTAGGAACACCGTTAAAGAAAAGTGGTAAAGACCGTGAGAAGGTAGGACGGAAGTGATGGCGCATGTCACTGTGGAATGTGTCCTGCGTGCTAGGAAAATTCCTTGTTTTTTCATCCTCCATCAGGTCTATCGATTCCTTACGTGCGAGCAGTGATCTCTAATGTGTATAATAATTTATGAGAGGTTCAATAGTTCTTGAGAGATTAGGGAATGTAATCAGTGAATAATACACAATTGAGTGATGTGAATAGAATCGCACCTGCTCGACGTGATGAATGTGGTGATTGCGTTGCCGAGGATAATGAGAGGTTTATGACGCAAGATCACGTATATTCTAAACGGGACCTAAACCGACGGATATCGCGTTGCTGGAATGAGTATCCCGTTGTGGTGTAGCATGAACCTTCGATATGAGATGGATGAATGGAGGAAATAAGGATGTTACAATCACCACAGTTATCTCGTAACCCTTCTAAATTATAGCAGATGTATACTGAGCCTCAGTTAGGTATTATTTTCTATTATTAGAGATTCGCCGGTATTCTCCCGGCTCCCGCGGGCCTTTGTCAAAGTGGTGGGGGCCCCGGTCCTTGGTTCCCTCTTTACGGATGTCTGCAGCAGCTAGGCCTTTCTCTCCATTAGGGGTGGAGAAACAATGTACCTCCTCATCTTTGGGAACCACTTGTGTCCCCAGCGCCTTGCCTACATGCTAGGCCTCCTCTTGTCTGCCATCTTGCCGCCCTACAAGGGGGTTAATGGGATGACACCGTAGTCTTATGAGCTTAAAGGGCGGATATTAGGATAGAACATGAACTTTTTTTTTTTATATTTTTACGTTCGATTTCTTTCTCATTTGTTTTTGTACGTAAAAGAGAGCACCTTTCAATAGTAATGTGACCAAGTTTCAATAAGATAGCTCAAAAAAGTGAGAATCCTGAGAAATCAAGATTATTTACATATGATATATGTAGACATATTGAATTATTATTAAAGATTAGCGGTATTCTCCGGCCCGGGCCTTTTCCAAGTGGGGGCCACAGCTACTTGGCTCTCCCTCCTTTAGAGAGTGTGTCTGAGACCTTAAGCTCCCCATGGGAGGAGGCACAAGGACCTCACCCTATCTTTCGGAGACCAACTGTCCCCACTGCTCACCTAGCACAACACACCTAGCCTTCTCTGGTCTGGCCATCCCCCGCCCAGGGGTGCGAATGGGATTGACAGTCTTATGGAGACTATAGCTAGGGCTCAGGCACCTACCCTACCCTAGAAGGGTTAGGCATGGTGTCGAATGATTACATATTGAATATGTAACTTGGACTCATGGGTACTTGGAGAATGTGTTTTGCATATCTACGCATAAAACAATGCTAAACTGTATCTTAGCGGTTAGATGTTCTGTTGATTTATCCTTTCTTACATTCTTAAAAAAATTAAATGGTGTTTGGTTTTGTCTTTCAGCCAAATACTTGAACTTTTGCCCCCTCACATAAATCAAAAACAAATTATGATATCTTCGAGAATGTAAATTGTAACCCGGCTAGTTTAGCTTGCTAAAATAATCTTTCCTTTTATTGTTCTCTGTGCATTTCATTACGATTCCGTGCTATTATTAAACGAAGTTACTTGCTCATTATATGTGAATGAACTTACTTCCGAGATAATCCTCGTCGAAAAGGCCGGACACACCTTTTTTTTTTTTTTTTGAGAGAAAATAAATTTTCTCCTCTTATACTGCATTACGAGTGTTTATCAATAGTTAACCAAGGTTGTTTCTTTAATATTAGGACCCCCCTGGAGGTGTTGAAAGAAAAGAGATGAAGCCCCTCTCTGAGAATGGGAATCTATAGATTGTCCCGAGGGAGACTCGCTTGGGAATAATTTCCAATATATTATCATTCTGGAATATTTACCATACTTCTTTGTTATTTATATTGTTTATTGATGTCATATTAGAGTCAAATTTGTGAAGATAAATTCGCCGTAGATGCTCTCGTAATAGCGTTATATGTGCTCCATGTTCTTCGGTCCACTCCGAGGGCAGACGGGAGTGTTCACACTCTCATGACGTCAACAAAATGGCATCTGTCGGAGAGGTTCCTGGTTGGTTGGATTCTCTACGGTATAAGTCCCGCAATGTGATTACTGTGTGCACACTCAAATTCGTCAATTTTATCTTTGTGAGAAAAGATTAATACTTTCAATTCACGAGAAGAAAAAACGGAAGAAATGAAATAGTACATAATATGCGACGGGTGAGCACTATCCCTGCCATCGTGCACAGTGGTGACGTCACCCAGGTGTATTTGTAAATTGACATAATTCCTTGTTGGTATGTCGCAGAACAAATTGATTCTGGTACCATTGTGGTTGCCAGACAGTTAAGCTATTTCTTCTATAAAGATTAACTCAGTTTAGTGAATTTTTTCGACAAAAATTTTCGTTCGCCGCTAGGGGAACCTGAGCGCTCGTGCGCCTCACGGAGCCTATCCCTACCCTAGTAGGATTTAGGCATGGTGTCGTGTCAGTTAGGTTATGTTTTATTTAGATAGGTTATGAGTTGATCCAGCTAACATCAAGGTGGACCACCAGAGTAACCATCTCGGTAGTGTGGTGTGCGGATTCATGTACATTGTTTCCTCCATTGATGGATAATATCCATGTTGTTATCCCTACCTGCTCCCACCCCCCTTCATTCAGCTAAAACTACTTATAATCAGAGATACGAGCGATAGATGAATTAATGTAGTTCCTCGCCTCCCGTTACTTCGTAGGTGCGCCATATATCTCACAACCATACTGTGTGTCTCGCGCTCGTTGTAGAGAAAGAGGATAGAGATGGAGTAGTAGTGCAAGGGCGGTTAGTTAGTTAGTTAAGATTAAGGCAGTAGTATTACTCTCCGGCCCGGGCTCCTGTTTCCCTCAAGTGGTGGCCCGCCTGGCGCCATCATTTAGGGCAGGGTTTGAGACCTAAGTCTCCCATGGAGGAGCACAGTACCTCCTCTCTTTTGGGACCATAAGGTCTCTCAGGCCTGAGCTCGCCTCCAAGCCTTAGGCACCATCTTCCTCCTGGTCTGTCATCCCATCAAGGTATGGTTCTCCTTGATGTTGGTGAGGGGCTCTTGATTTAGGGGAATTGGATCTGTGCCTCAGTTCCCGGAATTTTTAGAAGCCTGGAATGCCTGTCCACATTATCCCGCCCCCCACCAGCGCTGTAATATCCTCCGGAGTGTAGCGCTTCCCATTGATTATATGAATAGTGTAATACAAGGCTAGGTGTGTCATCCCCGCCTCAAGGGGGCAAATGGGATGGTGACAGTGACTTATGAGTCTAGGAAAGACTGGAGCTCAAGGACCCTACCCTACCCTAGAAGAGGGTAGGCTTTGTGTCGATGGGATTCGACAGATATCGAAGGAGGCGCCTATGTAGTGACCAGATCGGTGGTGAAGTATGTGTCTCACATCGATCACTACAAGGGTGACTAACTCGGTAAACATTATGGTTGTCTCCAAGGAAGAGCTACTTGAGTATGTATATAATGTTGGACTTGGTACATACAGAAGAGCACCTAGAAAGACATTTTCCACGATGATACTAGAATCTCGTTGTATCTCGTACCAGTCTGACGATATTCTCCCTATCATTTATCCTCACCAGATAGTAGTTATTGTATACAATTATTTACTCTGACTATCAATCTGTAGCAGGTTTCAGTGAGATCACATCAGGTACTGTGCCTAACATTCTTGTATGTGCACCTCCTAACTTATTAATTAAATATAGTTCTGTGTTCAACAAAAAGGAGTTTCTTTACTAACATTATTATGGATATTTAAAAACTCGATTGTTAACTTCTGTAAAAAGTTAAAATTTTTATTGAGGAGTTCTTTTAATGTTACCTTAAAATTAGTGAAAATTTGAGTAGTAATTTTTCACATTCCTTCACTCAAATATTTATAATTCTCTGTCCATATTGATGATACACCATGCTCCTAACTCGTTTAGGGTAGCGGTAGGTGCCTGGGCCCGAGCTTTACAGCGTCAACAAGACGTCAGTCCATTTCCCCATCTAGCCCCTTGGGGCGGGGATGACAGACACAGCACGCTGGCCACTCGCAGCATTGTGGCTGGCCTCGGGGACAGTCTGGTCACAAAGATGAGGACCGGTAACTTGTGCCTCCCTCCTATGGAGACTTAGGTCTCAGACACTCCCTAAAGAGGGAGCCATGCCGGTGCCACGCGCCACTTGGGAAAAGCAGCCAGTGGCCGGGAGACTACCGGTCTAGTCTTTAACTATACTTAACTATACTTCCATTATTGACTATTAGTGTACATAAATATTTTAATGATTATTTTGGGATACTACCGGTCAGGGTAATATACCACCTTCAGCGTACATTATATTCTAGAATATCATTATTAAATAGACACAGAAGGAATAGCGTAATGATGTGTAACAGTTATAGTTTAAACTAATAAACCTAACCACTGGATACGTTAAGTCAGTAAAATTCAGTACAGAAAATAAACACTGTTAGCATAATGGTCATATTACAACCTGCTTACACAACCACACAACATGTCCCTACAAAAACTCCTAGGAGTTTACCTTTATTGAGTTCCGGGGGGTCAACGCCCCCACGCGGCCCGGTCTGTGATCAGACTCTTGGTGATCCAGAGCAAGATCAACCAGGCTGTTAATGCTGGCGGCACGCAAGCACAACGTAGAGCCACCGAGCACCGGTCTGCGTCAGGTACACGACTTTAGGTGTTTTTACAATATTTATCTACTTTCTTTACGCAATAATTATCTATGTTGGCCAGTGCTGTCACATCGCTGCATACAGCTTCTCCCTCCCATTACAAACTGGTTACATTCACCAGTTCTAAGATAACATACTTAATTATTCCACATGTTAGGATCATACACTGACCTCATCCAAAAAACTTAATGAAGATTTACCAAAACGTGAGTGATGCAATGAACAAACAAAACACAAATAACATAAAATTACAGTACTAAAACATGATATGAACACTACTCATTCCTGCATACACATACAACTTTATAAGCAGATAGAAGTTATGACACCAACAATATCTAAATATTTTATAGATTAAGACAACATGAAAATCAAATTACTTTTACTTAACAACTCGGATTGTATAACGTTGAAGAGATTCACAACTTAGAAAATGCAAGAAGAAATACACCACATGCTACATTATTCAGATGAGTAAAATATATCGAATGATTGTTACATAATTTTAAAAGAAATCAAGATAAGAACATGAATAGATTATCCAATGTTTCTCTATTGATTTTAGTAAAGATATACCAACACCATAACAAACTCCTTCGATAAATCTAACACACCACATGAGACAAAATCATAAGTAGATAACAACACCATACATCAAATCCGGTTTAACATCTATACACACGACATTACTCAAACATTGTAAGATACAACACCATAACAAACTTCTTATAACATCTAACACACCACATACAGAAACACCGTTAGATTTAACAACACATTGTAACAAACTTCTTATAACCATTAAGCTCACAACATACAACACTTAGTAGATACAACCACCATAACTCAAACTTCTTATTGACTATTGCTTAACACACCACATATCAGAACATAGGAACGGATTGAACTAGTCTCCTAAAACTCTCCTATAAACATCTAACACACCCCTTACTCAAACATAGTAAGATAACAACACCATAACAAACTTCTTATAAACATCTAACCACACCACTCTATTCCAAAATATCGATAGATATCCTTAATCTGACACATTCGCCACCAGAATTGGGACTTTCTCTGCTGCCTTCCTAGCATCGTACCATAAACTAGTATTACAATATCAAATGAATTATACAATGAACTTTTTAATTTAGGTTACTAATCCTTATTCACATATGAGTACATAATAAGTAAGTACTTCAAAAATGATGCAGGAACACGTTACAAAAATTGCAAAAAACCTCTATGCTTCAGGGAACATAGTGAAAGGAATACCCTCTTAAGAAAAGTTAAAATTCACTTGCAAGACCAGTACAAGCGGGACATAATTCGCTACTAAAGTAAATATTCATGTTATATATTTCATATGTTATATATTAATAAATGTTATATATTTAAACTGTCATTTATACCTTCCCCAACAAGGGCACTAAACAAAACAGATCTTTCACACCATCATATCCAGTTTCACACGTGTACCTCCAGTCACACCCATCCACCCATCACTTCACACCCAAGGAGGTCAGCCCGTTGAATACCCCTGACTCCCCCACATTTTACCAACATACTCACCCCGGCAATTAAAAACCCATTATAACGCCAGTAAATTCCCTATCGTTAGTCCTCTATAACCTTCAGAAAAAACCTCATCCCACCTTTTCCCATATATGTCTCTATTGCGACACAAAGTTCGATAAACGTCGCCGCCAAAATCCTTCTCAGCACGTCCCCACCCTCCTTCCCCCTTATACCCCACAAAACATATATGAAGTCCACGATTATATATGCTGAACCCCTTGCCACACCCTCATCCACTACACTCATATCAAGACTCAACGCTCGCAATACCGACACACCTTGGCCCCCCCACCCTTGCCACGACCTTACTCATCCATACATACCCTGAAGCACTCCAAACCTTCATAAAAATAGACAACATGATAGGCAATCTCTTCCCCACTGCATCTGCCAGACCCCCCACCCTCGATGACCCTCCTATCTCGGAGCATCACTCCCATTGGCAAAATACCATGTCCTAAACGATACATAACCTCACGCGCCCTAGGTCGTATCCTTAATTTACTAAATCTTTTCCATATTACATCCCAAGCATACATGGGGTAGATCCCTTCAAACGGCGCCACTACAGGTGAAATTGCCGACCTAGAAAATGTACAGAGAACTTTCACGGCACGCATAACGGAGATAAAACACCTCAATTACTGGGAGCGCTGGAGGTTCCTAAACCTGTATTCCCTGGAACACAGGAGGGAGAGATACATGATTATATACACCTGGAAAATCCTAGAGGGACTAGTACCGAACTTGCACACGAAAATCACTCACTATGAAAGCAAAAGACTTGGCAGACGATGCACCATCCCCCCAATGAAAAGCAGGGGTGTCACTAGCATGTTAAGAGACCATACAATAAGTGTCAGGGGCCCGAGACTGTTCAACTGCCTCGCAGCACACATAAGGGGGATTACCAACAGACCCTGGCAGTCTTCAAGCTGGCACTGGACAAGCACCTAAAGTCAGTTCCTGATCAGCTGGGCTGTGGCTCGTACGTTGGTTTGCGTGCAGCCAGCAGCAACAGCCTGGTTGATCAGGCTCTGATCCACCAGGAGGCCTGGTCACAGACCGGGCCGCGGGGGCGTTGACCCCCGGAACTCTCTCCAGGTAAACTCCAGGTAAACATGTCCCTCTAACAATTTAGACAAAGTTCTCACCTTTACATTTCACGGTTCCCTGGCTAACACTAAGGCACATAACACTTTTTCACATTCCTTCATTTCCGCCCCTCCATACCATTTCCGTAGGTGATCATGTACCTTAACTAGCTGCCCCCCGTCCATCCACCTGCACGCATCACTTCCCTCTTAATGAACACACATTTCACGCGCTTTCTCAAGTCCAATAAACCCAAACCTCCCTTACATACCAGCAAAGCCACTACCTCCCTTCGCAACCAGTTGCACCCTGAACCCCACAAGAATTTGAACACCATTCTAAGAATACTCGTGATTGCCATTCCTGTTAATGGCAACAATGCCGAGACAAACCAGACTTTACTAAATAGTAATACATTGATGACAATTGCTCATTGCCTAAGGGTTAAATGGTGAGGTCGCAGCATTCCCAAATGTCACTACACCTGCTCCACCATCCTATTCGAATTGTTGACCATTGCAGCACTCAGGTCAGCCTCATATATAACACCACAGATTTTCAGACTCCCAGTCTGATGCTGCACGACATCACATCCCCATTCTAATCTCCCTGCCCATTCTCCCAGCCCCATTATCACTGACTTCTCCAGATTTACCTTCATCCCAGTAGCTCTCCCAAATATGTGTACAACTTCCCCAAAACTCCTAACCGTGTCTCCTCACACACCAGAATAGTTGTATAGTCAACATAGCCCACCAAACCATTCCAAGGCTTCTGCTCACCATCCCTCCTCAGTCCTTAGACGATCCTCCACCATCCTATAAAAAGGATCCCAATGGAAATAAGTCACTCTGTCTGACTTTTTTGGGTTATCCTAGGTTCTCTACACATATGCTGCTATGTATGATAATTCTATGTAACTGTATTTGTGTATTCCTGAATATACTTACTTACTTACTTAATTCTGAGCACATGCAAACAATAGTTGTGATAATGGACATCACTGCCGAAGACCTCGCTCCATGTTGACTCCCTCCCCCACACACACATTGATTAGCACCCTTACCATCGCTCCTGAGTACAACATATTCACCCACCCCACTATTACTTCGCCAAACCCCTGTCTGAGGAGAATATCCCTCAAAGCTCTTCTTTCTACCCTGTCATAAGCCCCTTGCCAATCCAATGCCAACAATGCCCTTCTTCCCCTATCCATGTCCTCCAGGAACCCCTTTATGATCCCATGGCCCTCGACCATTGACCTACCTAGCAACCCAAACTGAGACTCAAACACCACCCTCCCCACAACACATTTAAGCCTATTCCCAAACATTTTCACGAACAGTTTATAATCAGCACAAAGCAACGAAATGGCTTGGTAATCCTGAAGGGTACTCTGCTTTTTACCCTTCGGAACCAACTCCCATCTTACCTCCGTCTTTCATGGCATTCATTAACCTTACTAGGAAACCTCTTAGCAGACAACAGTGTTGTACATAAAATTCGCTTGGTAAACCATCTATCCCGGGTGCCTTTCCCTTCCTCATGTCCATAAGAGCTCTCCATATTTCCTCCTCCTCAATGACCCCACCCAGTGCCTCCCGATCACTTCTCCCCAGTTTGCACGGTACATACTCACATACCTGCTCAAGAACCTCGCCTTCCACCCCACTACTTTTCCCGTATTCCACAAACCATCTATCTGCATACGTACTCATCCCCGTTGTTTCCCGCAATACCTGACCCTCTTTGAAGCCCGCTACCAAAGAAATGACTAGCAATCCTGATATTGTAGGCATTTGCTGTTGTTCCTTCTGTCCTCGCAGCACACAAGCCGATGGCTTGTCTCCCCAGAGTGCTTCGTCCAACCCTGATTGTACCCGTACCACTGCAAAATACTCTTCTTGCAAATTCCTTATCCTGTCCTTCAACATTTGTATATCCTCTACTGGGTAAACCTTCGCCCCCCCCCCGTCTAACAATCCCGTAATCTAGATTCTAAATAATTTGACAAACCATACTGCAATTGATTAATGCGTTTGCCCACCCTCACATAAAACTGATGTATTCTTACCTTAGCCACACTATCCCACCATCCTACCACATCCTCCTCAGTCCTTCCCCCTGCACAGAGCTGTTCCCAAAATACTGCAAAACCTTCCACTCCCTTCCCATCCCCCAAAACAATCATATCCAGTTTCCAATAGCTTCCCTGCCTACGAGCGAAATCTTCCCACCCCACCTCGACTATTACTGCCCTATGATCTGAAGACATCATCTCAATAGTTTTAAAAGACTCTACCAAAACCCTCTGATATAAATATATCCTGTCCAAACGAGCTGCATATCCCTGCCTTTTAAAAGTATGTTCCACCTCACACAGACATCCCCCAAAAGCATCACATAACTGAAGATCTCTAAGCAGGCCCCCTAAGACTGAGGAAAAATATCTCGCTCCTCTGGGTTCCATGTCTGCCCTCCTGACTACACAATTCCTATCCTTCCCCCACAATTGCTACAGATGGTAACTTGCGTAGGAAGTACACAAGTTCTTCCCTCACTAAATCCATCATCACATTCACTTCACTTTCTGCTGGGGCATACACACACACAAACTCCACTCTCTCTCCCATTCACCATCCTTCCACACATAATACTCTCCCCCTCCCCCCTCTTTCCTGTGGAATACAAACGGGCTCACCTCCATGATCAACACACCCACTCTACCACCCTGAATTCACCTCCATGTCCTTCCGTGGCACTCGCACTGTCCATCACAGGTGCCACCTGGTCCTCCCTCCTCCCACACACACCTCCTTCCTCCTCAATCCCAGGTTCCTGCTCACTGCGACTCTCCACCTCCGTAGACTGTCCCATATCTTTTGAAAACACATCTCATATCTGCTTTATCAGCCTCAAAAGGCACTTTGCATAGTTTGACCCATGAATAACATCTTGATACATCCGTCAACCTGAACCTCACTGCCGGTGTTACGTTAATGCTGACATCTTGATAACCATCCACCAACGCCTCATACATTTGAGCTGTTAGCATTTTCACGAATATTCTATAAACACCATTTAGTGCCACTCCCTATAAATCCTCGTCTTTGATGCCATAAGTTTCTCTTATAATTTTGGGCAATAATACCTCGACTGACGTAGGCATTAAAGCCTCACTAATGAATTCAATGCCCACAGTATTCACTCTCCGGTGCACACCTAGCGCTATATTGTTTTCTGGGTAGCTCGTCTGGGTAAACAGTAGAGGGGTGCAAAGCATGACCGCACTTTACCTCATCCAGGCAGCGAATGACCAGTTACATTATTATCGATTTTTAAATTCTGTTCCTTCCAGACTGTTTATCCCCAAATTTCCCCTCTTCATTACTGTATGTGACTAGTTTATAGACCAAGTAGATGTTGTGAGACTGCACATGTACATCTATCTTGGTTGATGCCTATTGTAGACAGCCTGTACTGTCTGCACAGACAGCCCATGCTGTCTGCCAGCTTAGTTCATATTTCATGCCACTCAGGTGCTGGCCTCTGTAGCCAGGCCTCTCGGTGGGCATGCCAGCCTGCCCAGACTTGCCTCACCCTCACTCACACAGCGGCCTAGCAGGAACACACAAGGCCTCCCAGCTCTCTCTCGTGGGATGGCCCTGCCCGGGCCATGGGCACAACACAAGCCTGTGTACCCACCACGACATTAACAATAAAGTAAGAAGCCTCCGAAGATGTATATCATTCACACCTGCTACCATACTACCAAACAAGCCCATTATAAATGGTGACATCGGTGCTCGCAGCAGTTGTGTTTGCCTGGAGAGAGGGAGGAAGAGGTATGAAGTCATCTTCACTTCATCACCCTACACAAGAAGCATCCGTCTCTCAACGAGTTATCCTGATGTCGTATCTGCACGTTTGAGCATCCAGACACAGGTACAAGCAGGATCCAGGCCGAAATTTGCCGAAATTCTCCGAGAATTGTAAGTGGTATCACAGTGACCCCACGCTACAGCGTCCCACGCTACAGTGTCCCACGCTGTTTCTCAAGCCACGTGTTCAGCGTCACTTGTATGTTGCTGTTGTTGTTCAGCTCAGCACAGCTGTTTCAGCAAGCCAGAGGTGAGTTTTGTGGTGATTTCTGCGTCCAGTGTGTTTCCGTGTTTGTGGGTGAGAGGAGGAGGAATGGCCAGATGCTCACCCTGCCATACACTCACCCATGCTCCTCGCCACCACACTACCATACACTCACCACTGCCCACTCCCTCTGCTGTGTTTTCTGTTGTTTTTCGTGTGATTCATTGCCAGAGCTGTGTATCTGAGTGCCCGAGGCCACTCGAAGCTACGTGGATCAGCATGCCACGTGGATCACGACGCCACGTGGGTGTGGGCGATGCCACATAGATCACGATGCCACATGGATTGCGACACCACGTGGGTGTGGGCGATGTCACATAGACCTACGAGCTACGTGAGTTACCAGATGTCCCAGGCCACATGCTGTGGTCTGCTGCCTGCATCACATCGACGTCACCGACGATGCTGCCCGACTTCATGACGTCACGATGTCTGCCTGACGTCACCTCGAGATGTCTGCTGATGTCACCTCGAGATGTCTGCTGACATCACGATGTCTGTCTGACGTCACCTCGAGATGTCTGCTGACGTCACAGTCCTGCTGACGTCACCTCACAACATCACACCTGACATCACATGATGTCACCATCGAGTGTTCAGTAATTGTTTCAGTATTGTCGAGAAGATTGAGAGAAGATATATGTTGTATGTTAATTAATTCCTCTCAGTCAGTGTTCTCACATTTTAGTATATGTCTTAGTGTCAGATTTGTGCACAGAAAAAGGAAACATTTGCTTGTTTAAGCCATGTTGACCGCGGTTTTTTTTGTTTTTAAAATTTCCGTTTTGTCCAGTGAGGTTGAGCCAGACCTGGTTTGCACCAATGTGCAAGTCACCCGTTTTTGCCCAAATTTCGTTTTTAAGCTGATGTAAAAAAGCTCCCGTGAAAAGGCCCCCTTTTTTACAAAAAAAGTTGTATGCCGTCGCTCGTGGTTTTTCTGCAGTAACGTACCTGCTACGTTTCCATCGGATTTGTTTCATTTACCTCCAAAACCGGCAGGTTTTAGTTATATGTAGAGAAAACAAGTCTGGGGAAGCTTTTGACTAACCTCTGCCCATAACTCCAACTGTTTGAGAGATGATACTGTCAAGGGCCGCTGGCCCGTCGGCCGGCTGTGTCAGCCTGTGTCACAAGCTTCAGTGAGCAGAAAGCACAAAGGGAAAATGTTTATTTTTTTCTTTCTAGCTCTCTCCTGCGTCTGGTTTTATGATGTTAAGATCCCAGTTTTTTCGCCCAGTCGTCTCTGCCATGACTTGTTCCACAACTCGCTCCACGCTTGCCGGCAGTGGACAGCCCAGCGACAGTACCAGTCGAGAAGTGTCCTCCTGAGTCGCTTGCCAGAAGTCCTGTCCAGTTGCCGAGTTTTGTCGACGCCTCACTCGAGGGCACCAGCATGTTGTGCCCCAGGGTGAAGTGAAAACCTGCAGCGACTCCTACGATGACTGCTTCACCGTTCCAGAGGAGACCGTAACCTTTTTACGTCACAGCTCAGCCGCAGCGATGTCTCCCGTGTTGCAGTATCTGTCCAGACGCAGGAAGGCGTGCAGTGATGCCCTTCGACGCTCACTGCCTTTGACCACGATGTTTAGCACCCCCACATGTTTTTTCTTCCCTCCCTGTAGGAAGTTTTTTTTCCATGTCCATATGTATATATATGTTTTTATTTTGTGTTCTGTGCCCTGTTCCTACGAGAGAGAGACCGAGTTTCTTTTACCACCAGTATTGTCGCGTCGGGACGATGCGCGGTAGGTGGCCGAGCATATGTAGACAGCCTGTACTGTCTGCACAGACAGCCCATGTGTCTGCCAGCTTAGTTCATTATTTCGCGCCACTCAGGTGCTGGCCTCTGTAGCGGCCTCATGGTGGGCACGCCAGCCTGCCCAGACTTGCCTCACCCTCACTCCACACAGCGGCTAGCAGGAACACACAAGGCCTCCAGCTCTCTCTCGTGGGATGGCCCTGCCCGGCCATGGGCACAACACAAGCCTGTGTACCCACCACGACATTAACAATAAAGTAAGAAGCCTCCGAAGAAGTTTATCATTAACCACCCGCTTGCAGCACCTACAAACAAACCCGTTATACCTATCTCCAGGACACCAGGGAGGAAGGAGGGGCAGTTGCCAAATCCAGGGAGTCCCAGAAGTCTAGAAAATACAGAGAAGTTGACCATCATTAAATGTTGGATCCCATAGGCATTCATTAATGATTTACCGGTACTTCCGGCAAAGCATTAGTCTTCTCCATCCCATAGGCTCGAAGACCCAGGGAGAGGGTTCCAGTGGTCAATGCCCCTGCGGCCCAGTCTGTAACCAGACTTCTTGGTGGACTAGGGCCTAATCAGTCATGCTGTTACTGCTACCCGGAAAGGGGAAAGAGTGTCTAAATTCCTTATGAAGCTAAGCCAAAGACTCATCAGGGTAAATAAAGATCCCAGGGCATCTAGTTTTCTATTTCAAAGACTCAGCACTGCTGTTCAGAGGGGTAATGCCTGCTGTATCTTGGGCATGCACCCCAGTTCTGAGGAGCTGGATGAGATTTTCGCATTATAATCAGTGACAAACTCATAGCAGTATGTACTAAACATATATCTGACACACCTCATGTACTGTAAATGTCATCTTTATACCAACAATGTATCTCTTAAATCTATTGTATCACATCATTTAAAAAAAATATAGATATTGGTAAAAATGAATGAAAACACTGGGTATACCTGGAGAGGGTTTCAGGGGTCAATGCCACCATGGCCAGGTCTGAGACCAGGGCTTGTGATGGATCAGGGTCTGATCAACAGGACTGTTATTGCTGGCCGCAAGTAAACCAACATACAAAACACAGCCCGGCTGATCAGGAACTGAATTTAGGTGCATGTTCAGAGCCTTGTTGAAGATAGCCAGGGGTCAATTGGTAATCCTCCTTATGTATGCTGGGAGGCAGTTGAACAGTCTTGGATCTCTGATACTTAATGTGTTGTCTCTCAGTGTACTCTTGGCACCCTTACTTTTCATTGGATGACTGTTGCATCTCCTGTCGAGTCTTTTGCTTTCAAAGGGAGTGATTTTAGTGTGCAAGTTTCGTACCAATCCCTCTATGATTTTCCAAGTGTATATTATCATGTATCTCTCTCGCCTGCATTCCAGGTAATACAGTTAGTTTAATATGTTTATTATGCATCCAATACCCATGCTGTGGGCGGTAGTCAAAAGATTACAGAGATACATAATTGGTCCAGGGACTGGACTCCAAAGTTCTGATAGATGAGCAAGTTACAGAGGTAATGAACTCACAATTTACAAAGGTAATGAACTCCAGGTAGGTCTGGTCACAATCATGACAAGTTACAAAGGTATTTACAGATTACAGAGGTACGTAATGGGTCCAGGGACTGGGCCCCCAAAGTTTTGATAACTGAACTACGTACAAAGGTAATGAACTCACAAGTTACAAAGTTAATGAATCTTGTAAAAATGGTTACTTACGTTTATACATGGTTACAATCATGAACAAATTATAGAGTAATGAGTGTGAAGGCTCACTCAGCCCTGTTACAGCTTTAGACAGTATTACCAAGGCTGGCTCCTCCTCAGGAAAAGTAATGAATAAAAAAAGAACAAAAACTGACAAACATAAACACTTTATTATTTAGAAAATATGAAACATAAAACACTTAAATATGAAATATTAATCCTACATTAAAGAAAATTAAAAATGAAAATATAAATGAGATCTGAATTCAATGCTAAAAATAAATTAAAATATATATTAAATTGGGTGTCTGGTGTTGGTGACACTGCGTGTTGTTGAAATCGTAGCCATTGCCGATGATGGGGGGTCGCAGGTGTTGATGACAACCCACCAGCTCGTTCTTCACAGATTTTATAGCCATCAATAATCCGTCCAGATGACAGGAAAGCAGGTTTTTTTCCACTGCAATGATGAGGGGTTATATTTCCCGCTACTTGCATACACAAACAGGTTAGTGGATCAGAAATTGGGACATCTCAGAACGTTAACCCATCTCCTTCAATTCTACTCGTTGATTGGCAGGTGACCCTCTCTGTCATTTCAAGCTGTAAAGAGAGACAGATTACCCACTGCTTTAGAAATCACTCTCCATGATAAGTACAATACCTAAAAGATGTGGTGATTATTAAAACATTTAACTTATCAAGACTGAAAGGACTAAGTTAATTATTGGTCAAAAGTGAAGCTTTCAACCAGTAAGTCCACTAAAATGATCAGGCATGTACTTACAGTAGTGTTGGGAGCTGTGAGTCGAGTGATTTACTGTTTGACCGGAGCCCCACACGTCACCTTTCGGGGGGGGGGGAAGAGGGAGGGGAAGTGATAGCGGGAGCTAGACTGACCCTACCTTAACAAGCAGCCGGCAATCAAACTATCACTTTCGGGGAGGGGGAAAAAGGGGGGGAATAGTGGGAGCTGGACTTACCCTACCTTAACAAGTAGCCGGCAATGAAACTATTGTTACTATATACTCCCTCGCTACTCCTGTCTATTGAACTTTTCCCTCACACTCCCCCATACCAAGACTTATAGTCAAGGAGTATAAGAAGAATAGGCGAGGAAAAAGTTCTGACATGTGGAAGTCGTGTAAGGCAACAAATCTTCTACTGACTGTCACGACTTAACCAGCCAGAGAAATAATTAGATGAACCGTTTCTAAAATGAATTCTTTTCCCTGTAGATAAAATTTAAGCTTGGAGATACCCCACACAAGGGCCAAACATTCCTTTTCTATGGTGGAGTATCTCGTTTCTGCAGGAGGGAAGTTTTAGATTTAATAAATATACAGGATCTAGGAGTGTGTGTATTTTGTGCAGTAAGCACCTGACACCTATTGCAAGAACTATACTTCTTTGTAACCTGTAATTACATGCTTGGCCAAAAATAAGGTGCTTGAGTTTATGCCACGTCTTACGATGGGCCAAGTGTTCGGTCACTGGTAAATCATGAGCCATTTGAAGAACAGTCTCTCGACATGGTTTAGGAACAACAAGGAGGGAATAATCTATCACTGAAAAAATGAGATTTAAAGACCGACTTATATAAAATGCCATTAATATATTCAAACTTATGAGATACGTATCTCCCGTGGATAACTTTGTTGTTAAAAGCTTGATTATGACAATCCCGAAGTGAAGGGCAATTGCACTGTATATTGACAAAGTCATCCTTGGACATAAAATCTGAGAAAATAAAAGGACTTACGGTGGGAGAAGAGGAGGTAGGAGAAGGCGGGTTATGGTCTGAGCCTAGTCAAGACATTGAGAGTGCCGGAGGCAATACCCTTACTTTCACCCAACGAGTGGACAGGTGATCCTGCTATTTCACTATCGAGAGAAGTATCATCTGTTTCCACCCCCAAATGAACAGTAAGAGACAATGCAGCTTCCCGTGCGAAATTGTTAAGGTGATTATTTAACTTGCAAGGAAGAAGAGCTGGGAAAAATTAGATCCACGGGTGGTGACGAAATATCCGCCTCTGAAGGAAGAACGGCACCTTTAATATTACCCACTATTATAGAACAAGTAATTGGGGCTAGTACCGCATTAGTCCAACCGGTGAACCATTTAGTTTTCAAGTAACAATGTATTGTAGGGAAAGTATTTTCACGTCCCAAGTAATCTGAAAGAATAGTGGACACACGAGAGGTTTTAAAGTAAGGGAACAGTTTGTCCGAAATTACGAGGCAGTAATCCAAGCGCTTATGCACAGAGAGCCAAAGGACAACATTCACTTAATCACATCCATCCGGGGCGACCTGCAGACTCTCATGGCCTAGGGTCGCAGGGATACCATCAACTGGATCCCGAGCCATGTGGGTATCCCTGGCAATGATGCTGCAGATGAGGCTGCTAGGACTGCAACCCTTGAGGCACAGCCACGTGCTGCAATCTTCATCAGCCTCAGCCAGATTGCGCTGTGGGCTGCCGGTGCGGCCAGGCGCCCACTCCCTGACCCTGGGATTCACGGACCCTCTGTTGGTATGTCAGGGCGACCCACAGGGTGCCCCCTCCGAGTATTCGGACACAGTCCAGAGAACTGAGGGTGCATATCCACTGCCTACACTTAGGGTATCCCACCACTGCGTGGAATGTTGAACGGGCATGAGAGGAGGTCTGTGCCCATTGTGACCGAATGGTTCCGCAGCCCTTGGTGCACTACCTGTTAGACTGCGCGGCTGCAGTGCCCCTTTGCCGTAGACACTTCCCAATGACCCCAGTGGGGCAGATCTGAGAGGATGAGGCAACACATCTTGTGTACTTAACTGTCAGGGACTTGGAAACCTTACTTCCAGTCATTACACGTCATTCCCCCCCCCCCCCTCTGAAGTTGTTGCGAGGGTCTGCTTTGGGCCTCCATTGCGCTGCACACCAGCCACTGTTAGTGCACACTAACGTTTGGTACGTCATCTGGCCATAGGGCCGGTGTGGTACCCCCCCCTTCCTGCTGAAGACCTGCCACGCAGGTGCAAGTAACGATAAACGTCACTTCCCTACCCGGGGATCCAATGCCGGGTCACCAAAATGGAAGAGGCCCGGGCCGGGATACCGTACCGGCGATTCAAATAGAATAGATTAGAATGCTCACAAGATATTGCTGCCAAACTTACAATAAGAACTTATGGCAAGAATATAGCTAAAAAAAAATACTGTCACAAGGTCATGAATTGACATATATACACATTCATTGATGCAAAACCTTGCATATATATAAATTGTACATATAACATGACATCTGACAAAGGCTCAATACACTTGAACATAAAATATACAAATAAGTTATATCACTTAAATCCCATCCTTCGCATTAACCAAAAAACCAAAACCTAACATCATAATCTTACTAGAACATCTACATACGTATCCCTAACAATACAGCTTTACATATACCAACATACGAATAAACAGAAAAAGAATACAGCTTAGAACACAAAAACTGAAGCGCAATACTGTTACAATAAACCCATATACAAAATCTCTGACACAAATGGACTACGTCACTAAACTGTCTAGATATGTCTGTATACCATACAGACTAAACTGTCTAGATATGTCTGTATACCATACAGACTAAACTGTCTAGATATGTCTGTATACCATACAGACTAAACTGTCTAGATATGTCTGTATACCATACAGACTAAAACTTAACATCAAGAACTTAGCATTGACACCAAACCGGTATCAGGGTACAGACCATAATTATAAACTTTAAAAAGAATCGAATCATACATATATATAAAGTATTACATAACGTCTGACCCATGACAAAGGCTCAATACATTAGAAAGGATATATACACACACACACACACACACACACGCACACACACACACACGCACACACACACACACACACACCCACACACACACGTACACACAAAAAGTTTCACAAAATCACATTAATCAGATGCACTGTATGCACAAAGCAAAACAGTATATAAGTATATCTCATCATGCAAAAACCCAGCACGTAACATAAATACAAACTAAAACACACTTCATGTCGCAAAATAACTTATTACTCAAGACTCATGTCATAACATAGACTGGATACACATCATAATTATACATAAAAAAATCATACTATATTATACCTACATTCTGAAAAATGTTATACCTTGAGCCATAAAGTCTCAATGAAAACCAGAGAAACCATTCCAAACCCACATTCACAAACACTCTCACGACCCCCCCCCCCCAAGGAGGCGAGCCTGCTGTGACCCCCTGACTCCCTCCAACCTATGAAAACCCCTTCACTCATCATTATCAATCACAGATTTATGAGAATCCCTAATGTTAGCATTCTATACCCTCTGAGAAACCTGATCCACCTCCTCCCATACAAATCTCTGTTACGACACATCCTATGATAGAACGTTACTGCAAGAACCTTTCTTCTATCCTCGCTATCCCTCTTCCCCTCATCACCACGACATATAATATAATCTACCATGATATAATCTAAAGCTCTTATGACACCCTCGTCTAACACACCCATATCTAGACTTAAAGCACGCAAAACCGACACCCCACGCGCCCCCCACCTCTGTACCAATGTACTTAACCAGCACCTAACCTCCTCTAGCCCTTCACTAAACGAAACATCACCTGCAAAAACGAAACATCACCTCACGTGCCCAGGGTTTAACTTCATTTTACTAAATCTAAACCAAATACTCTTCCCCGCATACATGGGGAACAAACCTCAACTGAGATAACGCACTACCTAAAAGTAACCTACACAAAACCCTTATACGAACCTTTCTCAGTTCTCTAACCAACATACAGCCCTCAAAGCGATTTCGCACTCCCTCAACTCCATTCCTCGATACCAATACCCAGCCTGTCGTGTATCCTTCCCAACTGCCCCCGCGTTCACACCCTCATGCAAACACTTCCCATTTAATAAACAAACATTTAGCCCTCCATCTCAAATCCATCAACCCCAACCCACCCTGACTTACAGGTAACATTACAACTTCCCTCCATAACCAATCTCAATGTGAACCCCACAAAAATTTGTACACCCGTCTTAGAATCCCCGCAATCGCTGTCCCTGTATTTGGGAACACAGCTGCAGCATGCCAAATTTTACTATACAATAAAATGTTTACGACTATCACTCGCTGTATAAGAGTTAGGTGCTGGAGTCTCAGAAAACCTAGACGCCCCACGATCCTTTCCAATAACCTATCCGAGTTTTCCTCCCGTGCCGCAACCATGTCATCCTTTTAAACAATACAACAAATCTTTAAAGACACCGCCCATTCTTTAACTACATTACTTCTCCCCCCCACACCCCCCACCCAAGAACCCAACCCCATGCACCTTGACTTCCCACTATTTACCTGCATTCCCGTGGCACTTCTATATAATTGCACAACCTCGTCCAACATTCCCATTGACATCCCTTCACGAATGAGAACTGTGGTGTTGTCAACATATCCATTTAAACCTGGCCAAGCCCTTCCACCCCACACACTTCCCTCACCTGGAGTATATAAGCTTACGGTCAACCATTCTATAAAAGGGGGTCCTGGAAACACGCAAACAATATTTGGGAAAATGCGACATCCCTGTCAGTGAGGGAAAAGTTCAATAGACAGGAGTAGCGAGGGAGTACATAGTAACAATAGTTTCATTGCCGGCTACTTGTTAAGGTAGGGTAAGTCCAGCTCCCGCTATTCCCCCCCTTTTTCCCACTCCCCGAAAGTGATAGTTTGATTGCCGGCTGCTTGTTAAGGTAGGGTCAGTCTAGCTCCCGCTATCCCTTCCCCTCCCTTCCCCCCCCCGAAAGGTGACGTGTGGGGCTCTGGTCAAACAGTAAATCACTCGACTCACAGCTCCCAACACTACTGTAAGTACATGCCTGATCATATTTTAGTGGACTTATTGGTTGAAAGCTTCACTTTTGACCAATAATTAACTTAGTCCTTTCAGTCTTGATAGGTTAAATGTTTTAATAATCACCACATCTTTTAGGTATTGTACTTATCATGGAGAGTGAATTCTTAAGCAGTGGGTAATCTGTCTCTCTTTACAGCTTGAAATGACAGAGAGGGTCACCTGCCAATCAACGAGTAGAATTGAAGGAGACGGACTAATGTTCTGAGACGTCCCAATTTCTGATCCACTTACCTGTTTGTGTATGCAAGTAGCAGGATATAACCTCTCATCATTGCAGTGGAAAAAAAAACATGCTTTCCTGTCATCTGGATGGATTATTGACAGCTATAAAATTTGTGAAGACGAGCCGGTGGGTTGTCACCAACACCTGCGACACCCCCCCCATCATCGGCAACTGCTACGATTTCAACAACACGCAGTGTCACCAACACCAGACACCCAAGTTTTATATATATATATATTAGCGTTGAATTCAGATATCTTTTATATTTTTCATTTTTCATTTTCTTTTAGGTAGGATCAATATTTCATATTTAAGTGTTTTATATTTTATATTTTCTAAATAACAAAGTGTTCATGTTTGTCAGTTTTTGTTCTTTTTCTATTCATTAATTTTCCTGAGGAGGAGCCAGCCTTGGTAATACTGTCTGAAGTTGTTACAGGGCTGAGTAAGCCTTCACAAGTGGCGACCTTGCCAGGATCAACTCTACTGAATCAAGATTCAACTCCATCTCGAATCTACCATTGGAACTTCAACGCCGCATACCACAGACGGTTACCACCAGCCATGAGTAATCATTCTCTATGGTAGGACTACAGTACAGGTGTTTAAAAGATTTGGTGATTGTTATAGTCTCAATTTATTTTAATTCAAGTCAGGCAGGATATAATATTTAATTCTGCCACCTTTTTGTTCGAGCTTGAAACACTTTGGAGAATTAGATTCTAGGGACTCGAGATTTTCCAGTGACAATTTGTTTCATTGAGCTCTTTATTTTATCAAGGGAACTGTCGTAGGACACTCTTGATTTGTTGAAGTAGGGATCGAGCCCTATGGTTTATTTTCAGTTTGAGCAGAGCAGGAATTGAACCCTCCATTTTCTTTAATACCCGTTTCATTTCCCCTGATAGTTTAAGTTATTCTTGCAAGCATGAAGGAATACCAGTTTTGGATGAACGCTGGAAGTAAGTTAGGAATAACAGGGAAAAATTTAGAATCTTTCATTAGTGCTAAGATCCAGGAAAGACTTGAAAGAGAGAGAACTGAGAGAGAAGAATGACAGTTAGAAAGGGAAAGAGAAGAGAATAAGGAGAGAGAAAGAATAGAGAGAGAGAATCAAGAAATACAGTTAGATAGAGAAAGAGAGGATAAAAAGGAGAGAGATCGAATTGAAAGAGAAAACCAAGATAGACAGTTAAAAGGGAGAGAGAAGACAAAAAGGAGCAAAGGATAGAGAAGTTGAGGAAAAAGCTAGAGAACGTGAGGAAAAGCTAGAGAACTTGAATTAATAGAGAGAGAAATGGATCGCAAGCTCGAAAAAGCTCGCCTTGAATTAGAGAATAAAAAGTTAACTCTTACACAACAACAATTAGAGGAAGGAGTAATTGAACATCATGTAGCTAGTGAACATATTCCAACACCTAATTTACCTCCCTTCACAGAGGGTGAAGACATTACTTCATACATCATGACGTTTGAAAATACCGCTACCCTCTGTGAATGGCCTGCTGACACCTGGGCTACCAAGTTAGGAATGTTATTTTCTGGTACAGCTTTGAATATCTATGCAACTTTGTTGCAGGATATCATATGTAATTATAACCTACTGAAGAAGGCAATCCTTAAAGCATCAAAAAACCACTAATTCTTACAGGAAAGATTTCAGGTATGCCACCTTACAGCCTGGCCAGAACTTTCAGCAGTTACAGGTAACACTCTTTCATTTGTTCGACTTTTGGATAGAGAGTTCAGGAATTGATCACAGTTATGAATCTCTTAGAGACTTCATGGTTGCTGACCAGTTCCTGACAGCTCTTCCTCACCAGATACGAACATTCATTAGAGAACGTAACCTGATTAAAGCTGAGGAAGTTGCTGAGGCTGCTGACCTGTATGCTGAGGCTCACAATTCCTATAAAGACCTAAAGGGATCGAACCCTAAGGGCAAGGGTTCATCAGACCTTAAGAAATCAAAGCCTCTAGTGGAAAGTAAAATGACTTCTTTTATTCCTGTTTGTCATTTGTGTGGTGTTAAGGGACGTAAACGTCCAGATTGTCCTTCTAAGAAGGTCCAAAAAGTTGGAAGATGTTTTAAAGACTGTAATGACCAAGCACCCTTCTGTTCAGGAACAGTTAATGGACTTAATGTATCTACCATTTTACGAGACACTGAATGCACATGTTCCCCTCCCCGTTGGGGAGGGGAACACTGCTTACTCACGATGTATTACTCTAATAGAGTAAAGATTCAGCCAGCGAGTGGAACAATCAACGACTCAACTAAGCTAGCACTTGCATCTATCGTTAGTGGCAGATTGCAGGTTAAGTGCAATCTGATTTTATCACTCAAAGAAGCCTTCATTGTCATCTGTACTGACGACACCGAGGCCGAGAAACAACTCACCACTACTGCTGTGTCCACTCTACAAGATCATGGATTCTCTGTACTGAATTCCCCAGCACTGAGGGCCAGAAGAACTGTGTTCCTCAAGAGACTCGACAGACTCATCACTACACAAGCTACTGAAGAGATCAAGTTGTCCATTGAAGCAAAGAATTCCTGGGCCAAGGTGGAATTTCTTACCAAGATACCCAACGCCTCCTCCATGCTGAAGGTCACCTTCAGTGACGTCAACATGGCAGCCAGAGCCCTCGCTGAGGGCCTGGCTATACACTACTTCTATATCAATCCAGCCTTCATTGAAGCAGAAAAATACCAACAAATTCCACAGTGCTTTAACTGTTACTCATACCAGCATATCACCAAAAACTGCCCTGCCAAATACAAGAAGTACTGCTCCACCTGTGGCCTTGAGGGCCACGACTTCAAGAATTGCACTACTGCTTCCCCACCGCAATGCTTGAACTGCAAGGATGACCATTATACTCTTGCTGCAAGGTGCCCTATCAGAAGGGACATACTCAAAAAACAACAGCAACAACAGAAGTCCAAACCACAAGCACCCACATATTCTGCTATTGCCAAGATTCAAGCAGACACTTCCAAGATCCTACAAGCCACGCAAGCTGCTCCTACCACCTTCCTCACACCACCTGCTGCCGATCCCACCAAGATCCTATGTTGCATCATGTATGCTCATGTACAGAATGCAGCTGAGCCTGGCTCCTTCAACACCACCATCAACGAAGTATTCAAACTCAACAACATGCCTGAACTCACATTCCCTGCATCACCACCTTCCAGTGAGATCCTACAAACCACTGCACATATTGCCAGCTTAACTGCTGTGCCACCACAGACACAACCTCCACTCGACATAGAGATGGACCAGTCTGAGAAAACTGATACGTCGGCAAATCCCACCAATGAGAGTCCACCACCTCCTGCCTCCACCGCCACCGCAACTATCCAAGCCGAGGCCTTGCCTCGGACAACTCAACCGCCAGCCAAGAAAGCTAAAACACAAGAAGCAAGGGCTGTAACTCCCCCACACCGCTACTACTGCTCCACCACAACAAGGAGCCAGGGTCAAGACTGCCAAAACTCAAGAACCAAGAGCTGCAGCTTCCTAGGCCACCGCCAATCCCCCTCGGCAACAAGAAGCCAAGGGCAAGAGTGGTGGACACTGCACAACCAACCAGAAGAAGAACCCAATGCAAACACTAGAATGTGAGCAGGACATCAATGACATTGTGAAACCCATCTTAGAACACTTTGCCAACCATATCTACTCCGCCCTCAACAATGCTGGAATCGACCACGAAGCACTGAGGAACAGATTTAATCAGATTGCTGCAGAGGGTTACCCCCTCTAGCACTACCATCAAGACAAGTTTCCCCAGCACTTTGCTGCCTGCTAAAGCTGGGGTGTGGCTCCAATGGGACCCTGTTTTCTGCCTCTGCCCAACTGTGACGTTGAAGATCCCAAGCAAGAAGACACTCCCCACTTGGGGAGTCAATGCAAGATAGAAGAAGTTACCCTCCAACCGGGGGGCCCAAGAGAGAAGATAGAAGAATGAAGAAGACGAACGACACCCCAGCCCCGGGGGCCACCGTGTGGGGCTACGGTCAAACAGTAAATCACTCGACTCACAGCTCCCAGCACTACTGTAAGTACACGCCTGATCATATTTTAGTGGACTCATTGGTTGAATGCTTCACTTTTGACCAATAATTAACTTAGTCCTTTCAGTCTTGATAGGTTAAATGTTTTAATAATCACCACATCTTTTAGGTATTGTACTTATCATGGAGAGTGATTTCTTAAGCAGTGGGTAATCTGTCTCTCTTTACAGCTTGAAATGACAGAGAGGGTCACCTGCCAATCAACGAGTAGAATTGAAGGAGACGGACTAACATTCTGAGACGCCCCAATTTCTGATCCACTTACCTGTTTGTGTATGCAAGTAGCAGGATATAACCCCTCATCATTGCAGTGGAAAAAAAACCTGTTTTCTTGTCATCTGGATGGATTATTGACAGCTATAAAATCTGTGAAGAACAAGCAGGTGGGTTGTCACCAACACCTGCGACCCCCACATCATCGGCAACGGCTACGATTTCAACAACACGCAGTGTCACCAACACCAGACACCCAAGTTTTATTTATATATATTAGCGTTGAATTCAGATTTCTTTTATCTTTTTCGTTTTTCATTTTCTTTAAGGTAGGATCAATATTTCATATTTAAGTGTTTTATATTTTATATGTTCTAAATAATAAAGTGTTTGTTTGTCAGTTTTTGTTCTTTTTTTATTCATTACTTTTCCTCAGGAGGAGCCAGCCTTGGTAATACTGTCTGAAGTTGTTACAGGGCTGAGTAAGCCTTCACACTGTCTAAGGCCTCTACCCATTGCAATTTCCCTCCCATGACCCATTAATCTGTTCCTCATTTTCGCTCCCATGTACAATGTATTTACCCACTCGACCATTTCCTCCCCAAAACCCTGTCTCCTAAGTATAACCTGCAAAGCTCCCCTTTCCACTCTATCATATGCTCCATGCCAATCTAGAGCCAACAAAGCCGCCCCTCCACCCCCACCCTTAGCTTCCACAAAACTTCTCAGTATCCCATGTCCTTCAATCATCGACCTTCCCGGCAACCCAAACTGAGATTTTGACACAACCCATCCCACAACAATTTAAAACCTATTCCCTAAAATTTTTGCAAACCCCTTATAGTCTGCACACATCAGTGATATGGCTCGGTACTCCGAAGGGTGGGCTGCCCCTTGACATTGGGGGGCCAACACTACAACTGCTGTTACCTGCTTCTCCCCCAACTTACCCTTCTCTTCATCGATTAAATAACCTAACTATAAATCCCATTATTAATGTCCAATGCTGTAAATAAAATTCTCCCGGGAGACGTCAACACCAGGTGCTTTCCCCTTCCTCATTCCCTTAAACATTCTCTATTTCCTCTGCTTTTAATAGTCCCACCTAAACCCTTTTCTATCACTATTTCCTAAATTACACATCATATACGTACTACCTTGTCCAACGCCACGTCCCCCACCCCCCCACTGTTCCAGTAATTTTTCTTTACCAAGCCTCAGCATACGCACATTTTCCCCTTCGTCGTTCGTATCTCCTGCCCTGCTCTATAATTCCCGCCCATCTCTGTTACCTCTAAACATGGGATAGCTGTCACCGCCGCCTTTTGGGCTTTTGATGCCGCAAAACAATACGCTGAGGCTTGTTGACCCAAAGCCTTCTTCCGCCCCTGCCTGCACCCTTACAACTTGAACCTTTCATTTTGCAACACCCTCATCCTCCCCTTTTTTTCAGCAATTTCATCCATAGGAAAATTATTACCACCCACCCCCCGCCCATAGCAACCTTTTAAACCTTTATCCTCTAAATAGTTAGCCAGTCCATTTTTTTAAATTTTTAATACATTTTCCTTTTTCTCCAATAAAACTTTCTAATCCTTTCCTTTGCAACACTATCCCACCATGTCACAATGCATCCACTCCCTGTTCTTCCACACTAAGCTCTTCCATAGGACTGAAAACCCCTCCAACCTCCCCTCATCACCTAACACACTTATATTTAATTTCCAATAACTTCTATGTATGCCACGAGCGTCCCCCCCCCAACCTCCACCCCACTGCCCTATGAACTGACATTGTAGCCTCAACAGTACTGAAAGATTTCACATCCACTCCCTGAGAAAGGTACACTCTATCTAGTCTCGCAGCATATCCACTCCTAACAACGTATTTTCAGTCCCCCACACCGCCTCCCAAAGGAATCACGAACATAACATCCTTAATAAATCCCTAAGAGAAAAACAGACATTTTCCACCCCCTTTTGGGGTCCACATCAGCCATCCTGATTACACTATTCCAATCTGCACCAACTATTGCCACTCTGGCAGTGCACTTAAAAAAACACAAGATCCTCACACAAAAAATCATTCTTTACATTTTTGTTATTTTTGTGGTGCATACACCTCACAAAAGACAAAAACGCTTACCCATCCACCACCCATTTCCCCACGCAACACCTTCCCTCCCCTCCTCCCTCACTTCTCTGCCCAAAAAAAACGGGCTCGTCTCTCTTATTAAAATTCCCACACCACCTTTTAGATGGGGAGATGGCAGGGTAAACTACTCGAAATTCTGCCACCTCCAACACCCTACCCTCTTAAAATTGTGCTCCCGCAGGAAACACAGCATCCACTCTAGATTTATTCAGGAAATTACGAAATCAATCTCTCTTCATACCGCTACATAACCAATTACATTTTTCAGACAACACCTAAGGCCTATTAAAGTTTCCACCCCTGCTTCCTCTCATCACTCTTTACAATCCAGAGCTTGAACTTAAGTTTGCTCTCTTTCCCTCCCCCCCTTCTTCCTGTGCTTCCCATATGGCTCCACCACCTACACCACTACCTTCACACTTCACCCCAGTCTGTTTCCCAGGCCTTTGTGCAGGCATAAGGACGTCATTAGAATCTGATGTAGCCGCCCCTTTCCCATGGACAGTTTTGTTACACTTGTCTTGGTCAGATGTTGCCCCTCGATGAACCTCCACCTCCACCTGGAATGGGTTTTAAAGATTAACGGACGACTCCAAACCACAATCACGTCCCAAATTATCATTCTCGACTTTCTGGAAGCGACGACTCTCGATGACTCCACGCTCAGATGTAACGTCCCTCTCTGGCGGTGACAAAGTCTTCAACACCTCCACCAATTCCTCCCCAATCTCAAGAAAATTCTCTGTAATTGCTGCTCCTCCTTTCCAAGGGAGACGATACCTGATCAGGCAGCTGGGGGCGGGACTCCAACTCACAGCCAGTTTTTGTTTTGCCCGATCCCCCTATCTCGCTCCACAAAACACCACGCTTTCCATCCGATGTTTGTTTCTCCACCTGCCACCTTTGGGAAGCAGGGGGCTGCGACGTCCACCACAGGTCCAGGCACACGTCTTCGCTTGTCACAGGTCGCTTTCTATGTGATCATACTCACCACATAGGCGGCTGTACGTCGTTGTCTGGGTACATTACCCTTATCTGCGTCCTGAAATCTTGTAGATACATAGAGGACGGGACTGGGTGCCTCAAAGTCATTTTGAGGTTGAAAGAACCTCTGAAAAACCAGCATAGACACCTGCCGGCACGTACCATGTTGAGCATAATGCACCGTCCCATACGCCTCAAAAACTTTCCTTATATTGCCTCGTCCGCCTCAAAGGGAACGTTGCGTAACTGATCCAAGTATAATGCCGTGAAACATCTATCATTCTTTCACTGACGCTGGTGTGACGCTAAGACTTACGTCCTGAAACCTGGTGACTAACGTTCATAAAATGTAGCTGATAGCAGCTTGACGAAAATTCTTTGGCCTCCGTTTAATGCTACACCATAAAGTCACTATCTTGTATACCATATGTCTCCCGGAGATCTTTGGCAATAAGGGCTTGCGCAGGACTAGGAGTTATCGTTCCTTTAAGTAGCTCAATGCCTACAGTATTTATCCGGCGTCTCAGACTAACCACCATCTTGACAATCACAGTGCACCTATGTTGTTAGCAGAGGCGTGACAGCACCACTTCACACAACGCAGCCAGGTAACTGACAAGGGAGCTCGCCTACAAACAGCAGAGGGGTGCAGAGCACAACCGCACTCTACTGTGGTCAGACAGCGAATGTTGTCTAGTATTGTAATATGACCACCACCGTGAAGATCTGTGTAATCTGCACAAAGGGTAAGAGACGAAGACAGGCCTGGATTACTTGCCATTACTGTGGTCAGTGGTCCCATAGTATATGCAGGGATTTTAAACTAGTGACCACACTTGACATAAACTCAGAGAGATGTTTTTGGGTCTGCCCGAACGAGATACACCTGTATGAGGAAATGACATCTATGTTAAAAGACAACAACACCAATAAAGCATCCTTCTTGAAACATATGTCCGCATAGTATGACAGTTGGGAAAAATAGATGGGTAGTAGGGACAGGGCTGTCTTGGACAGTGCTCCTGAGGGTGCTAGTGTTGTCCTGGAGGAAAGTGCTCCTGAGGGTGCTAGTGCTGTCCTGGAGGGCAGTGCTGAAGGTGCTAGTGTTGTCCTGGAGGAAAGTGCTCCAGAGGGTGCTAGTGATGTCTTAGAAGATAGCGCTCGTGAGGGTACCAGTGTTGTCCTGGAGGAAAGTGCTCCTGAGGAAGCTAGTGCTGTCCTGGAGGTCGGTGCTGAAGGTGCTATTGTTGTCCTGGAAGAAAGTGCTCCAGAGAGTCCTAGTGATGTCTTAGAAGATAGCGCTCGTGAGGGTACCAGTGTTGTCCTGGAGGAAAGTGCTCCTGAGGAAGCTAGTGCTGTCCTTGAGGTCGGTGCTGAAGGTGCTAGTGTTGTCCTGGAAGAAAGTGCTCCAGAGAGTCCTAGTGATGTCTTAGAAGATAGCGCTCGTGAGGGTACCAGTGTTGTCCTGGAGGAAAGTGCTCCTGAGGAAGCTAGTGCTGTCCTGGAGGTCGGTACTGAAGGTGCTAGTGTTGTCCTGGAAGAGAGTGCTCCAGAGAGTCCTAGTGATGTCTTAGAAGATAGCGCTCGTGAGGGTACAAGTGTTGTCCTGGAGGAAAGTGCTCCTGATGGAGCTAGTGCTGTCCTGGAGGACAGTGCTGAGGGTGCTAGTGTTGTCCTTTAGAAATGTGCTCCTGAGGGTGTTAGTGCTGTCCTGGAGGACAGTGCAGAGGATGCTAGTGTTGTCCTGGAAGAAAGTGCTCCTGAGTGTGCTAGTGCTGTCCTGGAAGACAGTGCTGAGGGTGCTAGTGTCGTCCTGGAGGAAAGTGCTCCTGAGGGTGCTAGTGCTGTCCTGGAGGACAGTGCTGATGGTGCTAGTGTTGTCCTGGAGGAAAGTGCTCCAGAGGGTGCTAGTGATGTCTTAGAAGATAGCACTCGTGAGGGTACTAGTGTTGTCCTGGAGGAAAGTGCTCCTGAGGTTTCTAGTGCTGTCCTGAGGGACAGTGCTGAGGGTGCTATTGTTGTCCTGGAGGAATGCGCTGCTGACTGCGTTAGTGCTGTTCTGGAGGACAGTGCTGAGGGTGCTAGTGTTGTCCTGGAGGAAAGTGCTCCTGAGGATGCTAGTGCTGTCCTGGAGGACAGTTCTGAGGGTGCTAGTGTTGTCCTGGAGGAAAGTGCTCTAGAGGGTCCTAGGAATGTCTTAGAAGATAGCGCTCGTGAGAGTACTAGTGTTGTCCTGGATGACACTGAAGACAACCTTATTCAGTCCAGAGAGGTTGCAAACAGAGATACTGCTTGAGATGGATCAAAATGAGATGATGCCTCAGGGAATAGTGTCGACACACCATCAGCAAAACCTGGTGGAAACACTGATGTCCATACAGGGGTGAAAGATATTGAAGAGATAGGAAAAATAAATGCACCAGACCCAACCTGAAGATACTAGGATTTGACCCATTCAGGGCCTTCTTAGGAAACGACCAAACTATTTCTCTTGACGACCATCCCTCCATTGCAATAGACGGGGCAGTTTCCTCCCTCCATGCCAGAAACAATGAGGCCACACAGACATGCTATGTACGAACAACTTTCAAGATCTACCAACAATACAAACCAACCATGGAAATCAAGGACAGAATGAACACCGACCAATCTGAGTGCAGTAGACACTTCCACACTGGGCAACCCACCTGGGAAGTTCTACTAAGAATGAGGAGAGAGCAAATCACCCTAATAACCCAACATAAAAGAGATTTCTCGGAATATCTGGTGCGCCAAGCAAACCGGTATAAACTCCATCTACACCAATTCTGGAGCAAGATCCGTAGACTCCTAGGTGCCAAACACTCCCAGTCAACAGCTTACACACTCCTTCACCGACGAAGACGGTGAGAAAGTGACTACCCTGCTCGAAGACCCGCAAGACCAAGCCAAGCTGATGGGTGAAGTATGGGAGAACATTCTTTCACACAACGACAATAGAAGATTTAACAATAATCACTACTAGTGGGTCAACCAATGGCGAGACGAAAACTTGGAAAACTTCCATCCTATACCATCAATTGACACATCATCTCTCGAAAACGAACACCCTCTAACCAGACCAATTACTTTCAGGGAAGTGTCCCAAGTCATTGGGCGAATGAGAAACAGCACTTGGCCCATTAGGCATAACAGCTAAACAATTAAAGTACCTTCCCCACAACTGCAAGATGTCACTAGTGAATATCTTCAATGCCATCTTGGCATCAGGTCATTTGTCAGTGGCATTCAAGACGGCAAGGATGATCATCGCCAAACCCAACAAGGACAACCGCAACCCCGAGAACTACAGACCCATCGTCCTACTCGAAGTCACGGGCAAAGTCTTCGAGAGAATAATTTCTAACAGGTTGAATTACTACACAGAGTTCAACCACCTATTCTCTGAAAGGCAGTTCGGCTTCAGGTCCCACTGCAGCACAGTCCATGCTATAAATATCTTCTTCGATGCCGTGACCAGCCTGAGGAAGCAAGGGAACCTGACCCTGATTGCAAGCAGGGACGTACACAAGGCCTTCGACAGCATGTGGCACGACGGTCTCATTTTCAAACTTGCAGACCTCCCTGATCACAACTGGACCTTTCTCAGGCTCATTTACAACTTCTTAACAGGAAGTAGTATCATCCCCGCCTTCCATGGCATGGCAACAACTCCCTTCACGCCGACAGCAGGAGTACCCCAAGGCTCTTGCCTCTGCCCTATACTCTTCAATATACATGTCAACGATCACCCCGAGCCTGAACACAATGATACCATCATCACCCAATTTGCAGACGATGTGATCCATGTAGTCTCTTCAGGATATACTATTCGTATGAACATATGGTCCGCTGTTTACCGTCGGATTTCCTCCAGTTTTGGTTCACAAGACAAAGTGTTTTCACTCTTTCCTGAAAATATTTATCAAAAATATACCTCAAACAACAACTTAGAAAAGATTGAAAAAATGACTGATTTACTGATGATACCATTTACCCCCGAATCATTTCTATATGGGAAGACGTAAGGTTGTTTGGACACTTGGTGCCGAGAGAACAATGCTAATACGAACTTCTAATATTCTAATATCCTCTAAATGCCTTATCTTTATTTCACAAAAAAATAAAGTTTGTTAGTAATTGGAATGTTGCAAAAAATCTGCCCTTTACTCCCACATAACTCCCAAAGTATTTGGAATATTTCCAAAGTTATATCATAAGAAAATAGAGAAATCATTATTCTACAATTTCTGTGACATCGATACCATGCCTCACCCTTCTAGGGTAGGGTCGGACGCCCAAGCCCACATTGTTGTCTTTCTTGACCTCGAGAAAGCTTTTGAGCTAGCCAGTGCACCTGCCATCCTCTCACTCTTGGCCCGCAGGGGGATTAAAGGCAGGCTGCTTTCATGGCTTCGTTCCTATCTCCAGGACAGGCGGGCCCGGGTACGCTTCCAGGGGCATGCCTCTTCTCTCAAGACCCTGGACAATGGCACTCCACAGGGCGGGGTGCTTAGTCCCACCCTGTTCAATGTACTGATGCATCAGCTGGTGTGCCTGCCTTTCTCCAAGGGACCGTCCTCCTCAGCTATGCCGATGACCTGGCACTTGTCGTACCTAGGAAGCGCCGGCTTTTGCAGCGTGCCCAGGAGGACCTCGATCTGCTGGCTTCCACCTGCCGTCACTTGGGACTCAAAATATCTGCAGCAAAACCCAAAAAGCCATGATCCTTCGCACCAAGGTGCCCAGTCAGAGGCTGCGGGTCCTGGGCATCGACCTGGAGTGGGTTCACAGTTATAGGTACCTTGGCATCTACATTGACAGGCACCTCACCTTCCAGAAACATGTGCGCCACATTAAAGAGAGGGCTCTGCAGAGGGTCAGGACATTGAGTGCCATGGCCAACCCTAGGGTTGGGGCCAGCCTCGGGGTCATGAGGTTGTTCTACATCCAGGCAATACGTTCCCTCGTTGACTATGGGGCACTTGCTCTGGTTCACGCCAGACCCACAAACATCAAATCCCTCTGTGTCATCCAGAACACAGCTGTACGGGCCATGCTGGGGGCTCCTAGGTGGGCCAATGCAGTGGCTCTGAACCTTGAAGTGCAGCTACAGCCTCTTGAAGACAGGATCCAACTGGTAGCTGCCAGGAGGATTGCAAAGTATCTCCGACTCCCAGGGGCTGACAAACTGATGAGAGATTTACGGGTCCGCCAGGGACAGGTCATTCCACTGCATCCCGGCCGCCGATGGATGTGGTCGGTAGCAGATGCCACACAGAAGCTCTTGCCCATGACATTGCTCCAGGCGGGAGGCTGCGACAGACTGGCAGCGAACTACACAGTGCCACCCCCTTGGGCACCAGAGCTGTTTGCGGTGAGCTGGACAACCCTACCAGAGAGCAAGAGGCATTGCACCCGGGACATTCTGCACCACCTTGCCTCGGCTAGCATTGTGGGTGCGGAAGGCCCAGGGTGTGTGCCATATTACACTGATGGCTCCAGAGACCCAGTGGTAGGCCGCACAGCTGCTGGGATGTTCCACAGCAATCTGACAGCAGGTTGGCGCCTCCCAGACCATTGCACCATCCTCCAGGCCGAACTCTTTGCCATCCAACAAGCTCTGCGGCATGCTCTTGCAGACCATCAGCATCCCCCCATCATCCACGTTGATTCCAAGGCAGCAATCCAAGCGCTTATGCACAGAGAGCCAAAGGACAACATACACTTAATCACATCCATCCGGGGTGACCTGCAGACTCTCATGGCCCAGGGTCGCAGGGCTACCATCAACTGGATCCCAAGCCATGTGGGTATCCCTGGCAATGATGCTGCAGATGAGGCTGCTAGGACTGCAACCCTCGAGGCACAGCCACATGCTGCGATCTCCATCAGCCTTAGCCAGATTGCGCTGTTGGCTGCTGGTGCGGCGAGGCGCCCATTCCCTGACCCTGGGGAGTCACGGAGCCTCTGTTGGTATGTCAGGGCGACCCACAGGGTGCCCCCTCCAAGTCTTCGAACACAGTCCAGGGAACTGTGGGTGCATATCCACCGCCTACGCTTAGGGTATCCCACCACTGCGCGGATTGTTGAACGGGCACGAGAGGAGCTCTGTGCCCATTGTGACCGAATGGTTCTGCAGCCCTTGGTGCACTACCTGTTAGACTGCCCGGCTACGATGCCCCTTCGCCGTAGACACTTCCCAATGACCCCAGTAGGGCAGACCCGAGAGAATGAGGCAGCACATCTTGTGTACTTCGCTGTCAGGGACTTGGAAACCTTACTTCCAGTCCTTGCATGTCATCCGCCCCCCCCCGCTGAAGTTGCTGCGAGGGCCTGCTTTGGGCCTCCATTGCACTGCACACCAGCCACTGTTAGTGCACACTAACGTTTGGTACGTCATCTGGCCATAGGGCCGGTGAGGTACCCCCCCCTTCCTGCTGAAGACCTGCCACACAGGTGCAAGTAACGATAAATGTCACTTCCCTACCCGGGGAGCCAATGCCGGGTCACCAAAATGGAAGACACCCGGGCCGGGATTACCGGCGAATCAAATAGAATAGAATAGAATAGAATTCTAGGGTAGGGTAGGTGCCTGAGTCCGAGCCTTTAGCTCATAAGACTGTCATTCCCATTTGTCCCCTTGTGGCGGGGATGGCAGACCAGAGAGGCCTAGCTTGTAGCTAGGCCTGGGGACAGTTGGTCCCAAAGATGAGGAGGTACTTGTGCCTCCTCCCATGGGAGACTTAGGTCTCAGACACTCCCTAAAGAGGGAGCCAAGGCCGGGCCACCACTTGGAAAAGGCCCGGGCCGGGAGAATACCGGCTAATCTTTAACTAACTAACTAATTTCTGTGAATATTATTCCATTTAATTAAATAATAACGCAGGAAAACGGCGGCATAAATGAATAAGTTATTTCCGAGATATTGGCCTGGAGCGCCGGCTGGCCTCCCGTCTCGAAATATTATTATTATTATTATAATCAAGGGGGAAGCGCTAAACCCGGAGGATTATACAGGTCCTGGGGGGTGATGTGGAAGGCATTCAGGCTTAATTCGGGGAACTGGAGCACAGATCCAATTCCCTAAATCAAGAGCCCCTCACCAACATCCCCCATCTCGAAAAAAAAAAAATCGCGAAAATCGCGTTTATTTCGGTGTATATTCTATTTCTACACATATGCTGCTATGTATGATAATTCTATGTAACTGTATTGTGTATACCTGAATAAATTTACTTACTTACTTACTTACTAGTAAATTGGTGTTCTAGTGCAGTTATCCTGTTCAACGCTCCGTTTTCTATCATTTAAGACCAAGTTATACAACAAGAAGTCGTGGGGTAACAAATTTATATCGAATATTACTTTAGATTTCCCAATATTAAGGCCTATTTTATTCAGTCTAGAGTATATACCATGTTTGTTTGTTATTTATAGTGTTTATTATATCATATTAGATCAATTCTGATAGATAAATAAGCCGTAGAGTTGATATATAAGCTGATATAAGCGTAATAATGAAGTAATTTCTGCTGGCACTCTTTGGAGCGGAACACTGCCGAGCGTCCCATATGGTGCCAGGTTGGCTCTAAGTCTACTGATAAGCTCTTCTGATGCCAAATAGTCAGTTATTACATTAGAAAGAATAATGCAAGAAAAAGCGATAAAAACAAGGAAAAAATTCCAAAAAAATATATGGGCCGTGAGCAGACTCGCTACAAACATCACCGTCACCTTACATGATATAAATGACTATAATTTCTTGTAGAAACGTCGTAGAACATTGACTCTTGTACCATTGTTTTCCCAAATAGTTAAGCTATTTTTCCTGTATGAATAACTCAATTTCCTTAATTTTTCGATTTTTTTTGGAGAGCGTGCGAATAATTCGAATATAGCACCCTTCAACCTCTCTCTCTGGTGCAAACAAGCATAGGAGAGCAATAGAGAAAATGAACGAAGAATTAAGGAGAACAGCTAAGTAAGAGAAGAAATGGAGAATCACAACCATCCCAGACAAAGTCCTCATCAGCACCATCGGCTGCTTACCATCAACCACGGAAGACAAAGGGGGCATTTCCATCAGAGGCACCCGAATCGTTATTAGGAATTCAAACAAGATCCTAGGATACGAGATCAACAGACTACTCAATTCCACATCCGAAATAACCAAAAAAGTGAACCTCGCAAAAACCCGCCTCGGCCAACTTTACCGATTCAAAGCAGCTCCTTCCCACATCAAACAACACCTGTACAAGATGATGATCAAACCTCTGCTAGAATACCCCTGTGTACCCATGTCGCTAACAACCAAAACCAACACGCTAAAACTCAGAGTCCAAAACAGAGCCCTTCACTTTATCACTGGCCCGGTGGTCTGGTGGCTAAAACTCCCGCTTCACACACGGAGGGCCCGGGTTCGATTCCCGGCGGGTGGAAATTCTGACACGTTTCCTTACATCTATTGTCCTGTTCACCTAGCAGCAAATAGGTACCTGGGTGTTAGTCGACTGGTGTGGGTCGCATCCTGGGGGACAAGATTAAGGACCCCAATGGAAATAAGTTAGACAGTCCTCGATGACGCACTGACTTTCTTGGGTTATCCTGGGTGGCTAACCCTCCGGGGTTAAAAATCCGAACGAAATCCTATCCTATCCCTATCCTATTCAGAGACAGAATCAGGACCGAAGACCTGCACACACAACAGAGAATCACTGCAATTAACGTCAGGCTAGATAAACTAAAGAAGAGACAACTATACGACATGCAGAAACTCTATGTATTTGACAGAGAGAACTTACCACAATCCCTTCTTGCGACTTATTTCACTCAGAAATGAGTCACTCATCAAACCATGAAAGAAAATGCTACAATGAATACTGCCAGGCACATCATCTAAAGGGGACTAGAAGCCACAGACCAGCCAGACTATGGGAAACAAAAGAGAGGAGCCACAACCTCTCCAGGGACAGAAGCTTTTTAGGGCCAGAAAGGAAAAAACACTGGCAAGAAATGACAATTATCCTACACCACCTGAAAACACTTCTGGAGCAGAGGCACGGACATTGGCTTCTACCCCAGAACAGCAGATATTAGAGCCAGCAAATTAAACCCCCAAAAATTTCCCCCAATACGACATTTGTCTTTTGCAAAACATCAGGGTTTTAAAGCCGTTAAAAAAACAACAAAATTCTTTACCCTCAAGGGACTGCTCATAGAGTCAAAAAGTAATGTTTGCAGCATTCACAGAGACCCACATAAAGGATCATTTTGACAAACGAAATATTGATCCCAGGTTATAACCCAATCCAAAAGCGACAGACTAAACAGGCAACGGGGGGAGGGGGAGCTGGCCTGTTTGTCACAGAGTCTCTCATTTGCACAGAACTACTAAACACCTCAAATGATGTAATTGAAATTTTGGCAGCAAAGATTGAAGACAAAAACCTCGTCTTGTAGTAGTATACAAGCCTCCAGATGCAACTTCCAGCAATTCCAGGAGTAGCTTGAGAAAATTTACCACTGTCTGGAAAATCTCCCAACTCCTGCCCCAAGCATCTTACTACTAGGAGATTTCTGAGACAACTAAAATGGAAGGAGTATAGCAAACAATGTTTTAGCAGAGATCACCCCAGGAGGCAGCTCAGATGAAAATTCACACACACACGAGCTATTGAATATCTGCACAAATTCACCTTAAAGCAGCAAATAGTACAGCCTACAAGACTAGAAAATATGCTGGACCTCATCTTCAGTAACAATGATGATCTGATACATAATATAACTGTTCAAAGACAAAATTTCCACAGATCACAACATAATAGAGGTACAGACAGTATGCACAGAGCTCCGGACCAGCAAAATATGAGCATCATGAAAGGTCTCTTCACGAAAACCAATTTCAATAACAAAACATACAATTGGATCAAGCAAACCTGTCCTAAATGAAAAAAGCTGGGAAGATATCCTAAACAACATCGATCCGAACATTTGCCCTTTAAAAAAAACTAATTCTATGGTTCTTGAGATCTGCTCAAGACATATTCCATTAAGAAAAAGAAAGAGAAAGATGTAAACTAGAAAGAGAGAGGACGTTCCCTATACAAATGAGGTGAAGATCACAGGCAGCTGAGTGGGGTCCCAAAATATCTGAAATACAATGGAAGCACTAGTCAATGAATTGCCAATATCGAACTTAAGCTGAATGAAACTTTTGGAGACAAGAATCGAGGAAGAACTAAAAGCCATCAACGAAATTAAAAAAAAAAAAAACTTCTTCTCTTATGCCAAATCTAAAAAAAAAAAAAAATCCAGTATTGCATCCCTGCTTAGGCAGGATGGGACATACACAGATGATAGCCAAGAAATGATTTAGATGCTAAGACCCAATATACTCAGTGTTCAGCGATCCACTGCCCACTCTAAGGGGCCCAAAAATCCAAATGAATTCTTCATGAACGAAACCCAAAATTTTTGGGCATCCCAAAAAATTTTCGGATATTATTCTAACTCCACAAGATCTTGAAGAGGCAATTAATGACATGCCCCCTGCACTCTTCCCCCGGCCCGAAAGATGGGAACTCCGTGTTCACCAAGAATTGCAAGAAGTCCCTATCGCATGCCTTCAGCATTGTATGGAGAGGAAAGCATGGACACAGGGGTCATTCCACACACACACACTAAAAAAAAACAGACATAGCCCCAGTCCACAAAGGTGACAGTAAAGCAACTGCAAAGAGCTACAGACCGATAGCACTAACATCCCATATCATAAAAATCTTTGAGAGGGTTTTAAGAAGCAAGATAGCCAACCACCTAGATACCCATCAATTTCACAACCTAGCGCAACACGGGTTTAGAGCAGGTCGCTCCTGCCTGTCCCAGCTACTGGACCACTATGACAAAGTCCTGGATGCTGTAGAGGATGAACAAAATACAGATGTAGTATACTCAGACTTTGCAAAAGCTCTCAACAAGTGTGACATGGTGTTATAGCACACAAAATATGGGATAAAGGAATAACGGGAAAAGTTGGTAGATGGCTCTACAACTTCCTGACAAATAGAACACAGAGAGTAATAGTAAACAGAGTAAAGTCCCAGGCAGCCATGGTAAAAAGCTCCCATTCTATTCCTCATCCTCATTTCTGACATAGTCAGAGATGTAAGCCATAGCTCCGTGTCTTCCTTTGCAGAAGACACCTGGATCACCATGGCAGTGACCTCCATCGATGACAGTGCGAGACTCCAAGTGGACATCAACCAAATCTTCGAATGGGCCACTCAAAACAATATGAAGTTCAACGAGGAGAAAATTCGACTACTCAGATATGGAAAACTTGAAGAAATTAAAAATGTGTCAGGGTATACAACAAATTCTAACCATACAATAGAGTGGAAAAGTAATGTGAAGGACCTGGGAGTGATAATGTCGGAGGATCTCGCCTACAAAGACCACAACAATGTATGTACCTCATCCACTAGGAAAATGATAAGATGGATATTGAGAACTTTCAAGACTAGGGACGCCAAGCCCATGATGATTTTCTTCAAATCGCTTGTGCTCTCTAGGATGGAATACTGCTATACACTAACTGCCTCCTTCAAGGCTGGCGACATTGCAGACCTGGAGAGTGTATAAAGAACTTTCACGGCACACGTAAGTGCGATAAGGCACCTAAACTACTGGGAACGGTTGAAGGTCCTTGATCTGTATTCCCTCGAACGCAGGCGAGAGAGATACATGATAATATACACTTGGAAGGGCTTGGAGGGATTCGTACCAAACCTGCATACGAAAATCACTCCATATGAAAGCAAAAGACTCGACAGGAGACGCAACATTCCCCCGATGAAAAGCAGGGGTGCCACGAGTACACTGAGAGACAACACAATAAGTGTCCAGGGCCCAAGACTGTTCAATTGCCTCTCAGCATACATAAGGGGGATGTCCTATCAAGAAAGGTTGAGGGAAATCGGTCTGACGACACTGGAAGACAATGACATACAAAATACTGCATGGAATAGAAAAGGTGGACAGAAATAAGATGTTCCAGATAGGGGACACAGAAACGAGGGGTCACTCTTGGAAACTGAAGACTCAAATGAGCCACAAGGATATTAGGAAGCATTTCTTCAGTCTTAGAGTGGTCAGGAAGTGGAATAGTCTAGCGAGCGATGGAGTGGAGGCAGGAACCATACATAGCTTTATGACGAGGTATGATAAAGGAGTCGTCGTGCAGCCACCGTGGAGAGAAGACGTCTTCGTTCCTGCTCTGAGCACTGCCTCCAGTTTTCTCTTGGGTTATCCTGAGTAATTCTCGAGCAGAGCTGAGAGGAAACTTGCTGGCAGTCACTTCGAGCCCCATCCCATCAAGAGGGTAAGGCGGTGTTAGTTAGTTTAATATGTTTATTATGCACCCCATACCCATCCTGTGGGCGGTAGTCAAAAGATTACAGAGGTACATAATTGGTCCAGGGACTGGACTCCAAAGTTTTGATAGCTGAGCAAGTTACAGAGGTAATGAACTCACAATTTACAAAGGTAATGAACTCACAATTTACAAAGGTAATGAACTCACAATTTAACAAGGTAATGAACTCCAGGTAAGTCTGGTCACAATCATGACAAGTTACAAAGGTATTTACAGATTACAGAGGTACGTAATGGGTCCAGGGACTGGGCCCCCAAAGTTTTGATAGCTGAACTAGGTACAAAGCTCACAAGTTACAAAGGTAATGAATACTGTAAGAATGGTTACTTACGTTTATACATGGCTACAATCATGAACAAATTATAGAGTAATGAGCAATTCACACTTCCACACCCGGTCACAACTGGAATGAGTTATTGGTGCAAATATTGATTGTTGAGTCACACACACCACACACACCACACACACACACACACACACACACACACACACACACACACACACACACACACACACACACACACACACACACACACACACACACCCTCACACACACCTGCACGCACCCACACACAACGCACGCACACACACACACACACACACACACACACACACACACACACACACACACACACACACCCACACACACCCACACACACACACCACACACACACACACACACACACACACACACACACACACACACACACACACACACACACACACACATGCACACATGTGGTAATGCTTTATTTACAGCTAGCAAAGTCAGGGTATTTCTCCAGAATGGTCTGCAATATACCACTGTGGATAAAATAAGGCGGTGACCTGCTTGCTTGTTCACCCCTCTCTTCCCCATCCCCTCATCCTTCCCCTTCCTCCCCTCACCCAAACATCTACACTGGCCCACACTCTAACACTCTGCTTACATTGCTATCCTTCTGACTTTCCTATCTTCTCTTTTTTTTTTCTTTTTTTGACAACTTTGCTTTGGCGAGTAAACACAAGGCATTTTGACTATCCGTGTGGTTTTTTAAAATCCGGCCGATATTTGCCTTGGGCCCTTTCCCCCTCACCACTCGAGGGTAGCCTATCTTAGGGGCTGACCTTCATAGGTCAGCTGACATATGATGTTTAGGGATACCACAAAGGAAAGACTTTTTTGTTAAAGTAACTTCTGTGTCAGATGTACCTTCCTGGACATCATGGCACGAATACGAGTACGAATACGTGTTGATGACAATCAAAAGTCTAAGAAGGAAATTCTCGAATGTATTTGTTCAAATTCAACTGTTGCTCCAGTGGATGTTTTTCAAACCCACGCTGGGGCAGTACTTCTCTCTTCTGAAGAAGAGTTACTTCAACTGCTTAAGCAGGACGATCTTGATAAATTGAAGACTTTTGGTATCATCACAATTGCTCCTGAAAGCTATCAAGCCCAACGATCTGTGTTTGTGGCCAGAATTAACAGTTTCATGAGAAAGCTCAGTGGAGGAACTTATTGCAGACTTTAATCAGGAGAATTCTGAATTTAAGGTTGTCCAAGCATATAAATTCTCTAAACCTGGCAACAACCAGGTAACATTAATGTTAATACTTGAGACACCTGAAGCAGCCAAACTAGTGTGTCAAAATGGTTTCAGATGTTTTACCACCAGATGTACACCTGACCAAATCTCTCTTGAACGGTTTGTCAGTGTTACACAATGTTTTAAATGTTATGTATTTGGCCATACCACCAACAAATGCAGTAGCCAATCACTGATTTGCAGCATATGCTCTGGTGAGCATTCTTTTCGAGATTGCCTAAACAAAACTATGTCCAAGTGTGTCCTTTGCAATAGAAAACACCATGCTGTTTCCCCTGTCTCTCCGGAGAGGAAAAAGGTAATACAGAAAATTCTAGAAGCCAAGAAACTATCCAATTATTCGAAGACCCCTCCTCAGGCACCTCCAACAATGTCCCAAGCTTCCTTCCCAGCTCTGCCTGGATCTAGTGGGACTCTTCAGGCCTCTTCCACCGGTTCCAATGTTTGTACTTCTGCCCCTCTTGGAGTGACCCCATCTAACCCTCACCTACAACAAAGACAGCCATGTCTCAGGAGTCCTCAGCTGGGGATATGACAAGAGCTCAACTAATGTACATGTTGGCCAAGGACATAGCAGGTGGTGATATTCAACTTTCCTCTGTTTTCAATGTTTTGTTAATGGCTAATGGAATCAGTCCCATTAAAATCCAAGATAATGCTAAGTTTATTATGGCCCAGCACTCTCAAGACAAGAAGTATGGGCCTTACTCTACCTCTACAAATACGCCTAATTCATCCCTTGTTCAGGGCTCACCCGCCTCGCATACCCAGGATTTCAACTCCCCTCAGCCCGATGAGTCAATACCTGACCCTAACCATGCCCCAGAGATTGGTGCTTATTCTTCCGCTATTGCAGCTGATCCTGATGAACAAGAACAGGAACTTTCCCAGCAAAATTCACTTGGCTTATCAAATTTTCCTTTGGAGCCTCCACGGTCTCCCTTTGACACTCATGTGCCTCAGCTTCCTGAAACTGGGGATATCACACCTCAGTTATCCGATGACGACTAATGCTTCTGTTGATATTACCAACTCTAGTTAGGATGGTGACATTGTTAGTACGCAGGCAACTACTCAGAATGTCCCTCCTCCCCTTGACGAGTCTAGTAGGGAGAGTGTGTATTCCAATTGTGATGTTACTAGCAGACTGTAGTGAGTTCGGATTGCAGTACATGCGCGGAGTGCAAGAAATAATTATAGATTTATTCTTCAGGGAAGGAGTAGGTAGTTTTACTGTTAGTATATTAATATTAGTTTACTAAGGTATCTGTAGATAATAATAGTGTAGACCTAAGACCTTAACATAGGTAGTAATAGGCCGATAATGTAGGCAAACACTAGGTTAAGTTAGCTAGGAAGAACTGGCAGCCCTATCTTGAATGAGGAGGCGCGGGTCACAAAGACAGAATAGCATCTTTCTTAAGACAGACAACACCTGGACAACACGTGCCGTGATCAGCAGACGGCGCCCCCACGTGTCTTCACATCTGAGACCTGGGGAAATCTGGTAGAGGCACCTCGATGTACCGTAGATGACCTCCTCCGTCAGGCCCATACAGTAAGACAAGACCTTCACCTTTATCTCGTAGATTACTGGCCAGTATCTTGGGAGATTGTGAGTGAGTCGATCTGTGGGCCCGGTTGCAACAGGTTGAGCATGCCCAGAATTAAGGCTCCCAGTTGCACGTGGTTTCTGAGGGGAAGTCCAAAAGGGGCTAAGGCTAAGCTTAGAGAAGTGAAGATCAGGATATATGCTGCAACACCAAGTAAGTTAGTCCTTTATACGTGCATGCAGGCGAGGTTTTCTTGTAACATCAATCATTTGTGAAAATCTGTCCTATAAGCCACTTGTGAGGCTGAGGTACCCAACTCAGAGCTCGGTGTCAACAGAGTTTGCCAGGGTAGGCGACTCACTTGGAGGCAGCCCACACAAATTTTCACACCCATCATCCTGCCCTCTTTAACTGTGGAGTTGGTAATCCATGGGCGACTTGAAAGGAAAACTACTATTTAATATCATGAGAGCCAGGAATCTGTCATTTCAAGGCCCATTCTTTAAATCGTATATTGGTCCTCATCCAGGAATACCAGATATAGTCCTGACGAACAGAGATTGTGACCTCTTCCATTGTCGAGTCTCTCTTGGTGGGAACGTAGGATCCTTGTTATAATACAGCTATAAGCTTCTCCATTCAGGATACCTGTACCTCCTAAACCCAATCTCAACACCTTAGGATTTGACCCCTTCAGGGCATTTCCTAGTGAATATGAAATTGTGTCCTTGGAAAATTTGCCCTCCGCTGCTATTGACGACGCGATCAGGTCTCTTCACAACCGAGTACTTGATGCTACTATTGCAACTTGCCAATTAGCTTCCACAAAGATCTACCAGCAACATAAACCTACCAGGGAAATTAGAGGCTGTATGAAAAATTATCAAACAGAATGTCGAATTCATCTTCAGACGCAACAACCACCAGTGGCTACATTGTACATATTGAGGCAGGATTAATTGCCATGATTAGTCATCACAAACGAGATTTATGGAAATTTCAAGTACTCCAAGCTAACCAGTACAAACGTTAACCTGCAAAATTTTGGAGCAAGATTCGGCAACTTAGGTGCAAGGCACAAGGCTCCCAGCTACCTAATTCATACCTTCACTGATGACGATTATGAGGAGGAGGTTGAAACTGAACTTGATAATTCACAGGACGAGGCTAATTTGATGGGTGATGTATGGGAAAAAATTCTGTCCCACAATAACAGTCGTCGATTTAATAATAACCACAATCAGTTGGTCAATGACTGGAGAGATGACAACTTAACTGATCTCCAATCACTACCTTCCATCGATACATCCACTCTTGAAGAGGACCACCCTCTTACTAGACCTATCACACTACTTGAGATGATTCAAGTTATTGAAAGAATGCGTAATAGAGCCCCAGGTATCTCTGGAATAACAGTGAAACAAAAAAAAGTTCCTACCCAGAAATTGTAAACAGTCTTTGGTTAATATCTTTAATGCAAGTGGTTTTCAATACTGCTTGGCTGATCTTTCTTGCGAAACCCCAGAAAGAAATCCACCAACCTGGAAGCTATGGACCTATATCCTTACTTGAAGTCACTGGCAAAATTCTTGAGAAGATCATTTCCAATAGATTGAACTATTACATGGAGTTTAATCACCTCTTCACAGAAAAACAATTTGGCTTTATTAATCATAGAGGTACCCATCATGCAATATATATTATTTTCGATGCTGTAGCGAGCCTGAAAAATCAGGGCAATTTTGCCCTAATTGCCACCAGAGATGTTCATAAAACTTTTGGTAGCTTATGGCATGATGGTCTTATATATAAACTTGTTGATCTACCTGACCTTAACTGAACCTTTCTCAGATTTATATATAACATCTTAACTCAAAGAAAAATTATTCCTACCTATCTCTGCAGGTCGACAGAGCCTTTTATACCAACAGCGGGTGTCCCACAAGGTTCATGTCTTAGTGCAATTCTATACAATGATACAATAATAACGCAATTGATCGACACCATGCCTAACCCTTCTAGGGTAGGGTAGGTGCCTGAGTCCGAGCTTTTAGCTCATAAGACTGTCATTCCCATTTGCCCCCTTGGGGCGGGGATGGCAGACCAGAGAGGCCTAGCTTGTGGTTAGGCCTGGGGACAGTTGGTCCCAAAGATGAGGAGGTACTTGTGCCTCCTCCCATGGGAGACTTAGGTCTCAGACACTCCCTAAAGAGGGAGCCAAGGCCGGGCCACCACTTGGAAAAGGCCCGGGCCGGGAGAATACCGGCTAATCTTTAACTAACTAACAATAATGCAATTTGCAGATGATGTTATCCATGTCGTCTCATCAACCCCTGTAACAGGAAAATGTGAGTATGAGAGAGTCAGAAAAAATGAATATTGAACTTCGTCGAACATTTAATTGGGAAAAGAAATGGAGAATTACGACCAACCCTGACAAAGTCCTTATTAGTTTTGCATCAACCATTGAAGACAAGGGAGGTATCTCCATCAGAGGTTCACCTGTAGCAATTAGAAACCCTAAGAAGATTTTGGGATATGAAAGAGACAGGCTGCTCCACTCAACATCTCACGTCAGTAAAATGATTAGTGTGGAAAATTTTTAATTTTCCGAAACTATAGCGCCTAATAGGTGTTTTATGTGCCGATATGAGTCAAAAATGTATTTGAAAATAGAGTAGAACCAAGAGTTCCCTTTGCGCATGCGCGGATGTGCGGGGGGAGAGTGGCGGGTTTGTTTTGAAGGTGCAGAGGAAGCTGGGAAAGCATGGAACCACGAAATTGGCATTCACGGCGGCCTAAGGATTAATATAGGCCTCATTTCGTAATAGGAAGTGTCGTAACTGTTCCTGGTGGAGAGTGAGGGAACGTGATTTATGGGACCACGGTAATATAGTGGTAAAATGAGTGAATAAGGGCAGGACCGTTGGTGACTGGCGCGTCGTCCTGGACTGTCCCAGGGAAAATTACCCTTGGTTTAATCATCACTCATCGGTCTCAGATCTTAATGGAGTGATCTCTAATGTGTATAATAATTATGAGCCATTAAATCGTCTTGTGAATTGTAATGAAATTTAAATGATAATAACGCTAAGTTAAGAGAATGTGTGAAGTGAAATAAGTCGTTTTGCTCCGAGTGAACACGTTAGACCTCGTTGTTCCCGAGACGAGGAAAGTGAAGCTCCTTGAGTCACGACTTTTAAAGCGGGACAAACCAACGGATACCTCGTCTTGCTGGAATGAGAACCGTGTCGGTGTAGCAGGACATCGAAAATGAGATGGTGAATGGAGGAAATAAGGATTATTATTATTATAATCAAAAAGAAGCGCTAAGCCACAAGGGCTATACAGCGCTGCGAGGAAATAAGGAGTATCAATCACCCACAGTTAAGTAACCCTTCTAGTTATAACAAACTTATGCTGGCCAGTTGTGTTATGTTGTAATTAGATAGGTTATGAGTGATCCAGCTACATCAAGTGACCACCAGAGAACATCTGGTAAGTGATGGGATTATGTACAAATGTTTTCCTTGATGGATGTATCCAGGTGTATCCTACCCCCCCCCCTTCATTCAGCTAAACTAATATAATCTATACAGTCCACAATTAATTATAGCACCGTACTTGGGGGGTGCTATCCAATCCATACTGGTCTCGGATAGATATGGATAAGATTGTGAGGTCGAGGGGACCACTTGGCACGACCAGGGGTGGTTAAGTTTTCTCACATGTCTACACGGGGTGACTACGGTAAACAATATGGTTGTCTCCCAATGAGATTACTGGTATGTATATAATGTTGAGGTACATACCGGTAAGCACCCTAGAAAATTTTCCATAATTAGGATAGGCAAAGCCAGTCTTAGCAGTCTCTATAGATTTAATCAAACCGCTTCCTATTGTGTCCCAATGTCGTTAACAACAGAGACCAACATGCTACTGTTACAACGGGTCCAGAATTTATTATTATTATTAAATATTAGCCGGTATTCTCCCGGCCCGGGCCTTTTCCAAGTGGTGGCCCGGCCTTGACTCCCTCTTTAGGGAGTGTCTGAGACCTAAGTCCCCCATGGGAGGAGGCACAAGTACCTCCTCATCTTTGGGACCAACTGTCCCCAGGCCTAGCCACAAGCTAGGCCTCTCTGGTCTGCCATCCCCGCCCCAAGGGGGCAAATGGGAATGACAGTCTTATGAGCTAAAGGCTCGGGCTCAGGCACCTACCCTACCCTAGAAGGGCTGGGCATGGTGTCGATGGGTCCAGAAGAGAGCTCTCCACTTTATTACGGGTACCAGGAGGAGAGACAGAATCAACATGGCAGATTTACACATACAACAGGATATTTCTGCCTTAAAACATATTTGACGTAAATTCAAAATAAAGATAATAGTAATAATAAAAGATAAATAAGCATAAGATAACCAGATATTGTATCTTTCTCCAAACTTATTCAAAATTGATCATATTTTACAAATTATCTTCCGTACCTTAAATAATAATAATAATAATAATAACTGACTCAATAAAATAAAATAGTTTAGTTACACTTCAAAATATTTATTTTTTGGAACGTGGAACGTAAACAATAATTTTTTTTTCCCTCTCCTCTAACATCATATGATGAGTTATATAACAGTTAAACAAACTCAAATATTTACTTAAAATTAAATAGTAAAATTTAAAACTTAGTAAACTATTGAAAAAAGTTTTCCAATTTCTTGAAGGTAAAAAGAATTTTCTATAATATTTTAAAACATAGAAAATTAGATTATTCAATTTTTACATATAGAATATTTATTTTTATTAATTACATGCATTTTAAAAAGAATAAAATATTTTGGAAACCTTAGGGTTATATTATTAATATATTTCATAATCCAATAAGTATAATCGTTATATCATATCTCTTACATGTATTATTTCTACCGGTAATTATTAATAATTATTATATGTCTGGAAATAATGGAGGAAAAAATCTGCAAGATCAAGAGAAAATCAGGTTGAATCTGAAGATTATTTAATCTGCATTGATGATCCTCCATAGATGAGTTGATGCTGGGGTAGATCAGTGGATGCTGGGGTAGATCAGTGGATGCTGGGGTAGATCAGTGGATGCTGGGGTAGATCAGTGTATGCTGAGGTAGATCAGTGGATGCTGGGGTAGATCAGTGTATGCGGGGTAGATCAGGGGGTTTGCTGGAAGATCAGTGGATGCGGGGGTAGATCAGTGGATGCTGGGGTAGATCAGTGGATGCTGGGGTAGATCACTGGATGCTGGGGTAGATCAGTGGATGCGGGGGTAGATCAGTGGATGCTGGGGTAGATCAGTGGATGCTGGGGTAGATCAGTGGATGCTGGGGTAGATCAGTGGATGCTGGGGTAGATCAGTGGATGCTGGGGTAGATCACTGGATGCTGGGGTAGATCAGTGGATGCTGGGGTAGATCAGTGGATGCTGGGGTAGATCACTGGATGCTGGGGTAGATCAGTGGATGCTGGGGTAGATCAGTGTATACTGGGGTAGATCAGTGGATGTTGGGGTAGATCAGTGGATGCTGGGGTAGATCAGTGGATGTTGGGGTAGATCAGTGGATGCTGGGGAAGATCAGTGGATGCTGGGGTAGATCAGTGGATGCTGGGGTAGATCAGTGGATGCTGGGGTAGATCAGTGTATGCTGGGGAAGATCAGTGAATGCAGGGATAGATCAGTGGATGCTGGGGTAGATCAGTGGATGCTGGGGTAGATCAGTGTATGCTGGACTAGGTCACTGTATGCTGGGGAAGATCAGTGGATGCTGGACTAGGTCACTGTATGCTGGGGAAGATCAGTGGATGCTGGGATAGATCAGTGGATGCTGGGGTAGATCAGTGTATGCTGGGGTAGATCAGTGGATGCTGGGATAGATCAGTGGATGCTGGGGTAGATCAGTGGATGCTGGGGTAGATCAGTGTATGCTGGACTAGGTCACTGTATGCTGGGGAAGATCAGTGAATGCTGGGGTAGATCAGTTAATGCAGGGGTAGATCAGTGTATGCTGGGGTAGATCAGTGGATGCTGGGGTAGATCAGTGTATGCTGGGGTAGATCAGTGGATGCTGGGATAGATCAGTGGATGCTGGGGTAGATCAATGGATGCTGGGGTAGATCAGTGTATGCTGGGGTAGATCAGTGGATGCTGGGGTAGATCAGTGGATGCGGGGATAAATCAGTGTATGTGGGTAGATCAGTGGATGCTGGGGTAGATCAGTGTATGCTGGGGTAAATCAGTGGATGCTGGGGTACATCAGTGGATGCTGGGGTAGATCAGTGTATGCTGGGGTAGATCAGTGGATGCTGGGGTAGATCAGTGGATGCTGGACTAGGTCACTGTATGCTGGGGAAGATCAGTGAATGCAGGGATAGATCAGTGTATGCTGGGGTAGATCAATGGATGCTGGGATAGATCAGTGGATGCTGGACTAGGTCACTGTATGCTGGGGTAGATCAGTGGATGCTGGGATAGATCAGTGGATGCTGGGGTAGATCAGTGGATGCTGGGTAAATCAGTGTATGCTGGACTAGGTCACTGTATGCTGGGGAAGATCAGTGAATGCTGGGGTAGATCAGTTAATGCAGGGGTAGATCAGTGTATGCTGGGGTAGATCAGTGGATGCAGGGGTAGATCAGTGATAGCTGGGATAGATCAGTGGATGCAGGGGTAGATCAGTGGATGCTGGGCTAGGTCACTGTATGCTGGGGTAGATCAGTGGATGCTGGGGTAGATCAGTGTATGCTGGACTAGGTCACTGTATGCTGGTGTTGAGAAATGGCATTACCAGTTAAGTTTAAAGACTTATACTTAACTTAAAAGGACAACTCATCGCCTGCACAGCCGCCCCTGCAGACGAGGTCTAGAAGCTGTCGAAACCATCTCAACATGGGCTGTCAAGAAATATAATTTGTAAGATTATAAATTACCCCTAGGGGGTGTTATGTCAGCATATTTCATTCACTGATGGCTGACAAAATACCTACTTGTGTGGACTCAATGGTCCGCATATCACGGGGTTTATGATAAGTGACTAACTCACGATTTTATACTCAACTGCGCAGTCAAAAGTAGTACATCACGAGTTTTGAACACTTACCTGGGTATATGTTTTCTGAAACCGTAATTACGCCCGGATATCCGTTGAGTTGATTGAAGGGAAAAGTGTTCTTTGAAGAATGTCCCCACTACACTCTGTTGGATCGCAACACTCATTGTTACACTGTTCATCAATAATTGTTCACACAATATCACTAAGAAGTTGATTTACACTTCTCTGTAAGTGTTTATCGTGTTTTGGTGAGGGCACTTTGTCGACACTAACGCACAGATCAGTGTTCTTTGTTGGTTATCCTGGCTTCAGTGTCACTCGTAGCAGAGTCAAAGTTAATCTGGCGACGCCACACCGCCCCAAGCCGTCACTGCCCTAGCACAAAAAAAAGCTGACCTAGTACTCCTTGCTTCCTTGCCACTTCCTCAATGAAGCAAAGCAGAATGTTTGATTCTTGCTGTCTTTAGCATAGACAACAATGTCCACTATTTTTACCATGGTAATAAAGTGGGAGCAGGATTTTCCTTAATTGTCCTGCTAAGTAAGAGATGTACTGTCTCTTATAAAAATACACTTTGCAACACCGCTGCAAGGAGCAGAGGTCACTTGACTACGTCGCATAGCATCTGTGATCAATTACTCACTGTAGAGGTAAACAAGACGCTCGCCCCTTCTGAGAGGGCTTGGACCCTCAGGGCTGAAAGGGGCTGAAGGGGCTGAAAGGGCTGAAGGGGGCTGATACCCCCCTCCTGGTGAAAATTTCTCCACAGCTGGGGAAGATCAGTGAATGCTGGGATAGATCAGTGGATGCAGGGGTAGATCAGTGATAGCTGGGTTGGATCAGTGGATGCTGGGGTAGTTCAGTGAATGCTGGGGTAGATCAGCGGATGCTGGGGTAGATCAGTGATATCTGGGTTGGATCAGTGGATGATGGGGTAGTTCAGTGAATGCTGGAATAGATCAGTGGATGCAGGGGTAGATCAGTGATAGTTGAGTTAGATCAGTGGATGCAGGAGGGGTAGTTCAGTGAATGCTGGGGTAGATCAGTGGATGCTGGGGTAGATCAGTGTATGCTGGACTAGGTCACTGTATGCTGGGGAAGATCAGTGAATGCTGGGATAGATCAGTTAATGCAGGGGTAGATCAGTGTATGCTGGGGTAGATCAGTGGATGCAGGGGTAGTTCAGTGAATGCCGGGGTAGATCAGTGGATGCTGGACTAGGTCACTGTATGCTGGGGAAGATCAGTGAATGCTGGAATAGATCAGTGAATGCAGGGGTAGATCAGTGATAGTTGGGTTAGATCATTGGATGCAGGGGTAGTTCAGTAAATGCTGGGGTAGATCAGTGGATGCTGGGGTAGATCAGTGTATGCTGGACTAGGTCACTGTATGCTGGGGAAGATCAGTGAATGCTGGGATAGATCAGTGGATGCAGGGGTAGATCAGTGATAGCTGGGTTGGATCAGTGGATGCTGTGGTAGTTCAGTGAATGCTGGGGTAGATCAGTGGATGCTGGGGTAGATCAGTGTATGCTGGACTAGGACACTGTATGCTGGGGAAGATCAGTGAATGCTGGGATAGATCAGTGGATCTAGGGTAGATTAGTGAATGCTGGGATAGATCAGCGGATGCTGGGGAAGTTCAGGCAATGCTGGGGTAGATCAGTGGATGCTGGGGTAGATCGGTGGAGGCTGGGGTATATCAGTGGATGCTGGGGTAGATCAGTGATAGCTGGGGTAGATCAGTGGATGCTGTGGTAGATCAGTGGATGCTGGGGTAGATCAGTGCATGCTGGGGTAGATCAGTGGATGCTGGGGTAGATCAGTGTATGCTGGGGTAGATCAGTGGATGCTGGGGTAGATCAGTGTATGCTGGGGTAATCATTGGATGCTGGGGTAAAATCAGTGGATGCTGGGGTAGATCAGTGTATGCTGGGGTAGATCAGTGGATTCTGGGGTAGATCAGTTATAGCTCTGTTAGGTCAGTGGATGCTGGGGAAGTTCAGTGAATGCTGGGGTAGATCAGTGGGTGCTGGGGTAGATCAGTGATAGCTGGGGTAGATCAGTGAATGCTGGGGTAGATCAGAGGATGCTGGGGTAGATCAGTGGATGCTGGGGTAGTTCAGTGAATGCTGGGGTAGATCAGTGGGTGCTGGGGTAGATCAGTGATAGCTGTGGTAGATCAGTGGATGCTGGGGTAGATCAGTGGAAGCTGGGGAAGATCAGTGAATGCTGGGGTAGATCAGTGGATGCTGGGGTAGATCAGTGAATGCTGGGAATCAGTGGATGCTGGGGTAGATCAGTGGATGCTGGGGTAGATCAGTGGATGCTGGGGTAGATCAGTGGATGCTGAGGTAGATCAGTGGATGCTGGGGTAGATCAGTGGATACTGGGTTGTCATGTAAAGGGATCATGGAGCGAACAGGATTATTGGGGAATAGGGGAGTAGGCAGGAGAGGTGCGTTGAGTAACAGGACTGGAGGTAATGTGAGGTCACTGATGACTACACCATCACCTCTCATTACCACCACTCTCCTCACCCTCTCAGTACTGGAAATAAAATATAGGATAAGAAATGGGTTTAGATAAATGGGGATAGTAGACATCAGCAGTGAGACAAGGAATACAATCAACTGATGAAACATAATATAGCTAACAATACAGTTCAGATATCTATGGTGTTACAAAGATAATTGGGAAGCATAGTGGTACAAGGTAGTGGAGATCTATGATAGTACATGGTAGTGGTGATCTGTAGTGGTACAAGGTAGTGGAGATCTATGGTGGTACAAGGTAATGGAGATCTTTGATAGTACATGGTAGTGGTGATCTGTAGTGGTACAAGGTAGAGGAGATCTTTGATAGTACATGGTAGTGGTGATCTGTAGTGGTACAAGGAAGTGGTGATCTTTGTTAATACAAGGCAGTGGTGATCTATGATGGTTCAAGGAAGTGGTGATCTGTAGTGGCACAAGGTACCTGGAGTTTACCTGGAGAGAGTTTCGGGGGTCAATGCCCCCGCGGCCCGGTCTGTGACCAGGCCTCCTGGTGGATCAGCGCCTGATCAACCAGGCTGTTGCTGCTGGCTGCACGCAAACCAACGTACGAGCCACAGCCCGGCTGATCAGGAACTGACTTTAGGTGCTTGTCCAGTGCCAGCTTGAAGACTGCCAGGGGTCTGTTGGTAATCCCCCTTATGTGTGCTGGGAGGCAGTTGAACAGTCTCGGGCCCCTGACACTTATTGTATGGTCTCTTAACGTGCTAGTGACACCCCTGCTTTTCATTGGGGGGATGGTGCATCGTCTGCCAAGTCTTTTGCTTTCGTAGTGAGTGATTTTCGTGTGCAAGTTCGGTACTAGTCCCTCTAGGATTTTCCAGGTGTATATAATCATGTATCTCTCCCTCCTGCGTTCCAGGGATATACAGGTTTAGAAACCTCAAGCGCTCCCAGTAATTGAGGTGTTTTATCTCCGTTATGCGCGCCGTGAAAGTTCTCTGTACATTTTCTAGGTCGGCAATTTCACCTGCCTTGAAAGGTGCTGTTAGAGTGCAGCAATATTCCAGCCTAGATAGAACAAGTGACCTGAAGAGTGTCATCATGGGCTTGGCCTCCCTAGTTTTGAAGGTTCTCATTATCCATCCTGTCATTTTCCTAGCAGATGCGATTGATACAGGTCTTTGACGTTGGTGTTTCGCTCTATTTTGTGGCCAGAATTTGTTTTGTACTCTGATGAAGATTTAATTTCCTCATGTTTACCATATCTGAGTAATTGAAATTTCTCATCGTTGAACTTCATATTGTTTTCTGCAGCCCACTGAAAGATTTGGTTGATGTCCGCCTGGAGCCTTGCAGTGTCTGCAATGGAAGACACTGTCATGCAGATTCGGGTGTCATCTGCAAAGGAAGACACGGTGCTGTGGCTGACATCCTTGTCTATGTCGGATATGAGGATGAGGAACAAGATGGGAGCTAGTACTGTGCCTTGTGGAACAGAGCTTTTCACCGTAGCTGCCTCGGACTTTACTCTGTTGACGACTACTCTCTGTGTTCTGTTAGTGAGGAAATTATAGGTCCATCGACCGACTTTTCCTGTTATTCCTTTAGCGCGCATTTTGTGCGCTATTATGCCATGGTCACACTTGTCGAAGGCTTTTGCAAAGTCTGTATATATTACATCTGCATTCTTTTTGTCTTCTAGTGCATTTAGGAGCTTGTCGTAGTGATCCAGTAGTTGAGACAGACAGGAGCGACCTGTTCTAAACCCATGTTGCCCTGGGTTGTGTAACTGATGGGTTTCTAGATGGGTGGTGATCTTGCTTCTTAGGACCCTTTCAAAGATTTTTATGATATGGGATGTTAGTGCTATTGGTCTGTAGTTCATTGCTGTTGCTTTACTGCCCCCTTTGTGGAGTGGGGCTATGTCTGTTGTTTTTAGTAAACTGAGGGACGACCCCCGTGTCCATGCTCCCTCTCCATAGGATGGAAAAGGCTCGTGATAGGGGCTTCTTGCAGTTCTTGATGAACACAGAGTTCCATGAGTCTGGCCTGGGGCAGAGTGCATGGGCATGTCATTTATCGCCTGTTCGAAGTCATTTGGCGTCAGGATAACATCGGATAGGCTTGTGTTAATCAAATTTTGTGGCTCTCTCATAAAAAATTCATTTTGATCTTCGACTCTCAGTCTGGTTAGCGGCTTGCTAAAAACTGAGTCATATTGGGACTTGAGTAGCTCACTCTTTCCTTGTTGTCATCTGTGTAGGACCATCTTGTTTAAGTAGGGGCCCAATACTGGGCGTTGTTCTCGATTTTGATTTGGCATAGGAGAAGAAATACTTTGGGTTTCTTTCGATTTCATTTATAGCTTTTAGTTCTTCCCGCGATTCCTGACTCCTAAAGGATTCTTTTAGCTTAAGTTCGATGCTTGCTATTTCTCTGACCAGTGTCTCCCTGCGCATTTCAGATATATTGACCTCTTTTAGCCGCTCTGTTATTCTTTTCCGTCGCCTGTAAAGGGAGCGCCTGTCTCTTTCTATTTTACATCTACTCCTCCTTTTTCTTAGAGGAATAAGCCTTGTGCATACATCGAGTGCCACCGAGTTAATCTGTTCTAGGCATAAGTTTGGGTCTGTGTTGCTTAGTATACCTTCCCAGCTTATATCGGTTAGGACTTGGTTACTTGGTCCCACTTTATGTTTTTGTTATTGAAGTTGAATTTGGTGAATGCTCCCTCGTGACTAGTCTCATTTTGTCGGTCTGGGGCTCCTCGCATACATGTCTGAACCTCAATTATGTTGTGATCTGAGTATATTGTTTTTGATATGGTGACATTTCTTATCAGATCATCATTGTTAGTGAATATGAGGTCTAGTGTATTCTCCAGTCTAGTAGGCTCTATTATTTGTGGTTTAAATTGAATTTTGTGCAGAGATTTAAAAGCTCGTGTGAGTGTGAGTTTTCATCAGAGCTGCCTCCTGGTGTTATTACTGCAACAATATTATTTGCTATATTCCTCCATTTTAGGTGCCTTAAGTTGAAATCCCCCAGGAGCAAGATGTTGGGTGCAGGAGCTGGAAGATTTTCCAGACAGTGGTCAATTTTTAACAGCTGTTCCTGGAATTGCTGGGATTGTTGCATCCGGAGGCTTGTAGACTACCACAATGGACTAGGTTTTGGTTCTCGACCTTTACTGCTAAAACTTCCACTACGTCATTTGAGGCATTAAGCAGTTCTGTGCAAACAAGTGACTCTGCAATGTACAGGCCAACCCCCCCTTTTGCCTGTTCACTCTGTCACATCTGTATAGGTTGTAACCTGGGATCCATATTTCATTGTCCAAGTGATCCTTTATGTGGGTCTCAGTGAAAGCCGCGAACATTGCCTTTGCCTCTGCAAGCAGTCCACGGATGAAAGGTATTTTGTTGTTTGTTGCTGGCTTTAGACCCTGTATATTTGCAAAGAAGAATGTTATCGGACTGGTGGTATTGTTGGTACTGGGGGGGAATTTTTTTTTCCGGCATTAGTATCTGTATCTGTTGGTTTGGAGTGGAGGCCATCGACTGTGGTTCCACTCCAGGAATGACTGGATTTGGTGTACGATTTCTGCCATTTCCTGCCAGTTTTTTTTCCTTCCTGGCACTAAAAAACCTCTCCCTCTTGAGTGGCTGTGGCTACCCAGGTTTTCCCATGGCCTGGATGTTTCGTATCTTTTTGTCCCCTTTAGATGGTATGCCTGGCAATTTAAGTTATAGCACCGTCTTTCCTGTACTGAAGAGGTACACATTTCAGGGTGAAAAAGCTTACAGGAAGGGAGTTTGCATTTTCCTGTTGTCATATGGGCATGGCATTTTCTAGGGTGGTCATAGTTGCACGTCCCATCTGTTTTTCCAGATTTCCCATGCCAGCAGATACCAAGTGCATAGTATGTGCACAGGCTTGGTTTCCGCTTGCCTTGGGTTTCTGTGACTGTATTTCCTGTTGGTGCATGTTTCCCTGTCTTACTTCTATCCTCCCTAGCACCAACAATGGAGCTCCCACCAGTTGTTTTTGGTAATTTATCCTCACTATTGCTATGGAGTCCTCTTGTTTGCTATTTCCTGCAGTATTTCTAGTTTGCAATATTGGTTTTATCTTATCTTTGACTACACTTGTTTCCCTACTATGGCTCCTGTCCCCTATGAGGTCATTTATATGTATTCCTTCCTGCGTATAATTCCCGACTACCTGGACAAAATCTCCAGCTTCACCATTACTGTCTCCCAGGACAGTATCTCCAGCTTCACCATTTCTGTCTCCCAGGACAGCACCTCCAGCTTCACCATTACTGTCTCCCAGGACAGCACCTCCAGCTTTACTATTACTGTCTCCCAGGACATCACCTCCAGCCTTACAGTTTGTGACTACATGGCCAGTATCAAGGGCAGTACCATTCAGCCCAGACTTTTTATGTTCCCATCTGTTGTAGAAAGCTTCCAGGTTTTCTATGAAAGCAGCTTTGATGTTGTCCTCTTTTAATACCCTTGTGATTTTAGTCCACAGATTTTCCTCATTTGGGCATACCCAGAAACACTTCTCTGTTTTAATACTGCTTGTAGCTAGTTCTGGGATATCTGCACAAGGGGTGTGACACCAATTTCCACAAAAATGACAATTTATCCATGTGGAAGCCCGTTTGTTTGACTGACCACAGACTACACACAGCTTCATAATGATTTGAATGGTTGATTTACTGCAATTCTACTAGCAACCTCTTGAATATTATATTAATAACCTTAAATGAAGCTCTAGCTATTTGTATTTCTGTTCTAACTCTTTTTGTATATTGGACAGCTTACCGTCACGTTCCTGATTTTTAATGTTTGTGTTTATAAGGGCGCCTACAACCCCATCCGTTTACAGTCTGCTTTATTGTCCAACGAAACTGTTTGAAACCAGTCCCGGGTTCGGACCAGTCAAGGGTTCGGACCAGTCAAGGCTCCGGACCAGTCGATCTGCTCTGATCAGTGGGTCACTTATTTAAAACATACTGGTCGGTGATTTGAGCTAACACATGAAGGATCTACTGGAAATTATCTACCGAGTAATATGTGATTGAAATGATAATAAGTATAACTTGCGTGTTGAAGAGCCGGTGTAATCTGGCAGCTCCTACAATGACGAACGTCACCTCCTTGTTTATCAATCGCTGAAATCTGGTTTTTATTTTTTTTTTTCCTTCCACCAAAATAAATGCAAATATTATCACTATATTTTTGGGGTGAAAAAATTTTGGAGGAAGGACGCTTTTTTGTAAATTTTTGCTTCCTTTTTGTGTATATTCCCGACCGTTTGGAAAACTACGGGTTTATATAAATTCACATTTAAACGTCTCGTATTTCAAAAAAAGGGAAACAAATGAAAGTCACTCCACCCACTAAGTACCATTATAATAGGGTTTTGTTGCTACTCAACACTTTTTATTCTGCATTAAATGGTATCACTAGTTTATATGCAGTACAAAGCGGGCCCAAGGAAGATTTTTAAAAAAACAGCTGACCTGTGGTAAGTTTCTGGCCCCTTCTGGCCCCCCTCCCCTCTATAGGCTTATCACTTAAATTTACAGATTCCCCCTTTTTTCAAATAAACACTTTAGCCTTTTTTCATAAATTTTCTGGGGAAACCCCACTTTTGTATACACTATACACATGTATTTTAAATTTGTTACAGGGAGACTTTCTTTCCTCTGACATGAAAAGTTAAATTATTATTTTTTTTTTTCCACACGGGAAACACGGGCCCCTTAGTTTCCCCCTTTGGGCTTTTAAACCGCTACCAGTGCAAAAAAAATTTTCTCCTTTTTTGCCCCTATATAATGTTTTCCGCCCAAGTTTGGGTTCCCCGGCGCAAAGAGGGATGTATCGTAAGAATTGATGACCAAATTTAAAATTCTAGCACGTTGACGACGGGGGAAAACACCAAAAACCGGGGGCACCCGGGGCACCTTTAAAACCCTTGGCACTACGGGCCCCAGGTAGTGGTGATCTTTGTTAAAAACAAAGGGAGTGGGTTTATCTATGAAGGTTAAGGGAAATGGGGATCTGAGTGGTCCCAAAGGGAGTGGGGACTATGATTACAAGGTAAATGGTTTAAACGATTATGGGACAAGGTAGTGGGGGTTATGATTGTGCAAGGTAGTGGTGAAAACATGGGGGTAAAAAGGTTTTTTTGTAATTTTATAGGGTTCAAGGTACTGGTGATCTATGATGGTTCAAGGGAAATGGTGTTCCCTTATCATACAAGGTAAATGGTTGGGGATCGTTTCAAGGTAGTGGTGAACTATGGGTTTTAAAAAAGGGGAGTGGTGATCTGTAATGATAGAAAGGGATTTGGTGCAAAGATAGTGAAAAGGGATTGGTGATCTTTGATGGAAAAAGGAGTTTGGGGGTTTCCCTTATGGTACAAATAGTGGTTGGTCTATGATTTTACAAGGTTTTTTGGTGATCTAAGGTTTTTAACCCAAAGGGAGTGGTGATCCCTTTTATGAAAGAAAAACAGGGGGTTTTATCTATGGGTATTAAAAGGGTAGTGGTGATTAGTATGGTACAAGGGGGGTGTGATCCATAGTGGTACAAGGGGACGGTTTATCTTGGTGGTACAAGGGAAATGGTATTTGTAGTGCAATAAAGGTAGTGGGGACCCGGGTTGGTACAAGGTAGTGGGACCCAGAAAAGGTACAAATTTGTGGTGAAAACTTGTAGGGTTAAAAAAGGTAGTGGCCCGGGCTATGATGGGACAAGGTAGTGGTGGTTATGATGGACAAAATAGGGTGTTTATGGTAGAACAAGGTTGTTTAAACTAAATTTTGGTTTCAAATTAGTGGTGATCTATGATATTAAAAAATAGTGGTGGGTCGTATGTACAAAAATAGTGGGGTTTTGTTATTGTAAAAAGGGGAGGGTGATCTATTATAGTACAAGGTAGTGGTGATCTAAAGGGGGGTTTCAAGGAAAATGATCTGTAGTGGGACAAGGTAGTGGGGATCTTAGTGGTATAAGGTAGTGGGGATCTGTAGTTTGGGAAAAAGGAAGTGATCTTTTGTGGGACAAGGTAGTGGTTATCTATGGGGTTTCAAAGGGAGTGGTATCTATGGTGGGTTTCAAGGTATTTTTAAACTATTTGGGGGGTACAGGAAAAGTTTTGCAGTGGTATATTGGGAGTGGGAATTATGGTTTTTACAAGGAAGTGGTGCTATGGGTTTTACAAGGTAGTGGGGATTTTATGGTTTTGGGACAAGGGAGTGGTGATCTATGGTTGTAAAAAAGGAGGGGTGATCTATTGGGTTTTTAAAAGGGAGTGGGGATCTAGGTTGTACAAAGGGGTGGTGATCTATGGTGGTACAAGGGAGTGGTGATCTATGGTTGTACAAAGGAGTGGGGATTATGGTTTTTACAAGGTAGTGGTGATCTATGGGGTTTCAAGGTAGTGGTGATCTATGGTTGGTTTCAAAGGGATGGTGATCTATGGTTTTAAAAAGGTAGTGGTGATCTTTTTGGGTTTTACAAGGTAGTGGGTTTATCTAAGGTTTTTACAAAGGGAGTGGTGAAACTATGGGTTTTACAAGGAGTGGTGACTATGGTTTGGGACAAGGTAGTGGTGATCTATGGTGGTACAAAAGGGATTGGGTGGTCATGGTTGTACAAAAGGGATGGGACTATGGTTGTAAAGGTTTGGTGATCAAAGGTTGTACAAGGTAAAATGGTGATCCCAATTTGGGTTTTACAAGGTAAATGGTGATCTATTTTTTGTACCCAAGGGGAGTTGGGGATCTAGGTTGTACAAAGGTTTGTGGGGGATCTATGGGTTTTACAAGGGATGGTTTATTATGGGGTACAAGGAAGTGGCCCATCTGTAGTGGTCTGGTAGTGGTGTCCATTATTGTACAAGGGAGTGGGGATCCCTTTTATGGTTCAAGGGTTTTTTTGGGGATCTATGATGTTTCAAAGTAGTGGTGATCTGTGGGGGATGCATGTTAGTGGTGATCTATGATGATTTCCAAAATTGTGGTGATCCCTGGGGATGCATGTTAGTGGTGATCTATGTTAAAAAAAAGTAAATGGTGATCCGTTTGGGGATGCATGTTAAATGGGGATCATGAAAGAACAAAGTAGTGGGGAACTGTGGTGAAAGAAAGGTTTGTGGGGATCATGATGATTTCAAAAAAAGTGGTGGGTCCGTGGGGTTTCATGTTAGTGGTTTATCTATGATGATACAAAAATAGTTTGGGGATCTGTGGTGATGCATGTTTTGGTGATCTTTGATGATACAAAATAGGGTGATCCGTGGTGGGTGCATGTTAGTGGTGGGTCAAAGATGATACAAAGTATGGTTGGGTCCTGGTGATGCATGTTGTGGGGATCTATGATGATACAAAATAGGGTGATCCCCGGGGGATGCAAGTTAGTGGGGATCTAAAGATGATACAAAGTTTTGGTGATCTGTGGGGGGAGCAAAGTTAGTGGGGATCTATGAAAGATACAAAGTAGTGGTGATCTGTGGTGATGCATGTTAGTGGGGGTTTATGATGTTCAAAGTAGTGGTGATTTTGTGGGGATTTCCTTTTTAGTGGTGATCTATGATGATACAAAGTAGTTTGGGGATCTTGGTGATGCATTTTTTAGGGTGATCTATGTTTATACAAAGTTGTGGTGATCTGTGGGTGGGTGCATGGGTTTTGGGGATCTTATGAAACAAGTTGTGGTGATCCGGGGGGGATTTCTTTTTAGTGGTGATCTATGAAGGGTACAAAATGTGGTGATCTTGGTTTTTGGGATTGGGTTTTGGGGGATCTTGAGTACAAAGTATGGTGATCTGTGGTAGCATGTTAGTGGTGATCTATGATGATACAAAGTAGTGGTGATCTGTGGTGATGCTTTTTAGGGTGATCTAGAAGATTCAAGTAGTGGTGATCTTTTGGTGAGCATGTTAGTGGTGATCTATGAAAGGGTTTCCCAAAATAGTTTGGGGAACTGTGGTTTATGCATGTTAGTGGTGATCTAGATGATACAAAAATAGTGGGGATCTGTGGGGGATGCAGTTATTTTGATTTTTGATGATAAAAAGTAGTGGGGGATCTGGGGGGTTTCATGTTTTGTGGGGGCCCATGTGAAAAAAAGTAGTGGGGATCCGTGGGATTTTTGTTAGTGGTGGGTTCTATGATTTATAAAAAAGTAGTGGGGATCCCTGTGAGCATGGGGGTTTTTTGGGACCCATGATGATAACAAAGTAGTGGTGTCCCTGGTGATGCAAAGTTGTGGTGTTTTATGATGATACAAAGGAAATGGTTTATCCCTGGTGATGCATGTTTTGGTGGGTCTATGTTTTTTACAAAGTAGTGGGTGATCCGTTTTTGAGGGATGTTAGTGGGGGTTTTATGATGATACAAAGTAGTGGTTTATCCGTGGTGTGGAAAGTTAGTGGGAATTAAAGATGATACAAAGTAGTGGTGATCCGTGGTGTGCATGTTGGGGGTGAACTAGGGTTTTTAACCCAAAATTGTGGTGATCTGTGTGATGCTTTTTTAGTGGTGGGTCTATGATGTTTCAAAGTAAATGGTGATCTTTGGTGTGCATGTTAGTGGTATCTAAAGGGGAACCCAAAATAGTGGTGATCTGTGGTGATGCATGTTAGTGGTGTTTTATGATGATACAAAGTAGGGGATCGGGTGATGCTGTTCAGTGGGGGTTATGATGATACAAAGTAGTTTTTGGGGGTCCGTGGGGATGCGTTATGGTTTTATCTTGATGATACAAAAATAGTGGTGAACTGTGGTGATGCATGTTTGTGGTGATCTATTGATACAAAAATAGTGGTGACTGTGGTGTTTCTTTTTAGTGGGGATTAAAGGTGATACAAAGTAGTGGGGATCGTGGTTGCATTATGGGATCCCAGGAAGGGTCAAAGTAGTGGTTGGGTCTGTGGGATGCATGTTAGTGGTGATCTATGATGATACAAAGTAGGGTTTATCCGTGGTGATGCAGTTAGTGGTGATCTAGGAAAGATACAAAGAAATGGTGACTGTTTGGGGATGCAAAGTTGTGGTGTCTATGTTTTACAAGTAAGGTGTCTGTGGTGAGCATTTATTTGGGGTTTTATGATGAACAAAGTAGTGGTTTATCTGTGGGAAAGCTGTTAGTGGGGATCTATGATGAACAAAATAGTGGGGATCTGTGGGGAAAGCATGTTTTGGGGGTGGGTCTAAGGTGAAAAAAAGAATTTTTTTTTTTTTTTTTCTATTTTAAAAACCCGAATTAAATAAAAAATAAAGTTTAGAACCCAAAGGGAGAGAAATTTCATTAACACAAAGCTAAAACCCGCAGCTAACATTTCACACCACACTTTGCAAATCCGTGTGGGTACAAAAACCCCCCCCCCCTGTTCCCCCTTTTCCCATTACTTAAAAAAAAACCTTTTTGGAGCTTTCCCAAAAGAATTACACAATTTAACAAAAAATGTTATCAACACTTCCCCCGAAATGGTACATAATCTGTACCCTCGATTTCCTCTATTTCTTTCCCCATTGAAAGATGTACCTCCGACAAAAAGAAAAACCCTTACCCTCCCATCAATTTTATTGCACTGACAATTACAACCCATATTTTCATTTAGAAATTTTTTTTTAAAAAATTTAAACCCCCCCCCCATTGGTATTCAAACCCCCCCACTATTTTAAAAACCCAAAAAATGTTCTACAAACAAAGGTTGTTGCTGTATTCCCGATCACACATATCCTTACCCCCCAAATTTTTTGGGGTCTTAATTTTTCAAATTTAAAGGGGTTTCAAAAATTTTTGTAAGAAAAAAATGAAATTTAAAAACAGGGGAATGAAAACGTTATAGTTAAATTTTAAAATGTTTATTATGGGACCCCATACCCTTCCTGTGGGCGGTAGTCAAAAGAAATTTCAGAGGTTAAAAAATTGGTCCCGGGGACTGGACTCCAAATTTTTATAGCTGGCAAGTTACAAAGGGAATGAAAAAGATCTGGCAAAAATCATGACCTAGTTTTCAAAAAGGGAATTAGCTCCAGGGAGGCTGGTCACAATCATGAATAATTGCAAAGGTAATGAAACATAAACACATTAATCATGAGAATTTACAAAGGTAATGAGCTCCAGGTAGAGCTGTGTCAAAATCATGACAAGTTTCAAAGGTAATGAATGATAAACACGTTATCACATGATTACAATCATAAACAAATTACAGAGTAATGAGCAGTTAACAAACATAGCAGGGAATTCATCCATTGCCCCAACAACAGATGTTGCTAGGTGCCTGTCTCTCCTCGGCAGACAGCCATTGCAAACAGCAGCAAGTTGCCCAGGGATCTGCTGCTTGCACGAGCACCATCGACCCTCCCCAAGAGGTCCAAGAAGCCAGTGGCTCCGTTAGCAGCCCGATTATAAAAGATACACTTCATGTAGTGCTGAGCACTCAGCACCAGTAAGTAAACACAACATTTAACAAACAGGATAAGACATTTATACCTATGTTAACATTATCTCTTAGCACTGTATTACAACACACCTTAAACACAAAATTATGTCTTCCCAGATTTTTAAACACTGTACAACTCACAGGTCGCACTACACTTAATACTAAGCCCACAGCTACTAACATTAAGCTAGTATATTCGACTAGCAGGAATCCCACATACATCTTGTGACAGTACTATAACATCACCAATGCACACATACCTTAAAACCTAAAATACACAATTTACTCTGAGCATAGTACATGCTCTCAGGCCCCACTACATGCCGTACAATGCATTCAGCATGAATATAAACAAGAACCTTAATGAACAGAATAGGATATACATATTTAATGACTACACCTCTGCAACAATAATTCCGCACACGTTAAATTTTACAAAGTTACTTTACAGCTTCACTATACCCTCTATTCCAAATTTCATGTCACATCACAATGGACTCACCTCAACATCTTCCATACCCACATTCACGTCACATCAAACCCCCCCCAGGAGGCGACCCCATTATAACCCCTGACTTCCTCTTCCACGTATGCGTTCTCCAAGACTCACACCTCTACCCACCCTTCCCAATTTACAGATTCAATAAAATCCCTAACGTTAGCACTCCATATGTCACTCCGAAAAATCCTGCACCCACCTCCTCCCATACAATTCCCTATTACGACACATCATGTGATAAACTGTTACGGCTAATATCATATACTTCCCCACGCATACATGGGGAAAATCCCCTCCACTGGGGCAACGACCCTCCCTGCGAGTAACCTAAACAAAACACCTATTCGAATTTTCCTCAGTTCTCAAGTTCCTATGTCACAGCTTTTATTTGCATGCATACAGGACCCCTTTTATAGAATGGTGGAGCGCCATATGGGCGTTAGTGAAGGGGTTGGGGGGGGGGGGTACTGGGGGCGTTTGGCCTGTTCTCATAGGGTATGTAGATGATACTACTGTATTGGTTAGAGAAGGGATGTCCATAAAAGCCTTAGATGGAGTGCTCGACACGTTTGCATGTGCAACTGGTATGAGGGTAAATTCGGAGAAGTCCAGGGTTTATGGGGTTAGGAACTTGGGGGGAGCGGGTCGAGTGGGGTAGTGCAGTCGTAAAGAAGCGGGTGATGTCATTAAAAATTTGTGGTCTAATCTATGCAGATGATCTTGAGGTTGCACGTGTTAATAATTCGGTCAGGTTGGTAGAAAGGATACTGGGTCGATTGGGAGCATTGCGGCCTTATCATTTGACCCTTGTGCAGCGTGCCATTGTAATTAACGTTTTATTGTATTAGCAAGGTTTGGCATGTGGCTGCCGTTTTCCCCTTTAACGGGGCCCGGCAATTACAACTATACTTAGAGGGGTTTTAAATTTTTGTGGGGTTCAGGTTGTGATTGGCTTAGAAGGGATGTAGTAATGTTACCTGTGCGTCAGGGGGGGTTGGGTTTAATGAATTTAAAGAGGAGGGTCAAATGTATCTTTATTAAAAGGGAGGTGATGAGGGAGGGTGTGAGTGGGGGGGGGTTGGTTAAGGTACACAATAAATTGAAACGCATGTTTTCTGGGACGGAGTTGAGGAGTGGGGAAACTATTTTGAGGGCAGCAGTGATGGTTAGGGATCTGGGTAAGGTAAAAATAAGTAGGCTGTGTAGGATGTCGGCGGAAAGGGTTGTGGCTCCGGTGGAGGGGATTTTCCCCATGTATGACTGGGGATGTATATGGAGAAGGTTTGGTAGGTTAAGGTTACAACCCCGTGGACGTGAGGTGATGTATCGGTTTTTGCATGGGATTTTACCATCGGGAGTGGTCTTACGAGCTAGACGGGTGGTTGAGGGGGAGGGTATGTGGAATATGTGGCGGGGAGGATTCTGCATTCCATGGTAGTGTATTTTTGTGAGGGGTTGGGGAGCGTCAGGGGTTGGTTGAGCAGGGTGTTGCATAAGATAAGTGGTCAATACTTCTCTGTTCTGCGGGCATTGAGTCTTGATGTGGGGGGTATGGATGAAAGTATTATTAGGGCTGTGGGGTACATTATGGTAGATTATGTCTACATTATGTGGGGAATGAGGGGGAAAGGGGTAAGTGAGGTGAAGAGGAGGGTATTGGCTGTTACGTTTTTAAAACGTTGGGCCGTAATAGAGAACTTTATGGGAGGAGGGGGGAGCGGGATTTCTCTGAGGGATATAGAGACATTACATTAGAGGTTTTATTAAATTTGTAAAGTAGGTGGGTGGGGCAGGGTAGGGATGGTATAATGTGTTATGTTAATGGCCTGTCAGGGGTGGAAACGGGGTCGCCTCCTGGTATGTAGCGGGTGAATGTGTATGAACTTGGGCGTATGATGTGTTTTCATGGTTTGTGATGCGTATACTCAATATATGTTTTTGATTGCAGTAGGACATTGTTATGTATGTTACTCTTATGCATGTTGTTAGATGATTGTAGAGGTTTTCAGTGTGTTGGATCCTTGTTTATTAATAATTCTGTGTTTGATGAACATATTGTTTTTACCTTATTCTCAATACAGTACGTTAATTGTATTTAACGTATACGGTGTCTTACTTTATAATTTACAAGTGACAATATATGTATATTTAATGATGTGTTTTGTTAATCATATAACAATGCAATTGGAATTAGTCGGTTATTGGTTATCATAGGTGTAGGGGTCTTCATGTATGGGTGAGGAGGGATATTTGTGTTATCTCAAGTTCATGTTTGTGTGGTTGTTCATGATTATTCTGTGTAAGACCTGTTTTTGTCTTTATCTATTTCTTGTATTGTATTGTTCTAAATAAAATATAAAAAAAAAAAAAAGTTCTCAAGCCAACATCAAAGCCTGCAAGACAGTTTCACATTCCCGAAACTCCACTCCACCATACAACTTTTCCAACCTGTCATGTGCATTATTCAACTGCAGATATGGAAAATTTTATAGGGTGCTTATCTGTATGTACCTCAACATTATATACATACAAGTAATCTCATTGGGAGACAACCATATTGTTTACCGTAGTCACCCCGTGTAGACATGTGAGAAAACTTAACCACCTCTGGTCACTACAGGTGGCCCCTTCGACCTCACAATCTTATCCACATCTATCCGAGACCAGTATGGATTGGGTAGCACCCTCAAGCACGGTGCTACTAATTAATTGTGGACTGTATAGATTATATTAGTATAGCTGAATGAAGGGGGGGGGGGGGGGGGTAGGATACACATGGATACATCCATCAAGGAAAAACATTTGTACATAATCCCACCACTTACCAGATGTTCTCTGGTGGTCACTTGATGTAGTTGGATCACTCATAACCTATCTAATCACAACATAACCTAACTGGCCAGCATGAGTCTGTTATAACTAGAAGGGTTACTTAACTGTGGGTGATTGATACTCCTTATTTCCTCCATTCACCATCTCATTTCGATGTCCTGCTACACCGACATGGTTCTCATTCCGGCAGGACGAGTTATCCGTCGGTTTGTCCCGGTTTAGAAGTCGTGATTCCATAAATCTTCATTATCCCCGGTACGAGAGTCACACGTTCACTCGGAGCAGGGCGATCTATTTCACATCCCGCATTCTCTTAACTCAATGTTATTATCACTGATTACATTACCATTCACAAGACGATTTAACGTCTCATAACTATTATACTAATTAGAGGTCACTCCATTAAGATCTGAGGCCGATGAGCGAGGATTAACACACGGGTATTTCCCCTGGACACACACCATGGCCGTGCACCTGCCACCCCGTCGAACATTATTCACTAATTTTACCACCCCTTTGCTGTGGTCCCGTAAATCACGTTCCCTCACTCTTCACTAGGGACAGTCACGACACTTCCTATTATGAATTGAGGCCTATATTGATCCTTAGGCCCCCGTGAACGCCAGTTTCCTCATTCCCGGTTTTCTCAGCCTCCTCACCCATTCAAAACACTCCCGCCACCTGCCCCCCCAGCTCGACCCCCCACCCCCCTGCACATCTGCGCAGGCGCAGCGGGAACCCAGCTGGTTCCATTGAAAATGCAAATACATTTTGACCCAAATCAGCACATTAAACGCTTATTAGACACTATAGCTTCGGAAATTAAATAATTTCCACAGTTACCCTGACGAGTTTTTGCCTAGGTCTCCAAGCCTATGGGAACAAAGATACAATGATGGGCAACTTGTATTATCTGGACTTTTTGGGACTCCCTGAAGTTGGCAGCTGCTCCTCCCTGGTGTCCTGGAAATATTTATCAACCAAGATAGATGTACATGTGTAGTCTCACACTATCTATTTGGTCTATAAACTAGTCACATATAATAGCAAAGATGGAACATTTACAGTATAAACACTCTGGGACAACCAAACTTTAATAATTATAATAATTTAACTAGAGTTATTACCCTCACGGGTATCAAAAAATATATATATTTTAATGAATGCGTGTTGAATGCGCAGTGTGCCCGCCGATACTGAAGAATTGTAAGTTTCTAATGAAGGAATGTCAAATTTTTTTTTCTAAAATTTCAGGTTTTTATGGTAATTATTCAAATATTTCGAATAAATTTAAATGTTTTTCTAAGACTTTTAATACTTTTAAACATAGGTAATAATGTTAATATTAAGAAATAATTTTGTTGAAACTAGAATATATAAATTATAAGTTATGAGGTGAGATAAAGAATGTGGACAGACTGGTGGACTACTGAAAACTGTAATTTATGACAGTAAATAATTATTACATAACTATCTGAGTATTTTTTATATAAGTAAGTAAGTTTATTCAAGTATACAAAAATACAGTTACATAGAATTATCATACATAGCAGTATATGTGTACAGATCCTTTGATAACCCAAAAAAGTCAGACAGAGTGACTTATTTCCATTGGGGTCCTTTTACCTTATTTTTTTTTATATTTTATTTAAAACATGACATTACAAAAATATAATATATAAAACTCATGTAGGGCTATATAATTAACACTTACAACTCCGTGTGGGTACCCCCCTTCGAACCCCCCCTTTGGTACCCCTCCCCCCGCCTCAGATCCCTCATCCTATCACTAAACCTGTTGGAGCTACACAACAGATTTTTTTTTTTTTTTTTATGTTTTATTAAAAACATTTCAGTACATGGAATAATAATTAACACAGAAAACAAACCATCAACAGCTATATATATACACACATACATATACATATATACTCACATACACAAACATATATATATATATATATATATTTATTTAAACAGCACATGAAATAATAAATAACACTTAAAACGCATCGACACCATGCCCAGCTCTTCTAGGGTAGGGTAGGTGCCTGAGCCCGAGCCTTTAGCTCATAAGACTGTCATTCCCATTAGCCCCCTTGGGGCGGGGATGGCAGACCAGAGAGGCCTAGCTTGTGAATAGGCCTGGGACAGTTAGTCCCAAAGATGAGGAGGTACTTGTGCCTCCTCCCATGGGAGACTTAGGTCTCAGACACTCCCTAAAGAGGGAGCCAAGGCCGGGCCACCACTTGGAAAAGGCCCGGGCCGGGAGAATACCGGCGAATCTTTAATAATAATAATAATAACATAAAACGATACGATAACTGACAATATTAATAAGAACAAACTAATACTCAGGAGCCCAGTAAATTTAAAACTAAGCTCATCTGCAATAACAACATTATACATATACACCGAACAACAACCATGATATAGGAAACAGTTTCCAACTAAGTGGACTTGACACGACAATGATAATTGTGGAAAATTGCATTGATCTGAATGTATCATTATATACATAACAGTAAATATACTCAGATAATTATTATTTATCAGTTAGACAAGTAGGAATTTGGGACACCTAGGTCACAAAAAATTTCCCCCTTCGATCCGTTGGCATGGCCGACGCGGCAGGTAGTGTAGCGGGCTAGCTGCGGGATTTTTAAGGATAGCTCCTGGTCAAAGAGGCTGACCAGGTCCCTACTTAACAGAACTCAGTGTGAATGCTTTGAGAAGATACCAGAGCAGCGAACGGACATCCCAGTGCATCGTTTCAGCGTAAATAGTTGGTGTTGTGCAGTTTTAAGAGGGTTTGGTGTTGTAGAGTCAGGACCAGTCAGCGCCTCCCCCCCTCTCCGCGGGGGGGGGAGGGGGAGGGCGTGTGTAGTAAACAGTGACCCTCTCATAACGCCTCACCCCTGCCCGACTCCCCCGCCTCACCCACCCTCTCATAACTCCTCACCCCTGCCCGACTCCCCCGCCTCACCCACCCCACTCCCAGCGCCACCCCATCTGTAGAGGGTACTTCTCCCCTAACCCACGATGTTAGCGATGGTACTGCAGCCACAGGGAGTGCCGGGCTCACAGGAACTTCCACTACAGGGACAGTATCGTGGAGTTCGACCGCGAGGCAGCTGCCAGGTGTGCCACAGGCAGTGTGTACTCAGTTCCTCAAGCTTCAACATCCGTACACACGAGGGCCTGGGATCTTCAATCAACTTGGCGTCCACCAGGACGCTGACATGTCCCTAGGGCAGCTCTCCATCGGGCTGCTAACGGAGTCACTGGCTTCTTGGACCTCTTGGGGAGGGTCGATGGTGCTCGTGCAAGCAGCAGATCCCTGGGCAACTTGCTGCTGTTTGCAATGGCTGTCTACCGAGGAGAGACAGGCACCTTGCAACATCTGTTGTTGGGGCATTGGATGAATTCCCTACTATGTTTGTTAACTGCTCATTACTCTGTAATTTGTCTATGATTGTAATCATGTCATAACGTGTTTATCATTCATTACCTTTGAAACTTGTCATGATCTTGACCAGCTCTACCTGGAGCTCATTACCTTTGTAAATTCTCATGATTAATGTGTTTATGATTCATTACCTTTGCAATTATTCATGAGTGTGACCAGCTCAACCTGGAGCTCATTACCTATGTAACTTGGTCATGATTATGACCAGATCTAGTTCATTACCTTTGTAACTTGCTCAGCTATCAAAACTTTGGAGTCGAGTCCCTGGACCAATTATGTACCTCTGCAATCTTTTGACTACCGCCCACTGGATGGGTATGGGGTGCATAATATACATATTAAAGTAACTAACTTCGATACCTACCACTGTCATATCCACAAGTTGCTCTGGACCTATTAATTAAATGAAATATACATACACCAGGAATACTGATAAATATATAAATTTGTGGACTGTACATAAAAAATAATAAATGGTTATATATATACACAATTACATAACAGAAGGAAAATATATCTTAATATCACTCACCAATTTGACTGGAGATTAATGTGTCATGTACAGGACCCCCCTTTAGCCTACATTTATGAAAAATTTACTGGCCAGAAATTAAACAATTTAGACAGCTTATCTGAGGTCCCTGGAGTTGTCCTGTCCTGTCGCCTGATACTCAAGTTATGCAGGAATGCACATCCAACAATTTCGCCTCCTATTTGAAAGGTGTCAGCCCGATTTTAACCTCTAGAGCACGAGAAATTCTTCAAAATATTCACAACGTGTTATTCAATTCAAACAAAATGGCGACAATCTGTTCTTTTAAAAATACACTTTTATTAAATACAATACAGGGTATCTATTTACCTATAAATTTCCGTATTTCCGGAAAATATATAGTATTTTCCACAATAATACAATACAAAATTATCCTTCAAACTTCATACAAGTGAAACTATATCCAATGTCAAGTAACAAGCTCTGCGGCATGCTCTTGCAGACTATCAGCATCCCCCCATCATCCATGTTGATTCCAAGGCAGCGATCCAAGCACTTATGCACAGAGAGCCAAAGGACAACATACACTTAATCACATCCATCCGGGGTGACCTGCAGACTCTCATGGCCCAGGGTTGCAGGGCTACCATCAACTGGATCTCGAGCCATGTGGGTATCCCTGGCAATGATGGCGCAGATGAGGCTGTTAGGACTGCAACCCTCGAGGCACAGCCACGTGCTGCGATCTCCATCAGCCTCAGCCAGATTGCGCTGTGGGCTGCTGGTGCGGCCAGGCGCCCATTCCCTGACCCTGGGGATTCACGGAGCCTCTGTTGGTATGTCAGGGCGACCCACAGGGTGCCCCCTCCAAGTATTCGGACACAGTCCAGGGAACTGAGGTTGCATATCCACCACCTACGCTTAGAGTATCCCACCACTGCGCGGATTGTTGAACGGGCACGAGAGGAGCTCTGTGCCCATTGTGACCGAATGGTTCCGCAGCCCTTGGTGCACTACCTGTTAGACTGCCCGGCTACGATGCCCCTTCGCCGTAGACACTTCCCAATGACCCCAGTAGGGCAGACCCGAGAGGATGAGGCAGCACATCTTGTGTACTTAGCTGTCAAGGACTTGGAAACCTTAATTCCAGTCCTTGCACATCATCCGCCCCCCCGCTGAAGTTGCTGCGAGGGCCTGCTTTGGGCCTCCATTGCACTGCACACCAGCCACTGTTAGTGCACACTAACGTTTGGTACGTCATCTGACCATAGGGCTGGTGAGGTACCCCCCCCCTTCCTGCTGAAGACCTGCCACACAGGTGCAAGTAACGATAAATGTCACTTCCCTACCCGGGGAGCCAATGCCGGGTCACTAAAATGGAAGAGACCCGGGCCGGGATTACCGGCGAATCAAATAGAATAGAATAGAATTAAATAGAATAGAACAATGTCAAGTGACTAAACAAATCAATCCACATTAATTAAAACATTAGGTAATGAAGTAATTATTGATCTCGTTAAGACATATTACAACCAATAAATAATAACTGACTCTTATTTACACATCATATACATATGACGTTCATATATATATTCCAAACTATACCGTGACCTTTAACCCTTAATGGTTACAATACTATATAGCAATAGTACATTTGTTTGATGGAGATTTAAGTCTCGGTCTGACACATGAAAACTGTACTACGAGTCCAAGGATAATAAAAACAATCTAAATAAACTTCTATTTTACCTTCCTTACACTTTCTTGTACCCAAACACAACCTTACTTATTACTCTCACCAAACCACTCACGCAAAACACTTACGAGAGACCAGTCCTTTTACGTATATAATCTTCATGCCTGCTAGTGTACCTCACATATAATCTTCCTGGTCTGCTAGTGTACCTCACATATAATCTTCCTGGTCTGCTAGTGTACCTTGCATATAATCTTCCTGGCCTGCTAGTGTACCTCACATATAATCTTCCTGGTCTGCTAGTGTACCTAGCATATAATCTTCCTGGCCTGCTAGTGTACCTCTCATATAATCTTCCTGGCCTGCTAGTGTACCTCACATATAATCTTCCTGGCTTTCTAGTGTACTCGCATATAATCTAGTGATACCAATGAATAGCAGAATACAGTGTTGTAGTAGCAACTAACCAGTATTATAATGGTACTTAGTGGAGTGGAGTGACTTTCATTAGTTTCTTTTTTCTTGAAATACCAGATGTATACTGTTAATTTCATATAACCTGTAGTTACCAGCGGTCGCAATACACAACGAGAAGCAAATATTACTACAGAAAAAGCGTCTTTCCTCCAAAATTTCCACCAGTCGACTATAATGATAATATAGCATTTATTGTTGTGGAGATGGAAAAAACCTAGAAAAGCTAGATACAGTGATCGATAAACAAGGGTTGAGGCTCGACTGTTCATCATTGTAGGAGCTGCCAGCTATCACCTGTTCTTCAACATGCAAGTTATACTTTTGTATCAATCAAATCACATATTACTCGGGTAGATAAATTTCAGTAGATCCTTCATATGTTAGCCCAGTATGTTTTAAATAAGTGACCCACTCATCAGATCAGACTGGTTCCGAACCCTTGACTGGTCGAACCCTCGGCTGGTCCGAACCCTCGACCGGTTTCAAACGGATTCGTTGGACAATAAAGCAGACTGTAAACGGCCATCCGTTTGTAGGCGCCCTTATCAAACACAAACAATAAATATAAATCAGGAACGTACACCGGTAAGCTGTCCTAATATTCAAGTACAGTTAGAAATAGTAATACAAATAGGTAGAGCTTCACTTTAAGGAGGTTATTAATAGAGTATTCAAGAGGTTGCTAGTAGAATTACAGTAAATCAATCATTCAAAACATTATGAAGCTCTGTGTAGTCTGCAATCAATCAAACAAACGGGCTTCCACATGGATAAATTGTCATTTTTGTGGAAATTGGTGTCACGCCCCTTGTGCAAATATCCAAGAACTATCTACAAGCAGTATTAAAACAGGGAAGTGTTTTTGGGTATGCCCAAATGAGATAAATCTGTGGACTAAAATCACATTGGTATTAAAAGAGGATAACATCAAAGCTGCTTTCATAGACAACCTGGAAGCTTTCTGCAACAGATGGGAACATAAAAAGTCTGGGCTGAATGGTACTGCCCTTGATACTGGCCATGTAGTCAGAAACTGTAAGGCTGGAGGTGATGTCCTGGTAGTCAGTAAATGTGGGGCTGATAGTGCTGTCCTGGTAGACAGTAATGGTGAAGCTGGAGGTGCTGTCCTGGGAGACAGTAATGGTGAAGCTGGAGGTGCTGTCCTGGGAGACAGTAATGGTGAAGCTGGAGATTTTGTCCAGGGAGTCAGGAATTATACGCAGGAAGGAATGCATATAAATAACCTCATGGAAGACAGGAGCCGTAGTGGGGAAACAAGTGTAGTCAAAGATAAGATAAAACCTATATTGAAAACTAGAAATACCACAGGAAATAGCAAACAAGAGGACTCCACTAGCAATAGTGAGGATATATTACCAAAAGCAACTGGTGGGAGCTCAAATGTTCGTGCTAGTGAGGATAGGAATAAGATAGGTAAACGTGCACCAACAGGGAATACAGTCACAGAACCCCAAGGCAAACGGAAACCAAGCCTATGCACATACTATGCACTTGGTATCTGCAGGCATGGGAAATCTGGAAAAACAGATGGGAGGTGCAACTATGACCACCCTAGAAAATGCCGTGCCCATATGACAACAGGAAAATGCAAACTCCCTTCCTGTAAACTCTTTCATCCTGAAATGTGTACCTCTTCAGTACAGGAAAAACTGTGCTATAACTTAAATTGCCAGGCACACCATCTAAAGGGGACAAAAAGATACAAAACATCCAGGCCATGGGAAAACCTGGGTAGCCACAGCCACTCAAGAGGGAGAGGTTTTTTAGTGCCAGGAAGGAACAAAAACTGGCAGGAAATGGCAGAAATCGTACACCAAATCCAGTCATTCCTGGAGTGGAACCACAGTCGATGGTCTCCACTCCAAACCAACAGATACAGATACTAATGCCAGAAAAAAAAATCCCCCCCAGTACCAACAATACCACCAGTCCGATGACATTCTTCTTTGCAAATATACAGGGTCTAAAGCCAGCAACAAACAACAAAATACCTTTCATCCATGGACTGCTTGCAGAGGCAAAGGCAATGTTCGCGCCTTTCACAGAGACCCACATAAAGGATCACTTGGACAACGAAATATGGATCCCAGGTTACAACTTATACAGATGCGACAGAGTGAACAGGCAAAAGGGGTGGGGGTTGGCCTGTACATTGCAGAGTCACTTGTTTGCACAGAACTGCTTAATGCCTCAAATGATGTAGTGGAAGTTTTAGCAGTAAAGATCAAGAACCAAAACCTAGTCATTGTGGTAGTCTACAAGCCTCCAGATGCAACATCCCTGCAATTCCAGGAACAGTTGTTAAAAATTGACCACTGTCTGGAAAATCTTCCAGCTCCTGCACCCAACATCTTGCTCCTGGGGGATTTCAGCTTAAGGCACCTAAAATGGAGGAATATAGAAAATAATATTGTTGCAGTAATAACACCAGGAGGCAGCTCTGATAAAAACTCACACTCACACTAGCTTTTAAATCTCTGCACAAAATTCAATTTAAACCAGCAAATAATAGAGCCTACTAGACTGGAGAATACACTAGACCTCATCTTCACCAACAATGATGATCTGTAGATGAATGGTTCAGAGAACCGACATGTTGATAAATTAGACACATGTGCAACTCTTGGGTATCTTTATTGAGGAAACGTTTCGCCACACAGTGGCTTCATCAGTCCATACAAAGGAGAATCTTGAAGAACAGGAGGAGAATGAGGTAATCAGTCCCTCAACCTTGAGTCGATGTGGTCAGTCTATCAATCTTGAATAGATTGATGGACCGGCCACAGGCCCATAAACGCTAATGAATCCAACTCTCATCGTACCCCACCACCAGTCAACGCGCACTAAGTGACAGTCATACCCAACTTCCCAATGATGTAGCCGAAAAGGACTGTTCTCTTATATCAACACCTTTTAACCGCGGACTATTCACTCCATACACAACATAACCTCGTATCCTCAATTCACCCACATCCCGATAATTGTGCTCTTGCAGAAACACAACATCAGGCTTAAAATGACATAAACACTGCTCAAAATCATCTTTCCTGTGAGTCGCCCGTAAACCATTGACATTTATAGTTAAACACTGGAATGTTGCTGGCTTTCGTCACACACATTCACTCGTAATACATTTAGACATTGAGCGACATCACAGTCTGTGCCACAAACATCGCCAGGCGGGAGGCTCGCCACCCTGGCATTGTCTTCAAAGCCATTAGGCGCGATCGCGGCCCACGACTTTTTCCCAGGTCGTTGTCCTGGTGTAAGTTTGTCATCACTACTTGAATTCCCTGCCGCCCGCTTATGGGAGCTCCCGTTAACAACGGTGCGGGCGGCCGTGGTCATGTGTGCATGGATGTCCACGCTAGTAATTATCACAGTGGGTCCGTCGGGAGTAGCAATCGTTGACTGTGGGCTACCAATGTTATTATCGGACGCCACTGGGGTGGATGGTGGCTCTGGACACTCCTCCACCGCACCATACAATTCCGGAAATGATACAGGGAGGTCTAGCTCTACCTCACAAGATGGAACAACATCAGTTGATGTCGCTGCGACACTGTCATCAGTAACGCTCGTCTCCATACAGGGCAATGTTACACACGGTGAATCAGGTGTAGTGACAGGTACATCGAGGGAAGGCTGTTGAGGCGTTGGTGTCGGACGGACGCCCTCCCCTACCATGGACTCGGGGGCTTGTGTAGGAGTGTCTGATGACACACGCTGCTCACCCTGTTGACGGGAACGCCGACGATCACATTGATATGCCATGTGTCTATACGCATCACATAATCGACACATCTTCCTTTGCCCCGGGTAATACACATATACCTGAGTACGGTAGACATCGAGGAGAACAAAAGATGGGATGGCCATTTTGATTGACATTTTTACTGAAAACGACCCATCAGGTTTACCTTCAAATGGGCCATGCCTCCATACACCTGCATATGTCTGGTGAATCATCCCAAATTTGGTGAAAACCTTACGGATTGCATGCTCATGAGCTTCGAAAGGGACATTTCGAATCTTGACCCATGTGTAAGTCGGGACACATCCCGAAGACACACTGCCACAGTTGGGTTCACCTGACAACGTAGATCTTGATAACGTTGAACAACATCCTCATACACTGTAGAAGTCGTAAACTTGACGAAAACCTGGGAAGCACCATTTACTGAAACACCATAGATGTCATCGTTGGAGATCTTACATGTGTCTTGCAGGATTTGGAGTAGGAGGACATCAACATTATGATCCAACAAAGATCCCTGCAAAAGCTCCACACATACAGTGTTAACTCCTCGGAGGCTTCCCTTCATCTTGTGGGGTAACATTGATTTTCGCCACCAGAGGGCGAGGCGCAGAGCACACAACCACTCAACTCGGTACCTGTGAGGCAACTGAGGAGCGTCTGCGCAATAGGTCCACTCGGCCCAAAAGTGAAGAGGACAATGTACCCAACAGAATTACACAATGTGAACAGCGCTTTTATATACACATTCCTCGAAATGGTACTTAATAATCGACTACAGACCATGCAATTCATTGCACTGAACATATTATACAGACATATTACCCCCCCCCCCGTAGTTATCCAACCACCCCACTATTTACAAGCTAACATACTACAAACAATGGATGTTACCTAATCTAATGTCACACAGCAATGATCAAAACATTAATTTATGTAATTATCCTAATGGTTCAGTTACATAACAATATGTATCACACAACAATAGTGATATAGAAAAGTCACAAAGACATACAAAATTACTACAAAGCCATAGGTATAAACACACGTAAGCTTCTAAACATTTAAACATGCAATTCCAAACGTTAAAAAACAATAACACAGCTTCAACTATGACATTCAAGCTCTATACAACTTATATGGACATAACAGTGCTATTGACAACAGTACAATACAACATAAAATATAACCATGACATAAGCAACTCATAAAGACTGTGCCTAGCGCACACCTAACCACAAACCTATAACACCACTGTTGCATAACTTTATTTACACTATCTGACGTACATTAAACTCTTTACTCTCAAAACAAAACAGAAAATTGCAGATCACCAGTGACGAACAATAATGCACAGACATTAATACAAACATATCACAGCATATCTCTGGACACCGTGCATGATCACAGCATCAACACTATGCAGTGCAAGACACCTAGAAAACAAGTTGGAGCAAATACATGCAATTATTAGAGTAAAACTCCAAATTACAGTGTCATTACCGTAAATCAATATTACCACACACAGTATGTATAATAAAGCAGTAGATTATCAAACAATTGGCGTTAATCCTATTGGAGAAAACTTATTACACCTCTTAATGTGTCACACTCAAAACTCACCTCAATATCCTTTCCTCACACAATTCCCACACACACACACAATCGACCTCTGCAACACACACAAAATCCCCCCCCCCTGGGGAAGGCCAGCCCGTTCATGCCCATGACTGCTTATAAAGTCCATAAATCCCTCAAAAGAAAGTCCCTATAGCCCTCCGAGAAATCCCTCTCCCACCTCCTACCATGTATTTCCCTGTTGTGACACTTTGTTCTATAAACGGATGCTGCTATGGCCATCCTACGTTCCTCCGCCCCTTTGTCTCTCATTGCCCAAGATATACACACGAAATCAACCACTAAGTAAGCCACTGCCCTTTGAACCTTTACCCCTACCCCACCTACATCTAAACTAAGCGCTCTCAAAACCGACAACCCTTTCCCTCCCCACATACCGGATTACTTTCCCTAACCATTCCCACACAACCCCTAGGCTTTGGCAAAAATAAACTACATGAAAAGCTGATTCATCTACCCCACAAACTTGACACTCCCCACCCTCCTTTATTCGCCTATTTCGTAATAAAACCCCAGACGGCAATATTCCGTGAAGAAACCTATACATTACCTCCCTCACGCATGGCCGGATGCGTAACCCTTTTAATCGACGCCAAATGTCTTCCCATGCATACATTGGGTACACTCCTTCCATTGCCACTGCCACCCTAGGCCATAACTTCCTCTCCATGGACCCTACCTCCATGTTTCTCGGATCTCTGACCATCATCAATAGATGCAACAACTCCTCACCATCTCTTGCCAGGTAGCGCATGACTCTCTCGGAAGAGTTGCACACTCTTCCTCCCTCAAGGCAGCCTTCCTCGACCTCCACACTCCAAGCTTTGTTCAAGAAAATCGACTCAGGTCGTGCCAAATTCAACGTCGCAAGGTCCTCTGATGCATCCTTTTGCTGCTCATCCACCTGTGTACCCTGTCATTTAACACACTGTGCAGCAATGTGATCATAGGCACCGCATAAGTGACAGGTACGACGTTGCCCAGCGTAGGTCACCATTACTTGAGTCCTGAAGTCTTCTAGGTAAACATAGGAAGGAATGGGATGCCTCATTGTCATTTTTAAGGAAAAACTTCCTTCAGGCATCCCAGCATATGATCCATCCTTCCACTTCCCCAGTGTTGCCATATGAACAGTCCCAAACTTCTCGAAGACGGCACATAGGTCTGCCTCATCAGCCTCAAAGGGTACATTCCTGATCTTCACCCACGTATAATGGCAGGACACATCATGTAGCCTTACCATCACTGCAGGATTCACTGGTACACAAAGATCTTGGAATCTGGCGACTATGTCTTCGTATACACTTGCATTGCGAAATTTCACAAAAATTCTATATGCCCCGTTCAAGGCTACACCATACAGCTCTTCGTTGGAAATGCCGTATGTGTCCCTGATGATGGCAGGTAATAAAACTTGAGCTGAGTGGGCATGCACAGCCCCACGCACCACTTCTGTGCCGACAGTGTTTACCCTTCTTCTTGCCTGCTGTGCCATTTTGTGAAAACCAAGTTGTCACTGGCTGACAGCAGAGGGCAGGCTCAGCTCATGTCCGCTCGTCCCAGAGGTTGAGCGACGAAAGACTTTTGCCTTATTATTATAATATAATTTTTTTTTTTTTTGCCGGTATTCTCCCGGCCTGGGTGTTTTCTCGCCGGGTCTTTTCCAAGTAGTGGTGACCCGGCCTTGGCTCCCTATCTGGGGAGTATGTCGAAACCTAAGTCTCCCATGGGAGGAGGTACAAGTATCTTATTACTATTCTATAAAAAACTACATTACGAGGGCCATTACTTTTTTTTTTCTATTCTATTCTATTCTATTTGATTCACCGGTATGGTATCCCGGCACAGGTCTCTTCCATTTTGGTGACCCGGCATTGGCTCCACAGGTAGGAAGTGTCGTTTACCTTTACTTGCACCTGCGTGGCAGGTCTTCAGCATGAAGGGGGGTACCTCACTGGCTCTATGGCCAGATGACATACCAAACATTAGCTTGCACTAACAGCAGCTGGTGTGCAGTGCAATGGAGGCCCAAAACAGGCTCTCACAGCAACTTCAGCAGGGGGGGGGGGTAGATGATGTGCAATGACTGGAAGTAAGGTTTCCAAGTCCCTGACAGCTAAGGACACAAGATGTGCTGCCTCATCCTATCGGGCCTGCCCCATTGGGAAGTGTCTATGGCGAAGGGGCATCGTAGCCGGGCAGTCTAACAGGTAGTTCATGAAGGGCTTTGGAACCATTTGGTCACAATGGGCACAGAGCTCATCTCATGCCCGTTCACCAATCTGTGCAGTGGTGGGATACCCTAAGTGTAGGTTGTGGATATGCACCCTCAGTTCTCTGGACTGTGTCCAAATACTTGGAGGGGGCACCCTGTGGGTCACCCTGACATACCAACAGAGGCTGCGTGAATCTCCACGGTCAGCGAATGGGCACCTGGCTGCACCGGCAGCCCACAGTGCAATCTGGCTAAGGCTGATGGAGATTGCAGCACGTGGCTCTGCCTCGAGGGTTGCAGTCCTAACAGCCTCATCTGCAGCATCATTGCCAGGGATACCCTCATGGCTCGGGATCCAGTTGATAGTAGCCCTGCAACCCTGGGCCATGAGAGTCTGCAGGTCACCCCGGATGGATGTGATTAAGTGTATGTTGTCCATTGGCTCTCTGTGCATAAGCGCTTGGATCACTGCCTTGGAATCAATGTGGATGATGGGGTGGATGCTGATAGTCTGCAATAGCATGCTGCAGAGCTTGTTGGATGGCAAAGAGTTTGGCCTGGAGGATGGTGCAATGGTCTGGGAGGTGCCAACCTGCTGTCAGATTGCTGTGGAATATCCCAGCAGCTGTGCGGCCTGCCACTGGGTCTCTGGAGCCATCAGTGTAATATGGCACACCCTGGGCCTTTCACACCCACAATGCTAGCCGAGGCAAGTCGTTGCATAATGTCCTGGGTGCAATGCCTCTTACTGTCTGGTAGGGTTGTCCAGTGCACCACAAACAGCTCTGGTGCCCAACGGGGTGGCACCGTGTAGCTTGCTGCCAGTCTGTCGCAGCCTCCCTCCTGGAGCAATGTCATGGGCAGGAGCTTCCATGTGGCATCTGCTATCGACCACATCCATCGGCGGCCGAGAAGCAGTGGAATGACCTGTTCCTGGCGGACCCGTAAATCTCTCATCATTTTGTCAGCCCCTGGGAGTCGGAGATACTTTGCGATCCTCTTGGCAGCTACCAGTTGGATCCTGTCTTCAAGAGGCTGCAGCAGCACCTCAAGGTTCAGAGCCACTACATTGATCCACCTAGGAGCCCCCAGCATGGCCCGTACAGCTGTGTTCTGGATGACACAGAGGGATTTGATGTTTGTGGGTCTGGCATGAACCAGAGCAAGTGCCGCATAGTCAACGACAGAGCATATTGCCTGGATGTAGAACAACCTCAATGCCTCGAGGCTGGCCCCAACCCTAGGGTTGGCCATGGCACTCATTGCCCTGACCTTCTGCAGAGCCATCTCTTTAATGTTGTGCACATGTTTCCGGAAGGTGAGGCGCCTGTCAATGTAGATGCCAAGGTGCCTATAACTGTGAACCCACTCCAGGTCGATGCCCAGGACCCACAGCCTCTTGATGGGTACCCTGGTGCGAAGGATCATGGCTTTGGATTTTGCCATAGATATCTTGAGCCCCAAGCGACGGCAAGTGGAAGCCAGCAGACCGAGGAGCTCCTCGGCACGCTGCAAAAGCTGGCACTTCCTACATACGACAAGTGCCAGGTCATCAGCATAGCTGAGGAGGAAGGTGCCTCTGGAGAAAGGCAGGTGCACCAGCTGGTGCAACAGTACATTGAATAGGGTGGGACTAAGCACCCCGCACTGTGGAGTTCCGTTGTCCAGGTTCATGAGAGAAGAGGCATGCCACTGGAAGCATACCCGGGCCCGCCTGCCCTGGAGATAGGAAAGAAGCCATGAAAGCAGCCTGCCTTTAACCCCCCTGCGGGCCAAGAGTGAGAGGATGGCAGGTGCACTGGCTAGCTCAAAAGCATTCTCGAGGTAGAGAAAGAGAACAATGTAGGCTTGGGCGTCCGACCCAATGCCGGCCAGTAGAGTGGTAAGGCTTTCGAAAGTGCCCATTCCTCTGGTGAAGCCACAGAGATGTTTATGAGGAGGGCCAAGCTTCCACCTCAGGTGCTCCAACACCATCCTTTCAGACACCTGGTGTCTGGTGAGGCAGATGGGTCTCACACTGCCAGGATCCCCAGGCTTAGGATATCAGCCTCCTTCCATATGACAGGGAGTTTGCCAGCTCGCCAAGTCCGGTTGACGACCCCCAGGACAGCTGAATGTCCAGAATGGCCAGACCAAGTGATCATGCCATAGGTGATACCATCATGCCCCGGTGCAGTGTCCCGATGAGATGTGAAGGCTGCCTGGAGCTCCTGGTCGGTGAAGTTTTCATCCGTGATGTCCTTAGCCTGGCAGGCCGCTTGGATCACCATCATCCTTCTAGGAAGGAGGGTGGCTTGGAGGTCCTGGAGATCCTGAGGCAGTTCAGCCATGGCTGCTCTAGAGATGAAAAGGTCTACAAGACGTTCTGCCTTCGTTGTGGGGACTTGGTGCAACCGAGCCATACTGCGACACTGCCCGGTGGCTAATCGTAACTTGGCCCAAATCTCAGATAAGGTGGAGGAGTAGCTGAAGAAGGCACACCACTCGAACCATTTAGCCTGCCGGACCCTGTGTGAGACATGGCGTGCATGCCACACCACTTCCCTGAGCAGATGCATGGACTCAACCGTGGGATTACGCTTGTGCATCATGCATACAACATTGATGCTGTGGTTCTGCTCCCTGATTTCCTCATTGTAAAACCACCAGTCACGTTTATATAACCCTCCACCTGTAATCTTAGGAATGGCTGCCTCAGCTGCACATGTGAAGGCCACCTCCAAGCTTTGAGTTGCCTCATCTGGGTCTGGTGAGATGGGGGAGGACCTCCCATCTCGCAGAGAAGAGCAACCGCCTAGAGATGAGTGTGACGTCCAAGCGGCCACAGTAGTGATGGGTTGGCTCACCATTATTGAAGAGGGCGGTCTCAGGGACCTCCCCCAGCACAGCCGCAAGGTGCCTCCCAGCTGCATTGGTAGGAGAAACAGAAGAAAGTATTGGGTGGTGGGCATTGACATCCCCAGTCACAACAACACCCTCCCAGGGGGCGAGTGCTGCCACCTCTGAAATGTCAAGGGTGTACCAAGAGCTTCTGCAAATATTGTAAACCACGAGAGGTCCATCCGGGATGTGTATGGTGACAGCCTGAACCTCTACGCCCTCCCCACAGTTGATGGGTTCATTGGAGATTGAATGAGGGATAGTGGTCCTGACGTAGATCGCCGTGCCACTGCCAGTCCCTTCCAGGCACTGAATGTATGCCGAGAACCCCGGTATACGTGGCTGCATTTGATGTGACGAATTGGTAAGTGTCTCCTGGAACAGGAAACATCTACCTCATCCTGAACTGCAGCTTCAATCACTAAATGAATTTTCCCGTGCAGCCCGCAAATGTTCCACTGGAGGATCTTCAAGAATGGATCTTCAGAGGTGGTCCTCTGATTTCATCTCCGCCCGGGACTCGTCGTCTGTTGTTGGCTACTCCAGGGCCTCCTCCATCATGGACTGGAAGGACTCCTGGATGATGGCTTGAAGTTCCATTGAGTCCTTCCTGTCCACTCTTAGCATCCATGACAGGAGCTGTCTGCAGGCGCTCCTGTCCTCTGCCGACGGCAGCAGGCGACAGAGGGGTGCTGAGATGACCCAAATGGTTTTCTTCAGTCGATCGGGAAATGATTCGACCATTACCTCTGCAGGCATTGAGCTGGACGACGCGTCTAGTCGGTGTTGGGTCACTGGGTATGTCTGGGTGGCTGTTGACACTGCAGCAGCATAAGCTGGGTGCATCTTGGGCCCGGCCTGAGTGGCCATGGGCTTCTGCGTCCCCTGGCAGGGAACCTGTGCCTGACTCTGCCCGCTCACAGTAGGGGCCTGCCCTTGGGAAGAGGCCTGCTGGTGGTATGGCAAGGAATGTTGGTGCCCAGCTGTGACCTGCTTGGCAGTGTGCCTGGCCTGTGGCTGTTTTTCCCATTGATTCTGTCTTCTTGGCCACCTTACCATCTGACCTCGTAGTTGACCTCGCTGCTGCAAGCAAGTGCGTGCCCGCTGATGCAACTGCTGGGAGTCCAGTGCCGGGAACTCGCTGGTATTGCCCTCCTGTGGTATCTGGGGAACCGTGGTTGGAACCCATACCGACTGTTGCTGGGTGGTTCCAAGGCTGGGTGGCGTAGGGGATGTCGGTTCGTTCTGATGACGAACCTGCTGCCATTGCTGCACCATCACAAGACAGCTCCAGTTCCAGGCATGGTGCCTCTTTGAGCAGTTGGCACACTTGGGCTCCGGCCGAAGGGCTTTGCCGGTTGGCTGTTTGAGGATGGCAATGCAGTCTTTCGAGTCTTGTGCCTTGCTGCACACGCCACACTGCAATATGATTGAACCCCTGACAGTTGAAGCATTGTACTGGGCCTGACAGGTATGGTCGGGTCTTGAATCTTCCCCAGACCCCAAGGTCCAGGTGCATGGGAAGTGGACCTTTGTGGTGGATCAGCACCTGGCGGTTGGGCACCCTGTTCACTGTTGCAGTGAGTTGCCCCTCCTTGACAATATTGTGCACTTCCAAAATGGGGTCTAGTGGGAGGGGCACAGGGACGTGTAAGAGCATCCCCTTGTACACCTTCTCCGAAGCAACCAGTTCCATCATGCTGGGATGCGTCACAACCAGGCCCTTCAATTCCACGAAAGAATCCTCGTCCCGAGGAATGACCAAAACCTCATTCCTGAGAGTGAACTCGCAGTGGAATTTGAGGTGGGGTAGACCTTCCAGATACCTTACAAACCCATAATCCGGAACCTTGAATTTGTTGAAGGCCCTGGTTGCTTGTGCCCGAGCTGAGCGAGAATTTCTTCGTCCATGTGGAGTCAGCCAGTCCCCGTCCACTGTGGAGGCCATCGCAACTGGTGTAGGGACCTGGGATGGCTCCATCCTTGCCAGTTGTGGAGCTACAGCCTCCTGGCTTCCTTCCACAATCCCTATGGCCATCTGGGGGTGCAAGTCTCCTTGGGTAGCGGCTGCCGACGGATCTAGTGGCAGACTGGCAGATACAATAGTCTCTAGTGCATCCTTGGCCTTCTTGGTGGGGGCTCCCACCTGCCCCCGTCGTCTTCCAACTCGTCCCCGCATTCCAATGAACGTTTAGGCCGCTCTCCTGGGTCTGTCATGGTGACTAGGTGTGGGGACAGAGCCAGCAGCAGAGCTGCTGCCTGTGACCTCACAGTCGCCCACACTGGGTGCAGAGCTGTGAGGCTTAGTTCCCCAGTCAGGGCCCGTAGCCACCCGCACGTGGCTCACTGCCCTGGAACACTGAACACAGTCCAAGGACCACTAGAAACGTCGCCAATCTGTGCGTAAACTAACACAGATATATATTCCAAGCGAACACAACACACTCTGTCCTACGAACTTTCCACACCGGTGTTCCGTATCCAATCTCGATGATGATCACGTAATCTTCTGATTGATGACGGTCTATTGGTAATCCTCCTTATGTATGCTGGGAGGCAGTTAAACAGTCTCGGGCCCCTGACACTTATTGTATTGTCTCTTAACGTGCTAGTGACACCCCTGTTTGGGCATTACTTGTATATATAGTGTCAGATGTTGCCTGGGTTGTTTTGTATTGTATATTGTGTTATTGATGTTGTCCTTGTTGAAGTGATTTTTTAATTTTAAAATGAACAAGATTGTGATGATGTGTATAGCAAGTGAATGTGTAATGTATTCATTGGGTGGGAGTGTAAACAATAATGGGTAGGTTCCGTTACATATATAAACTCTTGAGTACTTAGTTAGTTAGTTAGTTAAAGATTAGCCGGTATTCTCCCGGCCCGGCCCGGGCCTTGTCCAAGTGGTGGCCCGGCCTTGGCTCCCTCTTTAGGGAGTGTCTGAGACCTAAGTCTCCCATGGGAGGAGGCACAAGTACCTCCTCATCTTTGGGACCAACTGTCCCCAGGCCTAGCCACAAGCTAGGCCTCTCTGGTCTGCCATCCCCGCCCCAAGGGGGCAAATGGGAATGACAGTCTTATGAGCTAAAGGCTCGGGCTCAGGCACCTACCCTACCCTAGAAGGGTTAGGCATGGTGTCGATTCCTTGAGTACTTGTGAAACAACGTAGTAGAAGCAGTCTGTAGGTTGTGTTAAGTTTATTTTAATGTCTTTATGTATGTGCTTATTCAGAAGATTGTGTAGTGAATGTTTATTGGTCAACACCAGTGTCAATGTTACATATTGATATATGTACCTATAAATATTTGTACATGAAGTTTTAAATAAAATATAAAAAAAAAATATATTGAAAATTCTAATAATCTACAAACAAGTTGAAAATTGAACAAGTTTCCCCTGATAAACATTTAATTATTATATAAATTGATTATTTTCTAGATTGTTGAATTTAAAATTTTATACGAATTATAATACTAATATTACCTTTAAAATTATATACAATGGTTAAAATTAATAAAATTTTAGAAACACTTTTATAATTCTTGAAGACTTAAATAAATTTTATATAATATTAAGGTGGCTGTAAGAATAAACAAATATAGTTTTATATATAAATTTATTTTAAGTATAACTGCGTAAATATTTATAGAACATTAGTTATTTTTATAAACACCTTATTATGGTGTTAATATCTCAAGAGTTCCAGTTACAGCATTCCAGTGGACCGGTCTGTGTCCTGCTTGAAGGTGGATCAGGGCCAGACAACCTGGTTGTACCATAATCCAACATACGTGCCACAACCCGGTTGGTCAGGTCCCGATTTTTTTTTTTTATATTTAATTTAAAACACTGCACAATACAAAGAGGTGAAAAGCATAATAAAATAGCCATGTAGAGGCTACAGGCAAAAAGAAAAAAAAAATCTACAGTACAACCCTAATAGCACAGATAACCAACAGACCCCTGGCAGTCTTCAAGCTGGCACTGGACAAGTACCTAAAGTCGGTTCCTGACCAGCCGGGCTGTGGCTCGTACGTTGGTTTCCGTGCAGCCAGCAGTAACAGTCTGGTTGATCAGGCTCTAATCCACCAGGAGGCCTGGTCCACATGAACCGGGCCGCGGGGTGCGTTGACCCCGGACTCTAACTTCTCCCAGGTAAACTTGAGCGTGCAGTACAAGAGCTCTGTGCTTTAACATCAGTAAGTGCCCTCCTCCCATACACGTAAGTGCCCCACACCTAAACATAAGTGCCGCCACCACCTAACACATAAGTGCCCCCAAAACCCTAACTTTTAAAACAGTAAGTGCCCCCCACCTACCAGTAAGTGCCCCCCCCACCTAAACAGTAATGCCCCCCACCTAAACACAGTAAGTGCCCCCCCCCTAACACAGTTAAGTGCCCCCCCACCTAACACAGTAAGTGCCCCCCCACCTAACACAGTAAGTGCCCCCCCCCACCTCTCACACCATCAACTATAACCCATTCCTTAATAAAAATTAATGAAAGTTAGCTGCCGACTACGGAGGAGTGCGGTGCTCGCCCCCCTCTGCTGTTTGTCCAAGAGCTCTCATACAACAATATGGCGCGAGTATCCGTAGGGTAACAATTCGTGTTAGGCTGCTTCGTGGGGCGATTTCCCCCCTACCGCATGTTTGTACTCCTGACAATCGATACATGGGAAATGTTACGGAGTACAGGAAAGAGAGTAAGATATGAAGTTTGGTGGCCCTGAATGGGGCCTATCGTCTATTCGTCAAGTTAAATTCGACGGCTGTGTACGAGTCGTTAGTGACGAAATTTGAGCATGTGAGTATTGATGTAACTCCAGCTGTCAAAGTGCGACTCATAGACGTCTCTCGCCACTATACGTTGGTGAAGTTGCAAAATGTCCCCTTCGAGGCTGACGAGGAGGACTTACGAAAGGTGTTTGCAGCTTATGGTACCGTGCATCTGGCAACCCAAGGCAAGTGGGCGGCAGGTGCGTTCATGGGACGTCCGAAGGGTACATTCTCCCTCAAAATGACACTGAGGCACCCGATCCCGTCATACGTCGTGATGCCGGAGTTTAGGACCCAAATTCTAGTGGCGTATGCTGGGCAGCGACGAACATGCAGGTTGTGTGGGAGTATGATCATATGGCGGCGACGTGTGGGAGGCAGTGGAGGGCGCCGGTGCAAACAGGTGGAGCATCAGTTACAGGTGTGGATGTCGTTGAGGTGAATTCCAAAGGAAAACGAGGAGATGGCCGTCTGTGGAGTGAAATTATAGAAGAGTCTCTTGTGGTGCATGATGGGCGAGGCACGAGTTGTGTGGAGCCAAAAATGGCCACTTTGCCGGTGACTGGGGAGGACGTGCTAATTCAGCAGGAGGTGCGGGAGCTGGAGGAGGAGCTCGACGAGGTATTGAAAACTTTACCTTCTTCGGGCGAGGATAATGGCTTGGTCCGTGAAATGGTGCCTGAGTTGAAAGGAGAGTGTGGCGGGACAGGCACGAGAAGGAAGGAGGACAACTGCAGGCACAGAGAGGAGTCACCGTGCTCTGCGCGACAGGTCAGAGTAGAGGTTGATGTCCACTGTGAGGAATCTTTGGAAGAAAGTAAGGCGGTAGAGGGTGTCACGAGGAAGAGGGCGGCTGCGTCAGACTCAGATGATGTCCTGACGCCTGCGCAGAGGTCTGGGAGGAAGGATGTATATTCTCGAGACAGCCAGGATAAGAGGCATCGGAAAAGGATGGGGGGTGGATGGTGACAAACCACATGTTGACCCTGGGGCAGGAAGCCCTGGGAAGGTTGAGAGGAGAAAGGGTTGGAAGCTTTAGAAAGGCCTTAATGCATGACTGTGAATGTGAATGGACTGTGTACTGGTGTGAAGAGGGAATGCTTTCGTATGCTCTTACGTCGATACAGAGTGGATGTAGTCTTTCTACAGGAGCATAATTTCAGGGAGGGTAGAGTGCTCGAGGTGGCAGGGTATAAGGTGTTGACTCTGCCATCGGCACGTTTGAAAGGTGGTGTGGGTTTATTGATAAAGGAGGCGAGCCCGTTTGTGTTGCAAAGAAGTGAGGGGGAGGGGGGGGAGGGTGTTGCTTGTGGATGGGTGGTGGATGGGGCAGAGGGTAACCTTTGTAAGTGTGTATGCACCAGCTGAAAATGATATGAAAGTAAAGAGGGATTTTGTGTGTGATGATCTAGTTTTTGCTTTCCGTGGTTTACCTGCAGTGGCCATCGTTGGTTGGGACTGGAATTGTGTGATCAGGAGAGCGGATGTGGAACCACGAGGGGCGGGGCATATGTTGACAGCATTACGCAATCTTTTGGTGGACGTTCAGTTGAGGGATGTTGTAGGTGGGGGAGCGTGGGAGGTGGAGCATACTTTCGTGCGGCGAGGTTATGCAGCTAGGTTAGACAGGCTGTATATATCTCATAAGGTATTGTCAAAGTCTGTCCGTACTATTGAACTAGCTTTTTCGGATCATAGGGCGGTTGTAGCAGAAGTAGAGTGGGATTCCCTAGCTAGTATCTCTAGGGGATATTGGAAATTAAATACGAGTCTGTTGGAAGATGAGGAGGGGTTGGGGGGTTTTACAGAGCTGTGGGAGAGATTAACTGAGGAGGTACAAGGTGTGGAGGACGTGGTGACGTGGTGGGATGGTGTGGCTAAGGACCGGATTCGGCATTATTATGTGAGGGAGGTCAGTTTACGGGGTTGTTATGTAAAAGGGGCAGTAGAGGGTATCTATCCGATGGACAACATTATGATACTTAAAGAGAGGTTGCGGGAAATCCAGGACGAGCTGTTCCAAGCGGTGAGTGTAATGGCGGGGGTGGAGGAGGTGTTATGGGGAGATAGGCCGTCCTCGTGTGTGTTGCACAGACAAAAACAACGTCAGCAGGCAACAGCTATTCCATGTTTGGAGGTTCTTGAGTCGGTGGGAGGGTATAGGGCGGGTCAGGTTATCCACACTACGGATGGGATGGGGTTGTTTGCGGATAAGTGGTACGAAAAGTATTGGCGGAAGGAAGGGGTAGGATTAGGGGATTTAGAGAGGGTGGGTGGAAGTGTGCCATGTAGGTTAGGACACAATGATAGGGAAGCTTTGGGGGGGACATAACTGAGGGGGAAATATGGAGTGCTTTGAGTGCCATGCAAAAGGGCAAAGCACCAGGAATCGATGGACTGCCGGCGGAGTTTTATCAACAGCATTGGGAGTTAATAAAGGGTTTTTTGGTGAGGTTACTAAACTTGATGAAGGTAAGGGGCAGGTTGGGTGAAAGACAGGAAACAGCTGTAGTTGTTTTGGTACCGAAGGGTAAGGAACAGCGTTCGCTCAGGGACTATAGGACAATATCGTTGTTATGCGCAGATTGTAAGTTATTTGCGAAAATTTTAGGAAATAGGATTAAGTGTGTTGTAGGGAGGGTTGTATCGGAAACCCAGTTTGGGTTGCCAGGTAGGTCTATGGGGGTGGGGCATGGTTTTTTAAGGGATTTCGTGGAAGGAAAAGGGGGGGAAGGGGGGGTTTGGTTGCACTAGACTGGCAAGGAGCTTATGATAGGATGGAGCGAGAGGCGTTGAGAGCTATCCTTAGGAAACAGGGCTATGGGGAAGAAATAGTGGGATGGGTAGAGGCGTTATATAGAGGGGCAATGGTGAGAGTACAGATTAATGGAAGATTAGGGGGGAGGATTGCAATGGGCAGAGGTCTTAGACAGGGGTGTCCTATGTCACAGCTTTTATTTGCATGCATACAGGACCCCTTTTATAGAATGGTGGAGCGCCATATGGGCGTTAGTGGAGGGGTTGGGGGGTACAGGGGCCGTTTGGCCTGTTCTCATAGGGTATGTAGATGATACCACTGTTTTGGTTAGGGAGGGGATGTCCATAAACGCCTTAGATGGAGTGGTCGACACGTTTGCATGTGCAACTGGTATGAGGGTAAATTCCGAGAAGTTCATGGTTATGGGGTTAGGAACTTGGGGGGAGAGGGTTGAGTGGGGCAGTGCAGTCGTAAAGAAGCGGGTGATGTCATTAAAAATTTGTGGTATAATCTATGCAGATGATCTTGATGTTGCACGTGTTATTAATTCGGTCAGGTTGGTAGAAAGGATTCTGGGTCGATTGGGAGCATTGCGGCCTTATCATTTGACCCTTGTGCAGCGTGCCATTGTAATTAACGTTTTATTGTATAGCAAGGTTTGGCATGTGGCTGCCGTGTTCCCTCTAACGGGGACGGCAATTGCAACTATACTTAGAGGGGTTTTTAAATTTTTGTGGGGTTCAGGTTGTGATTGGCTTAAAAGGGATGTAGTAATGTTACCTGTGCGTCAGGGGGGGTTGGGTTTAATGAACTTAAAGAGGAGGGTCAAATGTATCTTCATTAAAAGGGAGGTGATGAGGGAGGGTGTGAGTGGGGGGGGGTTGGTTAAGGTACACAATAAATTGAAACGCATGTTTTCTGGGACGGAGTTGAGGGAGTGTGAAACTATTTTGAGGGCAGTGGTGATAGTTAGGGATCTGGGTAAGGTAAAAATAAGTAGGCTGTGTAGGATGTCAGTGGAAAGGGTTGTGGCTCCGTGGAGGGGATTTTCCCCATGTATGACTGGGATGTATATGGAGAAGGTTTGGTAGGTTAAGATTACAACCCCGTGGACATGAGGTGATGTATCGGTTTTTGCATGGGATTTTACCATCGGGAGTGGTCTTACGAGCTAGACGGGTGGTTGAGGGGGGGGGGGGGATGTGGAATATGTGGCGGGGAGGATTCTGCATTCCATGTAGTGTATTTTTGTGAGGGGTTGGGGAGCGTCAGGGGTTGGTTGAGCAGGTGTTGCATAGGATAAGTGGCCAATACTTTTCTGTTCTGCGGGCATTGAGTCTGATGATGTGGGGGTATGGATGAAAGTATTATTAGGGCTGTGGGGTACATCATGGTAGATTATGTTTACATAATGTGGGGAATGAGGGGGAAAGGGGTAAGTGAGGTGAAGAGGAGGGTATTGGCTGTTACGGTTTATAAAACGTTGTGCCGTAATAGAGAACTTTATGGGAGGAGGTGGGAGAGGGCATTCTCTGAGGGATATAGAGACCTTACATTAGAGGTTTTATTAAATTTGTAAATTAGGTGGTGGGGCAGGGTAGGGATGGTACAATGTGATATGTTGATGGGCTGTCAGGGGTGGAAACGGGGTCGCCTCCTGGTATGTAACGGGTGAATGTGTATGAACTTGGGCGTATGATGTGTATTCATGGTTTGTGAGGAGTATACTTAATATATGTGTTTGACTTTGCAGTGGGACATTGTTTTATGTATGTTATTCATATGCATGTTTTAGATGCTTGTAGAGGTGTCAGTGTGTTGGATCCTTGTTTATTAATATATTCTGTGTTTGATGAACATATTGTTTTTACCTTATTCTCAATACATTACGTTAATTGTATTTAACGTATAAATTGTCCTACTTTATAATTTACAAAGTGACAATATATGCATATCGTTGGTGTGTTTTGTTAATCATATAATAATGCATTTTGGAACTGTTCGTTTATTGGTTATCATAGGTGTAAGGGTTTTCATGTATGGGTGAGGAGGGATATTTGTGTTATCTCAAGTTCATGTTTGTGTGGTTGTTCATGATTTATTCTGTGTAAGAACTGTTATTGTCTTATCTATCTCTTGTATTGTATTGTTATAAATAAAATATATAAAAAAAAAATTATTTTTTTTATATTTTATTAAAAACTTCATGTACAAATATATATATGTACATATATCAATATGTAACATTGACACTGGTGATGAGCAATAAACATTCACTACATAATCTGCTGAATAAGCACATACATAAGGACATTAAAATAAACTTAACACAACCTACAACGTTCACTACTTTTTCCAATACACAAACAAAACACACAAGATTTTCATAGATATAAGGGAACCTACTTTTTATTGTTTACACCCCCTCCCCCACCAAGAATAAATCTACATTCCCCTGCTATTAAAAATTTTAAAAATAACTTGAAAAAGGGAAAACATCATAACACAACTTTTAAATCACATAACAACCAGGCAACACCTACACTGTACTAAATAAAGTTTTTTAAAAAAAATTCAAAATTAAAGAAGGAATAAAGGTAAATAACAAAGGCCAAAAAAGGGCTATAAACAAAACCCAAAATTTTTAAAACCCAACACAAAAAAAGCCCAAATTAATAACAACACCCATAATACAACCTCAAAAAATTACCCAAACCTCTATCCTTAAAAAAGAAACCCCTTCTCAACACAGTGACCCATCACCCCTTCCCCACCAAAACCCACAGGGAAATTTTAAAAAAGGTGTTTTTTTGGGGGGGGGGGGGGGGGGCCCCCCCCCCACTCACACAACAAGGTGACCCATCATCCCTCCCCCCACTCACAACAACACGGTGACCCATCATCCCCCCCCCCCTTCCCCCCCCCCCACTCACACAACACGGGTGACCCATCATCCCCCCCCCCACTCACACAACACATTGACCCATCACCCCCCCCCCACTCACACAACACAGCTGCCCACATCCCTCCCCCCACCAAACAACACAGGGACCCATCACCCTACCCCCACTCACACAAACGGGGCCCCCATCATCCCTCCCCCCACTCCACAACCAGCTGACCCATCACCCTCCCCCCACTCACACAACACAGGTGACCCATCATCCCCCCCCCCCATCACACAACAAGCGACCCTCATCCCCCCCCCCACTCACACAACCATGGACCCATCATCCCCCCCCCCCCACTCAAAACAACACAGGTGACCCATCACCCCCCCCTCACTCACAAAACCGGTACCCTCACCCTCCCCCCACTCTCACACAACACGGTACCCATCATCCCTCCCCCCACTCACACAACACAGCTACCCACATCCCTCCCCCCATCACAAAACACAGGTGCCCCTCACCCTCCCCCCCTCACACAACACATACCCATCATCCCTCCCCCCACCACACAACACAGGTACCCATCATCCCCCCCCCACCCACAACCGGGTGACCCATCACCCTCCCCCCACCTCACACAACACGGGTGACCCATCATCCCCCCCCACTCACACAACACAGGTGCCCCATCCTTCCCCCCACTCCACACAACACGGGTGACCCATCATCCCCCCCCCCACTCTCACACAACACGGGTGACCCATCCCCTCCCCCCACTCACACCACGGTGACCCACACCCTCCCCCCCACCACAAAAACAGGTGCCCCATCACCCTCCCACCACCCACAACACGGGTGCCCATCATCCCCCCCCCCACTCACACAACACAGGTACCCACATCCCCCCCCACCACACAACACAGGTGACCCATCACCCTCCCCCCACTCACCAAAACACGGGTGACCCCATCACCCCCCCCCACTCCAAAACACGGTTTACCCACACCCTCCCCCCCACCAACACAGCTACCCACTCCCCCCCCCACCACACAACACAGGTACCCATCAACCCTACCCCCTCACAAAACACGGGTGACCAATATCCTCCCCCCACTCACACAACCAGTGCCCCATCATCCCTCCCCCCCCCACACAACAAAAGGGCCCCATCACCCTTTCCCACCCAATCTCACACAACACGGTGACCCCACCCTTCCCCCACTCAAAAAAAACACAGGTGACCCATCACCCTCCCCCCATAACACAACACGGGTCCCCATCTCCCTCCCCCCACTCACACAACACAGGTGACCCACATCCCCCCCCCACTCACACAACACGGGAACCCATCACCCTCCCCCCACTCACACAACACAGTCCCATCATCCCTCCCCCCACTCACAAAACACAGGTGACCCTTTTACCCTCCCCCCACTCACACAACTCGGGTACCCATCATCCCCCCCCCCACTCTCCACAACACGGACCCTCACCCTCCCCCACTCACACAACACAGGGGCCCCACCCATCCCCCCCCCCACTCCACACAACACGGGTGACCCATCATCCCCCCCCCCTCCACAAACACAGTGACCCATAAAACCCCTCCCCCCACCACACAACAAGTGACCCATCACCCCCCCCCACCACACACCAGGTCCCATCTCCCTCCCACCATCACCCAACACAGGTGACCCATCATCCCCCCCACTCACACAACACAGGTACCCATACCCTTTCCCCCCATCACACAACACAGGGACCCACATCCCTCCCCCCACTCACACAACACAGCTGACCCATCTCCCTCCCCCCACTCACACAACACAGGTACCCATCATCCCTACCCCCATCACACAACACAGGTGCCCAAAACATCCCCCCCCCCATCCACCACACGGGTGACCCCACATCCCTCCCCCCCCACACAACACAGCGACCCACATCCCCCCCCCACTCACAAAACACAGGTGACCCATCTCCCTCCCCCCACTCACGCAAAACATTAACCCATCATCCCTCCCCCCCTCACAAAAAACGGGTGACCCCATCATCCCTCCCCCACTCACACAACACAGGTGACCCATCATCCCTCTCCCCCTCACACAACACGGGTGACCCATCCCATCCCCCACCACACAACACAGGGACCCACATCCCTCCCCACCACAACACAGGGACCCACATCCCCCCCCACCACACAACACGGTACCCCATCCCTCCCCCCACTCACCCAACCAGGTGACCCACATCCCCCCCCCCACCACAAAACAAATAACCATACCCTTTCCCAACCCAATCTCACAAACACGGGTACCCATCATCCTTCCCCCACTACCAACACAGGTGACCCATCTCCCTCCCCCCACTCACACAACACAGTACCCATCTCCCCCCCCCACTCACACAACACAGGGCCCCATCAACCTCCCCCCACTCACACAACACAGAACCCTCACCCCCCCCCCCTTTCACACAACACAGGTACCCATCATCCCCCCCCCACTCCACAACCGGGTGCCCCCATCATCCCCCCCCCCCTACCAACACGGGGGACCCATCATCCCCCCACCACCACCAACACGGGTGACCCATCATCCCCCCCCCACTCACACAACCAGGACCCCATCCTCCCCCCACCCACACAACACAGGTGACCAATCATCCCTCCCCCACTCACACAACACAGGTGACCCATCACCCCCCCCCACTCACACAACACAATGACCCATCATCCCTCCCCCCACCACACAACACGGGTACCCACACCCCTCCCCCCACTCACAAAACACGGGTGACCCATCATCCCCCCCCACTCAAAAACATGGGTGCCCCCATCATCCCCCCCCCACCACACAAACAGGTACCCACATCCCTCCCCCCACTCACCAACACAGGTGCCAATCATCCCTCCCCCCCTCACACAACACGGTACCCATCATCCCCCCCCCCCCACTCACACAACACGGGTGACCCACATCCCCCCCCCCCACCACACAACACAGGGACCCACACCCCCCCCCTACCACACAGCACGGGTGACCCATCATCCCCCCCCCCCCCCCCCCCCCACAAAACAGATGACCCATCACCCCCCCCCCCCACTCACACAATACAGGGACCCACATCCCCCCCCATCACAAACACGGGTGACCCATCATCCCCCCCCCACAACCAACCGGGTGACCCATCCCCCTCCCCCAACTAACACAACACAGTGACCCATCTCCCTCCCCCCACTCACACAACACGGGGACCCTCGCCCCCCCCCCATCACACAACACGGGTGACCCATCACCTCCCCCCACCACAACAACATTGAAAACAAAACCCCCCAATTCCCTGAATAATCGACTTTAATTATCCTCAATTTAGAATACATGACCTTTCCCCACGTGAGGAAAGAGAATTTACAACCAGGGGAGGGTAAAAAACCCCAAAAATCACAATACCTTAAATAAGACAAACACAGTGAAACAACATTCAATACACATGTATACAACACCAAAAAAGTTTGATTACCGTTTGACTTAAACTTTTTCACATTTTTACCTCCCCTCACCCCGAAAAAATAGACCGTTATACCAACTTTTTACTTTAAAATCCTAACTTTTCATATATGAATAAACCAATTGGTAAAAATATAAGAATTGGTGAAACAGGCCGAAAACACAAAAATTTAATAACAAATATTTAAAATAAGGAAACAGACCAAGTCTTACCACTGAACTTCAACCAGGGTTTAAATACCATCTAGTGCAAACAAAATCCGAACATTGCACAATGAAATTCAAACCAAAACCATAATCACAACACGTACTAAGCGCACGCAGCACCACAACTTTGTTTGCCCCTTACACACCCAAAAAGCCAGGTTCAACACATTCACACTTACATTATCAAAACACCTCCCACATTTTTTTGCAAATGTCAACCCCAAAGGGAACCCCCTTTCTACCCCGACATCACCCCTAGAGAACTTTTCCATCCCTCCCTGCCCCTCCCCCCTTGATTTAATAAAAACCCCAACTAAGCTTTATACCCTCGAGAAAACCCCTCCCACCTCTCCCAAAATTTCCTATTACGACACAACGTTTTATAAAACTAACCCCTAAAACCCCCCCTTCACCTCCAAAAACCCTTTCCCCCCCATTTTTCCACAAAGTATATATAACACCAAAAGTACCCCACACCCCAAGAACTCTCATCCGTCCCCCCTCAAACTCAAAAATCCAGAACAAAATCTCTTTAAACCCCCAATCTTTCGGGGTCCACTCAACCAAACCCCTGACGCTACCCACCCCCACAAAAAATACAAAATAAAACGCTGACTCCTCACCTTCACATATTCCCCCCACAAACCCCCCCTCAAACCCCACGCCTATCCCTCAAACCACAACCCCCGGCAAAATCCCTTCAAAAACCGATACATTCGTCACGTGCTCGTGGTTTTAACCTCATCCACTTAACCCCATTCCATACACTTTCCCCTGTATACATGGGAAAATTCCCTCTACTGGTGCCACAACCCCCCCCCAACTCGACAAACCCCACCATTTTGACCCTTCCCCCCGATCTCGACCCCTGCCATAGCCTCATAAAATTTCACACTCCCACAACTCCACTAACGAATACATTCGTTTCAATCTTTTTATGGATCCTGACAAGACCCCCCCCACCCAAACCTTTCCCCCACCACCCCCTTTTTAAAAATACACATTTTTACCCTCCTCTTTAATCCACAAACCCAACCCCCCCTTTGCACAGGGAACTTTCTACGTCCCTTTTAACCAAACCACCCCCAAACCCCACAAAAATTTTAAAACCCTCCAAGATGCGCTATTGCGTCATGTTAATGGGGCAAAGGTGTCCGTGCCATACCTTACTATACCAAAAAGACATTAAAGACAAGGCAAAACGTACAAGGCAAATGAAAGGGCCAATGCACCCCAACGCCCCTAAATCCTATCCACCAACCAATTTATTTTTTCCCCGAGTGCAACCAGATCACTGCATAGACGAACCACAAATTTAACAAATTCACCCACCCCGCCGACTGAACTACCCCCCCAAAACCCCACAGCCCAAACTCCTAACCTTATAACCAGGGCTTTTTTAATTCACCTCAGCCAATTGCATCCAAAAACAATTTTACACCCTTCCAAGGTATCCATTGCACCCCTCCCCAACCAGAACAGTTTGTGCCTACAAACGCATTAAAACGCCCAAACCCTCCCAACCTACTCCCTTCCCCCCCTTTTTTGCACATCCTTTCCCCTCATCCATAAAAGGGGGCCGTATGCTCAAATAGAATTTTGACATAGGGGACCCCTGTCGAATCCCCTTTCCCTACAACTTCCACCCACTCTCCCATTTAAACGACCCCGCCATTTCACCGGAACAAAGATATCCCTCCCACATTTCTCCCCCAAAACCCCGCCCCTGAGGAGGCTCTCAAAGCCTCTCATTCCCCATATGGCCCCCGTCTAAACCACCAAACCCCCCCCCCCCCCCCTTTTGCTCCAAAAATCCCTAGGGAAACCCCTGCCCCACCAAACCTCCCGGCAACCCAAACTGAGTTCTCAATACACACATCCACTACACATTTAAACCGTTTCCCCCAAAAATTTTTTGGGAAACACTTTTAATCTGGCATAAAAACGATATTGCCCGGGAGTCCCTAAGTGTATTTGCCCCCCCTTTTTTCGGGACCAATACTACTACAGCTGTTGCTTGCTTCTCTCCCAAACATCCCCTCCTTATTAAAAATTTAAAAACATAACCAAAAAACCCCTCATTTTCTCCCCCTGGTTTGATAAAACTTTTGCCGGGGGTCCCTCGATTCCCCGACTTTACCCTTACGCATTTCACTTAAAAACCTTCCCCGTTTTTCTCCCTCATTTTTTTCCCCCCCCCAATCTTCCCCGTCACTGTTTCCCAACAGACATATCACATTCTCACACACCTGTTTTAAAACCCCAGCTCTTACCGCATCCCTTTGCCAATACTTTCCATACCACTCAACCGCAAACACTCCCATTCTATCTGTGGTGTGTATAACCTGACCCACCCTATACCCACCTACCTACTCATGAACTTCCAACCATGGAATAGCTGTTGCCTGCTGCCATTGTTTGTGCCTATGCAACACACGACGAAGGCTTATCGCCCCATAACACCTCTTTTACACCTGCCATTACCCTCACCACTTGAAACCTCTCATCTTGGAGCTCGTGCAGCCTCCCCTTAAGTGCCAGTATGTCATCCATAGGATAAATATCCACCACCGCCCCCCTCACATAACAACCCCTAAACCTGTCCTCCAAATAATTGGCCAGCCCATATTTTAAAGAATTAATTCGTTTCCCTTCTCTCACATAATATTGCCTAATTCGTTCAAAAGCCACACCATCCCACCATGTTATCACATCCTCCACCCCATGTACCTCTGCACTTAACCCCTCCCACCGTGTTGTAAATCCCTCCAACCCCTCCTCATCTCCTAACAGACTCGTATTTAACTTCCAATAACCCCTAGAGATACCTGCCAGTGACTCCCATCCCACCTCTGCCACGACCGCCCTATGATCCGAATAAGCTACCTCTATTGCGCGGAAAAACTTGACCAAAACCCTTTGAGAAATGTACAACCTATCTAACCTAGCTGCATAGCCCCTTCTCACGAAAGTGAGCTCTACCTCTCACACCCCTCCTCCAACTGTATCCCTCAACTGAATACCCCTCAAGAGGTCTCGTAAGGTCACAGACACGTGCCCCGCCCATTTTGGTTCCTCATCAGCCCTTCTGATAACACAGTTGCAGTCCCCACCAACGATGGCCACCGCAGGTAAACGACGTGAGAAGAGAACTAGGTCATCACATTCAAATTCCTGCTTTACTTTCACATCGTTCTCAGCTGGTGAATGCACACTAACAAAGGTTACCCTTTGCCCCATCCACCTCCTATCCACAAGTAACACCCTCCCCCCTCCCCCCTCACTTCTTATCAACACAAACGGGGTCGCCTCCCTGATGAATATACCCACACCACCTGTCAAACATGCAGATAGCAGAGTCATGACCTGAAAACCTGCCACCTACAGCTCTCTTCCCACCTTGAAATTGTGTTCTTGCAGGAACACTACATCCACTCTATATTTACACAGAAACATTCGAAACCATTCCCTCTTCACACTATTACACAGTCCATTTACGTTCACACTCATACACCTAAGGCCTCTTTATATTTTCCAACCCTTCCTCCTCTCTTCATTCATCCCAGGGCCTCCTGCCCCAGAGCCAGCACAGGGCTTCACACCATCAACCCCTCCCCACTTTCTTGTGATGTGTCATATTCTGACTACCTCGACAGTACTCTTCCTTCCTCCCAGACCTCTGCGCCGGCGTCGGAACACCATCTGAGTCTGACGCCGCAGCTCTCTTCCTCATGATTCCCTTCACTTCCATGTTGTCTTCTTAGGTTCCCTCAAGATGAACCTCAATCACCACCACCCCCTGAGCCACGGCACACGGCGACATCTCACGCTTACTGCTTGGCCTGTCATCCCTGCTATGGTTTTTATCATCACATTCCTCCACAGACAATGCCGCACCTCTCACCAGCTCAGGAACAACATCCTCTGCAGGCGGAATCAATGTCCTCAACACTTCCTAAAGCTCTTCCTCGAGAGCCTGTACCTCCTGCTGCACTTGTTCTTCTGCACTTTTCTCCTGCCTAGAAACAGTTCCTGCTATGTCACTGCTTGCCTCACACACGCCAGTCTCCTCTGTGGGATCCTCTTTCACTTCACTCCAAAAGCGCCCAAGCCTTTGCATTCGCATGGGGCTCTCAACAACAGCTACCACACTGGTAACTGGTGCTTCACCAATTTGCATAGGCGCCCTCCTCAGCTTCACACACGCTGCCGCTATATGGTCGTACGCCCCACATAACCTGCACGTACGTCTCTGTCCGGTGTACGAAATTATAACTTGCGTCCGGAAGTCCTCCAAAACGACGTATGATGGTATGGGATGTCTCAGAGTCATCTTCAGGGAAAAGGTTCCCTCCAGACGACCCATGTAAGCACCAGCCCTCCACTTGCCCTGTTGTGCCAGATGTATGATCCCATATGCCTCGAAAACACTCCTGATGTCAGCCTCATCTGCCTCAAATGGGACATTACGAATCTTAACCCACGTTAAGTGGTGATATACGTCGATCAAACGCACCTTCACACCTGGAGTAGCGTCAAGACTCATGTCTTGGAATATCATAACCAAAGACTCGTACACTGACGTGGAATTCAGTTTGACGAAGATTATGTATGCCCTATTCAGGGCAACACCATACACCTCATTGTCCTGGATACCAAACGACTCCCTAATGATGGTCAGGAGTAACACCTGCGCTGAAGATGGTGAAATTGCCCCATGAAGCAGCTGTATACCGATGGTATTTACGCACATCCTCACACTCAGCACCATGTTGGTACAAGGTACCTCGCCTGAAAACAGCAGAGGGAACAGAGCACAACCGCACTCTACCGTGGTCAGGCAGCAAATTCCGGGTATACTAAAGTGAAAGTGGCACGTTTTCACGGGGGGGGGGGGGGAAGGGAGTGTAAGCATTACTGGGTAGGTATCTATCGTTTTTTATGTGACCATCTTTTCACGTGAAGCACAGTATGTATAAGCAGTGTTTGATTTGAGTGCAGCCAGTTATTATATATTATTATATTATGTCATTATATATGTACTTCTTCAGTATTTGAGTAGTCACAGTTGATTATTCTTTACTGCCTGTATCTTGTTACATATTGATTATGTACCCATATATTTTGTACCTGAGATTTAAATAAATATATAAAAAAGAAAAAGTCGGTGGAGGGATGAAGGAAGTGATCATCATCGAGATTGGATATGGAACACCGGTGTTTATCTGGAGTTTATCTGGAGAGAGTTCCGGGGGTCAACGCCCCCGCGGCCCGGTCTGTGACCAGGCCTCCTTAGGTCAGTGTCCCAGGATGCGACCCACACCAGTCGACTAACACCCAGGTACCCATTTTACTGATGGGGAACATGGACAACAGGTGGAAAGAAACACGTCCAATGTTTCTACTCTGGCTGGGAATCGAACCCAGGCCCTCACCGTGTGAAGCGAGAGCGTTAGCCACCAGGCCACCAGATCGTAGGACAAAGCATGTTGTGTTCGCTTGGAATATATATCTGTGTTAGTTTATGCACAGATTGGCGACGTTTCTAGTGGTCCTTTGACTGTGTTCAGTGTTTCAGGGCAGTGAGCCACGTGTGGGTGGCTACAGGCCCTGACTGGGGCACTGAGCCTCTCAGCTCTGCACCCAGTGTGGGTGGCTGTGAGGTCACAGGCAGCAGCTCTGCTGCTGGCTCTGTCCCCACACCTACAGTCACCATGACAGACCCAGGAGAGCGGCCTAAACGTTCATTGGAATGCGGGGGACGAGTTGGAGGACGACGTGGGGAAGGTGGGAGCCCCCACCAAGAAAGCCAAGGATGCAGTAGAGACTATTGTATCTGCCAATCTGGCACTAGATCCGTCGGCAGCCGCTACCTAAGGAGACTTGCACCTCCAGATGGCCATAGGGATTGTGGAAGGAAGCCAGGAGGCTGTAGCTCCACAACTGGCAAGGATGGAGCCATCCCAGGTCCCTACACCAGTTGCGCTGACCTCCACAGTGGACGGGGACTGGCTGACTCCATGTGGACGGAGGAATTCCCGCTCAGCTCTGGTACAAGCAACCAGGGCCTTCAACAAATTCAAGGATCCGGATTATGGGTTTGTAAGGTATCTGGAAGGTCTACATTGCCTCAAGATCCACTGTGAGTTCACTCTCAGGAACGACGTTTTGGTCATTCCTCGGTACGAGGATTCTTACGAGGAATTGAAGGGGCTGGTTGTGACCCATCCCAGCATGGTGGAACTGGTTGCTTTGGAAATTTGTACAAGGGGGTGCTCTTACAGGTCCCTGTACCCCTCCCACTGGACCCCATTTTGGAAGTGCCCAATGATGTCAAGGTGAACAAGGTGCCCAACTGCCAGGTGTTGATCCACCACTAAGGTCCACTTCTCATGCACCTGGACCTTGGGGCCTGGGGAAGACTCAAGACCCGAAGATACCTGTCAGGACCAGTACAATGCTTCAACTGTCATGGGTTCAATCATATTGCAGCCACCTGCCAGCGAGAGAAGTGTGGTGTGTGCAGCAAGGCACACAACTCAAAGGACTGCATTGCCATCCTCAAACAGCCAACCAGCAAAGCCCTTCAGCCGGAGTCCAAGTGTGCCAACTGCGCAAAGAGGCACCATGCCTGGAACCAGAGTTGTCCTGTGATGGTGCAGCACTGGCAGCAGGTTTGTCATCGGAATGACCCGACAGCCCCGACGCCACCCAGCAACAGTCGGTATGGGCTCCAACCACGGTTCCCCAGATACTGCAGGAGGGCAATACCAGCGAGTTCCCGGCACTGGGCTCCTGGCTGTTGCATCAGGGGGCACGCAATGGCTTGCAACAGGGTCAGATGGTAAGGTGGCCAAGAAGACAGAATCAATGGGAAAAACAGTCACAGGCCAGGCACACTGCCCAGCTGGGCACCAACATTCCTTACCATACCACCAGCAGGCCTCTTCCCAAGGGCAGGCCCCTACTGTGAGCGGCCAGAGACAGGCAGAAGTTCCTTGCCAGGGGACCCAGAAACCCATTGCCACTCAGGCCAGGCCCAGGGTGCACGCAGCTTATGCTGCTGCAGTGTCAACAGCCACCCAGACATACCCAGTGAGCCAGCACCGACTCGACGGGTCGTCCAGCTCAATGCTTGCGGAGGTAATGGTCGAATCATTTCCCGATCGACTGAAGAAAACTATCGGGGTCATCTCAGCACTTCTCTGTCGCCTGCTGCCGTCGGCGGAGGACAGGGGCGCCTGCAGACAGCTCCTGTCATGGATGCTGGGCGTGGTCCTACTGGACAGGAAGGACTCAATTAAACTTCAGGCCATCATCCAGGAGTCCTTCCAGTCTGTGATCGAGGATACCCTGAGTCGCTAACAATGGATAATGAGTCCCAGGCAGAGATGGAATCAGAGGGCCACCTCTGCGGCCCTGGAAGATCCTCCAATGGAACATTTGCAGGCTGCAGCGGAAAATTCACTTAGTGATTGAAGCTGCAGTTCTGGATGAGGTTGATGTCTTCCTGTTCCAGGAGACACTTACCAATTCGTCACATCATATGCAACCACGTATCCCGGGATTCTCAGCCTTCTTCAGCACCTGGAAGGGACTGGCAGGGGCACGGCGATCTACTTCAGGACCACTTTCCCTCATTCAATCTCCAATGACCCCATCAACTGTGGGGAGGGTGTAGAGGTTCAGGCTGTCACCCTATACATCCCGGATGGACCTCTCGTGGTTTACAATATTTGCAGAAGCTCTTGGTACACCCTTGACATTTCAGAGGTGGCAGCACTCGCCCCCTGGGAGGGTGTTGTTGTGGCTGGGGATGTCAATGCCCACCACCCAATACTTTCTTCTGTTTCTCCTACCAATGCAGCTGGGAGGCACCTTGCGGCTGTGCTGGGGGAGGTCCCTGAGACCGCCCTCCTCAATAATGGTGAGCCAACCCATCACTACTGTGGCCGTTTGGACGTCACACCCATCTCTAGGTGGTTGCTCTCGTGTGCGAGATGGGAGGTCCTCCCCCATCTCACCAGACCCAGATGAGGCAACTCAAAGGTTGGAGGTGGCCTTCACATGTGCAGCTGAGGCAGCCATTCCAAAGATTTACAGGTGGAGGGTCATATAAACGTGACTGGGGGGTTTTACAATGGGGAACATCAGGAGCAGAACCACAGCATCAATGTCGTATGCATGATGCACAAGATAATCCCATGGTTGAGTCCATGCATCTGCTCGGGGAAGGGTGGGGGCGGCATGCCACCTTTGTCTCACAGGGGGTCTGGCAGGCTAAATGGTTCGAGTGGTGTGCCTCCTTCAGCTACTCTCCACCTTATCTGGATTTGGGCCAAGTTACGATTAGCCACCGGGCATTTGTAGCAGTGGGGCCCTCGGTTGCCCCAAAAGCCCCACAACGAAGCAGAATGTTTTGTGGCCCTTTTCACCTCTAGAGCAGCCATAGCTCAACTGCCTCAGGATCTCCAGGACCTCCAAGCCACCCTCCTTCCTAGAAGGATGATGGTGATCCAAGCGGCCTGCCAGGCTAAGGACATCACGGATGAAAACTTCACCGACCAGGAGCTCCAGGCAGCCTTCACTTCTCATCGGGACACTGCACCGGGGCATGATGGTATCACCTATGGCATGATCACTCGGTCTGGCCATTCTGGACATTCAGCTGTCCTGGGGGTCATCAACCAGACTTGGCGAGCTGGCAAACTCCCTCTCATATGGAAGGAGGCTGATATCATACCGATTCCTAAGCCTGGGGATCCTGGCAGTGAGAGACCCATCTACCTCACCAGTTGCATCTCAAAGGTGTCTGAAAGGATGGTGTTGGAGCGCCTGAGGTGGAAGCTTGGCCCTCCTCATAAACATCTCTATGGCTTCACCAGAGGAGTGGGCACTTTCGAAAGCCTTACCACTCTACTGGCCAGCATTGGGTTGGACGCCCAAGCCTACATTGTTCTCTTTCTGGACCTCAAGAAAGCTTTTGAGCTAGCCAGTGCACCTGCCATCCTCTCACTCTTGGCCCACAGGGGGGTTAAAGGCAGGCTGCTTTCATGGCTTCTTTCCTATCTCCAGGGCAGGCGGGCCCGCGTACGCTTCCAGGGGCATGCCTCTTCTCTCAAGAACCTGGACAACGGCACTCCACAGGGCGGGGTGCTTAGTCCCACCCTGTTCAATGTACTGATGCACCAGCTGGTGCGCCTGCCTTTCTCCAGAGGCACCTTCCTCCTCAGCTATGCTGATGACCTGGCACTTGTCGTATGTAGGAAGTGCCAGCTTTTGCAGCGTACCCAGCAGGACCTCGGTCTGCTGGCTTCCACTTGCCGTCACTTGGGGCTCAAGATATCTGTGGCAAAATCCAAAGCCATGATCCTTCGCACCAGGGTACCCATCCAGAGGGTGTGCGTCCTGGGCATCGACCTGGAGTGGGTTCACAGTTATAGGCACCTTGGCATCTACATTGACAGGCGCCTCACCTTCCAGAAACATGTGCACAACATTAAAGAGAGGGCTCTGCAGAGGGTCAGGGCAATGAGTGCCATGGCCAACCCTAAGGTTGGGGCCAGCCTCGAGGCAATGAGGTTGTTCTACATCCAGGCAATATTCTCCATCGTTGACTATGTGACACTTGCTCTGGTTCATGCCAGACCCACAAACATCAAATCCCTCTGTGTCATCCAGAACACAGCTGTACGGGCCATGCTGGGGGCTCCTAGGTGGATCTATGTAGTGGCTCTGAACCTTGAGGTGCAGCTACAGCCTCTTGAAGACAGGATCCAACTGGTAGCTGCCAAGAGGATCGCAAAGTATCTCCGACTCCCAGGGGCTGACAAACTGATGAGAGATTTACGGGTCCGCCAGGAACAGGTCATTCCCCTTTCTCGGCCGCCGGATGGATGTGGTCAATAGCAATGCCACATGTAAGCTCCTGCCCATGACATTGCTCCAGGAGGGAGGCTGCGACAGACTGGCAGCAAACTACACGGTCCACCCCCTTGGGCACCAGAGCTGTTTGTGGTGCACTGGACAAACCCTCCCAAAACAGTAAGGCATTGCAAAACCCCGGACATTATGCAACGACTTACCTCGGCTAGCAAATTGTGGGTGTGAAAGGCCCAGGGTGTGCCATATTACACCGATGGCTCTAGAGACCCAGTGGCAGGCCGCACAGCTTCTGGGATATTCCACAGCAATCTGACAGCAGGTTGGCGACTCCCAGACCATTGCACCATCCTCCAGGCCAAACTCTTTGCCCTCCAACAAGCTCTGCAGCATGCTATTGCAGACCATCAGCATCCCCCCATCATCCACATTGATTCCAAGGCAGTGATCCAAGCGCTTATGCACAGAGAGCCAATGGACAACATACACTTAATCACATCCATCCGGGGTGACCTGCAGACTCTTATGGCCCAGGGTTGCAGGGCTACCATCAACCCGGATCCGAGCCATGGGGTATCCCCTGCAATGATGCTGCAGATGAGGCTGTTAGGACTGCAACCCTCGAGGCAGAGCCACGTGCTGCAATCTCCATCAGCCTCAGCCAGATTGCGCTCTGGGCTGCCGGTGCAGCCAGGTGCCCATTCCCTGACCCTGGGGATTCACGCAGCCTCTGTTGGTATGTCAGGGTGACCCACAGGGTGCCCCCTCCAAGTATTTGGACACAGTCCAGAGAACTGAGGGTGCATATCCACAACCTACACTTAGGGTATCCCACCACTGCACAGATTGTTGAACGTGCATGAGATGAGCTCTGTGCCCATTGTGACCAAATGGTTCCAAAGCCCTTCATGCACTGCCTGTTAGACTGCCCGGCTATGATGCCCCTTCACCATAGACACTTCCCAATGGGGCAGGCCCGATAGGATGAGGCCGCACATCTTGTGTCCTTAGCTGTTAGGGACTTGGAAACCTTACTTCCAGTCATTGCACATCATCCGCCCCCCCTGCTGAAGTTGCCGTGAGGGCCTGTTTTGGGCCTCCATTGCACTGCACACCAGCCGCTGTTAGTGCACGCTAATGTTTGGTATGTCATCTGGCCTTAGACCCGGTGAGGTACCCCCCTTCATGCTGAAGACCTGCCATGCAGGTGCAAGTAAAGGTAAACGACACTTCCTATCTGTGGAGGCAATGCCGGGTCACCAAAATGGAAGAGACCTGAGCCGGGATACCATACCGGCGAATCAAATGGAATAGAATAGAATAGAAAAAAAAAATAATGGCCCTCGTATTGTAGTTTTTTATAGAATAGTAATAAGATACTTGTACCTCCTCCCATGGGAGACTTAGGTCTCGAGATACTCCCCAGATAGGGAGCCAAGGGCCCGGGGCACCACTACTTGGAAAGAACCCGGAGAAAAAACACCCAGGCCGGGAGAATACCGGCAAAAAACAAAAAAAAAATTTATTATAATAATAAGGCAAAAGTCATTCGTCACTCAACCTCTGGGACGAGCGGACATGAGCTGAGCCTGCCCTCTGCTGTCAGCCGGTGACAACTTGGTTTTCACAAAATGGCGCAGCAGGCAAGAAGAAGGGTAAACACTGTCGGCACAGAAGTGGTGGCGTTTGGGGCTGTGCATTTCCCACTCAGCTCAAGTTTTATTACCTGCCATCATCAGGGACACATACGGCATTTCCAACGAAGAGCTGTATGGTGTAGCCTTGAATGGGGCATATAGAATTTTTGTGAAATTTCGCAATGTAAGTGTATACAAAGACATAGTCGCCAGATTCCAAGATCTTTGTGTACCAGTGAATCCTGCAGTGATGGTAAGGATACATGATGTGTCCCGCCATTATACGTGGGTGAAGATCAGGAATGTACCCTTTGAGGCTGATGTGCCGTCTTCGAGAAGTTTGGGACTGTTCATATGGCGACACTGGGGAAGTGGAAGGATGGATCATATGCTGGGATGCCTGAAGGAAGTTTTTCCTTAAAAATGACATTGAGGCATCCCATTCCTTCCTATGTTTACCTAGAAGACTTCAGGACTCAAGTAATGGTGACCTACATGGGGCAACGTTGTACCTGTCTCTTATGCGGTGCCTATGATCACATTGCTGCACAGTGTGTTAAATGACAGGGTACACAGGTGGATGAGCAGCAAAAGGATGCATCAGAGGACCTTGCGACGTTGAATTTGGCACGACCTGAGTCGAATTTCTTGAACAAAGCTTGGAGTGTGTAGGTCGAGGAGGCTGCCTTGAGGGAGGAAGAGTGTGCAACTCTTCTGAGAGAGTCATGCGCTGCCGGGAAAGCACCAGAGACCAGAGATGTGGTGTCGCTTGGTGAGGACAGGGCCATGGAGGCTACCATTGATTCAGTCCACCACGACCTGTTAGGAACCCCAGGAGAGGTCACAGTTGAGGGGCTTGTGGGTGGCCTGGATACTGCTGGGGTTCCAGGTGGTGAGAGGGGGGGAGGCATGTCAGAGACTCAGTTTGAGGCTGGGTTGCAAATTGGCAGTATGGTGGCAGAAGTGCATGAGGATGGCTTCCGGGTGGAGGCGGGGAGAAAGGCTCGAGTGTCACAGAAGAGAGCAGCAGTGCCCTCGGATGTGGATGATGTGCTCACTCCAGCACAGTGTTTGGGCAAAAAGGTTTAGGCTGATGTGGTTGAGCATGGACCTGGGGGGTCCAGGGGCAAGGAGCATGTGAAAGCAGATCATAGAATGGTGATTGAAGATCAAGGGCATATAAAGGGGAAGTGGGATAAAGGTGGTGTAGTACGTAAAGGAAAACCTCCATTGACAAATTCAAGAGTCTCTCTATAAATATTAATGGTCTGAGAAATTATAGGAATTGTGTATGGTTTCATGAGCTTTTCATTAGATATGGTGTAGATGTAGTGTTTGTGCAAGAGCACAACCACAAGCAGGGTTGTATGTTGATGATTGAGGGGTATACTGTATATGTGGCACACTCAACGAGATTGAAAGGAGGAGTGGCTATTTTGGTGAGGGAAGCTAGCCCATTTACTGTACATCATTGTGAGGAGGGGGGAGGGGAGGGTTATAAGAGTGGATGGGATGTGGGGAAGGGATAAGTTGTCTTTTGTGCATGTTTATGGTCCTGCAGAGGGGGACAGTCGAGTGAAGAATGAGTTCATATGTGAAGTGTTGGTGTATCACTTAAGGTCGCTTCCAGCATTAGCTGTGGTGGGAGGGGACTGGAATTGCGTCATACGCCACAGGGATGTGGAACCTAGGGAAACAGGATATTGTTCTGGCGTTCTGAGGGACCTGTTAACCAGGGTGGGGTTGGTGGATTTGGGGGGGGCATGGGAGGTGCAGCACACCTTTGTGAGGCATGGGTATGCTGCACGGCTGGACAGGATATACGTGACAAGGAAAGCAGTGGTGCAGAGTGTAAGGGTTTTGGATGTTTATGTGTTTTTTTCTGATCATAGAGGTGTTTTGGTGGATTTGGGATGGGACGGATCGGCGAACAGGGTATAAGAGTTATTGTAAATTGAATGTTCGGTTGATTCAAGATGTTGAGGGGAGGGTCCTATTTGCACAATGGTGGAAAGGCTTATGGGCGGGGATGGAAGTCAATGGGGATGTGTTCAGATGTTGGGATGTGAGCTTATGGGCTTATTAGGTATCTTGCGGCGGCAGTTAAGGGAGTATTATGCAGGAGGAAGGGGGTAACTGGTGAGCTCCAGTGGCTGAAATAAGAGGGAGTGAAGGAACGCCTAATGGAAGTGCAAAATGAAAGGTTTGATGCGAGAATGGTTTTTAGGGGCGGTTGGAGGGAGGTCAGTGGGCGTGGTGGAAAGACCATCGGGGTGTGTCCTGCCGAGGGCAGGGGTAATTGGCATTGTAATGGAAATGGTGGGTTTGAGGGTCTCTTGAGGACATCGAGAGGGTTATAGGGAGGGACAAGATTTGGTAGACAATGGAGGGATGGGAGGGTTATGTGAAGCTTGGCTTAGTGTATGATATGAGGAGCGTTAGTGTGGTGTAGAGAGGGGGCTTTAAGAGAGAGGGGGGCTGGGCTGCTGTGTGTGCTGGACAGAGACAACAGGAAACAGTTACAGGGGCCTAATAGTGGAGGAAGACGGTGTGGACGGCTTATGTAGTATGTGCAGGGGTAAGGCACCGGGGATTGATGGGCTGCCTGCGGAGTTTTATCATACAGCATTGGGGAGGTATTAAAAGACTTTTTTGGTGTGCAATTATTTAACATTCATATAAAAGAGAGGGGGTGCATTGCGACTGTTGGCAGGCGACAGCGCTAGTAGTTTTGGTGCCCAAAGGGTGTTGAAAGTCTGTGCACAGTGAGGATTACCTGATGATATCACTTCCTGTGCGACAGATGTACAAACCTTTTTAAAAAAATTTGAGAGAAATCGCTATAAAGTATTGGAAAGGTAATAGTGAGGGGTCAATATAAGGATTCGGGGAGATCAATGTATGAGGGGGCTGGGGTTATTAGAGGTTATTGAGGGTTTTGCGAGAGGGGAATGAGGGGTATTGGCGTTGGAGTGGAGAACGGCATATGTCAGTGGTTCGAGAGGGAGGTATGTGGAGGATATCATGGTGCGCAAGAGGTTCGGGCGGAGGACATTGCGAAATTGGGTGCGTTCTTTTCTATCAGGGAGCTGGGATGTGTGTCTTACTGATGTATTTCTTTTTTTTATAATTTTATTTAAAGAAACATTTACTAATACATAAAAAGAAAATCACAAGCCGACAATTAACGATCATAAGACTGTGGGCAGACAATGTCACGTACAACTCAAAAAAAATCTAAAATACATTTCTTACACTTTACTTACAAAATCCTATGAATTAAACCCAAAGTTTATGAGAAACACAAAAATACAGATCCCAAACCAAAAACAGTCGGAGTCATTATAACACATGTAGGAGTAAGTCCCTATATTCATTATATAATATATGTATATTATATATACTCATGCATATACACACATAGGTGCATTGTGCACAGTCTTAGTACTGAAAGATTGGATTATTCTTGAAATAATATCAATTGACTTGCACTAAATAAACTAAATATTTAATTTACATCCAATAATAGAACTGCTACTACAGAACATTGGTTCCCACAAACACACGGTACACACACACAAAGTATATGTTGACGTTTAAACATTCAATTTATATAATTACGACCTACATAAACAGAAGGGATATATAAACCCCATAAAATACTTATATATTTCGTACAGTGTTCATAATGTACGGATTTACATGCATTACAAAATCCAGTATCAGAGCCATACAAAGTCATGTACATTCATGTCACACCTCCACAAGATCGTTTACATCAAATACCCGCATGCCTTGGAACAGAAAAGGATTATGCTTACCATTCCCTGACATACACCCAATAAAACCCATACACTCAATTCCGGCCATGCACCTTCTGACTGCATTACCCACATCCCCCCAAAAATAAAATAAACACCCTGCAAACAGTCAACCTTCCTCATCAGGATCCAATCACTCCAGAGAGGAATACCAATGAGGAGACCAACCTCCTTGATCCCACCCGTCACCAAGTGGAGTAAAACGTGCAACAGTAAGTCGCAATATCCATCAGGAAAACTAGTTACCACTGTCCCAATAAAATTGCTTGTTTCCTACACGCTGTCCTTTATAAAACACGTGACACGCTTTTTTTCCTAATGTTTCCTCCACCTCCTTCATCCCCTTAGAGGACATACAAGTAATCAACTATTACATATCTGATTGCCTTCCCCACCACGTTGGGCACCCCTCCATATCTAACATTAAAAGCCATTAAGGGGTGATATCTGACACCCCCAATAAAAGGAATAGACCCTCTTCAACCACAATCTTACACCTCCAAAGCAGAACAAAAAAGATACTACATGGAAGCAGCTTTCAACTTTCCACAAAAACGCATGACGCCTCTCTCACAAAACCCATTTGTTTTGCCCTTCTTGATGCCAAAGTACCATTCGAAATCGATACATTACTAATTCCCTCACTCTTGCTTGTATTTTAGGTTTACTAAATTCCACCATTTCATCGCCAATCATTGTGGTGATTCATTGCAACCCTGCAGGATCTCCTAGAGAACGACTCACTCACCACCATACCATTTTACCTTGGAGTTTTTTAAACCCATTGTACAAACCTTTATTCATAAACCTAACATATCTTATATGCCACTAAGTCCCTACAATCCCACCATTTGTTGACATCCCCCATCACCTCCCCCATCGAAGACTCCTTTCCCCCCTGCCAACTATACCCTTATGCTCTATTTATAGCGCCTTCACCATAGATCCTCAATGCCATCAATCCCAATCCTCCCTGTCTTACCACAGTCATTACATCATCTTTGCCCATACCCGCCCATCTCAAAACCCACACATACCTTAATACTCTCATTTCGTAATTCAATAATATCCTGACTTCGCAACGGGATAAATTTCCGTCACTCCCCACCCTTACTATACAATTAACGTTATTTACCACCCAACCATTTTGGATGCAAGGTTACGTCCCGGCCGGAAATACTCTAAGGCTTACTCAAAGCTCTGTCCAATACCATTTCTGAATTAACCCTCCTGCTCTCCTGTGCATCATGCCAAATATCAATATCTAAGCCAAAAACTCCTTCCAAGGTCCGCCTAACCGGAGCGCACACCTACCTCTTGCTTATTATTAACTCTCATCCGTAAGCATTCCCAAAATCTCAAGTAACCCTTCCCACTTTACTTATATTTTTTTCATTAAGATAAAACTGTTGTCTTCATTTACATAACCCACACATATATTCCACAAAAAGCTCACGCTTTCCCCAACCCTTCGTTCCCACCATCAACAGGAAATAGAAAGGAGTTGATACATGCAAAGAGTATTTGGGAGAGTGGAACCAATGACTTAAACCCCTCCTCCATCTTTCCAGGACTACAACCTACCATTCACCGTGTATCATCGATGATTCAGCATACAATGTCCACCCTTCCCTCCACCCTCACCTCCAAAAACCCATTTCTCACCATACTCTCATGCAAAAAATCCATATCCACGTAATCATAAGCTCTTTTCCCTTATCCAAAGTACCTGCATTTCCGCCCATACTACTCCTCGGAGGAAATCCCTAATCGCTCCATGCACCTACCCGATACTCCTCCCGGAATTCAAATGTCCCCCTTGTATCACCGACCCCATGACTTCTTAAGTCTATTTCCTAAGATTTTTTAGCAAAAAACCTTGTAATCTTGCGCACATCGAGATATTGCTACGATAAGCATCAAAAACTCTTCCCCCCTCTGCTTTGGCACCAAAAAACTATAAACACAGTACTATGTGATTTGGCCTCTTCCCGCTTGTTAACTATGATTCAGTACCCCAACAAAGCATTGCCTAAATACACCTCAAATGTGCTCTATAAACTCATTTGGTTATAACGTCTATCCAAGTGTTTTACCAGTATCATCCCTAAAACTGCCACTTCCACTTCATCCTCACTTTGTTCAGATAAATAGGAGGGTGGGGGTGAGTTGCATGTTATGGAAATTGGGACAGGTGATTGAGGCAGGAAGACCGGTGTCCCAATTATTGGTTGGCATGTTTACAGGAATTCGTATTTATAGGACAGGTGCGACATGGTGATACAGGAGGGGGGGTAAGGGAGGACCTACGAGATGGGAGTTCTGGTATCATAGATTATGTATGACACATACTGTCCTAGGATGTGGTGAGGGTGGGTTTGGAGGGTGTGGAGAAAGAGTTATAGATGTTTTTGGGTTGGCGATCGGCATACAGTTGGCAGTGATGGTGCATAAATCAAGATTATGAGATTGAGGTGAATGGGATGGGCTGGAGGGCAGGACTTAGGGTGCGGGGGATGGGTGGAGTGTCGTGGACCGGTGAAAATTTGTTGGAGTTGTGTATAGGGGTTCATGCCTCTGATGGTGAGGGAGGTTAATTCACAAAAGGGTGTGGTAGAAGAGATATTGGAAAGATAGTCAGGATTGCGGCCGAAACATCCTTACGCTACACAGAGGGGTCATTGTGGTCAAGTGCTTTTGTACAGTAAATTATGGCTTGTGGCAGTCTGTTGACCTTTTGTTGTATGGGGATGTCCGAGATTGTTGAGCAGAGTTTGCCATTTTATCTGGGGTCGCGATGCGATTGGATGAAGGCGAGGTTGGTAACACTTCCAGTGGCTTGGAAGGGCATGGGTTACTGCACTTGGAAAGAGGTGTGAAATGTGTTTGTTTAAGTTGAAACAATGGGTTTCTAAGGGTTGGGCGGGAGGGGATGTGGCGGGTTGAGGGATGCTGCAGGGAGATATTCGGAGGAAGGTGGAAGGGACAGGATTTGAGAGATGGTGAGGAGTTGTTGCATCTATTGATGCTGGTCAGAGATCGAGAACATGGTAGGTTAGCGGTCCATGAGAGGAGGAAGTTATGGCCTAGCGGTGGCCAGAGTCGGCAACGGAAGGGAGTGTACATGTATGCATTTGTGAAAGACATTTGCGTCGCATTTAAAGGGGTTACGCATCCGGCCATGCAGTGAGGGAGGTAATGTTTATAGGTTTCTTCACGGAAATCATGCCGTCTGGGGTTTTATTAGAATAGGCGATAAAGGAAGGTGGGGAGTGTCAAGTTTGTGGGGTAGATGAAATCAGCTTTCCGGAGTTTCTTTTTGCGTAAAGCCTCGGGGGGTTGTGTGGAATGGGTAGGGAAAGTAATCCCGGTCTGGTGGGGATGGGGAAAGGTGTTTGTCGGTTTTGAAGAGCGCTTAGTTTAGATGTCTGGTGGGGTAGGGCGTAAAGGCTTCAAAAGGCAGTGGCTTACTTTGTGGTTGATTTGTGTGTACTATCTTGGGCAATGAGACCAAAAGGGGCGGAGGATCGTAGGATGACCATAGCAGCATCACGTGTAATAGAACAAAGTGTAGCAACAAGGAATACTTGTAGAGTGGGAGTGGGATTTTCTGGAGGGCTATAGGACTTCTTTTGAGTGATTTATGAGACTTTATAAGCGTCATCGGGCATATGATACGGGATGGCCTTCCCCGGCGGGGGGGGGATTCTGTGTATGTGTTGCTCGTTGCAAGAGGGTCGATTGTGTGTGTGTGTGGAATATGTGTGAGGAAAAGGATATTGAGGTGAGTTTTTGAGTGTGACACATTAAGAGTTGTAATAGACGTTTTCTCCAATAGGTATTTATGCCAATTGTTTGATAATCTACTTGCTCTTTATTCATATTTGTGTGTGGTAATATTGATTTATGGTAATGACATTGTAATTTGGAGTTTTACTCTAATAATTGAATGCATTTTGCTCCAACTTGTTGTCTAGGTGTCCTTTGCACTGCATAGTGTTGTTCATAGTGATCATGCACGTGTCCAAAGATATGCTGTGATATGTTTGTATTATTGTTGTGATTATTGTTCGTCACTGGTGATCTGCAATTTTCAGTTTTGTTTGAGAGTAGTAAAGAGTTAATGTACGTCAGATGGTGTAATTAAGTTATGCAACAGTGGTTGTTTATAGGGTTTTTGTGGTTTGGTGTGCGCTAGGCACAGTCTTTATGAGCTTGCTCTATGTCTAATGGTTTATATTTTATGTTGTATTGTTATGTTGTCAATGGCATGTTATGTACCATATAAGTTGTATAGAGCGTCAATTTGTAATAGTGAAGCTGTGTTATTGTTTTTTAAACATTTTGAATTGATGTTTAAAATGTGTACGAAGCTTACATGTGTTTATACTATGGCTTTGTAGTAATTTGTATGTCTTTGTGGACTTTTTCTATTATATCACTGTTGTGTAATACATATTGTTATGTAACGAACATTAGGACAATTACATAAATTAACTGCTTTTGATCATTGCTGTGTGACATTAGATTAGGTAACATCCATAGTTTGTAGTATGGTAGGGTTGTAAATAGTGGGGTTGGCAGGTTGGTTGGATTAACTACGGGGGGGTGGGTAATGAGATCTTGTGTTAATATGGTCAGTGCAATGTATTGCATGGTCTGTAGGTCGATTATTTAATAAATTTAATAATGGTATATAAAAAAGCGCTGTTCACATTGGCAATTCTGTTGGGTACATTGTTCCTCTTCACTTTTGGGCCGCAGTGGACCTATTGCGCAGACGCTCCTCAGTATGCCCTCACAGGTACGCGTTGAGTGGTTGTGATGCTTGCGCCTCGCCCTTGGTGGCGAAAATCAATGTTACCCCAAAGATGAAGGGAAGCCTGAGCTTTTGCAGGGATCCTTTGTTGGATCATAATGTTGGGACGTTCTACTCCAATTCTGCAAGAAGACACATCTAGATCTCCAACGATGACTTCTTGGTGTTTAGTAAATGGTGCTTCCAGGGTTTTCGTTCTCGTCTACGACTTTACAGATGTATGTGGATGTTGTTCAACGCCCCTTATAAGATTACGTTGTCAGGTGAACCAAAAGAAAATCTTTTGTTGGCAGTGTGTCTTCGGGATGTGTCCCGCACTTACACATGGGTCAAAGATTCAGAACGTCCCTTCGACGCTGCTGAGCATTGCTCATCGATTAAGGCTTTTCACCAAATTTGGATGATTCACCAGACGTATGCACGGTCGTATGAGGCATGGCCATTTTGAACGGTAAACCTGATGGGCGTTTTTCAGTAAAAATGTCAATCAAAATGGCCATCCCATCTTTTGTTCTCCTCGATGTATCTACCGTACTCAGGCTATATGTGTATTACCCGGCCAAAGACGAAGATGTGTCGATTATGTGATGCATTTGGACACATGGCATACAATGTGATAGTCGGCGTTCCGTCAAACAGGAGTGAGCGCGTTGTATCAGACACTCCTACACAACCCCCGAGGGTCCATGGTAGGGTGGGCGTTCCGCCGACACCAAACGCTCTCAACAGGCCTTCCCTCGATGACTAGTCACTCACTGTTCACCTGTGATGTAACATGCCCTGTATGGAGACCGAGCGTTACTGATGACAGTTTTGTCGCAGCGACAATCAAATGATGTTGTTCCATCTTGTGTGGTTGAGCTAGACTCCCTGTATCATTTCCGGATTGGTTATAGAGCGGTGGAGGCGAGTGCGTCCGAGCCACATCACCCACTGGGATAATTACTAGCGTGGACATCCATGCACACATGACCACGGCCGCCTGCACGTTGTAAACGGCGAAGTCCATAAGCGGGCGGCAGGGAATTCAAGTAGTGATGACGAACTTAACTCCAGGACAATCGACTGGAAAAAGTCGTCGGCCGCGATCGCGGGCTAATGGCTCTGTTGACGTCACCTGCCGGGTGGGCGAGCCTTCCCGCCTGGCGATGTTTGTTGCACAGCCTGTGACTGTCCGCTCAATGTCCTAAATGTATTTACCGAGAGAATGTGTATGTGATCGGAAAGCCAGCAAACATTCCAGTGTTTAACTATAAATGTCATGGTTTTTTAGGGCGCGACTCACAGGAAAGATGATTTTGAGCAGTGTTTCTGTCATTTTATGCTGCACTGTTGTGTTTCTGCCAAGAGCACAATTATCGGGAAGTGGGTGACATTGAGGATACGAGGTTTATGTTGTGTATGGAGTGATAGTCCGCGGTTAAACTGTGGTTGTTGGCAGTGTTGATATGGAGAGAACGCCTATTACGGTTACATCATTGGAAGTTGGGTCTGACTGTCGTTAGTGCGCGTTGACTGGAGGTGGGGTACGATGAGAGTTGAGATTCATTAGCGTTTCATGGGCCTGTGGCCGGTCCATCAATCTATTCATGGATTGATTAGAACTGACAACATCGACTCAAGGTTGAGGACTGATTCCCTCATTCTCTCCTGTTCTTCAAGATTCTCCTTTTGTATGGACTGATGAAGCCACTGTGTGGCCGAAAACGTTTCCTTCAATAAAAGATACCAAGAGTGCACATGTGTCTAATTTATCAACATGTCGGTTCTCTGAACCATTCTCATCTACGAGATCATTCATTGTTGGCTGAAGGTGAGGTCTTAGTGTATTCTCCAGTTCGTAGGCTCTTAATTAATTTGCTGGTTTATATTGAATTGTGTGCAGAGATTTTAAAAGCTAGTGTGAGTGGGAGTGTTTATCAGAGTGCCTCCTGTGTTATTACTGCCAACAATATTACTTTTCTAGATTCCTCCATTTTAGGTTGCCTTAAGTTGAAATCCCCAGGAGCAAGAAGTTGGGTGCTGGTGCTGAAGATTTTCGACAGTGAGTCTAATTTTAAACAATGTTTCCTGGAATTGCAGGGAATGTCTGCATTGGAGGCTTGTAGACTACCACAATGAATAGGTTTTGGTTTCTTGATCCTTTACTGCTAAATTCCCAACTTCATCATTTGATGCATTAAGCCAGTATGTGCAAACAAGTGACTCTGCAATGTAAGGCCAACCCCCACCTTTTGCGTTCACTCTGTGCATCTGTATAAGTTGTAACTGGGATCCCATATTTCGTTGTCTACAAAGTGATCCTTTTGTGGGTCTCTGTGAAAGGCTGCGAACATTGCCTTTGCATCTGCAAGCAGTCATGGATGAAAAGGTATTCTTTGTTTGTTTGCTGGCTTTAGACCCTGTATATTTGCAAGAAGAATGTCATCGGACTGGTGGTAGTGTTGGTACTGGGGGAGGATTTTTTTTTACCGGCATTAGTATCTGTATATGTTGGTTTGGAGTGGAGGGCCATCGACGTAGTTCCACTCCAGGAATGACTGGCATTTGGTGTACGATTTCTGCCATTTTCCTGCCTGTTTGTTAGATTTTCCTTCCTGTCACTAAAAAAACCTCTCCCTCTTGAGTGGCTGTGGCTTCCCAGGTTTCCATGGCTGGTTGTTTGTATCTTTTTGTCCCTTTAGTGGTGTGCCTGCAATTTAGTTATGCACTAGTCTTTCTGTTTGAAGAGGTACACATTCAGGGTTGAAAACGTTTACAGGAAGGGAGTTTGCATTTTCCTGTTGTCATATGGGCACGGCATTTTCTAGGGTTGGTCATAGTTGCACGTTCCCATCTGTTTTTCCAGATTTCCCATGCCTGCAGATACCAGGCATAGTTATGGCACAGGTTGTTTATTTGCCTTGGGGTTTTCTCCTGACTGTATTCCCTGTTGGTGCACGTTTACTATCTTATTCCTATCCTCTCTAGCACGAACATTTGACTCCCACCAGTTGCTTTTGGTTAATATATCCTAACTTTGCTTAGGTGGAGTACTTTGTTTGCTATTTCCTGTGGTATTCTAGTTTTCAATCTTAGGTTTTATCTTATTATTTGACAACACTTGTTTCCCCACTACGGCTCCTGTCTCCAGGAAGGTCACTTTATATGCATCCTTCCTGCGTTATAATTCCTGACTCCCGGACAAAATCTCAGTTCACCATTAATGTCTCCCGGACAGCACCTCAGCTTCACATTTACTGTACTAACAGGGTACACTGCACTAATCAGCCCAACATTTACTGACTATCAGGCATCCTCCAGCCTTACAGTTTCTGGACTACATGGCTGGTATCAAGGGCACAAAGTACCATTCAGCCCAGACTTTTTATGTTCCCTATCTGTTGTTGGGGTAGAAAGCTTTCCGGTTGTCTATGAAAGCAGCTTTGATGTTATTACTCTTTTAATACCAAATGTGATTTTAGTCCACAGATTTATCTCATTGGGGCATACCAACAAAACACTTCCCTGTTTTAATACTGCTTGTAGATAGTTCTTGGCATATCTGCAAGGGGCGAGAGACAACAATTTCCACAAAAAATGACAATTTATCCATGTGAAGCCCGTTGGTTTGGGGGGTTGATGCCAGACTACCCTACTAGAGCCTTCATAATGTTTTGAATGATTATTTACTGTATTCTATAGCCAAACCTTTTGAAAATCTATTAATAACCTATTAAAGACTGATGCTCTTACCTATTTGTATTACTATTTCTAACTGTTACTTGAATCTTAGGACAGCCTTTACACGGGGTACGTTTGATTTATATTTCTATTGTTTGTGTTGATAATGGGCAGGCATCTATAACCCCAAATTGGATGGCCGTTTACAGTCTGTTTTTCTTTATTGTCCTAACGAATCCGTTTGAAACCGGGTCGTGGGTTCGGACAGCGAGGGGGTGCGACCAGTCAAGGGTCAGAAAACCAGTCTGAATCTGATGAGTGGGGTCACTTATTTAAAGACATATGGGTAACATATGACGGGATCTACTGAAATTTATCTACCCTATAATCTGTGATTTGATTGATACAAAAGTATTACTTGCATGTTGAAAGAAACAGGTGTAGCTGGCAGCTTCCTACCAATGATGATCAGTCGTGCCTCATCCCTTGCTTTATCGATAATGTATCTAGCTTTTCTAGGTTTTTTCCATCTCCACAACCATAAATGCTATATTATCATTATAGTCGGACTGGTGGAAATTTGGAGGAAAGACGCTTTTTCTGTAGTAATATATGCTTCTCGTTGTGTATTGCGGACCGCTGGTAAAACGACTGGTTAACGAAATTAACAGTTATACATCTGGTATTTCAAGAAAAAGAAATAATGAAAGTCCTCCACTCCATAAGTACCATTATAATATGGTTAGTTGATACTTACAACACTGTATTTTGACTCTTCATTGGTATCTCTAGATTATATGCGAGTACAATTAGCAAGCCAGGAAGATTATATGAGAGGTTACACTAGCAGGCCAGGAACGTTATATGCTAGGTTACACTAGCAGACCAGGAAGATTATTGTGAGGGACATAACAGGCCAGGAAGATTATATGCAAGGTACAGAGCAGACCAGACGATGATATGTGAGGTACACTAGCAGACCCAGGAAGATTATATGTGAGGGTTACACTGAGCGGCATGAAGATTTTATGTGAGGCTACACTAGCAGGCCAGGAAGATATTAAAAACAGCTGACAGTGTGGGTAAGTTTCTGCGATTCTGGCACCTGCCTCTATAGGCTTATTCACTGCATTACAAATTCACCTGTTTTTAAAATGACACTTTTGCATTTCTTATCTATATACTAGGGGCCACTGTAGTTAGATATTCACTTACACTTGTATACACAATGTTCATCAGCGGGGCTTTTCTTTCGATAACAAAGAATAAATGTTCTATTATTATTATTTTGCAACACGCACACTAGGCCTATGATTCCCCTCTGGCAGTAAACTCTGCTAGGTAGTGCACACTAATTCTCCTTTTTTGACTCAGTATATAATGTTTTCCGCCACAAGATTGGTGCCAGGCGCTGAGGGATGTATCATATTGGATTGATGGCTGGCACAAATTAAAGTTCTAGCGACCGTGGAAAACACGAGAAAACACGGAGCACAACGAGGCATGCTGACACGCTGTTTTGGCAATCCCGCACCCCATCTGTGTATGTTCTGCGTGAACAAAATCAGCGTCGTCGGGCGTTCAATATAATGGGCTTTACGGTGCGGGACGGGGTTGAGTCCTTCCCGTCGGGTACAACGATAATGGATACCAATCACATGAGTCTTTATGCTGACATAGGTTACCGTGATACATTTTGTTGGTAGTCGAGATCGTACTGTTGCCACCTTGGTTGATCGTCAGGTCGTGGGTGACTGTAAAATTAATAGAGAATGAACAGCTATATGCTATGGGGCATGTTAGTGATGATTGAAATACAGACAAACTTGAAGAGAACATGATAAAAAAGAAAATCGCCGGGGGTTCAGACGGGTTGCCAAGTGGAGTTTTATTTAGAATTTCATGGGCGAGTTAGTGAGTTTCTGGCTAGGTTCATTAAATAGTATGAAAAATCGGGGTTGTTTAAGTAGAGTCTCAGCGAGGGAGGTATTGTGGTTCTTGTTCCGAAAAAAAACGAATTCCCGCCCCCCACGCGCATACATGATTAAGGGCTATTACACAGTTAAAACTCTGATTGTCAATTATATGCAAAAATTTTGTGCAGTCGCCTTAAAACCATCCTAGAGAAGGTTTTTAATCATATCAGGCTGGTATCCCGGACGAATCACTTGTATTTACAGCCAAAAGGTACTTGTGAGTTGTTCGCGGCCACCAATGTGAATTGGGTAGGGGGGGAGAGGGGATTTCTGGGTTCTATGATTGGGAAGGGCCCTTGCCATTTGATTACCTTGATCATCTAAACTCTAGTGTTGGAAAAACTCATAATGGAGCAGACTGGGTTTTGCTGAACGATTAAATTAGTGGTTATGTCATTGCATACTGTCGCGAGTTTACGGTCCAGATGATATGGGAAAATAGGTACGACTGTATCCTTCTACATCATGGGATTCGCCAGGGGGTGCCCGTTTATCGCAAATTTTATTTGCTTTTTATTCTGGAACCTATTGTATAGGGCACTGGCAGTGGGCGTATGATGAGCAGCTTCTTGTATGGGCAGTGCGGTACGGCCAATCCATTTGTTGTTATAGTTGATGATTACAAACGCTCATGACTTACTTGTTGGGTGGGTGTCTTGTCGTAGATAGTTTTGTAACCACCTTTTAGCGAGGCAACGCGTATGTAATCAAAAAAAAGGCCTAAGTCTGGACTATTTACTTTCAGGCCGTGGCAACGAGGTCCTCAATCTCTGTGGAGAAGAGTCTGTGGGTTGTGCTGAATCCTTGAAAATCTGCGGCTGTTAATCAAGCGCTAGTATGTATGAAGACAGTACATCAATTTCCTAAAATGGTGGTTGGATAGCGTTATCGGCCAACCCAACACTACCCAACCATCACCCCCGTGTTGGTCTATGTCTGAGGTTACATGGGTTAACTCTCCACCAACGGGTGATAGCTCACTAACTCCATCCTACATGCTAAAGTGTGGCATGTTGTGCATGTATCTTTGTTGTGCCCAGGAGATGAGACACGTTTATTGGTGCATGTTTTTCGGTTTATCTGGGGAAGTCGTTGTTGGTGGTTACATCACAGTGTGCTTAGTTTAAGTGTTCACAAGGGGGGTTGGGGATTATTAGATTTTCATGCATCAATGCTTGCTCTTTTTGCCAAGATACAATGTGCAATACCTGCGAGTGGAAGGTAATCCAGTTGGTGAGATGTATCAATACCTGTGTGAGTGATCACCATTTATGCATGGATATGTTACGTGTGCTTACAGTGGATTCAAATCCGCGTGTGTGTAAATTTGTCGTAATTAGTTTGGGCGACTATGCGAAGTGACGTGGCACCGGTTCTGTAGTAGTTCCTTGTATGCTTGGGCTTGATATTTAGAAGCAGTCTGGTGGATTCTCAATTGCGAACCATAGTTCGTGAAAAAACAGTTATATTAAAGTTTAACACCCCTAACATCTTGCCGTCCGGGTCGTTTTGTGTACTTGAAGTTATGCAATTTTCCTACCTGTAGCGATTCGGGTAGAAGAATATGTTTTTCGTGCGATTGTTTTGTGCAAGCGCTTAGAAGCCGTGTGCTGTATGGCACTCAGTGTCTTTTAGGTGGGTGGTGTGGGTTGGCGGGGGTTTTTCTCCCTTATGTGTCCCCTTACGGTTTAGAACGGGGGGGGAAGGTGTTCCCGGATGGATGTCGGAAAGGGGCATTGGGGGGTGTTACTATCAGATTTAATTTCAAACATCTTGGGTGCTCGCAGACAGCTGGAACAATTGAGAGAGTTACAATGGTATTATAGCAGTCATGTACGAAACCAAGTGTAGGAACAAGTTGTTGTTTGGGAATCGTTGGGAGCGTAGTTTTCACAGTACGTACCGTAGTTTTGTTTTCGGATTTATGGCATTTGTACGACGTAAAAACGTAAATGGTCCCTGAGTCTGTCGTAAGTGTTTTAGCCGTGAGTGGTTGTGAGTGGTTTGGTGAGAGTAATAAAGTAAGGTTGTGTTTGGGTACGAGAAAGTGTAAGGAAGGTAAAATAGAAGCTTTTATTAGTTTGTTTTTATTATTCCTAGGAACTCGTAGTACTCAGTTTTCATGTGTCATGACGAGACTATAATTTCATCAAACAAATGTACTATTGCTATATAGTATTATGTAACATTTAAGGGTTAAAGGTCACGTTATAGTTTGGAATATATATGTGAACGTCATATGTATATATGCTTGTGTAAAAAGAGTCAGAGTTATTATTTATTGTTGTACATATGTCTTAACGAGATCAATAATTACTTCATTACCTAATGTTTTAATTATGTGGATTGATTTGTTTAGTCACTTGAATTGTTCTATTCTATTTAATTCTATTCCTTTCTATTTGATTCGCCGGTTCTATACACGGGTACCGGGTCTCTTCCATTGTGTACCCGGCATTGGGTGGCTCCCCGGGTCAAGGTGTGAATTTATCGTTACTTGCACCTGTGTGGCAGGTCTTCTGCAGGAAGGGGGGGGCTTGGGTACCTCATCCAGCCCTATGGTACAGATGCGTATTCCCCAAACATAGTGCTGTACTAACAGTGGCTGGTGTTGACCAATGCAATGGAAGGCCCAATGAGGCTCTCGCAGCAACTTTCAAGAGGGGGCGGATGACGTGCAGGACTGGAAGTAAGGTTTACAAAGTCCCTCTCCTTGACTGCTAAGTACAAAGGATGTGCAGCCCATCCTTCGGGTCCCCTGCACATACTGGGGTCATTGGGAAGTGTCTACGGCGAAGGGGCATCGTTATAGCAGGGCAGTCTATAAGGTTGTGCACCAAGGGCTGGGAAACATATCGGTCACAATGGGCACAGAGCTCTTCTCGTGCCCGTTTCAACAATCCGCCGCCGAGTGGTGGGATACCCAAAGCGTAGGTGAGTTGGATATGCAACCTCAGTTCCCTGGATGTGTCGAACTACTTGGAGGTGGCACCCTGTGGGTCGGGGACCCTGACTTACCAACAGAGGCTCCCGTAAATCCCCAAGGGTCAGGGTAATGAGGCGCCTTGGCCGCTCCAGCAGCCCACAGAAACTCAATCTGCTTGAGGCTGTGGAGATCGGCAGCCGTGGCTGTGCCTCGAGGGGCTGCAGTCCTCAGCAAGCCTCATTTGCGGCCATCATTTGCAGGGATGCCCACATGGCTCGGGATCCAGATGATGGTAGCCTGCAACCCTGGGCCCATGAGACGTCTGCAGGTCACCCAGATGGATGTTGTATTAAGTGTATGTTGTCCTTTGGCTCTCTGTGCATAGTGATTGGATCGATGCTTGGATTCATCATGGAATGACTGGGGATGCAGATGGTCTGCAAAGAGCATGCCGCAGAGCTTGTTACTTGACATTGGATATAGTTTTCCTTGTATGGAGTTTGAGAATAATTTTGTATTGTAATATTGTGGAAAAATAACATAACTATTTTCCGGAAAAAATTACGGCTAATTTATTAGGTAAATAGATGCCTTGTATTGTTTCTAATAAATTTACTGGTACATCATGGGTGGAGCGGGGGAGGGGAGGGTTATATGAGTGATGGGATGGTGGGGATAGGGATAGTTGTCTTTTGTGCTAGTTTATGGTCCTGAGAGTGGGACAGACGAATGAGAAGAATGTGTTCTCATGTTGAAGTGTTGGTGTGTATCACTTAAGGGTCGCTTCCAGCATTAGCTGCTGGTGGTGAGGGGAATGGATTTGCGTCATACGCCACAGGGGATGTGGAACCTAGGGGGGAAACAGGATATTCGTTTCTGGCGTTCTGAGAGACCTGTTCAACTGGGTGGCGGTGGTGGAGTTGGGGGGGGCATATGGGAGGTGCAGCAACCTTTGTGAGGCATGGGTATATGCTGACGGAACTGGACAGGATTTACGTGACAAGGAAAGCAGTGGTGCAGAGAGTAAGGGTTTTGGATGTTTATGTGTTTTATTCTGTCATAGAGGTGTTTTGGTGGATTTGGGATGGGACGGATCGGCGAACAGGGTATAAGAGTTATTGGTAAATTGATGTTCGGTTGATTCAAGATGTTGTAGGGGTGGGTCCTATTTGCACAATGGGGAAAGGTTCATGGGCGGGATGGAAGTCAAGGGGATGTGTTCAGATGTTATGGGATGTGAGCTTATGGTCTTATTAGTATCTTGCGGCGGCAGTTAAGGGAGTATTATGCAGGAGGAAGGGGGTAACTGGTGAGCTCCAGTGGCTGAAATAAGAGGGAGTGAAGGAACGCCTAATGGAAGTGCAAAATGAAAGGTTTGATGCGAGAATGGTTTTTAGGGGCGGTTGGAGGGAGGTCAGTGGGCGTGGTGGAAAGACCATCGGGGTGTGTCCTGCCGAGGGCAGGGGTAATTGGCATTGTAATGGAAATGGTGGGTTTGAGGGTCTCTTGAGGACATCGAGAGGGTTATAGGGAGGGACAAGATTTGGTAGACAATGGAGGGATGGGAGGGTTATGTGAAGCTTGGCTTAGTGTATGATATGAGGAGCGTTAGTGTGGTGTAGAGAGGGGGCTTTAAGAGAGAGGGGGGCTGGGCTGCTGTGTGTGCTGGACAGAGACAACAGGAAACAGTTACAGGGGCCTAATAGTGGAGGAAGACGGTGTGGACGGCTTATGTAGTATGTGCAGGGGTAAGGCACCGGGGATTGATGGGCTGCCTGCGGAGTTTTATCATACAGCATTGGGGAGGTATTAAAAGACTTTTTTGGTGTGCAATTATTTAACATTCATATAAAAGAGAGGGGGTGCATTGCGACTGTTGGCAGGCGACAGCGCTAGTAGTTTTGGTGCCCAAAGGGTGTTGAAAGTCTGTGCACAGTGAGGATTACCTGATGATATCACTTCCTGTGCGACAGATGTACAAACCTTTTTAAAAAAATTTGAGAGAAATCGCTATAAAGTATTGGAAAGGTAATAGTGAGGGGTCAATATAAGGATTCGGGGAGATCAATGTATGAGGGGGCTGGGGTTATTAGAGGTTATTGAGGGTTTTGCGAGAGGGGAATGAGGGGTATTGGCGTTGGAGTGGAGAACGGCATATGTCAGTGGTTCGAGAGGGAGGTATGTGGAGGATATCATGGTGCGCAAGAGGTTCGGGCGGAGGACATTGCGAAATTGGGTGCGTTCTTTTCTATCAGGGAGCTGGGATGTGTGTCTTACTGATGTATTTCTTTTTTTTATAATTTTATTTAAAGAAACATTTACTAATACATAAAAAGAAAATCACAAGCCGACAATTAACGATCATAAGACTGTGGGCAGACAATGTCACGTACAACTCAAAAAAAATCTAAAATACATTTCTTACACTTTACTTACAAAATCCTATGAATTAAACCCAAAGTTTATGAGAAACACAAAAATACAGATCCCAAACCAAAAACAGTCGGAGTCATTATAACACATGTAGGAGTAAGTCCCTATATTCATTATATAATATATGTATATTATATATACTCATGCATATACACACATAGGTGCATTGTGCACAGTCTTAGTACTGAAAGATTGGATTATTCTTGAAATAATATCAATTGACTTGCACTAAATAAACTAAATATTTAATTTACATCCAATAATAGAACTGCTACTACAGAACATTGGTTCCCACAAACACACGGTACACACACACAAAGTATATGTTGACGTTTAAACATTCAATTTATATAATTACGACCTACATAAACAGAAGGGATATATAAACCCCATAAAATACTTATATATTTCGTACAGTGTTCATAATGTACGGATTTACATGCATTACAAAATCCAGTATCAGAGCCATACAAAGTCATGTACATTCATGTCACACCTCCACAAGATCGTTTACATCAAATACCCGCATGCCTTGGAACAGAAAAGGATTATGCTTACCATTCCCTGACATACACCCAATAAAACCCATACACTCAATTCCGGCCATGCACCTTCTGACTGCATTACCCACATCCCCCCAAAAATAAAATAAACACCCTGCAAACAGTCAACCTTCCTCATCAGGATCCAATCACTCCAGAGAGGAATACCAATGAGGAGACCAACCTCCTTGATCCGGGAAGTGTTTTACGGCGAAGGGGCATCGTAGCAGGGCAGTCTAACAGGTAGTGCACCAAGGGCTGCGGAACCATTCGGTCACAATGGGCACAGAGCTCCTCTCGTGCCCGTTCAACAATCCGCGCAGTGGTGGGATACCCTAAGCGTAGGTGGTGGATATGCAACCTCAGTTCCCTGGACTGTGTCCGAATACTTGGAGGGGGCACCCTGTGGGTCGCCCTGACATACCAACAGAGGCTCCGTAAATCCCCAGGGTCAGGGAATGGGCGCCTGGCCGCACCAGCAGCCCACAGCACAATCTGGCTGAGGCTGATGGAGATCGCAGCACGTGGCTGTGCCTCGAGGGTTGCAGTCCTAGCAGCCTCATCTGCGGCATCATTGCCAGGGATACCCACATGGCTCGGGATCCAGTTGATGGTAGCCCTGCAACCCTGGGCCATGAGAGTCTGCAGGTCACCCCAGATGGATGTGATTAAGTGTATGTTGTCCTTTGGCTCTCTGTGCATAAGTGCTTGGATCGCTGCCTTGGAATCAACATGGATGATGGGGGGATGCTGATGGTCTGCAAGAGCATGCCGCAGAGCTTGTTACTTGACATTGGATATAGTTTCACTTGTATGGAGTTTGAAGAATAATTTTGTATTGTATTATTGTGGAAAATACTATATATTTTCCGGAAATACGGTAATTTATAGGTAAATAGATGCCTTGTATTGTATTTAATAAAAGTGTATTTTTAAAAGAACAGATTGTCGCCATTTTGTTTGAATTGAATAACACGTTGTGAATATTGGGAAGAATTTCTCGTGCTCTAGAGGTTAAAATCGGGCTTACGCCTTTCAAATAGGAGGCAAAATTGTTGGATGTGCATTCCTGCATAACTTGAGTATAAGGCGACAGGACAGGACAACTCCAGGAACCTCAGATAAGCTGTCTAAATTATGTTTAATTTCTGGCCAGTAAATTTTTCATGAATGTAGGCAAAAGGGGGGTCCTGTACATTTTATTATTATTATTATTAAAGATAAGCCGGTATTCTCCCGGCTGGGGCCTTTTCCAAGTCGTGGCCCGGCCTTGGCTCCCTCTTTAGGGAGTGTCTGAGACCTAAGTCTCCCATGGGAGGAGGCACAAATACCTCCTCATCTTTGGGACTAACTGTCCCCGGGCCTAGCCACAAGCTAGGCCTCTCTGGTCCGCCATCCCCTCCCCAAGGGAGCTAATGGGAATGACAGTCTTATGAGCTAAAGGCTCGAGCTCAGGCACCTACCCTACCCTAGAAGGGTTGGCATGGTATAGATGAGCAAGGATTTTTTTTTTTTTATTAGCCGGTAAGCAAATTATTATTATTATTAAAGATTAGCCGGTATTCTCCCGGCCCGGGCCTTTTCCAAGTGGTGGCCTGGCCTTGGCTCCCTCTTTAGGGAGTATCTGAGACCTAAGTCTCTCATGGGAGGAGGCACAAGTACTCCATGATCTTTGGGACCAACTGTCCCCAGGCCTAGCCACAAGGTAGGCCTCTCTGGTCTGCCATCCCTGCCCCAAGAGGGCTAATGGGAATGGCAGTCTTATGAGCTAAAGGCTCGGGCTCAGGCACCTACCCTACCCTGGAAGAGTTAGGCATGGTGTCGATGTTAAGCAAATTCTATTCTATTCTATTCTATTTGATTCGCCGGTAATCCCGGCCCGGGTCTCTTCCATTTTGGTGACCCAGCATTGGCTCCCCGGGTAGGGAACTGACATTTATCGTTACTTGCACCTGTGTGGCAGGTCTTCAGCAGGAAGGGGGAGGGTACCTCACCGGCCCTATGACCAGATGACGTACCAAACGTTAGTGTGCACTAACAGTGGCTGGTGTGCAGTGCAATGCAGGCCCAAAGCAGGCCCTTGCAGCAATTTCAGCGGGGGGGGGATGACGTGCAAGGACTGGAAGTAAGGTTTCCAAGTCCCTGACAGCTAAGTACACAAGATGTGCTGCCTCATCCTCTCGGGTCTGCCCTACTGGGGTCATTGGGAAGTGTCTACGGCGAAGGGGCATCGTAGCAGGGCAGTCTAACAGGTAGTGCACCAAGGGCTGCGGAACCATTTGGTCACAATGGGCACAGAGCTCCTCTCGTGCCCGTTCAAAAATCCGCGCAGTGGTGGGATACCCTAAGCGTATGCTGTGGATATGCACCCTCAGTTCCCTGGACTGTGCCCGAATACTTGGAGGGGGCACCCTGTGGGTCGCCCTGACATACCAACAGAGGCTCCGTGAATCCCCAGGGTCAGGTAATGGGCGCCTGGCCGCACCAGCAGCCCACAGCACAATCTGGCTGAGGCTGATGGAGATCGCAGCATGTGGCTGTGCCTCGAGGGTTGCAGTCCTAGCAGCCTCATCTGCAGCATCATTGCCAGGGATACCCACATGGTTCAGGATCCAGTTGATGGTAGCCCTGTGACCCTGGGCCATGAGAGTCTGCAGGTGACCCCGGATGAATTTGATTAAGTGTATGTTGTCCTTTGGCTCTCTGTGCATAAGCGCTTGGATCGCTGCCTTGGAATCAACGTGGATGATGGGGGGATGCTGATAGTCTGCAAGAGCATGCCGCAGAGCTTGTTACTTGACATTGGATATAGTTTCACTTGTATGGAGTTTGAAGGATAATTTTGTATTGTATTATTGTGGAAAATACTATATATTTTCCGGAAATACGGTAATTTATAGGTAAATAGATGCCCTGTATTGTATTTAATAAAAGTGTATTTTTAAAAGAACAGATTGTCGCCATTTTGTTTGAATTGAATAACACGTTGTGAATATTGGGAAGAATTTCTCGTGCTCTAGAGGTTAAAATCGGGCTGACACCTTTCAAATAGGAGGCGAAATTGTTGGATGTGCATTCCTGCATAACTTGAGTATCAGGCGACAGGACAGGACAACTCCAGGAACCTCAGATAAGCTGTCTAAATTATGTTTAATTTCTGACCAGTAAATTTTTCATAAATGTAGGCAAAAGGGGGGTCCTGTACATTTTATTATTATTATTATTAAAGATTAGCCGGTATTCTCCCAGCCCGGGCCTTTTCCAAGTGGTGGCCCGGCCTTGGCTCCCTCTTTAGGGAGTGTCTGAGACCTAAGTCTCCCATGGGAGGAGGCACAAATACCTCCTCATCTTTGGGACTAACTGTCCCCAGGCCTAGCCACAAGCTAGGCCTCTCTGGTCCGCCATCCCCGCCCCAAGGGAGCTAATGGGAATGACAGTCTTATGAGCTAAAGGCTCGAGCTCAGGCACCTACCCTACCCTAGAAGGGTTAGGCATGGTGTCGATGTTAAGCAAATTCTATTCTATTCTATTCTATTTGATTCGCCGGTAATCCCGGCCCGGGTCTCTTCCATTTTGGTGACCCGGCATTGGCTCCCCGGGTAGGGAAGTGACATTTATCGTTACTTGCACCTGTGTGGCAGGTCTTCAGCAGGAAGGGGGGGTACCTCACCGGCCCTATTGCCAGATGACGTACCAAACGTTAGTGTGCACTAACAGTGGCTGGTGTGCAGTGCAATGGAGGCCCAAAGCAGGCCCTCGCAGCAACTTCAGCGGGGGGGCGGATGACGTGCAAGGACTGGAAGTAAGGTTTCCAAGTCCTTGACAGCTAAGTACACAAGATGTGCTGCCTCATCCTCTCGGGTCTGCCCTACTGGGGTCATTGGGAAGTGTCTACGGCGAAGGGGCATCGTAGCCGGGCAGTCTAACAGGTAGTGCACCAAGGGCTGCGGAACCATTTGGTCACAATGGGCACAGAGCTCCTCTCGTGCCCGTTCAACTATCCGCACAGTCGTGGGATACACTAAGCATAAGCGGTGGATATGCACCCTCAGTTCCCTGGACTGTGTCCGAATACTTGGAGGAGGCACCCTGTGTGTCGCCCTGACATACCAACAGAGGCTCCGTGAATCCCCAGGGTCAGGGAATGGGCGCCTGGCCGCACCAGCAGCCCACAGCGCAATCTGGCTGAGGCTGATAGAGATCGCAGCACGTGGCTGTGCCTCGAGGGTTGCAGTCCTAGCAGCCTCATCTGCAGCATCATTGCCAGGGATACCCACATGGCTCGGGATCCAGTTGATGGTAGCCCTGCGACCCTGGGCCATGAGAGTCTGCAGGTCACCCCGGATGGATGTGATTAAGTGTATGTTGTCCTTTGGCTCTCTGTGCATAAGCGCTTGGTTCGCTGCCTTGGAATCAACGTGGATGATGGGGGGGATGCTGATGGTCTGCAAGAGCATGCCGCAGAGCTTGTTACTTGACATTGGATATAGTTTCACTTGTATGGAGTTTGAAGGATAATTTTGAATTGTATTATTGTGGAAAATACTATATATTTTCCGGAAATACGGAAATTTATAGGTAAATAGATACCTTGTATTGTATTTAATAAAAGTGTATTTTTAAAAGAACAGATTGGCGCCATTTTGTTTGAATTGAATAACACGTTGTGAATATTTTGAAGAATTTCTCGTGCTCTAGAGGTTAAATTCGGGCTGACACCTTTCAAATAGGAGGTGAAATTGTTGGATGTGCATTCCTGCATAACTTGAGTATCAGGCGACAGGACAGGACAACTCCAGGGACCTCATATAAGCTGTCTAAATTATGTTTAATTTCTGGCCAGTAAATTTTTCATAAATGTAGGCTAAAGGGGGATCCTGTACATGACGCATTAATCTCCAGTCAAATTGGTGAGTGATATTAAGATATATTTTCCTTCTGTTATGTAATTGTGTATATATATAACCATTTATTATTTTTTATGTACAGTCCACAAATTTATATATTTATCAGTATTCCTGGTGTATGTATATTTCATTTAATTAATAGGTCCAGAGCAACTTGTGGATATGACAGTGATAGGTATCGAAGTTAGTTAGTTTAATATGTTTATTATGCACCCCATACCCATCCTGTGGGCGGTAGTCACCACATACCCATCCTGTGGGCGGTAGTCAAAAGATTACAGAGGTACATAATTGGTCCAGGGACTGGACTCCAAAGTTTTGATAGCTGAGCAAGTTACAAAGGTAATGAACTAGATCTGGTCATAATCATGACCAAGTTACAAAGGTAATGAACTAGATCTGGTCATAATGATGACCAAGTTACAAAGGTAATGCGCTCCAGGTTGAGCTGGTCACACTCATGAATAATTGCAAAGGTAATGAATCATAAACACATTAATCATGAGAATTTACAAAGGTAATGAGCTCCAGGTAGAGCTGGTCACAATCATGACAAGTTTCAAAGGTAATGAATGATAAACACGTTATGACATGATTACAATCATAGACAAATTACAGAGTAATGAGCAGTTAACAAACATAGTAGGGAATTCATCCAATGCCCCAACAACAGATGTTGCTAGGTGCCTGTCTCTCTCCTCGGGAGACAGCCATTGCAAACAGCAGCAAGTTGCCCAGGGATCTGCTGCTTGCACGAGCACCATCGACCCTCCCCAAGAGGTCCAAGAAGCCAGTGACTTCGTTAGCAGCCCGATGGAGAGCTGCCCTAGGGACATGTCAGCGTCCTGGTGGACGCCAAGTTGATTGAAGATCCCAGGCCCTCGTGTGTATGGATGTTGAAGCTTGAGGAACTGAGTACACACTGCCTGTGGCACACCTGGCAGCTGCCTCGCGGTCGAACTCCACGATGCTGTCCCTGTAGTGGAAGTTCCTGTGAGCCCGGCACTCCCTGCAGTGCCATCGCTGACATCGTGGGTTAGGGGAGAAGTACCCTCTACAGATGGGGTGGCGCTGGGAGTGGGGTGGGTGAGGCGGGGGAGTCGGGCAGGGGTGAGGAGTTATGAGAGGGTGGGTGAGGCGGGGGAGTCGGGCAGGGGTGAGGCATTATGAGAGGGTCACTATTTACTACACACGCCCTCCCCCTCTGTGGAAAATTTTCTAGGATGCTTATCTGTATGTACCTCAACATTATATACATACAAGTAATCTCATTGGGAGACAACCATATTGTTTACCGTAGTCACCCCGTGTAGACATGTGAGAAAACTTAACCACCTCTGGTCACTACAGGTGGCCCCTTCGACCTCACAATCTTATCCATATCTATCCGAGACCAGTATGGATTGGATAGCACCCACAAGTACGGTGCTACTAATTAATTGTGGACTGTATAGATTATATTAGTTTAGCTGAATGAACGGGGGGGGGGGGGTAGGATACACATGGATACATCAATCAAGGAAAAAACATTTGTACATAATCCCACCACTTACCAGATGTTCTCTGGTGGTCACTTGATGTAGCTGGATCACTCATAACCTATCCAATTACAACATAACCTAACTGGCCAGCATCAGTCTGTTATAACTAGAAGGGTTACTTAACTGTGGGTGATTGATACTCCTTATTTCCTAAATTCACCATCTCATTTCGATGTCCTGCTACACCGACACGGTTCTCATTCCAGCAGGACGAGGTATCCATCGGTTTGTCCCGGTTTAGAAGTCGTGATTCCTTAAAACTTCATTATCCTCGGCACGAATCACACATTCACTCAGAGCAGGGCGATCTATTTCACTTCACGCATTATCTTAACTTAGCGTTATTATCATTAATTACATTACAATTCACAAGACGATTTAATGTCTCATAATTATTACACACATTAGAGATCACTCCATTAAGATCTGAGACCGATGAGTGATGATTAAACCAAGGGTAATTTTTCCCAGGACACAGTCCATAGTGATGCGCCAGTCACCCGGTCCTACCCTTATTCCCTCATTTTACCACCTTATTACGGTGGTCTCGTAAATCACGTTCCCTCACTCTCCACCAGGAACAGTTACGACACTTCCCATTATGAAATGAGGCCTATATTAATCCTTAGGCCGCCGTGAATGCCAATTTCGTGGTTCCATGCTTTCCCAGCCTCCTCACCACATTCAAAACAATCCACCTCCCCGATGGCCCGAGTCCACCAAACCCCCCGCACATCCGCGCATGCGCAAAGGGAACTCTTGGTTCTACTCTATTTTCAAATACATTTTTGACTCATATCGATACATTAAACACCTATTAGGCACTATAGCTTCGGAAAATCAAAAATTTTCCACACTGCGGCCGGGCGGAGGTCGTTGCTAGACGACTTACATAATGTAGAGTACAATTTTCCCATCTTCACTGGCCACCTGGCTTGGGAACTCCAACATTGATATTTACATAATCACCCATTAATTCTTTCCACCTGTTAACTCCTCAGGTAGGGCTCCATCCAAAGCACACTCAAGCCTCCATGCTTCTGGTATTAACAATTTCCCTCTTATTGTAAGGTACGACACTAAGTCTATGCTCTCGGGGCTAATTTGTTGGGCATTCTGGAATTATGAGACTTTACAATAACAAGTCTCTCTCAGTATCCCAAGTCAGCCCCAGCACATTACTGCATATAGGCACCAACTCCATGGCCATCCATATTTATTGAACCCTCAAAATGGACTAATTAGTGTTCCATTCTCTCAGGGGCATAAGCCTATGCTCCCTGGATTAAGTTATTGGGCATACTGGAATTTTGAGACTTTAACAATAACAAGTCTCTCTCAGTATCCCAAGTCAGTCCCAGCACCTTACTGCATTATTTCGTTAACCCCTTCACATATCCTCATTAGTTCCTCTTCAGTTGACGTCACAACCCCGGAAATTGTCCACATAAGATTATTTACCCAATTACTTCGCTCAGTGGACCACCTGTGCACTTAAGGTGTGCATTTATCGTCGCCTGAAGTAAGAACAATTTATTATTTAACTGTTTTATAATTATATCATTATAAGCAGTCAACAATTTTGGTGTCTTGCCAGTTCGCAGAGCTGGCCCTTTAACTGTCCATACGCCATCCTATAATTAGTAGTAATTCTGGACGGTCAGCTTCCACGGAAGTCTCACCCAGTAATGTCCAGATTCACATTTAACATCCTTCAGGTATTGTTCCTGAGTAAAGGAATCATTTGGACTTTCCTCATTATATAATCCCTATGCTGTCCAGCTCCCACAAATTAGACTGGTTCAAACATCATTCTCGATAGAAGAATACTTGTACTGGGTTGACCTTTCATGAGTAAGAAAAACCGTGACCGTATTCACTACTTCCTCTAGTCATTATTACTAGGG